>OX392481.1:12912500-13557500 GCA_947623365.1 Achlya flavicornis
TGGGCTATCCTACTATCCATCTGATTAGAGGCACGTTGCCCTATGTTTCTATGGTTTCAACTTTTAGACATTTTGTAGCAAATTTAAAAACATTTTTTGGGGAGTTATTTGTGAATTATTTAGTTACTGGTCCGATTGCTCTCAAAATTGATATTTGAGAGACCCTTGGGCCACATAACATGAATATTTGCTCAAAATTTAAAAAAGTGTCCGCCATTTTGAATTATTTAGTTACTGGTCCGATTGCTCTCATAATGGATATTCGAGAGACCCTTGGGCAACATAAAACGATACTTTCCTCAACATTAAAAAAAGTGGCCGCCATATTGATTTATGTAGGTATTGGTCCGATTGCTCTCAAAAATGATATTTGAGTCGATTAAAACATTCAAAACGCCGGCAAATTTTTATTTATTCTAACAAAATATTCGTATTCAGTCACGACGCGGAACCCGGATACCGATTTTGAGAGATATCATTCAAGTAAGAAGTTTAATATGGCTGTCATTTTATTTAATTTTGAGCTTTGATCCTATGTTATGTGGTCCAAGGTTCTCTCAAATATCCATTCTGAGAGCAATCGGACCAATAACTAAATAATTCAAAATGGCGGCCACTTTTTGAATTTTGTGAAATATTCATTTTATGAGATCCAAGGACCTCTCAAATATAAATTTTGAGAGTACTCGGACCAATAACTGAATAGTTCAAAATGGCGCAATTTTTTTATTCTTGTTTAAGAGAGGAGAGAGAGCCACGGGGTAGAGCGTAGCGTTTATTCGCTCAAAGAGCAGATCGACTGGGGAAGTACCTCCACCTTACAGAACACTGCAGCCAAATAACTTTATGTTGTGTGAAGTTGTGTTCCTGCGCGTGTGTAAGGTCACCAGAGCTCATAGGGGAGGGGGGAAAAGTCGGTAACGCGTGAGCGATGCGTCCATATGGCTGCGGTAACCGCTTACCATCAGGCGGGCCGTAAGCTTGTTTACCGACTTAGTCGTATAAAAAAAAAATGTGACTCATGACATTTCACTTTTAATATTTTATGTGATCAATAATAAAAATTGCTAACCGCATCTATTTTCCCAATTTATAGGAAACTTTTATGATCTTAAGTCGATGATAGCTCAGTGGTAATGACGTCGGACAACGAGACGAAGGTCCCGGGTTCGAATCCTACAATGAGCTTGAGCTTTCGGTGAAGGAAAACAACGTGAGGAAATCATAGCACGGTGGTAGAGTAATTTGTAATACCCAATACCCATCTGGCTGGCTACCACCAAGCACCTGTCGGTGTGTTCCGACAGCTGCACTTGAGAGCCAGTTCCTTGTAGGCTTTGTGTGCTTACCAACGGCCACATCATCACCAAAATGTCATGTCATTTGTCATGTCAATCCCAAATTAAGCAGAGCTTGTACTATGGAAACAGATAACTGATATAATACAAATACCTAAAACTTTTTGTTTGTAAATACATACGTAACATACAAAATTACACCCAGACTTAGGACATACAGACATGTTCATGCACACAAATGTACGTCCTGTGTGGGAATCGAACCCACGACCTGCGAGCTGCGGTGCGATAGATGGAATCTTAACCAACTGTATTGTAGAAACCGTTCGACCGTGTACTCACGTAGAGTTACTTTAACATTGTGACGTTTCAAGCAGGGCGCCACGTGATCATTTTTCAAATTTGGTCCATTTTAAATAATCTACTATATAAAAATAAGTCGGGTTTTCCTTCCTGACGCTATAACTCCAGACCGCACGAACCGATTTCCACGGTTTTGCATTCGTTGGAAAGGTCTCGGGCTTCGTGAGGTTTAAAGCAAAGAAAGTAGGGTAGGGTAGGGTAGTGTAGGGTAGGGTAGCGTAGCGTAGCGTAGGGTTGCGTAGCGTAGGGTAGGGTAGGGTAGAGTAGGGTAGGGTAGGGTAGGGTAGGGTCGGGTAGGGTAGGGTAGTGTAGGGTAGCACCATAGAGTAGGGTAGCACCACGCGAACGAAGTCGCGCCGGGCAGCTAGTTTATAATAAATTGATAATAAATATATTTTGGTATATTTTAATTGACTTTCAAAATTGTTCTAATAAAGTTTTAAAATACATAATAAAAATAGTTTTTTTTTTTTTTTTCAATAACCCAATTGCGTGCCCCGGCGCGGCGGCAAAATTACAAAGTAGACTGAAAAAATATTTAATAAGTAAATAAATAGCAAACTTAAGCAGACCAGCCCCCACAAGCAGCACCTGTTCACAAGTATGACGCGTGTGGCAGCCATCGCCCTCCTCGCCATATTGGAGGGAAGTGAGCGACCCGTCACACGAGTATATATTTTTTATGGCATTAACTTCCCCCGCGGTTTGACCTCCGTTCCAGTTTTTGTGTTTTCACGGTATAGTACCGTATATGTTATTACAGGGTACGATAGTTCTATGTGTTGAATTTCGTCCAAATTGGTTTGCACGATGAGTCATAAACATGCAAACTTTTCATGTATAATAGGAGTGAGATAGATATGAATTGGTATATATGGTACGGGAAAATTTTCACCCGTACGTTGTTGACATACCGAAAATACGGACACAGCGTTTTGCATCCTCATTTATAATGCGGACAGCAAGGGAGTGGAACTTGCTTCCGGCGTCTGTGTTTCCTGACGCCTACAATCTAGGAACTTTCAAGGCCAGAGTGAATAGGTTTCTTCTAGGTAAGCGTGTTTCATCTTAGGCTTCGTCATCGCCCCTTACGGGCGGGTCAGTGGCCAAATGCAAGCCCATTTAATTAAAAAAAAAAAAAAAGAATAGCAAATAACTTACTTTGTATAATATTTTTTTTTCCTCAATGTCACAGCACAAACAACAATGAGCAGCGGAAGCAAATCACCAAAGGAGTTGAGCCGGTTGGAGCCAATAACGTCAGTAGCTGGAATGGAACTGTGGTCCCAGTGCTACGAGCGCTGGCTGCCGCCACTAGACGCGCCGCACTCGGGCCCCGTGCACTACCACCTGCACCACTACAACCTGCTCAAACAGGTAACACTACTCGCTTGTTATGCTCGCCTGGTACACTACTAGCCAATAACGTCACTAGCTGGAATGGAACTGTGGTCCCAGTGCTACGAGCGCTGGCTGCCGCCACTAGACGCGCCGCACTCGGGCCCCGTGCACTACCACCTGCACCACTACAACCTGCTCAAACAGGTAACACTACTCGCTTGTTATGCTCGCCTGGTACACTACTAGCCAATAACGTCACTAGCTGGAATGGAACTGTGGTCCCAGTGCTACGAGCGCTGGCTGCCGCCACTAGACGCGCCGCACTCGGGCCCCGTGCACTACCACCTGCACCACTACAACCTGCTCAAACAGGTAACACTACTCGTTTGTTATGCTCGCCTGGTACACTACTAGCCAATAACGTCACTAGCTGGAATGGAACTGTGGTCCCAGTGCTACGAGCGCTGGCTGCCGCCACTAGACGCGCCGCACTCGGGCCCCGTGCACTACCACCTGCACCACTACAACCTGCTCAAACAGGTAACACTACTCGCTTGTTATGCTCGCCTGGTACACTACTAGCCAATAACGTCACTAGCTGGAATGGAACTGTGGTCCCAGTGCTACGAGCGCTGGCTGCCGCCACTAGACGCGCCGCACTCGGGCCCCGTGCACTACCACCTGCACCACTACAACCTGCTCAAACAGGTAACACTACTCGCTTGTTATGCTCGCCTGGTACACTACTAGCCAATAACGTCACTAGCTGGAATGGAACTGTGGTCCCAGTGCTACGAGCGCTGGCTGCCGCCACTAGACGCGCCGCACTCGGGCCCCGTGCACTACCACCTGCACCACTACAACCTGCTCAAACAGGTAACACTACTCGCTTGTTATGCTCGCCTGGTACTTTTGATGCGATACATTGACCCTCAATCAATGCCAAAGCGATTTATTCAGTTTTGGCTCTAGGAAGGCTCGGCTTCTTAACACTTCTCTGTGGTCATGATAGCCTGGTACTATTTTTATAATGTTTGATAGACGGCATGACTTGTTCTGGAACACTGACCCTGACTTACTCGTAATAAATACATGAAACAGTCTACCTATACACTATGTAGTG
Source organism: Achlya flavicornis (assembly GCA_947623365.1). Lineage (NCBI taxonomy): Eukaryota > Metazoa > Arthropoda > Insecta > Lepidoptera > Drepanidae > Achlya > Achlya flavicornis. The sequence goes on from OX392481.1 coordinate 12,916,626, forward strand.
AAGTATCTTCCTTGTCATATCTGCTAGCCTGGTACAGTTTTTTTTTTTTTTTTTTTTTTATACAACTTCTTCGGTATCCAAGCATACGGCCCACCAGATGGTAAGCGGTTACCGTAGCCATATGGACGCTTGCAACACAAGAAGCATCGCTCAAGCGTTACCGACCTTTCCCCCAATGAGCTCTGGCGACCTTACTCACGCGCAGGAACACAACTTTACACAATATAAAGTTATTTGGCTGCGGTATTCTGTAAGGTGGAGGTACTTCACCAGGCGAGCTGCTCTTTGAGCGAATAAACGCTATGCTCTACCTCTCTCAACTCTCTCTTATACTGTGATACATGACCCTCACTGTGAATATCGGAATGGTTACTATTTGTCCCCTTATGGTGCCACTGCGTCTGTCCATCTGTCACAGCGGTATATTTCAGCAACAACTTATTTGAAATTTGAAGTAGTTTTAAGTATTGCTTACCAAACCTTACAAATCCTGATATTAGCGCGTTCAAAGATGGTTATTTGCAAGCGGCAAAAAACTAGTATCAACTTAATTTCCCTTCACAGATCCAGCAACTAAACGAAAAACTGTCGTCCCTATCAATACTAACGAACCGGCAGTCGAACGGCGAGGCGGAGGCCTCCCAGACTGTAATGCAGGCCGTCTCCCGCTTCTTCCCGTTTAGCCTGAACCGAGCTGACGTCATCGCCGGCGATCTAGACTCAATGCAACTCAGCCTGATAGACGCTAGTCAGTTGCTCGACTCACAGTCGCTGTTGAACGCGCCCGACTAGTACTGGTAAGTTGTCGAGCTAAACTATATCGTAGTCTATTGGGAATTAAGTCTAAATCTACTAAATGCAAAACTAACACATAATATACGCAAAAATCAGTTTTATTTTGTTTTTCAATTTAAAAACACTTACGACGTCTCGTATATAAATATAGTTTCACGCCTTATGTAAACTACTTTATGATCGTAGCATAGTAATGGATGCATAGAACAAGGCAGTTACGAAAGAGCTGAAGCCATTGTGTCGAAGTATTAGAACGCATAGTTTAATATATAAAAGTTACATTTTAAGTTGTTTGACGTACATAATGATGTAAATACATATACATTTTAATTTAATACGAGTATTTTATAAAGAATAGGTGTTATTTTTGTAAACCTGCAAAGGAATTGATCGATTATTTGTGTACATTTCAAGGAACAAATTAGCTATATTTTTTTATTAACCATCGTGGTTTATGGTGTAACCATTGTTCAAAAGAAATTATACGAAAATACACGAAGGAGCATGTTTTCATAAAAGGTATACTTTTTTATAATTATCCAAGTTTTAGGCCATTCCATAATATTCTAATAGATACTATATCTTCCTTAAAAAGACTAAAGTATTTTGAGAATATTTCAAATTTAAAGCTGCTTGATGTAGAGCAGTGCTTAAAGTAGTGTTATGTGAAAATCTAGTGGACGTGTGTAATTTTATGACGATACTTATTCGTGTTCATTATTACTAAATACATTCATCAAAATAGTCTTAATTCATCGCTGCATAGAAGTATGAAGAATATTTTCAATCTTAAAAATCTTGAATAGAATCAAAAATTTTCTCTTTCGACGAAACAGGTTTCCATAACTGTTACCAATAGCTCTTTTATAATCGTTATTCTATGTTAAATACCAAAATTAACTTACGCTCTTTGATATGTTGTAAATATGGCAGCTACGGACTTTTACATTAATTTTATGTTAATTATATGAATATTATTTGTAATCGATATTTATTTAACTTGTATTGTCAACGTTTCATTCAAAAAATAATTGTTTTATACATAAAATAATATTGGGTAAAATGTTCTTCCTTTTTGCCAAATTGTGTCACGAAAAACTAAGTAGTAAGTATTTGAAGATACATTGGTACAAAGTTTTCTAAAAATAACACAAAAGGCTGATATGATCGCCGTACAAATGAAAATATTTTTAAAGTAATAATTAAAAGTTACCCAAGTTTATTCGCAAAAATCGCTCGCTTATCATATAATAGTGATATGTATAATGAATGATTGATTTTGTTTCCAAACAATGTTATGCATATCGTAGTTTTATCCCCTGACTAATGTTCAACACACAGTCCAAAAACATAGCATCACATGATATTTACCACAAATCGGTAAAGAATACCATTATTCTTGTTAACTTCTTAAATCGACTGTTTTATTTATGTGACTTGGCAGAGTGCGAAAGAACAAATTCCTTTAAAATACGAGTTTTCATGATTTATTTTTCCTTTCTTTCCTTTGGCCGATATTAGTAGAATAAATATTGATACACAAATGCGGATCCTTATCCTTCCGGAATCTAATCCGAAATCCTTAAATTTGGAAACATGAAGTACATGCCCGGGGCTTCCAGGCTGATGGATCAGTAAAGTTACTAAATATATGTGCATTCTGATAGTTTTATACAAGTTATTTTGTTCTATGTATGCCCTAGAACCATGACCTAAAACGTTCCTCTGTAAATGAGAAAATCTGTGGGGATATTTTGTTACTTTCTGGTACGAAATACTATTGAAAAAATTCATAGGAAAAAAAAACTCACGGACCTAACTTATTGCCGTTTATTAACGTGGTTTAATTAATTGCCGTATCCACAAAAAATACATACTGTATATTCTACCCGTGCGCGATAAGTTGAGACCTGGCGCAGTGACAGTTGCGTGCTTGTATACTAAACGTCATGAAGCATGGCTCCCGTATTGTACGGGTAGCGGGATTATTGGTTCATTCTATAAGTACAATACGGGCGCCATCAGAGAAGTGCAGAGGAAGCAGGCGAGGGATTCGTTATCCAATCGGGTCTCAACTTATCGCGCACGGGTAGTACAAAAATAGCTTTTTTTTAATAATTTTTTATATACAAACTCTTCCGATCATACTGCCAATCCGATATTTTCTAAATATTCTACCAAGTTCACATAAATAAATGGTAACTTTGTTGACTTGTTACAAGTGTGTCTATTATGTATAAATGTAATATTTTGTAGCATATATTATTAAGTTTATTATAATTATATTGATGTAATAAATAATTCTACGAACTGTTATAATGTATTACACAAGTCATGTGTATGCTTTTTGTTTCTTTTGTATTCCACGCCATGGTAGTTATTTGTGCCATTACATTGTACCGCGATTTTAATATCATTCGTTGTAAAAAAAGAAACCCAGAAGTTCTCCAGTTTGTGTAGCCCAGTGCAATAATATACAGATGTGAAATATTATGTCGAGTGTACCAAATTCTGATAAGTGTACCTGAAAAGGTGTAATGCGATGTTCAAATGTGAGAAATAAAACGAATATTGTCGATGTTTTAGTTTTTATTACAACATCCTTTAATAATTATTATTTATCTATTATCTACTTACTCATTTTAATAATAACATATCTATCATACAGAGTAGATAAAATATTTTCTTTTATTTATGTATGTATATTAATCTTAAACAATAACTAGGTATCAGATATATTAGAAAAATTTACCGTCTTCATAGTGCTTTTGTCTTTATACATTTAGAAAACTTAACAAAACTAATGAGCAAAAATACAGGTGGAAATGTTGGACGGGTCAGTAAGGGCAAACTAACTAATAAGGGTTGAAGCCACAAGAATATGGACTATCGCCAAGGGCGTAGCCAGGATTGTATATGGCAAACAAACAAAACCGTAGATTATATTGTTTTTATCGTTGTTTTTAATATACGAGTTTCACATGAGCAGTAGAGGTACAGTCGAGGACATAAATATATATACACTTAGTAAAATTCAACAACGGTTTCCTCTTAAACTACTGATTGAAATTATGAGATATTATAAAGGCAGAATCTTCTAACATATACTATTATGATTTGTGTAATAGTTTAACACTTAAATGTTAAACATGCGAGAAAATCGCTTTTGAATTTCAATAAATTAAATTATTAAAAGAAACAAAAAACCCGACTGCGTAAAACAAAAATTAACTGAAAAGAGAAAAACAAGCTCTTTAATCTATAGAATTTGGAATATAACTTGAATGTTATAAGGTATTGCAGTCCGGGACAAACCAATAACCTAAGTACCTACCTACTTATGTGTTTTTTTTTGTAATATTTGTTTATCCCCGACTGCAATATCTAATAACATTCAAGTTATATTCCAAATTCTATAGATTAAAGAGCTTGTTTTTCTCTTTTCAGTTAATTTTTGTTTTACGCAGTCGGGTTTTTTGTTTCTTTTAATAATGTAATTTATTTCAGACTTTTTAGTTTTATACAGAATGAGTTCTTAACAACCATCGCAACTCTGTGAGTTACGTACGGTAACCGCTCATTATCTATTACCTACCTACTGTCCTTGCATTAAACATGTTTTTTTGCAGTTTACGTCAAAATGGTAGCACAAAAGTATTACAATATATACATATATGGAATGGGCTGTTCACAAGCTTTCATTTGATACCCATATTGTTATAATAACGAAATTTTTGTTTTTAATACCCCCCCTCTTTTCTTATCCGTAGACGCCATATAAAAATAATATACCCTATGACACTCCCACAGTGAAGACGAATCTAACGACACCTCATATGCTCAAATCCATCAAGCCGTTTAGGCTGCAGAGCGTGCCAAAGAAATAGACATACATACATACGTACATACATACATACATACATACACTCGAAAAACATAACCCTCCTTCCGGGTCAGTCGGGTAAAAAGTGTATACATATTTATGTCCTCGACTGTACCTACCAGTACTCACATACCGACTTTGAGAGGAAAATTATTTTAAAATGACCTTCATATTGAGATTAAAACGATATAACAATGAAAACAAGCGAGCGGGTATCGAAAAAGAGGCGAAATCGGATTAGTTAAAAAAATCTATAGCTTGTAGGTTTATAATACTACTGAGGTAGAAAACAAGCATATCGCCCACCTGATGATGAGCTGTAGGTAAATGTAGCCTGCATAACACCGGTCTACAGCATTTTTGCGCAAGGGACATATATATACCTTATTTTTATTGCTTTTATAGCTAGAAATAAGAACATGAAATAGTTGACGACGAAACGGCCACATATTTTGACTAAGGTGCAATGTTTGTGAAGTTTGGGCTTGTACAGATGGAGATTTTAGAGCTTAATAAGCTATAATTAGCGTTCCTCTGGGCTATAAAGCAAACTATGTCTACGTTAGAGCTAGCTACTCGCCTACTCGTATGAAAATGTTCATCAAAATCGGTTAAGCAGTTTAATACCTTGGAATATATCTGTCACTTTCTAATGTCATATACATATACAAAAAGAGATGAGGCTATCTTAATACCTGGGTATTACAAGACTGACTTCCACCTTATTTATTAATAAGGGGGTTTGAGTTTAAGTAAGGGTTGTGTTGCAAGCGTCCATAGGCTACGGTAACCCCTTACCATCAGGCGGGCCGTATGCTTGTTTGCCACCTAAGTTGTATAAAAAAAAAAAAAGTTCCTTTTTTTTCATTATTGCCTATGTCACCCAGGGATAGTGTAGCTTCACAACAGTGAAAGAATTTTTCAAATCGATTCAGTACTTTCGGAGCCTATTCAATGCAAACCATAGAGGAAAGAAATTATGATGCAAACAATCAATCAAATCTTTCCTCTTTATAATATTAGTATAGAAGTACAGGCAACGATATACCTACCCTACGTAGATGATATTATGATTGGCCTATATTTACGAATCAACAATCACAGTTAACTAACTACACACATGTTATGAGCGAGATAGCAGTATTTTGTTGAATTTCAAATTTAAAGGTAAAGTAACAAGGCCTCACAGGCATATAAGAACAAGCAAGGCCTTTCTTTGGTGCTTACCATAAATTTAAGTCGGCGTTAGATTACTCTACAGAAAATTGTGTATGTGGCTACCGCCTGTCGCCGTTTATCTGTGATACGGGGCCCCCGGGCTACAGGGGCTCCGAACGTGTTTAAGCAAAGCCCTCCTGGTTCCGCCGCAGTCAGGTAGATCCAACAAATTTTGATACAGGGCGCGTTTACATGTAGATCTACTCTCTAATCAACAGGGTCATTTCCCTGATTTTTCATGGCAGCTTTCATTTTCTGTATTTTGTCGAAGTGTTTCTTCGCTATTCGATACCGGTTCAGCAACAAAATCCTGTGCCAGCTCCATTGAGACCAGCGCTGTAGAATGCTTGTTAGATTAATTTCAACCTTATATTCATTAATTTAAGATATAAACGCAGCGGTATATCTCTAAATACCAACAATCTGGTCAAATGAAGTTAACTAGCATAAAATAAAAGAAAGTAACTTCTCTCGAATCCCAGAAATACCTGCAAATTTACTTTTTCCCTTCAAAATTTGAAATAAAACTCCAATAATAACGAATCACATTTTATTCATGTCTCACGGAACGAGTTAAATCAACCAACAAATAAACGTTCAGTCATTGAACTAAACCACTACCATCACTGCACTAACACACTAAAAACTAATGCAAGCACTTCGCGAATTACAATAAAACATCTCAACACTTGATGTATTGATTCAATAATTTGTTTAAAACATAATAGCTGAATAAAAATCATAACAATAAGCCTTCAAATTGTATAAGGTAAATTTAAAACTGCAAATAATATGTTCAATGCGATGACACACGAAGACAGGGCGAGGAAAATAGCATTTTCTAAATCCAGGAGCCATATATCAAATCAATACAACCAAGCTTAAAGCCTTCACGTATTTTTAAATCCTAAAAACAACACTAAATGCAGTGGATATGTTTCATACATATTTAAGTGGAGTTTAGTGACTTGAAGCAGTGTATCACTCTTATAACAGTGGCATAAAGCGCAAATTGAATCAGCTAAAACCGTCTAAATATTTAAGACACGTAATTAACGTAAATAGTAGGAACACATTTTTTTTATAGTCTGCAAGTCACTAAAGGCCCACGAGACTTAAATAAGGCGTAAATTATTCACAAATCAACCGCCAACATTATTACATCAGTAGTAAAATAATCGGATGTTTTTTTTAGTATAGATAGTTACCTCAAAGGAATCACGGAAGGCTCGAAATTCGAAATAATGCACACTACCATAACATTATCACATTCAAACCTACATCTTTCCAATTTATTACTTATGTCCATTGTGTTAAGGATTATAGACTTTAAAGACAGAGGTCAAGGTGCAGTTTTGACAAATGGCGGGCAGAGGCCTACATAGGACTTCTATGAGTAAGTTTACCAAAAATAAAATGTTGCCTATCCTATACATTTAAATGCTTTGTTGTTCCTTATCAATGAAATAACAAATGTGAAGGTTCACATTAGCTTAGGTAAGCTAAGATTTTAACAACAAATCTACAAGTACAGTAAGTGTGTTGACAGCGTAGCTATAATTTAATAAGGCCGTCCAATAAATGCTTTTTCATCCGAAAATGTCAATTGAATATTGAATCGGTCCGATCAGAATGGCTAACTGCAGTTTTCATGTTGGTTTGAACCAATCCAAGCAACTATATTATGTTTAGGTCACTGTCTGTTCAGCAAGGAAACATTGTCTAAGACCCGTGTTACACAAATCAAAACTCAAGACCATCCGGTGTTACAAAATAAATCCTATGTCATAGGCGTAGGATATAAGTTAATGTATCGGGTCTATTCTATATTTTGATTATAATAAATGCGCGAATAGACCTGATACAGGTCGGTTAACTAAAGCTGGCACATGTACACACGGCTACAGATCAAGCTATACATTTCTAGTATAAGCTGACCTCCCATTGTACTGAAATCGTATACAATGCGAGATCAGCTTATACTGGAAATGTATAGCTTGATCGGTAGCCGTGTGTACACGTTGCGCTTGTGTAGTGTCGTCACGTCGCACTGCATGTGCATCATGACAAGTATGTCCGTCTCCCTCGCGCGCTACCAAGCTCATGAGTATGAAGGAGACAGTTACTGTTTTGCTTTTGCTACTGCTCATAAATATACTAATGTTTTTTGACTGATTGATTGAATGACAATAGTGTAATTAAACAAACTGTATCGTGAAATTGCATATGTGTGAGTAATGTGAATGTGCCAGCTTTCGTTAACCCTGTACATTAACCCCCTTATTCATAATCGCTTTTTAACTAAATTAGTGTAATAGTGTCCACCGTCTCACTCTTTCGATCACCAAATGTCATGTGTCAGATAAAGACTTCAGAATAGTAGCTAATCAACATTTGATAACTTTATTATGAATAAGGGGGTTATATTATAAGTTAAATTGTTGCAATCCTGACTTATTTTTGATTTCTGTTGAGTAAAAGAGGCCTTAGTAATGATGTATATAATGTTGGCGGCGACGTGTATCCGGTCAAGTATCCGTGCCGCGTCCGCTCAGTGTCAGTTGTCGTCTTCGTCATTCTCAAACATCTCGTTGTAATCGCGGGAACTTTCGAATTCTTTCAGCTCCTTGAACAAAAACAAATGAGATTTGTGAGAATGAATAAGAATACAACTTTACCATTGAGGTGTTAACTAAGTCTGTGCTGTATGGATGGTGTATTTTGTGCAGTGTTGTGAGGATGAAATACCCAATCTGTCTTATTACATGAGATGGTTTAAGCCAAGTCTAGTAAAACCCAGGTTTTAAGATAGTCCCGGCTCATTTTTATATGACGTAAGAAAGCCACAGATATATTTAAAACTTGGGTTTTGCTAGACTTATTTAAACCATCTCACTAATAAGGGGGATATTTAAGATAGGTGAAGGGACTAAAAAAAGGTGCATTCATCTAATTATTGGTCTAACCGACTGGCATAATAAATTATCAACGCACTGTTCCAGTCGGAGGGTCTACAATCATGAAATTTTGCACACAAATCCCTTGTCATCTACTAACGGGTTTTTCAAAATTCAACGACTAGGGAGTTAGTAGGAGATTGCTTGATTGATTAGAACTAGAGGTTTGAAGACTTTTGTTCAAAATCTGGCATACTCATCAGGCGACTTTTTTTTTTTTTTTTTTCAAGTGACGGCGCACGATTCGCCCTACATACGTCGATTAGGGACACTTCTTTACAAATAACTCTCTAACGTGGCGTTTTAGTACCTAGATACCCTAGCAATTTTCTATGTATAAGTATCCCCAATCGATGTAAATAGGCTTTAATTTGCGCCGTCATTTGTATAAAAAATAAAATGGTGGCCGAAAAGTATGCCAAAATCTTCGAACCCTTTAGTCTATAATTCTTAGGCGTCGTCCTATTTGGCGATGATCGTACGAGCAAACGATGCGATTTCGTCGCAGAATCGTGCTGATGTTCCTGTGCTCGCGCGATGAATATAACTTTAATTAGTACACTCTAAAGCGTTTTGTGTATTTAATCTTGTGCGACGAAATCGTATCGTTTTACTCGTACGATCATCGCCAATTAGGACGACGCCTTAATCTTTGCTTGAAAGAAAATACAGCCTTGTGGAACATATTGTTGCTAGTCAAAATCTACAATTATATTTTTATTCAATATGGATGCATAAGAAACTACACTACCAACTACTAGGTACTACGACATTCCAACAATACAAATACATTCCAATAAAATTAGAATACATAATAAACTGACCTGGAACATTCCATTGGCGATAGCAAAGCCCGACATGGCAATGGCGGCGAATAATGCCGCCAGTACTTTATTACGAGTCTGATTTGGGAAATTGGCTGCTTCTCTTTCCGATTGGGTCCCTGTTGACTGCGTCTTTGCCTTTTGTCTGTTAAATTCTGGAATAAAAAATGTTTTTCGATCTTATTATAAGTCAGTATCTCCTATGCAGAGATATTGTAAAAACATTAAAACTAAATTATTTACCATCAGTAACATGTCTGAAGTTCTTCTGATTGATTCTCGCGACAAATCTGGTTAAGTTGCTTATGCCTTTTAAGTAATTAGCGAGGGTTGCGTTAGGGAACGGTGCCTTGGTGAGAGGTGCTAGGTACGCGAACACTGTCGCGTCGAACGACGACGGTCTGTTGCCGAAGAAATATTCACTTTCACCGAGCCTATCTGATAATGTTTTTAGGCATTTCTCAGCTTCACCATATATCTGAAATATTTTGAACGAGTTTGTTACAATAGCAAATGTTTATACATAACATGAGGGATACTTCCTGTAGTCTTATTTCAAATTTTGGATGAGTTTTCACAATGTTATCTTTCACCCATATCTTGTGAAATCCAATTCTGGACTAGGATAATCCCTTATAATATGGAAAAATACATAAATCATAGAGAAAGAAAGAGATAAGCATAGGCTTCTTATTTCAACCCAGACACAGGCAGACAGCTAGTCAATGATACATTAAGGACACTTGTCCCCTTACTCATAAAGCGCTATTTAACTAATATACTGATTAAATTGTCAAAACAATGACAATAGAGTGACGTTATTTATGTGACCCTCTAAACAGTATATTAGTTAAATAACGTTTTATGAGTAAGGGGGCTAATATTTAGAAATGTTACTCAGTGTTTCAATACCAGCACTGAACAATACAACATTAGTGCAATTTTACGATCAATATCCAAATTTCACATGCACTCTTATCAGTAGGTTACATAATAACAATGATGATATATTACTATACTATCTATTTATCAACCATAAACACCAAATTGGAATACTTATGTACTATTTATAAAACATATTCATCTAGACTAGGCTAGTACTACAATATGAGGCACGAGTGTGAGCACAGATAGGCAGTAGTGGGGGCAAGCTCGCACATGTAAACTTTTGGCCAAATCACAGTAGCCAAATTACACGCGAGAATCCAATAGATGACGAGAATCGACTGATCTTCAATCCGCCAAACAAAATTTTTACAGCAAAATTTACTAGTGTGCAGGTGTCAATCCGTGTTCACAACTCCTGTCCCTTACCTAGGCTGTAGTTAGCTAGACAAAAAGTTTTTGTTAAAAAAACATTTTTAATACAAGCTTTTTATGGTGACTGTACTTTTTGTTGTCTGAACTTGCATTGTCATCTAATAATAATGTATACCAAATTTCAGCTCACTGGGACATTGGGAAGTGGGTCCAATTTTACTTACAAGATTCAATTACAGACACCGGACAGGGATAACTTAATAAAAGCTTGTAATATATGAATGCAACTCACTGTTTTTTCAATTTCCCTCAGGTCCGTATGTTCTCCATAAAGAGCATCAATCATTTCTTTAGCTGCATTTTGATACCGCGATGGGTAATAGAAATTGAATGGAATCCGCAGAGCCTTGGCATAAGTGGGCCTTGTTAAATCACTATAGTTCTTCTCGTCAACCCACCATGCGTACTGGTACGCTGGGTACAGTTTATCACAGAGGTACTGAGTAAATGCACTTGCCTCGGCAGCCTGCTGTACATTCAAGTGGACATCTGTACTGTAATGCTGTCAATACAAGCATGAGGGTTAAGTTAGTGATGCAATAAATATGTAACACATCTCACTGTGTGTATACAGCTCAATCATGCCTCAATGGCTGAACAGAATTAGACGAAATATCGCCCACATATAGGATCAACAAGAATGTGGGTGAAATTGCAGAATGGAAACTAGTTACAAATATTTGTATACACTATTTGCACCTAATAACCGAATATTTGTATTTACTTAATAATTGCTCACACACTTATTGATTGATTACACTATTTGATAGCATTGTTACCTTTAACACTATTTTTTCATGAACTTTCTGTAATACATTATTATGATGCAAACTGGCTGTATATTTAAGGTTCTAAATATGTCTATTACAAGTAATAAATAACATCGTAAGTAATTAAAGTTTACATGGAGACTCACCAAAGATTTCAAATGTTCAACTACTTCTTCGAAATTTGTAAGTACAGTTCTTCCATCTCTCATAACAGGGAGCCGGCCTTTTGGTGTGAAAAATGGATTATTTGCTTCTCGAACACGCACTGGCACTCCAATAAATTTCATGTAGGTCTGCGGAATTTATTTTTTTATTATTTTCCGATTACACCGGTACTAAATAAAGTTGTAGGTTAGGTCGATATTATATACTTACCAAAACTTTTAAACATTCCAAATCAATTGAGGCGAGACCCCATTCGCCTCGCCATATATCAAGCTCGATGCTAGACATTACTTTATTATATTATAATCTAAAACAATATTTATAACAATTTTCAACATTTATTTTATTGAACAAATGAAAATTGACAGCAAATCAGCAAATTGTCAGACTGACAGACAGTTTTTTTTTCTTTGTGATATTTTTAGTGATGTGTGAGTGAGAGTGAATGATTGTTTTTAAACCATGCGTCCCTCGCGAGAACAAAACCATCGGACAGGGCTTATAAGCTTTTTGAGGCAATGTAGGGCTTTGTAGGGTAAGAGCCCCGATTTTGACCAGTACCCCCGGTTGTGGCCATTTGCAATTTTGATAGTCAATAAACATCAATAAATAAGTCGTTGTTCTCTAAGTTGTAACCTGACTCGTTTATCTTAGTAATTAAAATCTTTGATGATGATTGCTTCTGACTAGCAACCTTTAGTAAAGATCACAGACCACTATAGGGGATACTACAGGTGCGTTCGAATTGGAGTGATGTCGTTTTTAACAGTTTCAAAATGGGCATTTTTGTATATGCGTTCGAATTGGAAAATTTCAACAATTTTGCAACTTTTGCCACAAACGATATTTCCCAAATCGAACGATTAGATACAAAAATGACATTTCCATACTCATCGCCTGCTTGTCACTTGTCTCAACCTACTTTTTTCCTTCAGTTAATCTTTAACACAAAGTTAATCTGACAGATTATTTTCTTGCCTGTTAGTATTTCTATCAAATTTTACAATAAAAATTAGAATTTTCAGTAAAAAGATAATAATGTACTGTAGTAATAAAAAATCGCGACACACAGATAAGATTTCATAATTAACAATGTGAGAACCTGCAGCTTACAATAAGAAAAATCCAAATTAGAACAACAATAAACGGAACATACTATGGTTATGCATTCGATTGTATACAAGTTGTTAATAAAGTTAATCCAGCAATTGCATCCATGTTTGAAAAAACACAAAATTACACTCAAAAGAAATATATAATAAAAAGTGGCAACATTCATCTTATTAATAAAGAAGTACGTATTTATGGGATAATTTAAAATTAATTGACATTTATATCTCCTGTAAACATCATTCATTCGAGCTATTAGGTGTTGACATTCCAAAAACCCTTTAACTGCAGCCTTCCGTGGTAGCTTTAGGTATAATGCGACTAAATGTTGGAACAACCTCCCTCCACCAATTCGTAGTCTCCCATCTAAACACGCATTTAAAATTAAGTTAAAACAACATCTTCTTGACAATCAGATGTAGCACATTTATCTTTATTTCATTATTATTCGTTGTTTATGAGCTTATGTAAAGGTAAATCTGTTCTGGATTATCATTCTAATCTTAAATCTCAGTACCTGAGCCAGATGATATTGTTTCTTTTTGTTACTGTATTTACCTCTTTTTATTTTCATCTCTTTGTCTTATACCGGCTGTACTCACATTAAATTAATTTTATTATAATATAATTGCTCACTATGTTTATCGCTGCACCCTCATTTAGCTTATGTTCACAGATTTTTGTTCATATAAGAATTTATCCATATAATGGCTAATAAGGTTTTATTATTTGTTCGATTATTTTAATTTTAAAAGAAATAACACTCGTTGATCTCTTCCTACTGATTTTCGTGACGCACACTCACGAGGCGCCGGCAGAATATCAGCGTTGGGGGGTACCTCAACATTAGGCTGAGTCGGCCGCCTTTTCTTTCCGAACACACAGATTCGATATTTATTTATACTTTATTTTACTGTTCTATTTTTATATTTACTATTCATTTGTGTTTTTGGAAAAATAAAATTATTTTCTTTCTTTCTTTCTTTCTTTCTAGATTCAAAGATGTCAAAATATGATCACAAACGACCCCTGCCTCGGAGGTGGGTCAAAATTTGCAGTTCTCGATGTCGTATTTAACTGTTTCCAAGCAAAACGAACGGTGTACGAAAACAGTTCAAAACGCCAATTTCGCCCACAACTTTCCAAATCGAACGCCAGATGTGATCGTTTTTGGCATTTTTGACTGTTATTTTTGCTACCATACCCCAATTCGAACGCACCTTACGTATGTAAAGATGTTCGTCATTGCCAACGGCAGTGTGTCTGCTCTGCTTGTCTGCTTTCTTCTTCTTATTTTTAATTTTGGCAACCAAGCCCAAATTAGGGCTCATTTCTGCCAGTGTCGAGTTATATTATAGTTTCCAGTCACAATAGATCACTTCACATTATAGTCCTCAGTCAGTCACCGTCCATAAAAGTCATGTTTTACTACAATGGTGGTCATTGTACTAAAACTCTTCACGGACATTTTGAGACAACTTGAAAAGTTACGATACACATAATTCATTTCATTTCACTTCACTGGTGCACATGTATGATCTTTATTGGGTAAAATACCACCAAAAATACACAATAAAACTCAAAATACACAAATTTATGAAAATAAAAATGAAAATGCTACGTCACTCTGCAAGTTCCCGCCAAAAAGTCCTTGTCTGCTTTATACTTATGTACAACCACAGACTTAGTAGAGATGCTAACGCATTGTACAACGTTTCAAGTAACTTCAAGTAAGTGGTGTGGTGCAACCCTATTTCTGTCCAGTATTGCCAACATAGCTCTTTTAGAGCTAAATGTAACTCTATTTCAACATTGTCGGCTCTTAAATACTATTTAGTTTTATAGCTTTCTTTTTTATTGAATTTTAACTCAATTTTTTTAGGTTTGAAAATGAACTTAACACAACATCTGCCCGTATATAGAAATATGCGGACCGATACTGTGTTTAGTTTTGTGTACAAAATATTGATGTCATAGAACTTAGGTGTAGTAAAGTAAGTTCAAGTAAGCCATTCACTCAAAACTTTCATATAGAATGGCTCTCTGAGGCTCGCTTTAAAGGTGGGTTGAAAGAAGTTTAACTTATAGTAATGACAAAAACCAACGTATTTTGTAGTTATTGCGGAGTGCGATTACTTAATTTAATAAATGATAATTCTGATAACGATGATTTTTGTTAATTTTATGTGAATATATTTATATAGTATATTTTATGTATTGGCTCTTTTTTTTATATATATCTAGCTCTTTTAAAATTTGAATTGGCAACACTGGTTCTGTCAGTCAGTCAAGTCAACCACAGTCAACTGTCAAATCGATCGCAAAAGGCCCGGCCGATATTTTATTTTCTAGAACATTTAATATTTACGAAAGATTATTGTTGAATTTGTTGACGTTGTGAGTGATTTTGTTAGTTCGTTTTGTAAATTACCATATTCTAATACCTAACATCGATTCGACGTAACTCTGTAAGTGGAAAATGTCTATTCAATGGACGTTTATTGCCGGCTATCTCTATTTCGAAATAGGGATAGTATCAATAATGATGCTGCCGCTGTTTAGTCCAAAGAGATGGCATCAATTCTTCAGATCTCGACTATTTACCATGTTTCAAGAGCATGCCGCCGCATATTTCTATGTCCTGCTCGGCGTTTTAAGCCTTTTTCTGTTGGATGCCATCAGAGAAATGAAGAAGTACTCGCATTCTACCGAGAGCGGACACACACACCTAACCAGTGAGATGAAAGGTAATGTGAAGCTTTTCAGAGCACAGAGGAATTTCTACATCACAGGCTTTGCTATATTTCTAGCATTTGTTATCCGTAGACTTGTGAAAATGTTGATAATACAGGATGAACTGTGCTTGAAGGCCGACAAAATAAGAAAAGAAGCCGAGGCAACTGTGCAACTTGCAAAAAGTACAGTCTTAGCGAGTACCTTGCAAACTAGTGAATTAATAAAACTTGAGGATTTAAAAAGTGAACTGGAATTGACAAAGGATTTGTTGGAAGGGGAGAAAATAAGGGTCAAAGAACTTGAAGAAGAAGCAACTAAATGGAGATTGAAATATGAAGAATGTACTGCCACTGCTAATGGTAAAGGTGATGAATAAATTACCAATTGAAAACAATATGCAGCTTATGTATTTAAATCAAGGATCAAGTTTTGAAGAATGATCAGCCCCCTCTAGACAAGATGGATATTGACAATCATCATCATTAGTGAACAATCAAACTTCGTATAGGATTGTTATATTAACCCATTGGTTCTCACGAGGGATGCGCATCCTATGATAACAATTGATGGCATTGTTATTTTTTTAACCATGAGCCAAGGTATAAATTATGATGATTGTTGGTATCCATCTCGTCTAGACCCCTGTTATAAACCCTAAAACTGGAATTTCTGGATAATCAAAATTATTTTACAAAAGTTTAATAAAATAAATATTGATGTTGATTAATTTCTGAAATTGTTAACTATTAATTAATCCCTTGAGTCACAGTTAAAATAATAACCAAGAAACCAACATTTTGAATATTGAATGAACATCAAAGTAACTTGTGCAAATTATCTGCACATTTTGCATTGACCCTGATATGTATGACTTCAGCATATCTATTTTAAAATTGGAAAGTAAAGGTTTCCATTTATTCTGCACATGCCCTTCTAAAAAACATAAAAGTCAAGAAAAAATAGCTTGTTAACCTTGGAATCAAATATTTCTGAATAAACAGAATCTGTAGCTGTAGCACTTGTAGCCATACACTTTATATACCTACATATAAGTTCTTAAGCTTAGATACAGCTTAAACTCGAAAATTATTAACACTGTGATTTGCCTTTTGGTGCTGGACTGATATTCCGAAATTATTGTATTTAAATAAAATAACTATTTTGTGGTTTGTTGAACTAATTAAGTATAATATTTATTCTAGTCTTGACTTGATAATGATATTTTATAAGCTAAATTGTTAAAAAATAATTAGTCTAAGGAATAAGAAATAAACTAACATTAATATTAGGTAGGTATATTGCATACTGTGCATTTTTATTGGTTTAAAAATTAAAAACACATAAAATAATAATATATTTTTCCTTATGCTTTAAGTATGGATGTGTTATGTGAATGTTACATTAAATATTCTAAAATTATTCAATAAAAAGTTTTTTTTCTTAAGTTTTATTTTTCATTTGAAAAACATGAGTCACCATAAATGAAGCTGGACTTCACACCTAGCGAGCGAGACCCTATGTAATGCTTGGTGTTATCTGCATATAAATCTATACCACAGTGGGTCAAGCTTCTTGAACAGTCCCCAATCCAAAGATGTTTGTTGCGACATCTGTATGTGTAAATTCTAAACTAATTATAAAATGTATATGATTGAACAGCCCCCCTAAAATGGAAGCTAAGCAATGTTGCTAATGGAAATAATTTTCTCGAATTTACAGCAGATCATAAGCAATTCATAAATTCCGAATCTTTTAATGAATTGAATTGTACATAATGAGTAAATATTTTACCAAAAAAAATGGGAATTACGTAGGTATTTGCCGAGAAATCGAAAAAATTACGGTTTTCCCTCAGCGCTACGATATGGGGTTCTTCAAAAGGGGCGTAAAAAGAGCTCTTCAAGGTCGGCAACACATTGGCAGTCCCCCTGGTATTGCAAATGTCCATAGGCGGCGGTGACCACTTACCATCAGGTGGACCGTCTGCCTGTTTGTCAACCTAATGAAATAAAAAAAAAACTGTAGCAATATTGCTTAGGCTTCCTTTTTAGCCTCCCAGATCACCAGACATGAGACACAGTAGGTATTATATGCAATAGTAAACTGTGCATGAGACATGTCTAATGTTATATATGCCTAGTATTATCTATGATGTCTATAACAAGAATGCCATACCTATTTACTCCTATTTATATGTCTGTGCAAAATTGAAGTTTTAGTTTGGTTTTAGTCCAATTTCTTTGGTAGGTATTCAATGAATTGTCCGTGGGAAAACATCTTTGAGTATTAAACCAACGAAAACATTTGTTTTATGTTTTAATAATCTGTCTGTGTTATCAATGTACCTTGTGCTGTGGCACAGTTTTACCATTGTAGATACGGTAATACTATGGCTGTGGTCCTGTACCGATGATATCATTCCGTTATCATTCATTCATTCAATCAATCAAAATACGAAAAGAAAATACAAATTGTACCTAATTGCAAAAATCTTACAATCTCTCGAAATAATATTGTGAAAGAATTTAATTTGAAAGTTTGGAAAGTTGGTTCAATAGAATAGAATCCAGCTAGATTTATTCGTTGATGTAATATGACCAAATTTTAGTCTAAAATAATTTCTTGTGTGTAGCGATCGTGAACGGCGGTGGTACCGTTAGTTTTATTTATGAATGTGGGAATTTTCAACAGAGTTAATCACAAGGTGAGTAAAATGCTTATCGTCGATACGTATTGTTTTTACAATACTAGTTAGCTAAACTTATGCAAAAACAATACTTGTTTTTGATAGAAAAAAATACTTCCACTGCAATATCATGTGTTTAGTTTTCATTTACGTGTAATATAACACCAAGTGGGCGTAATAGAACCTTGGAGTTTTGGAATTATGCTTAGTTGAGTTTTAATTCTATCTAATATTCTGATGAAATTCATGCTAACTGGTTAATGTTCCTTAGTAAAACATCATCTAGATACATTAACCTTTATTGTGACAATCCAAGAAAATATAAATCAGTTAATAAACAAGTGACATTTCAGAATAAAGACAGCGGTGGCATGTATTCCGAGTGGAGCTCGCTGCCGCTGGAGGGTGGTGGGCGAGGGGTGCTAGGAGCTGTTGGTGGGAGAGATGTTGTGCTGGCCGTTGTCAAGCAACTAGCCTCACATGAGCCCAGTCCACTCACTACTGATGCTGAGGTTTGGGATTATTTGACTTAATCATGCATTTTGAAGAAAGACAACTAATATATTTACCATCACAAAGTGCTCTGAATCTATCAGCAGAATTGATTTATTTAAGCAATTTTGTGGTAAGAATGCATAACAGTAATCTATGAATTGAGTTGAGACTCAGAAAATAGTTTCATGATGAGAGAATTATACAGTAGGCAATTATTTTGATAGAGCCCAATACATGTCGAAGCAATTAAGTGTTTTGTTAAATGTTAATATAGTGAGTGACTCTCGATTGGACAATGTAAGTGTGTATTCACACCTTGTGCAGCACTGACAGAGTTTATTATTGCAAAATTATTATTGCACCCATTTAAAAACAAATCAAGATATTCTAGAGACTTGAAATTTTGCACACAGGTTTTTTATTTTGGGTTCCGTTCCTTAAAAATGTCCTGTTCCCATCTGTCTGTCTGTCGCAAAGGTTTTACACAAATACTAATGATAACAGCTTTGCTTTATCAATACAATAATGTATAACAATGTATATAATAATGTATATACAGGTGGAATGGGTCCTAGAAGTGATACGCTTTGGTCTGTCGTTACCACTGCAAGAGCATGCGGCGTTACGCGACTGCGT
This sequence comes from Achlya flavicornis, assembly GCA_947623365.1. Taxonomy (NCBI): domain Eukaryota; kingdom Metazoa; phylum Arthropoda; class Insecta; order Lepidoptera; family Drepanidae; genus Achlya; species Achlya flavicornis. The sequence goes on from OX392481.1 coordinate 12,936,221, forward strand.
GCGCGTGTGCTGCGCGTGGCTGGCGCCGCTGCTGCCGCCGGCGCCGCCCGCCATGCCGCCCGCGCCCGCGCTGCCGCCGCCCGTGGCGCAGGCGCCGCATAAATACGCCAGGAAAATACTTAGGCATCTGCAGAATCTGTTTGTGCCTAGGCCTAATGAAAGTAAGTATTTTGTGGTTTGTCTACTATCTTTTGGAATAGAAAATATTTTTAATTTTCAAATGACACTGTATATAGGTTCATGTAAAATGTATGTTCCCAGATTACCATATTCTATAACTAGCCGTCCCGCGTGTTTTTTCCCCGCTTTCCCGAGGGATTGTATTTTTTCCTGGGATAAAAAGTATACTATGCTATGTGTTAATCCAGAACATATACTATCTGCGTGCCAAATTTCATCCATATGCATTCAGTAGCAAACAGCCATACATACAAACATTCGCGTTTATAATATTAGTAAGGATTAAATTGCTTAACAATTTTCTTTTTTAACTTATAAATTGGTAGCTAGTAATGAGTCAATTTATTTTACAAGCCCTCACATTTATATATCAAATGGAATTGGGTGAGTTTAAGGTTTCATTTGTATCCTTTGAAATATAAAGTCCAATACATTTTTATTTTAACTACTCCTTTGTATATTTTGACTACAACCTGACTGATAAGTATGCAGATGTTTCAAACACATATTGAAATGTAGCTGTATTATTTTGATCTATGTCTTGACTGACGCTAGACTGACAATAAAATTGTCACAGTCTAATAGGTCTATTGTGATAGCATATGCATTGTAATATCAAGGGCTATTTTCCAAAGGGCCTGGCCCTTAAAAACGATGGCCGATGTGTTGCTACTGATGGAAACCTTAATCAGAGTGAGCATCAGAGTTACCTCATTATATATGCCAAAGAGCATATGCTGTTTGGCACCATAGCGCAGCAAGAAGATTCACCCACTTGTCAAACCGGTCAATTTGTATTTTGAATATACCTCTTATAATTTTGAACAGGGCCAAATGGTAATAAATGCGTTGTTAAACAGGTGGTGATCTAATAAGCAAGCAGGCAGTGCTGTGCCACCGCGTGCTGCGGCTGGCGCGCGCGCTGGGCGACGGCGCGTCGCTGGGCGCCAGCGAGTGGCGCGCGCTGCTGCTGCTGCTGCTGGCCGCCGCCGCCGCGCTGCTCTCGCCGCCCGCGCCGCACCACCCCGCCGCCGAGCAGCTCTGCGACAGGGTGCTCTGCGTGCTCTTCGAGCTCTGGATCAGAGCTTGCCACAGGTACCACGCCACGCACCTGCAACAATAACGTTCATCACAACTCACATTATTCAAAGTCATCATCTGCCTGTAATGTCCCACTGCTGAGCACGGGCCTCCTATCACAAAAGAAAGGGAATGGACATATATTCTGCTACATATGCCAACTGCAGATTAGTGGAAGTAGGCTAGTGGTCAACCTACTATTGGAGTTTTCAAGTCGCCTAGGAGGCATCGGACTAGCTTAACGACTATCACAATTAAGTGATAACCGGGACCAACGGTTTTATGTACCTTCCGAAGCACGGAAAACGCTCGAGTTTAAATACCACTAGGCAGTCACACATCCAGGTACCGGCCAAACTGTTGGTAGCTTTACCTTGCCAATAGATTATGAATTGCTAATCATTCTACACCATGAGCGCTTTGGTTAACCATCAGTACCACCAACAGTAGCCATTGGTTACTGGACACAAAATATAGCCTTATTGTGGTCACTATTTATGTTTGCATGTGCTGCTGTCTACATTCTAGCTTCACAGTTCACTTCCATTTACTAAACCAGCGTTGAGAAAGTTTATTTTACTTTGAAATCATCCAGATGTTTCCCGTCCCCTCCACTGTGGCGTACCCTCCGAGAGCAGTGCATGGTGTGGCGACACCGAGCACCTCTAGTAGAACAGTGGACCCGCGCCTCCTTGTGCCTCACTGCCAGGCTGCTCAAGCACATGTATGGACCACTGTTCCCCGCCATGCCTATCAGTAAGTGCACTATACCACACCACTCCACACCAATCCACAAATCCACACCAAAACACAACACTCCATATACTACACACCACCCCACTACATACCATTCCACTCCACACCACTCTACTCCACACCACTCAACGCCATTCAATGCCACTCCCTCCAAGCCACTTCACGCTTTTCCACACCACTCCGCACCACTCCACACAACTCTAAACTACTCCACGCCACTCCACACCACTCACGCCACTCCATGCCACTCTGCACCGTGGAGTGGTGCAGAGTGCCACTGGTGAGAGGCACCGGAGATAGGTGCCACTCCACACTACTCACGCCACTCTACGCCAGTCCACACCACTCCACGCCACTACACAGTATACCACTCTTGACACTCCACGCCACTTCACACCACTCCACGCAACGACATTCCATGCCACTCCACACAACACTACACTGCTAGTGCAACCTTCCGGACCGGTATTAGTCACACTTTTCAAAAGTCTATTTGAGTAAATAATTTTGAATTTGAATAAGTCCTTGTTGATTGAAACAGGTGAAGAAGACGCGAATCTAATTCCCGCGGACATGAGCGGTGAAGCGGTGATGCAGAGTTGGTTCCGTATACTTCACACCATTGGTAACCCTGTTGATTTGTGTAGACCACATGTGATCAGCCAGACTCCGGACTTCTTGCAGGTACGTAAATTATATAACAAGTATGAATAACTATCATGCATGATGCAAGTTGCTTCAATGATATTTTTCTCCACTGAAAATTAAGTAGTACGTAAGATTACAGCTCAGAGTTATGGAAAAATATGTACTTATATTCGCTCGTGGTGTAGCATGACAAGCCATTCTTAATCGATTGGCAAGTTAAGCTACCACTGTCGTGGTACCACTGTACTGGATGGGTGACCGCCCAGTGTTATTTCAAATCGAGCGTTTCCGTGCTTCGGATGACACTTAATTTTGATAGTCGTTAAGCTAGTTGAAGGCGGCTTGAAAACTCCAACAGTAGGTTGACTACTAGCCTACCTCCACCGATCCGCAGTGGGCACGCGTGGTGGAGAATCTGCCCATTTCCTTTCACCCTGATTTGTGAATGGAGGCCTGTGCTCAGCAATGGGACATTACAGGCTGATGATGATGATGTACTTATAAGGATACAGGCCTTCAAGTGCAGCTGCCAAATCACACTGACAGGCCTTGGTCGCAGTGGTGAAGGATAACATCTTGAGGTGTAGTACCAGCCTGGATAGCACCCTCATGTGGCGGTGATACGTTGGTTATCATTTTAATTTAATAAACTCGGAAGCAGGGAGGGCCAAAAGGAGATATTTTCCGCGGACGCTCGGACTGTGGAATGAGCTCCCCGCCGTGTTTTTCCAAATGGAGTACACAGCATGGGGTTCTTCAAAAAGGGTGTGAAGAGATTGCTTCAGGGTCGGCAACGCGCGAGTGATACCCCTGGTGTTGCAAGCGTCCATAGGCTACGGTAACTGCTTACTATCAGGCGGGCCGTATGCCTGTTTGCCATTTTTATTTGAAATATAAATAAAGAAAATTTTTGTATGAATTTTTGAGTAATTTATTTTGAGCTGAAACTTTTTATAGAGAGTCTATACCTGATATAGTGTTCACCCTCTATATACATATTAAGTGACACGTTGTATGTGATGGTGTTTTCACCCCGTCAGTACTCTATAACCGGTGAGGGCGAGGGTCGCGACCCGAGTCAGCACCCGTGCCTGTCGGCGTTGCCGGCCATCTTCCACCGCGCCATGAAGGGACTCGCAGCGCACATCGACGCCTTTCTAGGTAAATCGCGCTTCTTGTGGTGCCCTGTGGGGGGGGGGGGGGGGTGGCCTGTGGTGGGGTGTGGAGGGCTCCTGTGCGACATTGGGTTCATAAATATTGTCTTTGTGTAGTATAACACGGCGGGATACCTCGAGGTATTCTTCGCTCAAAGCTTATTATAGCATTTAGCATCAGTAGCCATAGATAGGAAACTCCAATAAAAATACATACTCGACATAAATTTTGCTTTTTTTTTCGGTTTGAGAAATATTCAATAATTAGCCAAGGTTTTTTATTTAATTTATATTGATAATAGACAGTTTATGATCTCAATATACCGTTGTGTTTTTAGACTTTTTGACGGGAATATTCTTCTTTGTATATTATTAGTTTATTATTTTTAATTTTGTTTTTACAATGGGTTCTTGCATTAAAACGTATTTAACTTTTAAGTCCGTATTATGAAACAAATCATCTCTTGAAAACAATATAATTTGAAACCTTTTTTGTTCACCGAAAATAAGCAGTTTGTAAATTATTCTTAAAGCTAGACTTTAGTTTTAAGTCACTGTTCTATAATACGGTTCTTAATAATGAAATACTTCAAAGGAGCTACCGCGTAAGCCAATGATAATGAACTTCATTGAACTGGGCCTCATTGAAATTCCATTATCTGGAATATCTATAAAATTTAGCTCTTAAGCGGGTTAGATGATTTTCTTGATTCACTTCATATTCACTTGTTCCATTAATTTTATAGAATTGTAGTAAAAGGAAGCTCATTTCAATGAAGTTTATTACCATAGAATTACGAGGTAGCCCGTGAGACGTGTTGTTTTGTTAACTAAGATATTATTGGTACTTTACCAAATGGTGTATGTAATTCCGAGTATGCATGTCGATATTGTCTTTGATTAGAGTGAGGCAAATATGGCGGTTTGAGAAATAGTCAATCGGCCCTATTCATCGCGAATCAGTGTCTAAATATGAAAGGCAAATGATAAATACAATATGTGTTGCAAATAGAAGATTCAAAAATAACTTTGTTAGTGCATCCTCGGTTTTATATAAATGGTTTGTGTATAGAAAATAACTAATGCATTTTCCCTTTCTTAAAAGAAATACACTATTACTCTATCAGCTATCAGCTTAAATAAGCTTTAAATAGAAAGAGATAGTAGATATAGTTATAAGATTAGTAAGAGATAGTGTAACAAAAACATCCTTTCATTTTAATTAATTAAGATTATCTTCGGTAAAGTTGATTTAAAAATGGATTAATAAGGATAAAACTTAAGCTTTTAACTCCCGAGTATTAAATAGTCTAATTAAATACACATTTTCCAACTTAAATCATCGCAATATCGACTTTATTTATTCTATACTCTATATTCTACAGACTTAAAAATCTATAGTCCATCTGTACATGAGCGTAACTTGTACCTGCACGTATGCACCCCACTATTACACATGCACACGGGTAGGTCGCAGCTCGGAAGGGTGGCGGGTGAAACAATCGTCGGGGGGCGAGCGAGGGGTCGAGGGGGGCCAGGAGGGGGCCAAGGGGGGCCCGGGGCCGACCTCTGAGGACGGGGACTTGACGCCGCCCGCGCACAGGCGACTCGCCAAGTCATTCAGCGTCTCCGCTTCGAGACCCAGGGACAAACTGCCTGAGAAAAGTAAGTTTTGAGTTTGGAACTGGAATGGGACTCAATTAATAGAGGAACTGACCCATAGTAATTCATTCAGTTTAGTTGTTAGTCACCTCTGACTGACAGACCGATATTATAGCACAACTTATGAGCATTCGCGAAATTTGAAAACCTTCGATGCAGGTAAAAGCTGGTATAATTGTTTTGTCACTTTTATTTAAAAGACCGGTCCGATGGTTATTAAAATCATATTCCAGTTCCAAAAAATGTGAATATATGCCATTATTTCATCAAAATATTGGCAACTTCATTAGTTATGGAATCCCTATAGTTGTATAATATTTAGTGTGATGTTTTTTTTTTCTTTTGATTTGCTTAGTTTGAACTTTTTTCTTTGGGTTTTAAAGATATGCACAGTTTTGCCGATGTTATAGTTTGCACATTTGGTTTGGTTTTCACAGTGTGCAATATTGTTTATATTATTCATGGGTGTATACAGGATTATAATCAGTAGTTAGAACATGTTGTGTCTGAAGTTTTAGTTCAGAATATTTGTACATTGTAGTAAACGTAGTGGCAAATTTATATATTTTATCTGTGTAGTACTATTATTTTAATTTATGTGTTCGGTAGAATCCTGGTATTTCTTGTCAACAAAAGTCGATAGTCACCGGCATTTTTTTTACCGTCAAAAGCTGACATGTATTTTCTATGCTGACAGTAACCGACAAGAAAATGGATTTTAGAGTCGTCAAGAACCGACAGTGACCGGCAAAAAACGACTTACACTTTTTACCATCGTAAAGGCTCATTAAACTAATTTTAAACAGTGTTTAAGAGATATAATTTCAAGAAATGTGATGGTGAAACGCGTGTATATCGTAGGTACTCCGCGCACGTCACTTATCGGCCTCACGAGCGGCAGTCGACCGGCCAGTGTCGCACCAACCACTCCGCCCAACTCTATTACATCACAAGGTAATTATTGAGCAGGGCTTTGTTTGTTTACCACCTTCGCCCATATCACCACTTTCCATAGAGATTGTGGTAAAAAAAAAAATGGCCCACTGTAGTTATATCTTGAACTCATTAATTGAGGCAAATGCTATAAATTATAGATTTGTTTCCACTAGAGTGATTATGTTATTTGTATTCAAGATAAAATAAAATACCATTGCCCGTTTTCATTAGCCAGTCAGAAGGCTTAGAAGTACCTATTTAAAACGGAGGAGGGCGTTTATATCTGAGACACACTTTTATACATTGTCATATGTCATCATTTCAAATGTAATTTGTAAAATAGTGTTTTTGTGCCATAAATAAAATTATATCTATTTAGGGTGCCGTACCTCAAAAGGTAAAAAAGGAACCCTTATAACATTAATCTCTTGTCAGTCTGTCTGTCCGTGTGTTACCACCGATTTTCTCAGAAACGGGTGGACCTAGCAAGCTGAAATTAATACTAGACACCGAGGTCTATAGTCCCTATTAGGTGTATAAAAATCAAGGTCCTGATTCAACACGATAAAAAGATATGGGCAAAATTAGATTTTCGCGAAAACTTGTAAGTAAAATAAAAAAAGTTTAAAATAAAGGTAAATTTTGGTACTTTTAAATGTTGCGCCTGATATTCATTTCACAGTAAATTTGAGTACAGATTAAATTATTATCATTATTGTACGGAACCCTCCATGTGCGAGTCCGACTCGTACTTGGCCGGTTTTTTTTCTCACGTATATCAAAATGCTTTCTTTCCTGTAAATGTAACACTTTGGCATTGTGTTAAGAGTTTCTTAATACTATTTTTTCTACTTGATTTTTAACGACCAACCTAACCATTAGAAGCAGATGATGCTTCAACATCCTTTTTCACGACAAAACTACATATAAATTATCTGATTTTATTTCTAGTATGTGAATCGGAGAAGCCGCCCTTAACCCCGCTGCGTCCGAAAGTGAACTCAATATTCCATCTGTTTGGGGAGTGGCTGTTCGAGGCTGCTCTCATCGGCTCCAATCCATCTCCAAATAACAATCAACGTAAGTTTTAGAACGGCTATCCTAAGGTTTAGATTCTAACCCGCCTACAAAATTACGCTTTTCTGGTGTAAACCAAGCCAGGTTTTTAGTAGTAAAACAACTTGTCAAAGTTTAACTCGGGATGTAGCCTCCACTTCATCAATATAAATTGTATAGAGTATTCAAGAGTTGTAAATCACAGGTTCAAAGTATTCGCGATATTGTCTTCACTGCCATCATGAAGTAAAAAATTATAATCTTTTTGTGTACCAAAATTGAAACCCGTTTAGATTACGGTGTGATTGTGTTGATAGCATCCAAATAATCATACACACAAGCAGTCGCATTATTTATATGAGTTGGGTGTATTCCTTTGATACAGAGCGCGCTGAGGGCACTCCGCCGCCGCCGTCCTTGTCTGATGCCACGTATAAACTCAACATGTTGAGTTATCAACCAGGTAATTTTTTGATTTGTATGTAGTTTTTTGTATGTTTGTTTGTCGTCATCGAGGAAAATCTCTTTATAGTAGTAATATCGAGCAATCAAAGTCCGCAACTAGTCAGTTATTTTGCACTGATTTTAATCATCGCGGGTTCTTGATTTTTTCAATCAGAGCGCATGTGTCCTTGATTTAGCTAATCCGCGTATTGTGGGTGGTGGGAAATGTCACTTTACGAGCGAGTGCGTTGAAAATAGGATATAGGTACAGTAGTACCCAAACGATAAGGCGCGTCGTGAAACTTGGTTCGCACAGAAAAAAAAGTATGGCCCGAAGATTAATGAAAGAATGCTTAAAACTTACAATCAACCTTAGATCACTACTATTAAGGTTCATAATACACTGCAGCTGTTAATTTCGTCTCACTCGCAAGTCACGCCCCTCCGCACACATGGCGGCAGCTGCCGACCAATAGCATTTCCCGCGCTTTGAAAATGTATCTTCTGCCCAGGTACATCGGTAAGCCATATTATTTGGGTACTACTGTACTAGTGACAATTTTCTCAAAAGTACCAGGGGTGAGTACTCTAGCGGCGTGACCTACCGCAGAGGGTCTCTGACGCTTCGTAAAGGGTTGCCAGGTATAGTGTGCCGTCTTTTATGACCGAGAGGTTGGTAGAGGTGGCCACTATAGAAAATCTCAGTAGAATAATGGGGGTATGTACTAGTGACAGTCATCTAGCCTATCAAGCAGTGTGTGCGTGTGTGTGTGCAGGCACAAAGTAAATAAAGGGTATAGAGACCAAGCTTCATACAACCGCGCTACGGTAGGTACACAACTACAAGCTTGAGGCGTGTGTGTGCGAAAGCACAGGCGGCTCGTCACGTACGAGGGGAAATCGGTTTATACTGGCTCGGTCTGTGCTCAAACTCAGGGCACTCGCGCATCGTGTTTTTTTACGTTTAGATTTAAATAATAGAATTTTAATATAAAAATGTGTAAATATGGTTTACTGTACTGGGTCTATGAACAATAACAGAATGAATAATGTTCTTTTAGTATCTTGCATATATTGTCTCATTTCTCGTAAATTAATGGCATGATGGGTGTTTATGATTTCAAATACGTAGGTGTACCTACCTACCTATCCTATTTAACGAGCATGTATGTTTTGAGATCTCGAAAACGGCTTTAACGATTTCGATGAAATTTGCTATATGGGGGTTTTTGGGGGCGATAAAGTCGAGATTTCATCTCTGGGACAACGCGATCTGCCGAGTTTGCGAGTCAGCGTTAAAACTAGATTTGCATTTTATTACCCTTTCCTAATAATCTTTAATAATGTAATATGTAAATAGAAATATTCTATCAGCACGAAAAATCTGATAGGTATACATTTTTATGTTTCCATTTAATTTTATTCACCTGTGCTAACCCTACCAAAATAGGTATAATTGTTGAACGCTCGTTAGACGTTAGCTTGTAGTGCGTGTCCGTTCAATAGTGTGCGCATAGAAATAAATATACCTAGAAAGAACGTCGCCATACTACACTAATATACAAAACAGGCCAACTTTTATAGGCTGCTGCGCGTAACAGCTACGTTTTACGCCCCCTCTGCGTCATAATGACGTTCATAATGATAGTAGTTGTTAAAATATTCCAATTGAAATCGGGAGAAATTTAAATATTGATCATTTTTATTTGATTTAGCATCTAACAGTTGGAGCGTATTTTGAACTGTGCGTGCACAGGTGCTACATTGCACTGTATCTGGATGTATCGTATAGTTAATGTTAGAGTGTGTGTGTGTGCAGGTCGCGCGGCGGCGCTGGGCGCGGTGTGCCGCGTGGTGTGCTCGAAGCAGGCGCGCGAGCACGTGGTGCCGGTGTACCTGGCGCGCGTGTACCAGTGCCTGCGCCGCGGCCTGCGCGACCCGCACACCGCGCCCGCCATCGTGCACAACGCACACCATATATTCAGGTTACTTACTACCGCTCACATCCATACCGTTCCTACTGCGGACCATTAGGATGTAGAATGAGCTCCCCATTACGGTTTTCCCTCAGCGCTACGATATGGGGTTCTACAAAAGGGGCGTAAAAAGAGCTCTTCAAGGTCGGCAACACATCGGCAATCCCCCTGGTATTGAAATGTCCGTAAGCGGCGGTGACCGTCAGCCTGTTTGTCAACCTAATGACATAAAAAAAAAAAACATACTATCCATCATCATAATGGTGCCGATTATTTTGAACGCACGCGACTAACTTCAGTCACATCACATATCTTTTTATTTTTATTTATTTTTCTTCAATGGCGTCACACGACTTGTTTATTTGGCCAATTTCCAGTTATATTAAATATCCGAGGACATTCCTCACACACGGTCATCTGATCCCAAACTAAGCAGAGCTTGTACTATGGAAACCAGATAACTGATATAATACATATGCTACTTTTTGTTTGTAAATATATACTTAATATACATAATTACACCCAGACTCAGGACATACAGACATGTTCATAAACACAAATGCATGTCCTGTGTGGGAATCGAACCCACGACCTGCGACGCGCAAGGTGAATCTTAACCAACTGCGCCAATTGGCCCGTCAAACAGATACTCTCGTCCAACAGATACTATACTATATTAGGATCATAATGGTGCCCATTCTGTTGAACGCACTCTACTAACTTCAGTCACATCACATATCTTTCTTACAAACATTGTTGAAAATAGATAGAACATATTTAAATCTGTCAAACTAGTATTTGCAATAGGGTATTTGATGACATTTGAAATCAGCAACTTTTAATGAAATTTCAAAAACGATATATAAACATATATGGAGACTAGCTGCCCGCGCGCGACTTCGTTCGCGTGGTGCTACCCTACCCTATGGTGCTACCCTACCCTAAGTAAAAAGAGAGATGGGTATCGAATATTTCAGAAATCTAACTGTGCACAATATTAACCGCGGAACCCAGAGCTGTGACCGCAGAACTCAAGACCGCGCGCGGTGGGACCCCGGCGCACTTAGGTCTTGCTACACGGCTGTCAACCAGCCGCCAATCATGAACGTTGAGTCGGCGACCGACTGTGTGGATTAAAGCTGTCAACCCAATTTGCTAAAATGTCACCTGCGTGGTCCTATAGGCTGGCTAGACCACATCTGAGCGCTAGGCAAGGGATATTATTCATCACTTTCTGTTGTCCAAAAAATATCGTTTATTTCTTTGCAATTATTCACTCTCTTTACGGCATCCTCGGAACGATTATGTGAATTAACCACACCAAAAATCTCTCCTAAAAACGAATTTGTGCACACATACCCAATATTTTTTATTCTATACTTTCAGACTTGATCTAGACGGTGTCCTAGTTCTAGTACCGGACTTCATAACTGCCTTAGACCACATCCTGTCAGAGAGGGAACCAAAACTGGAGTGCGGGTCCATAGACAAACGTGAACTGCGCAAAGCGGCCATCAGCGCTCTGTTGTCTTTGGTCGCGTTCCCCTATCATTACAAAGGTCTAGCTGTACCTGAGTTCCCTGGATGTAATGAGTAGTAAGTATAACCTGACCTGTCATTATTAACCGACTTCAAAGAAGAGCAGGTTCTATGTTCGACGCGTATGTTTTTTTTTTTACGTATGTTCACCGATTACTCGATTCTTATGCGATTTGGATGGCTTAAACTGTATTATATCACGATAGATCCCGTGGTGGTCCCATATAAATTTTATCCTCAAGTGAAAACAGCACGGACATCGCGATTGAAGCATTTTATTCAATACTAGCTGCCCGGCGCGACTTCGTTCGCGTGGTGCTACCCTACCCTACCCTACCTCAACCATCACATTAGATTCACAAATCAGCCCGGCAGATGGCGCTGCAGTGGGTATCTAGGTTATATTATCGACTGCAAGCTTTAATCGAAGCACGTCCAAAATGAAATGACAGAAATTAATGACATAACAACGTGCTTGTACTGTCAACACTGAAAAACGTTTCAATTTGACAGCACAATCCCCATCTGAAAAAAGTTTAAATTTGACAGCAAAATCCCCATTAACAAAATGATCCGCCATTTATTCAATTCATTTGTTACAAAAAATGTGATAAATGAAGAACCGCTCGACCGATTTTGTGCAAATTTCACGTAAACCATCTACTAAATAGTCCGAACAAAGCCTAAATATTTGGTTTGGATAGGTGAGCCCGTTCTTGAGTTATAAAAATACAACGAAAAGTGGCATTGATTTTTATATATATAGATAGATATAAGTAGCTTCCTTCCGCTTACGCTCAGATTGTGGAATGAGCTCCCCGCCGTGGTTTTCCCAATGGAGTACAGCATGGGGTTCTTCATAAAGGGTGTGAAGAGATTTCTGCAGGGTCGGCAACGCGCGAGTGAAGCCCCTGGTGTTCCAAGCTTCCATAGGCTACGGTAACCGCTTACCATCAGGCGGACCGTATGCTTGATTGCTACCTAAGTAGTATATAAAAACCGGCCAAGTGCGAGTCAGACTCACGCACCGAGGGTTCCGTACAAACCTGTAGGTATATAAGTAAATGGTAGTATAGACCTGAGTATTTGATATTAATTTCAATTTATGACGTATTAAAAAAAAAAACTTTCTAGATCTCGTTCAAACCAATTTTCGTTGGTAGTTTGCATCGTAATATACATCATATATTTTTTATAGATTTATCATTCTCTTATTTTAGAAGTTACAGGGGGGGGGACACACATTTTACCACTTTGGAAGTGTCTCTCGCGCAAACTATTCAGTTTAGAAAAAAATGATATTAGAAACCTCAATATCATTTTTGAAGACCTATCCATAGACACCCCACACTTATGGGTTTGATGAAAAAATGTTTTTTGAGTTTCAGTTCTAAGTATGGGGAACCCCCAAAATTTATTGTTTTTTTTCTATTTTTGTGTGAAAATCTTAATGCGGTTCACAGAATACATCTACTTACCAAGTTTCAACATTATAGTTCTTATAGTTTCGGAAATAAATGGCTGTGACATACGGACAGACAGACAGACAGACAGACATGACGAATCTATAAGGGTTCCGTTTTTTGCCATTTGGCTACGGAACCCTAAAAAAACGACAATTTATCAATGATATGCCCATCCTCGGTCAGTGACAAATCTTGAGAGGTATTGAATGTGCACATAAAACTCAAAATTGAAAAATAAATTAATAATTTAACAAAAAAAAAACCGCCTTCATAGAACGCAAAAAATATGCAACTGTTTTGATGTCAGCGAAAGAGCATGACGTGTTCGATTGAAAATATTTCCTTATTAATTCGTTATTGGCATCACTGTTAATTAAATAGCTTTAAAAAGCTAACAATATAATAATAATATAATCCAATCACAGCGCAGGCATGACGCTAGGCGAGTACACCCGCGGCAAGATAGCTCTCATCTGCGTGTCAGCGGTGCAGGTAGAATGGTCGGACGCATTAGCGGTGCCGCTGTTGTCAGCGCTGTACCTGTGCGTGAGGCACCATGCGCCGCCCATACATGCTGCTGATTCTAGAGGTACTTATATGTACATTATATGTTCCCAACATTTGGACCACTTTGAAAGAATTTAGTGACCAAAATTGAGTTTTGGTCACAATTTTGGTCACTAAATTATTTCTTTGGAAGAACTGTTGTTATTGAAATGATACTTGTATTTTGTGAACCAGTCTCGTTGGGAACCTATGATGTAAAATGCACAATATCTGTTCAAGGATTCTCGTTTATGAATATGTAAATGTAGTAAAGACTAAATCAAAACGCTATTTTTTTATTTATTAAATAGCTCATTTAATTAAAAGCCCCTTTAAATTTTAATTTTATTAAATTTTTATTATTTGTTATTTAGCGGCAATAAAAATATACATTATGTGAAAATTTCAACTAACTACCTTTTACGGTTCATGTGATACAGCCCACAGACAGACGGACGGACAGCGGAGGTTTAATAATAGGGTCCCGTTGGGGATCGAACCCTAAAAACTAAGTTTATGAAATGTTAACCTGTCTGATACTTGTTGTTTAAAAAAAAAACAACTTCGAATATCAACTCAATTTAGTTAATAAAAAAGTCTATATTTTAATCTCGCCTGTGGGGAATTGCAGAATCTTTTGATTTTGAACCTTCGTGTATTGGCCTAGGGGCTTAATTATGAGGCTCTATTATATTTCATAACGAGAATTCTGGAATCATAAATAACCCTTAACGTATCTACAGGAAATAATTTGTTAACTGCTCTTCAGTTACCTATTTATATTTAACTCACTTTTGAACTCATATCCACTCGTAGCAAGCTTTGTGAAGTGACCAGATTCATGCTAAATTTACCACAAATTACACACCATTGTTAATTATTATACCACATTAATGTCACATATACATTCACGCTAGTTATGTTGCTATACATTAACCTAAAGTTATTGTTTTTTTCCTTTCAGTACTTGTACAATGAATAAAGTTGCCCATTTTTGTAATATTCGTTAATCGTTTGGTTCACCGCACCGTTTATATCTGTGATACAATTTGTCAATTTTGACATTAACATTACCATTACCAACCTACCGGTGTGTCATAAAGTAATAAATGATTTTTGAAAATAAATATTGCATCCTATAGTGGTTGATTATACTGGGTAACTTTTCAAAGAGTAGCCGAATTTTCAGGGGTAATTTTACTCATAATAAAACTGTAGGAACAACTCTGAAATCTTGGAATCATTGTTCATAATGATGAGTGGCTTTACCCCTGAAAATTTGCCTATTCTTTGAAAAGTAACCCAGTATAACAAAAGTTTTTTCGGATATTTGGAAACTTCTAATAATTTGTGACCAAGATTTTCATATAAGATCTTCGTATTGTGACATAGAAGCAGAATAACGAAAATATTTGTTTTTTTAAATTGCGGTATCTGAAAATACACATTTAAAGAATAATAATTTTAATGACATTCTTATGTTCTTCAAAATTCAGCCCATTGTTCCTCATTGTTCACCATTTTTCTCTAAGACCTATAGTTCAGAAGATGCCCATTTGTCTAGAAAAAATAACACCTGTATATGTAACTTGACAACGGCGAAAACTCCGTCGGATACATTAGCTTTGTGTACCAAATCTTTCCTAACTTGTGATTTGGATGAGACGTAAGCTTATCCAAATGAGCATAAGTCCCAAGTGCACTGCCCTGTACTGTATACACAGCGCGGTCGGACAGCGGCAGCGCCGGGGCCCCTGCGGAGTCACAGTCGCTCGAAGACTTCGCCGCAGACGTTAGGGAGCTAGACCCCTCCTCGCCTGTCTTCGGTAACATATACATTTTTATGTTTGGTTGCTCTCATTCAGGGGTATTTCACTGATCTATTGTATTGAATATATTTGTTTCTCTCATAGCTGATAGGGTCCGGTATAAGAAATATGTTACATATGTGTCATTTAAAAGAAATTAGTAAAAAGGAGAAGCAATATAGAAGTTAACGTATTCGCGAGCTCATTCCACAGTCTGAGCGTCCGCGGAAGAAAACTCCTTTTAGCCGCACAGTTAGAAACAATTCTGGTTTCAACGTGTGAGAATGGACTCCCCGTCGATGGCGAGAGTTGCGATGGTGAGAGGTAGCCGTGGGCATCATGTCGAACAATTCTTTAGAACACTCCCCTTTGTACAAGCGGTAGAAAACACATAAGGAGGCAAAGTCTCTCCTCAGACTGAGGGGTTCTAAACCGCTTGTGAGCTCGGGATCGTCAACAATATTGATGGCACGTCGCTGAAGCGAGTCTAAAGGCCCAAGCTGGTATCCAGGTGCTCCCGCCCACAGATGACAGCAGTACTGCGTATGAGGCTGGACCTGCGACTTATACAGTTGCAGCCTTTGCCCCGATGTGAAGTACTGCCTCGCTCTGTTGAGCACTCCAAGCTTTTTGCCTTCGTCTGTCTTCCGTTACAGATATGTTTTACATAGCACTGTTACTCCCATACAATATTAGAACGTCAGACGGGTATGCATATTTCTTATACATGATGTATCAGTCTAGTGCCAACAATTGTGTCAGTGAAATACCTTTTTTTTTTAAGGTCATGATCATGTTCAGATATTGTTTATCTGAACTTTGTTCTTTAATTTGGCCATGACCTTAAATATAATTTTTAAGTGACTTATTGTAAACTGTGAACAATTTTAATTTAATCACTAGATAATCCTAACGGAGATCAGCTCAAAATAAAATGTTACTACTGCTTTGAAAACGTTATTTCACATAATTGTTTTATAGTTTACAATGTGTCTGCTTTGTGTTTATCTTTTTTAGTTTGTTGCTTGCTGTATTTTGTTTGTTGATTTTACTTCGAAATCATCAGTTCATCTGTTCACTCGTTTTACTTTTGACTTAATAAAAATAAATAATGTTGATAATTATTACTTTTGATTACGATTGAATGAAGAAAGTGCAAGTTATATAAGATTGAGTTTAGATGAAATAATTACTCGGAAAATGGGAAAAAGTAGACTATCTGCATGCTAAACGTTTGCGTCAAAAATCTCGCTCATATTAATGTAGCTACAATACAAACACAATATTTCGTCATAGGTGCAGCATTAGTAGTACGAGCTACTTACTTAGTGTGTCACCGCCTCATATCCTCGTGGAAGGGAGACCTGCAAGTGTCCCTAGCAGCATTGGAACTGCTCTCTGGACTTGCAAAGTTGCACTCCACCAAACCAGGTATGTAACCTACAAAAATGTTATATAAAGGTTGTATAGCGAAGTTATAAATCAATTTTGCTTTTTTTTTCATGCTCCCTAGAATTTGTTATTGGTAAGTTCGTATTTTATCCATCATTTTGTGGTTGATTCTGAATGGCAGCATTTGTTTATATTTTATGCATTGAATGACGACTTTGTAGACTTGGAATGTGATTTAATATAACCGATCCATTCGATTGAAGAACTACAGCTCTAAGCTGTTTCTTAGACATTACAAACAGACACGTCAATTCTATTTATTTGTATAGATATCTTTTTTTACCGTGTGATTGTGGTCAACCACAGGCCAATGTGTTCCACCACATTCACACCATGGTTAGTGAAGGTGGTAAGCACACATAGCCTAGAAGAAACTGGCTCTCAAGTACGGCTGTCGAAACACACCGATAAGTGCTTGGCGACAGATTTTCAACATGAGGGTACTACAGAGTACCCTACCACCGTGCTATAGTTTCCTTAAGCTCATTCATTGTATGGAGCTTTGTCTTGGCATCCGACGTAACTACCACTGAGCTATCATTGTCTTATACACGACTAGCTGCCCGGCGCGACTTCGTTCGCGTGGTGCTACCCTACCCTATGGTCCTACCCTACCCTACCCTACCCAACCCAACCCAACCCTACCCTACCCTAGCCTACCCTACGCTACCCTACCCGTGCACGCCAAAATGAAATGACAGAAATGAATTACATAACAACATGCTTGTACTGTCAACACTGAAAAAAATTCAATTTGTCAGCATAATCCCCATCTGAAAAAAAGTTTAAATTTGACAGCAAAATCCCCATTTACAAAATGATCCGCCATTTATTGAATTCATTTGTTACAAAAAATGTGATAAATGAAGAACCGCTCGACCGATTTTGTGCAAACTTCACATAAACCATCTATTTTCGGACTATTTAGATAAACAAAGCCTAAAAACATTTGGTTTGGATAGGTGAGCCCGTTCGTGAGTTACAAAATTACAACGAAAAGTGGCATTGATTTTTATATATATAGATAGTCCAATGGATTGTATACATCGACAGAGGCAATAGAACGCAAGCGCGCAGTCCGGTGGATATGCGACTACATCTGCGTGCAGTGCTCGCGGCCGCCGCAGGCGCACTCGCGCGACCTGCACTCGTGCGTGGTGGCCGCCTACTCGTGCCTCGCCGCCTGGCTCTGCCCGGCCTTGCTCGCCGACCCCGACTGCCTCGCCACGCTCATGGAGGTCGTCGAGCTGGGCATCTCGGGCACTAAGAGTCAAGGTCAGTTCTGCGCTCTTATGTACGCCTGGTACCTTTGTTTGACGATCTTTTTCTTTACTTTGTGTTTACTGCAATCTCACCATGTGAGAAACAGGAATTGGCTCTTAGTTTCAGCTGTCGGAAGATACCGAAAGGTGCTTGGCGACAGATTTTCAACTTGAGGGTGGTAGCCAGCCAGGTGGGTACTACAAAGTTAGTGCCTTAGGGCTATGGCTTCCTCATGATACTTTCCTTCACCGAAAGCTCAAGTTCAGGATTCGAAGCTGGGACCTTCGTCTTGGTTATCGATGTTAATAATATACCACTGAGCTATCATGGCCTTTAAATCTGGCATATTCTTATAAGTTATTCAATATTGATTTAAGGTCGTTGAATTTAGCATATTGGTTAAGGTGTGGGTTTCGCACTCTTATGTACACCTAGTACTTGTGCTCCAGGATCAATAGCCAATATGGAGAAAACTTGGCTATCTTGGTTGTGGTTGTTGAATTCTGCATCACAGAGAAGAATAGTATATATTATAGTAGAATTTATAGGACTGGCTTGTGAGTTAAGAGAACTATAATTTGTATAATTTTGTTTTATTATAAATTCGAGATCAGATTACAAAAGTGTGTGATTACATATATGGTTTTACTAAAAGGGTAATTAATATTTTGGGGAATAATGAAAAAAAAATCTTGTCAGGTAAGCCGGGTGAGCCTCCTAAAATGAAAGATGAGAAGGAATTGAAGCCCGTATCAATGAGAGTACGTGATGCCGCCGAGTCTCTTCTGATGCTTATCTTGGAACAGGTAATTAAACTATGACTTTTCTGTTAAATATTACGAATTCTTATTATTATAACAAGAGTTTATTTAAGTTTAAGATGAGTTAAATTTGACACATGCCAGCGTCCGAAATTTGGTATACATTAGTATATTGGCAATGCAAGTACAGTCACCATAAAAAGCTTGTTTTATGAAAGTGTTTTTTTTTTATCAAAAACTTGTTTTAACACTTAATTCCTCATTTCCCTTCGTGATCCGTGTGACATAGCTGTGAGATGCTCTGTATATAATGTTATGACGTTTGCCGCGTTTGCCAGTAAAATATGATAATGTTAGTTGCATGCGATGTGTGTTAGGTGGGTAACGCCAACAACGGCATGCAGTGGTGCCGGCTGGACGAGCGGTGGCTGTCCCTGCTGGGGCACGGCCGGCTGCGGCACTACGTCGCCGATGGCAGTATACTGCTGTCGCTGCTCGAGGAGCCGCTTGCCAACAGCCAGGAGCCGCAGCCTACACTCATAGGTGAGTGGTATAACAGTTGTATGCGGGTGTTAGGTGGGTAACGCTAACAACGGCATGCAATGGTGCCGCCTGGACGAGCGGTGGCTGGCGGCGCTGAAAAATTTTCACTCCGCTCAACAATCTCTTCTCTACGACGCGACGGCGACGTCTTCTCATAACCCACTTGTGAAATTCCACTTGATTTCTCGACCCAAAAGTATTTCTTGAAACCTTGCTCTTACATTTTTTATACCACTAAGCCAGCAAACTAGCATCGGTCCTCTTGATGGTAAGCGGTTGTCGTAGCTTATGGACGCTTGCAACACCGGGTATCAATTGCGCGTTGTTGACGTTTCGAATTTTTTTTTTACACATTTTTTAAGAACCCCTTGGGAAACCCATGGTGGAGGGCCCATTCCACAGTCTGAGCGTCCGCGGAAGGAAACTTCATTGCATGAAATCATTCTGGTTTCAATGTGTGAGGATGGACTCCCCGTCTATGACGAGAGTTGAGATGGTAGAAAGTAGCCGTGGGGATCAGGTCAAACAATTCTTCAGAACAATCCGCTGTACAAGCGGTAGAACACACATAAGGAGGCCAAGACTCTCATCAAACTAAAGGGCTTTAAACCGCTTGTGAGCTCGGCACGATGACCGTTCTAATGAAATGCCGCATCCCATTCCCTTAAAATATCGAAATGTTGATGAATGTTTATAGAGCAGCATGTGTACTGTTGTACTGTGGTTGTGCAGTAATAATCCGTTGCGGGTGGGGTCGGTACGCGTGGTCGGTGAGCAGCCGCGGCGCGGCGCGGTGCGCGCGGCGCGGCGGCGCGGCGTGCTCGCGGCCGGTCGACATGCTGGACGCGCACCCCGCCGTCACGCCGCTCTGCACCCCGCTGCCGCCCGACCCGCCGTGCGCCGTGTTAGTATACTACACTACACTACACTACACAACCATACCATAACATGCCATGCGATACCATAACATGCCATGCCATACCATGCCATAACATGCCATGCCATACCACTCCATACCTTAACATGCCATGCTATGCCATACCATAACATGCCATGCCATACCATACCATACCATAACATGCCATACCATACCATAACATGCCATGCCATACCACTCCATACCTTAACATGCCATGCCATGCCATACCATAACATGCCATACCATACCATAACATGCCATGCCATACCACTCCATACCTTAACATGCCATGCCATGCCATACCATAACATGCCATACCATACCATAACATGCCATGCCATACCACTCCATACCTTAACATGCCATGCCATACAATTCCATACTACTCCATACCATAACATGCCATGCCATACCACAGAATATTTAATAGTACTACGTACAGAAAACCCACTTCGAAAACGACATTTAAACAAAAATAGACTCTTGGAACGACAGAATAAAGCGCAATCCAGTTCGCGCAGCGCTGCGCGCCTAAAATTATATTCACCTACAACTTCCCTCTCTTTCTATCGTATAACTCTATCCTGTATGACGCGGCACGTGTTACGGTAGGGTTGTCTAATGAGGTATTATGAATCTTCAATATTTCCTTATCGCCTATGTATGTCCTATTACTATTCTCTGTGTTTATTTTATTTCTATGCTATTCTCCTTTCGTGAACAATGACATTTAAAATATCCTAGCTAACTAGTATTAGATCAGAAAGTTATTTTAAAATGTCTACATACTTTAATCTAAGTTGTTAGACCTATACGTACTTTGTATACTGAATGTGTATTCTGTCTACGAAACTGAATACAACTATTTTGGGGAAGGGTTTTAGTAACATACATGCTTATCAAATCTGGAATGACTGACAACGCGACAAGAAACGG
The DNA here is from genome assembly GCA_947623365.1 of Achlya flavicornis. Lineage (NCBI taxonomy): Eukaryota > Metazoa > Arthropoda > Insecta > Lepidoptera > Drepanidae > Achlya > Achlya flavicornis. The sequence continues at coordinate 12,957,346 of OX392481.1, forward strand.
CACGATTACCTAGTCCAGTAGCCGGCAGCCGAAATTCACAATATTTGTTCTTAATAATCTTCATGTTGATTAAAGAAGTTTGTTATATAAAAATTAATAAAGAATTAACCAAAAAAAGGATATATTGAGTTACTTACCTACATAACAATAAGAATTGTTAAATTTTTCTGAATATTGTTCTACTGATTTTTGAAATAGTGGTATGTTAAATCTTAGTTATTCTAAGAGTTGTAAGGTAGAATTACTGTATATTTAAAGAGGGAACTCTCTCTATTCTGGAACAACTAACAGTTTCTAAAAAAAAAAACGTCAAAATCGGTTCATAAACGACGAAGTTATCCGCGAACACACATAAAAATAATTAGACTGTTTTACAAAAAACTTAAACCGACTTCAAAGTACACTAAGAAGTAATCAAATCCTGATCTGATGACAATGGGACCAAACGGGAAGTGTACCCTTCCAGACAAAAAAAGAATTTTCCAAATCGGTTAATAAACGACGGAGTTATGAGGTAACAAACATAAAAAAAAAACAAAACATACAACCGAATTGAAAACCTCCTCCTTTTTTTGAAGTCGGTTAAAAAATATACGGTCGAATTGAGAAACCTCCTTTTTTTGAAGTGGGTTAAAAATCATTCACATGAGTTTTCGAGGTCTAAGAGGCCCGTTTATACAAGAGGGTCTCTTCTGGTCGCTCTATCTTTGTCTCTTTTTAACACACTGGTATGTTATCAAAACGGGCCTATTATTATAATAAGGACTTTAGGACAATACAATGAAACAACAAGAAAATATCTAGAACTATAAAAACAACGATATCTACACAAGATAGTGTTAAAAAAAGAACAGTAAACACTTTATATAGGTAGTACGTAGGTATTTATACCCACACGCGTCTTGCGCTGCGTGCGCGTTGCAACCGACTAGCGTTGTTCCGGTAATCCGCGTGCGCGCGATCGTACCTAAACATGGGAGTGGGACAGGCCTGGCCATACCATACTCGTTGTATAAGAAACCTGTGTGCTGTGATCTGTCAATCAGTCATTTTCTCCTATCCTTCATTTCATATGATACATGATGAAATACCTGGTAGTGTTGAACCGTCATGTTGAAAATTAGCCGGTAGTTACCGGGGTGTGATCCGGCAGCTGCACTTGTGAGATAGGTTTATCATCACTTACCATGGTGATGAGATTATGGTCAAACAAAACCCTAACCGTAATTCAAATTTTTTTTATTTGTTTTTTTTATTAATTAATAAAAAAAACAAATAAAAAAAATTTAATTAATTAATAAATTATTTATTAATTAATAAAAAAAACAAATAAAAAAAATTTAATTAATAAAAAAAACAAATAAAAAAAAAATCGGTAACAATCCACTGCATGATCAAGTTACCAGGAAGACAGTAGTGCAGCAGAAGTAACGAAACATTTGTAAAACAAGTACATACAAACAAGGATAACAGAAATTCTAAAGATGTTCACGAACGGTTATACAGATCTCCGAAGGCAAACTAACTTGCGGTAGCCATCGCAGAATGCCGTTCGTTGGATAAGTGTATCAATATATCTTATATATATCTTCAGTTTCTCTTTACAGTGACTCAGCTTTCCCAAGTTTGGAAGCAGTATTACGTCAGCTGAACGACCCTGAAGCTCCCACTCTGTTCAAACTGTTGGAACAACAGGCGACGATCGAGAAACGAGTGAAAGAGACCGAAGATAATGTTGTATGTATAAATTCTATTTCACTTATTAGTAGATAACATTTTCTTTTCTCTTAATAATGTTATTAATTTTAGGTGCCGGAAGAGTACATTCCGCCAGAACCAGTGACTGAGTTCCAAACGGCGAGGCTGTTTTTGTCACACTTTGGGTACTTAAACATCGGTGGTGATAAGAAGGTTAGTGATTGTAATGTTGTGTACAAAAGTTTTCTTGATTAAATTATCTTATTCGATTCTGTTAACTCATTTTTTTTTTGTTTTCTGAAGCAAGATTGTTAACGAAAAAAAAGTCATTTATACAGTTTAGGCCCTGGTAAGGCACTCATGAACGTTAAATTGGTACATACAGTTAAATTTACCACCGGTTTGGAATGCACTTAAACTGAAAGGACTTCGGCAAGATACTCAGGAAGGCTTTTTTTTTGTGAAAGATCTTTTCATATTACTGCTTATTTAATCGACTTAAAAAAAAGGAGATTATCAATTCGACACGTATGTATGTAATATTATTGGAACTGCAATATATTCATCTATGATAATCTATTAGGGCTTCCAAACAAATATACAAAATTTCATAGGTATATGTATGTATTGTTTGTCCACGCATATCTCCGAAGATATTGATCGGATTGTAATCTATATTTTTTTATTGGTTTACATTTACTTCAACTCAGGAACAGTGCAAGTTTCATTGCAATCGGTTCAGTAGTTTTCAAGATATGGACAAATATATGTGACGGCTTATTGATACGAGCTACGGGTGTGGTGTCAAAGGAAAAACATCTCATAACCTTGGTCAAATTCTAGTGCATTTAAGAAAAACTTAAAATGACGATACAAAAAAGGAATTTAAAAAAAATTATCGACTTCAAAATCACTAAAAAGTCTGAAATAACTTATAAGTCAGCGAAATATTTTCAATGGTATACGTCGTGCTCTTTCACTGACTTCAAATCAGTGTCAGATTATAGTTATTTCAGACTTTTTAGTGATTTTGAAGTCGATTAAATTTTTCACAATTACTTTTTTTATAGCAACTATGTGATACGTTTAAGTTGAACGCTGAGACGCACACGCACTTGCAGGGTGGTAGTAGCCGGTTGGTGGCGCTGGACGACTCGGTGGCGGGGTTCCGTGCGGCGGTGCGCGGCATCGACGCGTGCGGCCCGCGCAGCGCCGTCACGGCGCACGTGTTCTGCGCGCGCGCCGGACAGACCAGCGCCAGGGACATCGTCGCCAACGTCGCCTCCGCGCACACCGTGCCCAACGGGTTCATACGGATGCTTAGAGGGTATATAACACACTCATATTATAACTAGCTTTCCGCCCACGGTTTGAACCGCGCCCCCTTCTTTCTAAAACTCTTTTCATAGGACCAATGTATACGAGCTTTTAAGTTACTCGAAACAGACAGTAAAACTCTCTGCTCCCCTTGAAATATAAAACCCCTTTTTTGGTTTTAGCTCGTAAGGGAACGATTTTCAAGAAACCCAAGAAATGTGTTAAGGCCGTACCCCACCTCAAAAGTGCTCCTTTGATCCTGCATATCAATAAAAGTAACCAATCAATAATTTTGAAAAAAATATATAGTACAGTTGAGGATATATACTGACTCCTGTATGATGTGAAAACACGATTCCTAAACATTTTCTCGATAGAAAAAAATCTCAAACTTCCCTCTGAATTTTACAAATAAATCGCATTAGTCAATTAATACTTTACCTATACTAATGAAACTTTTTATATAAACTGTAGTTAGTACAATACGTGTACCATATGATTTGAATTTAAAATAATGTTTTATTTTAATTTGTTAGAAATTAAATCTCAAATATTTCGAGTGGTACGATGCGCTGCCGCACAGATTCAGTCGCGCTCCGGCGTTCGAACGGGGAACCCGTGTCTCTTGTTCTCACGACCCACGTAGATACGTACCTAATAAATTATAAGTGAAGTGTATTTTGTTTTAAATGGGAAATGATCGAGACAAGAAAAGAAAAGATGGAATTGGAGAAAAGAAAATGCTACACATATTAAGAATAAAATATTGAAGTAAGTACCTACCTAAAATGAATCATAATATGTGTTTTTACCTAGGAAGGCATTTTGGTTTGTATCTACCAATAAATTCTGAGTCTGATTATTGTAATGGGTAAGAAAAGTAGGTAATTTCCAGTATAAGCTCCTCTGATCTGACCTTCCATTGTACGGAAATCCTATACAATGCGAGATCAGCTTGTACTGGAAATTTATATCTTGATGTGTAGCCGAAATAAAGAAAATATAGGTACCGGACGTGGACCCGTGCCCGTAAGTATCAACCACCTAGCTAATTAGGTTAGATACTAAAATGTTTTCACAACAGCGTAAGTAAAGCATGTAGTACATTTAGGTTCCTACCTACTATGTAGGTATATATTATGCAGTAAATTGAATTTCTACAATAAACATTTTATTGGTAAATATTAGGGTAGTCGTCCAAGTAAATGGCCACGGTCACATATTATTTTATTAGTATGAGATAAAGAGAAGTAAAGCCTATTTTGTTACAGAATGCAAATACCAACGTACATACCTAATCATAATTGTACCTACTACATACATTTTTCATTATCAGAAATAAACAAATACCCGATTCTGACTGCAATACAGAAAATGTACCGCACGTGGACCCGTGGCCGTGAGTATCAACCGCCTAGCTTATTAGGTTAGATACTAAATGTTTTCACAACAGAGTAAATAAAGTTTGCACAGGTTATTAGGTAGGTATCCAACTTCTTGGTAGGTACCCACCTACTAGGTAGGTATATGTTATGTAGTGAATTGAATTACTTCAATAAATATCTTATTGGTTATCCTTACTACTATTATAAATGCGAAAGTGAGTTTGTTTGTTACGCCTTCACGCCTCAAATACTCAACGGATCATCATGAAATTCGGCATGAAGATAGCCTATGGTATGGAGAAGGACATTGGCTACTTTTTATCCTGGGAACGCGGGTGAAACGGCGGGGGACAGCTAGTTCTAAATATAAGGGTTAAATATTAGGGTAATCGTTCAAGTAATTGGCCACGGTCATATTATTATATAATTTTAGTAGTATGTAAGAAGAAACGTATAGCCTATTTTATTACAGATTGCAAATACCAACGGAACACATGGATGCCAGTAGTTCTAAACATGCAAACGAACCTGATTTGATGGCTTTACAAACTGTAGAATTGTGAGTTTATCTAACTATCGTTACCTATTAGTGTGTACTTTAGTGTAAGTAACTTTTTCTGTCTATTATCTTTTTACATCTTAACTTTTTTCAATACATATAATTCTTAGTTTACATACATATAATATATTTACATACATTTTTTTCTCATATATAAGTTTGAATGTAATTGGGTACCTTATTTCTGCGTTTCTTAACTTATTATTACTCACTTAGAACGAAGTGCTAGTTACATAAATTACATAATTAATTTATTATTGAAACTGGTTATTTCAGGTACGTAATAAACTATTGTGGAAGCGAAGCAGAGCATATTCAGTGGCGTGCATTCCATATAGGCAAATAAGCAATGCCTACCTCATAAGATTCAATACAATAATATTTTGATTCAATTAAACTACATAATCACTTTGAATAAAAATCTAACCTAACATTCAATACGAAATTTTAAACTTTGCCGCGCAGGCACTCGCAAGTTCGCCTCTCAAATTCACGCACACTAAAACGATTTCGGCATATTCATACACACACACACACTTCTTTAAGATAATACGACGAAAGCATAAATGACGCTTTTGCTATGCGTAGCATACTGACATTTGACATTCGCGATTTATGGACCAAAAGTAACCTTACCTACTCTGTTGTAAGTAAGGTAACCCATTCAAATTAAAAAAACTACCTTAACCTAAACTACCTAAACTAGTTTACCAACATTAGAGCAACTCAAATATAACTTCGCAATTTATTTGTGTTGGTTTGTTTATGGTTTGGCTGGCGTTGTATCGTCATTGTATGCAGTGTTGTTGTTATTTACTTATTGTGATTTTGCGAAGTGTATCTGTGTGAAATTAAGGAATTTTGTGGTGATGATGCAAAATGTATTGATTAATTAGTCCTTTATTCAGTTTTCGTTTGTTGAAAATAGTAGGTAACTTGCTGTAGACCAACTCCAAAACATTCATGGATTCAAACAAAGGTAAAAATCTTAGACAATTTTATTAATTGTGATTTTGCGAAGTGTATCTTTTTTTTTTTTTTTTTTTTTAATTAAATGGGCTTGCGTTTGGCCACTGACCCGCCCAGAAGGGGCGATGACGAAGCCTAAGATGAAACACGCTTACCCAGAAGAAACCTATTCACTCTGGCCTTGAAAGTTCCTAGATTGTAGGCGTCAGGAAACACAGACGCCGGAAGCAAGTTCCACTCCCTTGCTGTCCGCATTATAAATGAGGATGCAAAACGCTGTGTCCGTATTTTCGGTATGTCAACAACGTACGGGTGAAAATTTTCCCGGCGTCTTGTGGTTCGGTGTAAAAATGGGGATGGTGGAATTAGGTTGAACAATTCCTGCGCACACTCTCCAAAATATATCCTGTAGAAAACCGATAAGCAAGCAACCTTTCTTCGATGGTCGAGGCTCGTGAGTTTCGCCTTAATTAAAGACTCATCTCCAATGAGTCTCCTGGCTCGGCGGTCTATTGAGTCGAGGGCCTCAAGCTGGTACTTAGCTGATCCATCCCAAAGATGGCAGCAGTACTCCATGCATGACCGGACTTGTGCTTTATAAAGTTGGAGCAACTGCCCAGGCGTGAAGTACCGCTTAACCTTAGAGAGGATACCCAGCTTTCTGGCAGCTGTTTCTGCCTTCGACTCAATAGAACAGCCAAAGTTTATTTTGGCTGTTAATGTTATGCCTAGGAGATCAAGCCGATCGCATATTGGCAAGGATATATTTTGGAAAGTAGGAGCCTGATGGTAAGGACTCCGTTTGGCGGTGAAAAGACATGCCTGTGTCTTGGAGGCGTTAAACGTGACCAGATTGGCTTTGCCCCAATCAGAGACTGCCTGTAAGGTCACGTTCAAACGTTCAACCATGGCCTCTCGAAACAATTGGATCTCGTCACTAGTGGCTCGTGCGCTGGAAATGTATCTCTCTGCAACAGTGCTGTCGTCTGCGTACCCAAAGATACCGGGTTTTAACAGATCGTTGATATGCAGCAGAAATAAGGTTGCAGAGAGAACTGATCCCTGAGGAACTCCGGCATTGATTGCCAAGAGGTCCGACGAGCACCCGTCTATGACCACTCGTATAGACCGTTCACTCAGGAAATCGGAAATCCAAGCGCACAGGCCATCAGGAATTCCATATGAAGGGAGCTTGCTTAGAAGGCTGGTGTGCCAGACCCTATCGAAAGCCTTAGAAATATCGAGGGAAACGGCAATTGCTTCCCCGTGTCTCTCAATGGCTTCGCTCCAAAGATGTGTGGCATACACAAGAAGATCCCCAGTAGACCGTTTTTGGCGGAAACCGTACTGTCGGTCGCTGAGGAGTTCGTTATCTTCAAGGTATGCCAGGAGCCTCCGATTCAATACACGCTCCATTGTCTTGCAGAGTATGGAGGTGATCGCAATCGGTCGATAGTTTGTAGGATCGGCACGGCTGCCCTTCTTAGGCACAGGTTGCACGTTAGCAAGCTTCCAGACTTTCGGAACATGACCAAATCGAAGTGAGAGGCGAAACAGGCGTGTCAAGACAGGAGACAATTCGGGCGCACAATTGCGCAGGACAATGGCTGGAATGCCGTCGGGACCACTGGCTTTATTCACGTCTAGAGCGCGTAGTACCTTTACAACCTCCTTTTGCCGGATACGGATGTCCGGCATTTGGCAGTTGCAAGTGGGTAGTGGGGATGGTGTTTGTAAACCAGCGTCTAGACATGAATTCTCCGCGAATAGAGAGGCAAACAAATTGGCCTTCTCTACAGCAGTGTAGGCTAGTGATCCATCAGGCTTCAGCAATGGCGGCAGCGACGGGCGGCAGAAATTGGTCTCGACCGATTTGGCAAGGGACCAGAAAGCTTTACTCCCAGAGGGGTAAGATGATAGCTTTTTTCCGATCCGGCCAACATGGTCGAAACGCGCCTTCTTCTGTGCCTTTTTGCAGGACTTGGCAGCGATGTTAAAGGCTTTTTTCTTCAAGCCCGTGTCAGGAGCTTTGCGAGTGCGAGAATCCGCCCAGATTCGGTAAGCTGACTGTTTTCGTGCCTCAGCAGAGGCACAATCAGCATTGTACCACTTGGGGGTTTCGCTATTGAGTGATATGTCGGAGAATGGGATATAATATTCCATTGCTCGACATATCACATCTGATATGGCACTCGCACAGCTGGACGGGTCATCCGAAGTAAAGCAAGTTCGCCGCCAAGGATAAGATGCAAGAAAAGAACGCATCTCATCCCAATCTGCTGACTTGTATCGCCAAACTCGCCTGGTGCCTTTAGGGCAAGGGTCAGGCGGAGAGTAGGACGACACAGCTTTCACCAGACAGTGGTCGGAGGTTCCCAATGGGGCATTCACCGAAACTGAGTACCTGTCAGGATCTGTTGTCAGCAGAAGGTCCAAGCAATTGGCTGTGTGATCAGCGACATCCGGCACGCGCGTGGCTTCGCGAACGAGCTGGGAGAGATTTAGCGTAAGTGCTAGTTTCAACGCCTCTCTCCCAGCAAGGTCGGTCTCCCGGTATGGGTACAACCACTCACGATGGTGAGCGTTAAAGTCCCCCAGGAGGACCAGCTGCGCGGTCGGATATTTTCTTTGGATCACGTCCGCCGTTTCGCCGAGGTATTGAAAGAGCCCGATCGTCTCCTGGTCACTGCTGTGCGATCGGTAGACACACGCATAGAGGATTTGCTCTATACCAGTGCCCACCAATATCCACAGGACAGAAAAACCCGGTTTTTCAAGGCCACGGAGACGCCGACAGCAGATGTCATCGCGAGCATACACGCAGACCCCAGCGCGTGGTTTGAAGTTGTGCTCCAGGGTATACCCTGGGTAATTTAGGTATGCCGCGTCTGAAGGACATCTGATTTGCGTCTCCGTGAGAAAGAGTAGGTTAGGCTTGTCCGTCTCAAGGTGGTGATGGACGGCGTCGAGATTGGAGTGCAGACCTCGAATATTTGAGAGGTGCACTTTGAGTGAGAGGACGTGCTTCCGCTGTTTAACGCTACTCTTTCTTTTACTTTTGGTCATGTTGATGTGGAGTGAATAGGTGAGGGGAAGGCAGTTAAGCGAGGCATTGCAAAAGGAACCATGGGACAAACGTAGGAAAGATGCACTGATGGGAGGCTCGTCTGGAGACTGCGGGGACGCCCGAACCCCCCCAAGAGTGGCCATCGGGTCCTCTCAACCGGTCGCCAACCGGCACGATGGAGCACCTCGGGATTTTTCGCAAGTTGGCGGGGCAGCCTTTCATAGGTGGCTGGCCTACTACTTGGGCCCCCTACTAACTGCGGTCGGCCAGCGGAGAACCGTGCTTCGGATCCCGCTACCCTCCAAGACGAGACTACCGTACACATTACCTACATCGTCGAGACCGGTTCACTAGAGCAACGCAACTGCTTAGACCCAACCCCACAATTGGCTTCCCCGAACTTCACGCCGGAACACGGCAGCCGCTTGGCGGCGTGGCTTAGTTCGGAGGGTGGTGACAAGCCGCGGCCGAAGCCTACCACCAGAAGTTGTTGCTCGTTTAGCACCACCCAGGGATCACGTGTAGGGTCTCGAGGGTAAACCTACGGACGCGAGCAACTTCGATCCCCATCCCCGATCTGTGTGAAATGAAGAAATTTTGTGGTGAAGATGCAAAATGTATTGATGAATTAGTCCTTTCCTTTAGTCAGTTTTCGTTTGTTGAAAATAGTAGGTAACTTGCTGTAGACCAACTCCAAAACATTCATGGATTCAAAACAAAGGTAAAAATCTTAGACATTTTAACACAGGATATTATGTTTATTAAAAACACCTGGCTACCTGGGTGCTGTTATTCGAATCTATTATTCTGTTATTATGTATTTTGTTTGCTAATGAATCATACCAAATGTGTGTGGAATGATACGCTGACCTAAACAATTTTACGAATTTGGTCAAAAAACCTGATCTATCTAAGAGCCATATTTAGGCGTATGGCCAAGATTTCTTCTGCCTACCTAGTCCGAAAACCAATGCACGCCACTGAGCATATTATTCCCGTGGATGGACGAAGAATCATCGATTTGGATCATTTTTTAAATCACTTCAAACAATATGTAATCACAACAAAGCGTTTGGATGTACATTGAGTAATGTCCACATTATTGGAGAAAAAAGAACAGGACTACTTTCCAAATACACGTTGAAATGCAACATGTGCAATTTAAAATTTAGTCTCGACTCGGAACCCAAATCAAACCAGGATTTAAATAAAGCTGCAACATCTGGCATTATATCTACTGGTATTGGCTTTTCCCAATTTAACGAATTATTTTCATCAATGGATTGCCCGTCTTTTACTTACTTATTTATTTTCCCGTAAGAGTCTTCTCAATAGAAAGATGAAGTTGGTAAAGTCGTTCTCAAGTTATTGCATGACCAAGGGAAATAGGGATTAATTTTTATATATACATAGATATCTCTAATAGGCATGTTTAGTTTTTCTTACATGCACTAGAATTTGACTTGAATTTGATGTTTTCCCTTTGAGACCGCACCCGTAGCTGGTATCAATAAGCCAGGCCGACACACTTATTAATCCATATTTTGAAAACTACTGAACCGATTCTGAAGAAACTTTCACTGTTCCCTTAGTTGAAGTAAATGTAAATTAAGCCTACAATTTGTACAATTGCAATTATTTAAATACATTTAAAAAGATAGTCAAACATAAGTTATGCAAGAAAGGGTACTATAAAGTTTCAGAATTTGTAGATGACAAGAATGCATTTGAATGAATTGTTCGCTTCGCAGGCTATTGTTATATAATAATATATCGTTTGTAAATTATAATACTTCTAAGTACAAATAAAAAGCTTGCTGAGTTTTTTGCCGGAGTCTTCTCAGTTCAAGTTGTATTTGGAACCGGAGTAAGTTTACGTTCATAAGTGCCTCATTAGGGCTTATATTGAATAAATACTTTTTGATTTTAATTTTTTACCATATTCCTAACACCATGTGATCAAAATGAAATAAATTGTTTAATTAAATCGCTAAATAATACATCTGCAGAAGGATATGACGAAATCGCTACAAAAGTAATTAAATACTGTAAACAAGAGCTTAGCCCGATTTTAGCTCATTTAATAAATCTATCCTTTGAAAATGGTGAATTTCCAGACTTATTCTCTCTGGTCAAACCACTACACAAAAAAGGCGATAAATCGAATATAAATAATTATAGACCAATAACGTTAGTACCGATTCTGTCAGTTATTCGAAAAAGCTATGCATAGAAGGATTATGTCGTTTGTAAATAAGCTGAATATTATTAAAGAGGAGCAATTTGGATTTCAGAGTAAAAAATCCACTAAATTAGCTGCACTGGTACGTGAAATAACAGATTCTCTCAACTCAAGACTGCCAACGTCTGTTATATTCTTTGATATGTCGCGAGCTTTCGATTTCGTATCACATGAGCTTCTAGTCACTAAATTAAATAATATTGGCCTACGAGGTACAGCGCTTAAGTGGTTGCAGACTTATTTACAAAATCGGGAACAATATGTCGAGATAAATTGTTTAAATAAAGAACTGGCACTAGTTTCTCATAAATCGATAAATAGAGTTAATGGCTGTGGTGTGCCTCAAGGTAGCGTCCTGGGGCCGTTGCTTTTCTTGATCTATATAAACGACCTTCCGGATGTGACTACAAATAAATGTACCCTTTTTGCTGATGATATATCAATAATTATAAGTTGTAATAAAAATTAAATAAATAAATTCATATACGTATAGAACAGATTGAAACAAACATCCGCGCGTTCTACTATATTAGCAGCGAACCATGGTCACATAGCATCTACATTAAAATATGGGTTACTTATTTGGGGAAATTCTCCAGATATACATAAAGCATTCATTGCACAAAAGAAATGCGTTCGAGCAATATGTGGTGTACCACCACATGCCTCATGCAGGCCCCTGTTCGATAGTCTGGGTATATCTCTTCCTTGTATGTACATACTTGAAGTTGCATTATTTGTAAAATCTCATCATAGTTATTTTAAAACAGGGCAAGACATTTATCCAAGAAGCACAAGGCATCCAGATCGATTGGTCTTTGACAATCCGCCTCGAATGGCTCTTTATCAAAAGCAATGTTTTGCAATGTGCATAAAGGTATATAATGCGATACCAAATAACATTAAAACACTTCCACTGATACGTTTTAAATGTAAATTGATACAGTGGCTAAAATCCCAACATTTCTATAATATTAATGAATTATATGGGTACAATTGTTTGACATAGGTTTTTCGTTTTTTTTTTTTTCGTTGTTCGTAGGCTAAATTGTATTTGACATGTGAGTAAAATAGACAAAAAGTTAACATAGTCAATTAAATTAATATAATACCTTGTTCTTATATGTCTGTGTATAATACTTAATTTTAGTAAATGAATATTTAAATTGATAACGTGTTTTTGATTTAATAGTAATTTGTATTTTATTTAATAATTATACCTAATGTACCTAGTGTACCTATTTGCATGCTTATTATGAAAGCTGAATGTGCTGAATACTATAACAATGAACTGTATAAATTTTAAGACCTTGTAAAACCACATTTAAAGCAAATAAATGATATTCTATCCTATTCTTTGATTTTATTTCCATACCTAGTAGTAACTAGGTATGGAAATCTAGTAAGATGTCAAATACTGGTGTATTTACCCTATCGTGCGGCGCTTTAGTACTTTTCTACAATCGTTTTATTTTATTTCCATACTTAGGTCAAATAACTGTGTATTTACCCTATCGTACGGTCGACTCGTGAGTCGTGCGTGACTCCTGCCGGGCTGCCGTGTCATGAACTCGTGCGACTGAGATAGTTGCGACTGCGCGATGCGGGGGCTGCACGGCCGAGCCATGAAGCGGGGGCAAAATGTGGATTTGAGCTGGGGTAGTATAAGCTCTTAAGTTTATAAACTCCAAGGAGTTAAAAAACACATTCAAACAAATTTCTCCTTGTCACCCCCTTGAAGGTTGAATTTCCAAAACCCCTTCTTAGTGATTACGTTACCAAAGTTAACGTCAGCTCGCAGATCAGCTCAATTTGTACCTATAGTCCACGATAAGCGCGCACGGTCACTGCGTATCGGCTCGATTCGACGCGCGGTACGCGTTACATCGTGGACTATAGGTACAAATTGAGCTGATCTGCGAGCGGAGTCATTGAACCGGCTCACACACCTGAGCCGTGAGCTGTTATGCAGCTCGCGTATTTTTGTTTAGTTACACACCTCTAGTTTTGTTTATAGAGACGTGACGTCACACTTGACAGATGTCACGTGACCGGGTGTTTTTGCGCGAATTTCAAATGAAATGTTAAAAAATAATTTTTTTCCCTTGTAAATAACATTTTTTTGATAAAAAGATAATTGTAAGAGGTATAAAATACACGTATGTAAATTTTAAAATATGTTTCCGAAAACTGTCAAGTAGCCAATTAACAAAAAATTCATTCAGGCTATAATAACACTTATCGCTCAACCACTTGTATAATTTGTTTTGTTTGATTAACAAAAGAAAATTACGTGTACAATATTTAAAAAACACAAATTCATTAGTTGTTTTACAAAGTACATATTGTACCCCAGGCTGGGCTCGCCGGTCCGCGTGAAGGGGCACCCCGGCTGGACGGGGCACGTCGACACCAGCTACGACACGCACCAAGACAACACTACCGCTACCGCCCCCTCTGCCAATACCGCCACATCGCGGGCTTCCCCCGCACCCGCGATATATGATGGCAGAGAACAGGTTGGTTATAAAGAATTAAAGAAAACTTGACGAGTACTTCTCATTTTAACATATACAATGGAAGTGATTATTTGAAGACTGATACAAAAATTCAATTACATCAAAAATGAGATAAATCTTAACTAGCTACTATAAGGTACAATTATCGAAAAATATCCGATACATTTCGATCACTGTAACTTCAGTAGATGAGAAGTCACATCTTAGCTTAACAACGAGGGTTCATGAGCTAAAGAATCATGGTGAGATCCATACATTGATTTGTACAAAAAAAAAACAACATTTTAGAGGGTTTTGAATCACTTCCAATGTTAAGATCACATTACCAGCAACATGTTAACATAAATGAAATATTTTATAAACCCCGCAAAACATAACAACAACATAACGGTTTTGATCGCGAATGCCATAGAAATTCGCATTTTTATCCCGGGGTTCTAAATATTTTAAATGGCTCAAGTTATTCCATAGGCACCAAGGATCGAATATAACGTCATTCTAACATCTCTAAAAAAAAAATTTGTCGTTTACATATAAGAGTATTATTAATCATGGACTGTATTTCTGTATAATATAAATTGCCGGAAGACATTGATAAAATTGTCAGTTATTGATATCTCCTACAACTCTTCTCAGGTGTTATACTGGGCGGATGCTACCAACGAGATAGCGTTTGTAGTACCATCAGGATTCGAAACATCAGACACTGAGGATCGACAGAACGACAGCATCAAGTCGGAACTGGACGGATGTTGTGCATCTGTCAAGTAAGTGGGATATTAGTTTGATTTTTTGATGATGGGCCAGTTGGCGCAGTTGGTTAAGACACAAACAGGTCACCTTACGCGCTGCAGGTCGTGGGTTCAATTCCCACACAGGACATGCATTTGTGTGCATGAACATGTCTGTATGTCCTGAGTCTGGGTGTAATTATGTATATTAAGTATGTATTTACAAACAAAAAGTAGTATATGTATTAAATCAGTTATCTGGTTTCCATAGTACAAGCTCTGCTTAGTTTGGGATCAGATGACCGTGTGTGAGGAATGGCCCAGGATATTAATTTATTTAACCGTATTTCTACTGACTACTTACTGACTGTCCAATTTTAAAATCGGTGCGTTCTTTCACTTATGTTTACCGAGTTGTTATTTAAATTTACTATATATTAATAAATCTTTCTAGTGGTTTGATATTTGTTCTTTTGGTAACTTTTGTTGATGATTGATAGTTTTCCAACTAACCACGATGTCTTCAAGGCCAGAGTGAAGGCATTTTCTGGATTCACATCAAATCAAAAAATAATTAATTAATTAACGCCCCGATAGGACTCATATGAACGTTGAAAAATTGACTCTACACATTGTCTACGGTCACTTTCTGTAGTCAGTCAACACGGCCGAACTTAAGTTTACATTATTAATCTGAAAATTATCGTATAATAAAACCTATCTAAGATTGTGCTACAATGTTACCAGGAGCGCAGACAAGGCAGCAGGTTCAAGCTGGGACGTGTCCAGCAACAGTTCGGGCGGGGCGGGCGTCAACGCGGGCGCTTCGTACGAGCGCAGCACGAGCGAGTGCGAGCGAGACCGCGAGCGCGGAGACAGAGCCAGAGTGAGCCTCAACGAGAAGGTTCGCGCCTTGTCGCTCGAGCTCGATAAGAATCCAACTGGCTCGCTAACAGGTTACAATTACTACTAAACAATTGCTTTAAGGTTCATTTTAGAGTGAGATTTTTTAATTGCAAAAGACAATTATGTCACTCTTAGTTTATTAGAAGAGTTGCGACTAGGTAGGCAGATGTATGCGTGTAGTCTTTAGTCCTAAACAACAACAATGGTTGTCCTTTATCGTATTTGTAGATTTATAATATGATCACATTACTTTTTAGGTAGTGGAAGGCGTAATAGAGATTTTACGACAAAAATCCTGATCATATGGCTGGAGGACTTTGAGGATCACTTTAATTTGCCAATTGGTAAGCATGGAATAAATAAAACTAATTGATACTAGAACTCGACCCTAATAACTCGACCATAATAACGCGACCTCGACTCGACAATTCGACCTGAATAACTTGACCTCTATTCGATCTTTACATTTCGACCTCCACAATTCAACCATTATAACTCCACCACGACAATTCGACCTTAGTAAGTCGACCTCTACAATTCGACCATAATAACTCGACCTTAACAATTCGTCCCTAAGAACTTGACCTCTATAATTTGACCTCGACTATTCGACTGTCATAACTCAACCACTACAATTTGACCATAATTACTTGACCTCTACAATTCAACCATAATAACTCAACCTTTACAATTCAACCATAATAACTTGACTACTATAATTCGACCTCTATATTTCGTCCTGTATAATTCGACAATCATAATTCGACCATAATAACTCGACCTTTACAATTCGACTATAATAGCTTGACCTCTATATTTATTCCTCTATAATTCGAGGTCTGCTATTCGATCCCAATAACTCTACAATTTTCTTTCATTAAGTCGATCTCTACAATTCAATAATTTGAACATTACAATTCGACTCTAATACCTCGACCTCAATAACTGGACCTCACGGTATTAGTTATTAATGATCGATCCCATTGATTGTTTTGAGGCTTCTTTTTTGCATGAATGTGATGATTAGTTGAATATGTTCGTTTAGACTCCCTCCTGGAGTACTGTTCGACGGGTCTCCCGTGGCGGCGTCACGAGGTGACCACGGTGTGCGTGAGCGCGCGCCGCAGCGGGCTGGTGGTGGTGCACACCGCGCCCGCCGCGTGCGTGGGCGTGCTCGCCGACGGCGCGCTGGTCGCGCCCGCGCTGCTGCCGCACGAGCTGCGCCGAGCCGCACTCGACGCCGCACGACGCACCCGCCTCAACACTGACCTGTATGTATACACACAACTACACACGTGGTGCACAGTGCGTGGGCGTGCTCGCCGACGGCGCGCTGGTCGCGCCCGCGCTGCTGCCGCACGAGCTGCGCCGAGCCGCACTCGACGCCGCACGACGCACCCGCCTCAACACTGACCTGTATGTATACACACAACTACACACGTGGTGCACAGTGCGTGGGCGTGCTCGCCGACGGCGCGCTGGTCGCGCCCGCGCTGCTGCCGCACGAGCTGCGCCGAGCCGCACTCGACGCCGCACGACGCACCCGCCTCAACACTGACCTGTATGTATACACACAACTACACACGTGGTGCACAGTGCGTGGGCGTGCTCGCCGACGGCGCGCTGGTCGCGCCCGCGCTGCTGCCGCACGAGCTGCGCCGAGCCGCACTCGACGCCGCACGACGCACCCGCCTCAACACTGACCTGTATGTATACACACAACTACACACGTGGTGCACAGTGCGTGGGCGTGCTCGCCGACGGCGCGCTGGTCGCGCCCGCGCTGCTGCCGCACGAGCTGCGCCGAGCCGCACTCGACGCCGCACGACGCACCCGCCTCAACACTGACCTGTATGTATACACACAACTACACACGTGGTGCACAGTGCGTGGGCGTGCTCGCCGACGGCGCGCTGGTCGCGCCCGCGCTGCTGCCGCACGAGCTGCGCCGAGCCGCACTCGACGCCGCACGACGCACCCGCCTCAACACTGACCTGTATGTATACACACAACTACACACGTGGTGCACAGTGCGTGGGCGTGCTCGCCGACGGCGCGCTGGTCGCGCCCGCGCTGCTGCCGCACGAGCTGCGCCGAGCCGCACTCGACGCCGCACGACGCACCCGCCTCAACACTGACCTGTATGTATACACACAACTACACACGTGGTGCACAGTGCGTGGGCGTGCTCGCCGACGGCGCGCTGGTCGCGCCCGCGCTGCTGCCGCACGAGCTGCGCCGAGCCGCACTCGACGCCGCACGACGCACCCGCCTCAACACTGACCTGTATGTATACACACAACTACACACGTGGTGCACAGTGCGTGGGCGTGCACACTACACACAACTGCACTACACACAACTACACCACACACAACTACTCTATACTACACAAACACGTCATTAGAGTAGGATGCATTGTTATAAATAAAAACTAGCAATTAAATCATTATTATCACCCATATGCACTTATTTACCGAAACCATATAAAATGGCAGTTTAAAAAAAATATACAGGTGGATAGTTTTGAAATGTGGAACAATTTCTAAATTATAGTAGTTTAACAACTAACGTGTACAGTCAAACGAACACTCACGAAATAAAACCTTACAGATACCAACCACCTCATGTAAGGAGACGTCACCTTATCCAAGAATTGGCGCAGCAATACAAGAAAGATCTCACTGAACCAGAGTTGCTGGAATCACTGTTCAGGACGCCTTCATAAGAATAATATACGTAGATGCTTATTTATAAAGTTGCCACATGCAGCCCTAGGAAGCCAGCTTCTATAGTAACTTCAACACAACAAAAAATGTAAGACATTTTGAAAGCCGATTTTGTAATACATTTATTCTCCGATGGTTGATATCTCTTTCTCGCATGTCTAAGTAGACAGAGAAAGCAATCAATAAGCTATCAATGATTCTTAAAATAGAGCAACACAGCAGTTACAAACTAAGACTTTTTGGCGGGAACTTGCAGAATGACGTTGCTTTTTCATTTTTATTTTCATAAATTCGTGTATTTTGAGTTTTATTGCATATTATCGGTGGTATTTTATCCAATAAAGGTCAATCCATGTGCACCAGTGAAGTGAAATGAAATGAATTTTGTGTATCGTGAATTTACAAGTTGTCTCAAAAAGTCCATCATTTTACTAAAACATGACTGGACGGTGACTGATAATGTGGACTATGTGAAAGTGATATTATAAATAAAATGTATGCGACTGAAGGACTTTTCATCCATGGTCATGAACAAATTAAAAAAAAAAGTAAGAGTTGCAAGGTGTTGCTCTAAAGTCAGCATTAAATTGAAATTTTGCTTTTTAAATTTTTATTTAAGTAGGTATAAAAGGATTATATTAAATAATATTTATATATTTATTATTAATTTAAGACTGATGTAATGTTATTCGAATATCAAAATGTAATCGACTTATTATTTTATTTATAAGTAACATTCCGTAATAATGAAGCAGTATTTTATATCATTTATTTTGCACAATGTACTTAAAATGTTATTATTATTGAATAATAAATGTTTTGATCTTAATTATTAATTTTATTTAAATTCATCCATTAAATTTAATCAGCGAAATGTTTTGTTGAAGAAGATTATAGGCTACTAACATTCCAACACATGTTTCTTTATTTTCTACGAGTTTCAAGTTAATCGGAATCCATTAGGGGTAGTTTTTAAAAACTAATAATGAGAATACTACTTCTATACGAGCTACTTCCATATCCGGGTTTGGTATGCAAAGCTTTGAGGTCTTTGCTTCATTATAAGTAAAGATATAAGTCTTAATTTTAACCGATAACGGTGCGTAAATTATAGGTATCGGCCATTAGTGGATGTCTTATTGCCTAACGTTATAATAGGAACATGTGCTTTCATTTAAAGCGGAAAATTCAGTCTGTTTTTTTTGCGGGGTAAGTTATTCTTTCCACGATACCTATTTAATTGAAAGGCTGAAACCGTAGGTTGAAACAATGTAGTGGAGTTTTTTTTTTACTATAAGAAAATATTCGGAGCGGATATGTTAGCCAGTCGCACACAACCAAGAATCTTAATATTATATATGAGATTCTTGCACACAACACAGACTCGAACCACAACTCGAACATAAAATGCGATAGCCCAACAGCGCTGGCACGTCAACGCGGCAACGTTATGTCGAACACTGCTAGCTGATGCACCATTCACAATCCTGTAAACGCTTGACAGCTGGGCTGGTGTTCCGTGAATAACGCGACTGTGAATTGGTCGATGTATGTAAATCATCGAGCAACAATCCCTTTAGACTAGTAATACCATAGTAATACCGAGCAATTCGATTCCGAAACTAGTCAGTGATTTTGAATAGTAAGGACCAATCACTGCATCGTGTGTTCTTGACTTGGCCAATCAGAGCGCATGTGTCCTTGACTTAGCCAATCAGAGCGCATTGTCGATGGTGGGAAATTGGCGGCATATATTGCAAGCAAAATCAACGTTATTGCACTTCTTTGGGTTAATTGTTCGATGATATAAATAAACCTCAAAAAGCATGAAGGTTTAGGCCGGCCATATATCATTAGATTTTTTCTGTCAGAAAATTTCTGAAGCTCGCCGGAACGCACGTTGCTCATACATTTTGTTCTATACCCCGCATATTACTTATTACTTCAGATGAGTCCCGGATGCAAACGATCGGACATCAGATTTTTTAAGCTATTGCATAGCTTCTATCGCGGGCCTTGAGCGTGGAGACCGAATCCAGAAATTCCGTAACGAAAATAACCTAACACCCCCCACTCCGTCCGGCACAGCGGTGATACTTTTTAGTTTTGCCATCTATCGATGAATAGCAGAACTTTTAATGACTTTTTGAAATATCACGCTTGTCTCTTTAGTTCAGCAACCCGCCTCTAGGTGGCATTGATGCAATTGATGATGATGCTTTACCGCGGCAGTCTCCGAGTGCCACACGTTTTTTTCTGATCGAGTTTTATGTTCGAGTTGTGGTTCGAGTCTGTGTTGTGTGCAAGAATCTCATATATAATATTAAGATTCTTGGTTGTGTGCGACTGGCTGACATATCCGCTCCGAATATTTGTTACATTATTATATACCTATTATAAAAACTATCCTGACGCGTGAAAATTTCTGACGTTCTAGCGAGCGTCAGAAATTTTCTAACATAAAAAATCTTATAATATGTGGCCGGCCCTAATGTGGGTTTGATCTTCACAGCAGGCACAAATTGACGATCGATAGTGAGTTCCAAATTCAAATCAACTGACATTTGGACATTTTATCTATTCGTATATTTTTGAAATCTGTTAATAAAATAATACATTAAAACGCGATTTATAACGAGTTTTGCAGGTAATTTTTATTGTATAAAGGTTAAATTAATTTCGTTGTATTTTTGGAAGTGAAATCTATGTGGAAGCAGGAATGTTGATCAGTCGCGTGTCGGAGGTGAACGACGACACGGACACGGGCGAGGCGCCGCCGCCGGGGGCCAGGGGGGGGCACCACCATCACGACCACGAATATGAGTACCAGACCGCCAACAAACTGTTCGACCTCATGGCCGACAGCCATCAATTTGATGAAAGAGGTAATTCTAGTTATCATGGCTTAGAATACATTTTTAATTCGATAAGCAAACTCATCGCATTCATGTTTCAGCTGAAAACACATTATCAAAGCAAGATTTGGTGATCTTATATAAAAACATCGATATAGGGCCAACATTCATGTCTAACGCAAACGAACTAAAACACAAGAGGCCCAATCAACACGTGGAAACTATTATTTATAACGAAGACCCAGAATCTGACTCTGATATGAGCGAAATTTACAGCGCAGAAGATTTAAGAAACGTAGTACTAATTAACAAAGAGAGAATTGATCTTTTTAATAACCGTCCATCTTTACAAAACACCCTTTGTCACAAACTAAGCGATGTAGAGATACAATCGTCTGGTCTTACTACGGACTATGATAACCGTTTTCTATTTAAAGATCCCTACATAAAGGAACAGCTGAAAAATTTGAATTTATCATGCTGTTCAAACGGATTCGAAGGTACGATTCTGCCAGCTTCGTTACTTGATTATATTTGCTGTAAACGGTTGGAGGACAATCACAACTTCTACATGGATAACATCATAAGATATGTTAAACATACTATTGATCAATTAAAGCGTATTAGTAATGGAGACTATTTGACTGATAAAGCTAAAGAGAAATGGAGGGAAGTAGAATATACCGCAAAGGAGTGTTATGAAGATAACACCAAGGTCCTGGCTACATCTACAAGTATTCCATTACACGTGGAACGTAAATTCGGCGGGCATGCATCTACCTGGGATGATTTAGTCCATTCTGAAGTAGATGTTAGGTCTCTATCAAAAATTTTGGAGAAGAAGATCATCGTCGAAATACCTAATTTAATATACGGGTCTTATAGATTATTTAGCAAACAGTGTGAGGATAATTTGATTATCAGTTGCAAGAGAGAGCAACCAGCTGCTGTGTGCAAGCAGGAGGGCAAGTCTCGCGTCGATCTCGTGTTGCAGCTGCACCGCTCGCAATCTGGCTTGGTTATGAGCAACATCAGTTCCATCATGACTTTACAAACTACGCCTACAATACAACGTGGTGATACAGTTCAAATATTATTATAACTATTTAAAATAAATATAACTATGCTACTAACTAACAAACATTTCAGATTTAGGTCCAATTGAAGGGCTGCCATTATCGTACGACGAGAATAAAGAAAAACCTATAGAAAAGAAACTAAAAATCATAGAGTTAACACAGCACAGTGTCGGAGCAATTCTTCCCAACGTAGAGGAAAGTATCATTAATATTGAAGTAATTCCCACTGATGACGGACAATATAAGAATAGTCCCGTTTTATATAACTTTGATTCTTCTCACAGTGAGAATAGTGATCTAATGGAGTTGAATCAAAATAATTTTCTGAGTTCGAGCGATTCTAGTAATGACTTCCGTAATACTTTGATTCAAAATACAGAAAGGTTAAAAAAGGAAGCAAACTTCAACCTTGTTTCTCCTGATGACCTATGGCTTACAATACAAAAGCTAAACATGCAGTCGTGTTTGCCTGAGGAAAGTACCGAAGACATCTCGATAAACACGACCATTAAGAAAAAATCACCGACACGCGTTCGCATAAAATCACCATACGAAAATAAATCCCTTGCGATGGAAGAGAAGAAAAGAAGGAAGCTGTTAGAAATTAGAGAAAAACGCGAAAAGAAAAAGATTGCATTAGGTGAAAATTGTAAAATAACTAAACATAAATATGGTAAAGTAATTATGCCACAAGCTTCCAGCTCTGTGACAAAATTATCTATTACCAATAAGTCCTTTTATAATTCAATTTATGGTCAAGCTATAAATGTGGAAAATAATCAACAAAAAAATGGACGGATGAAGAGGAAAGATAACCTAGTTGTTGAAGTTCCGCTTACTCAAATGGAAGATGAGTATGAAAGCCCTATGGTAACACCAGAGAAGAACAGCAAAAAGTACATAAATAGAAGCTATTATTTAGATGATGCCGTCACAGAAGTTATGTACATGGAGATGAAGAAAAAGGAAAACAATGAAGAGAAAGATCTATGCTCCGAGTCCACGTCGGCCGTTTCTAATGAAATTTGCGACAATTTTACTTTATTATCGCACTTAATGGTTCCATCTGCAACTGACTTCAATATAAATCAAAATAAAACCACGTTTGCCGATAAACTACAGAGGTGAGCTTTTTTTATTCTGTATCTTCGATCATATAAACATAGTTTTAATGTACTTGAAATTGTTTAAATTTTACATACTTACTAATTTGTAACTTGATATTTAGGTTGGATGATTCCATGTCTAGTAATGATAAAAAAGGCTGCAAAAACAATTTAACTAGTTCTCGAAGTACACTCAATATGGTGCCACCAGTTAATACTCCTGTAAATCAATGTACGGACGACGAAAAAAATGATTCCAAAAAGACTACATCTTCAGTGGAGTGTAGAAAGAGTATCGACAAAATATACGATTTAATGAAGAAGCTTGGAAAAACTGCTCAAACAGAAATCAAGGAAACTAAATGTACATTCACTGCGTCAAATACAGAGAGGATGGAGAACATTTGTGGTCGAGCGAGTTCTACTATTCAAGGCAGCGACAGCGGCACCAGTGTCAAACATCATTTAACTTCTTCGAATCCCAGTTGTTATAGCTTCCAAAAAACGAATACCAACGAAGCTATGAATCTGAAAATAATGCTGACAAAAAAACCTGAGACACCAACTGCGGCTGTGCCTAATGTATCCATCAGCACTAAAATCGTTAACTCGAAAATGGGAGGTGATAAAATGAAAAGGGAACGGAAAAAAGTAACTGTAACTAATCCTGTGAAAGTAACAGATAATCCTTTAAAAGCAATTTCGCAATTAATTCATGATTTTGATAACGTACAAAAAAATCGTCAGAAATCAGAATCAAAAGCTGTCAAAAAGCCTGACACAAGTTGCATTGATGGCAAAAGCATTTCACGTCAAACTGCAAACCAAACCAATCTCAAGAGACACTCAAGACTGGATGAACATTTGAATGGTAAAGAAATTTCAATCGATAGATTCACAAAAGCCACACCGAGAGATAGAAAAATCAGACCTGTCCCACCGATAGAGGTGACGAAAACACTTTATCAACACTTTCCAATCGAAGAAAAAAATAACGAAAAACTTCATAAAAATAAGATAATTGATATAATAGATGAGGCGAAAGAAGCAAGAGGCGAAGCTGTTCGAGGACCTTCGAAAATGAACAGATTGAATACATTAGCTCAGCCGAAGAGATCATATGTTCAGGCTCATAGCGAGGAGTATACGACAAAATATGGGAAAAATATGATGGCAGATAGGCTGCACAGACTAGCCGCGACCTCCCCCGTAGCAGAACGAACATTTGCATCCCCCAACCCGAGAAACAAACTGAGGCGCAGCGGTACCGAAGCAGTATCCCCTGTGAGTGGCCGGCCGCCACCGCCTTCATCGCCGCCATTAGGTGTGTAAAGGTGAATTTTCGTCGTGCTTACTACTACATCACAGACAAATTTATGGTACAGTATTATCATACTTTAGTTCTTGATTTTGCAGATAAGTTGTCTAAAGTACGTCGCTCGAAAAGCAGTAGTCCCGAGTGTCAACTGCCGCCTGCGAGCGTGCCGTCGTCGCTAAAGACCTACGTTCCGGATTCACCAGAAATACTGTAACTCATTATAATCTTCATGTTGTGATTCTACCCACACACAAAACAGGAGCACTAACTTCATATACTTATTAGTGTATATCCCGTAAATCTTTAGATATTGAAACTATATAGTTTAATATATGTTCATGCTGTAATATTACAGCACCTTCCTAGTACCTACTTACTAACGTATCAAGTCAATGATACTAAACATTTGCCAAATTCCGCACAACTGATAACTATTCTCTACCTGTCTCTCAGTTAGTTTGCTTATAACTCTAGAACCACTGAATGTACATGTACCTACATAATCTAATATTAATTTATTGTCAATTATTATAGAAAGAAAAAAATTGTGACCGTTGAATCGTACGTGAAAAATCATAGTGGACGGATGACGCAAGCGACAGGAAACAAGGATCTGCTGCAGAGCGTGGCCAAGTCGCGAGTGCCTCTCATACCACGCGACATTGAACTTGGTAACTACTTTGACAGAGATTAACTTACCTACTTATGATTAACCGTAGTGTCTTATCATGGAGGAAATCCCTTTAGAGTAGTCAGTCAGTGATTTTGCACTGATTTTGAACAGTAAGGACCAATCACTGCATCTAAATGTGGAGTTTAATTAATTTAGCAAATCAGAGCACATTGTCGGTGGTGGGGAACTGGCGGAATAGATTTCAAACAAAATGAACGTCATTGTTCGATGTGTCTTATACGAGTACACGATTATTTCTACTTTTCGCTCTAGATTCCATGACATCGTCATCGATAGTCGAGGAGTCCAATCATATCGGAAGCAAGCTTCACCGCATTATAAATACAATGATTAATACAGCACCTAGTCTTGCCGTCCTAACTGAAAGCCACGAATCAGTCTCCAAGGATGGGGATGATAATACAGAAGACAGTATGTGCCTCACTGAAAATATATCTCAATCCGAAACTAATGAAGAATTGATCAGCTCCAATTACCCTAATGAAGATTCAGCAACTGTAGAACATGTCGAGGAAAAAGAATACGATCAAATGCCTGACGAAGATATAAATAAGACAAACGACGTAATATCATTAAATTCAGCAACTGAAATGGAGAAGTTGGAGAGTGCATTGTATAGGCAGATGTCAGGTACGTTTCAAAAACGTCTGCGAATAAAGAATTTAACATTGACACCGAAACAATCTATGCAACAAGTTTTTGTTCTGCAATCTGGTGATGCGGCTTCTCTGCTTGTTAAATCTACTATCTCACAGAACGGTTGCAACAAATCTGAGAAATCTGCATTAGCAACTTTGCCTATTCTAACGAAATCCCATATAGATTGGAGTTTTACCAAATTTCCTATGCAAATCGCCACCGTTGAATACTGTTTACCTAAATATCAAACGGTACAATGTGGAACGTGTTCTAAAACAAAGCTAGATATATGCCAAAACAGTTCAGATACAAATCTCGTGTTTAAGAGCAATGACAAATATAACAAGACCAGTCAATGTTTCAAAGGTCAGGCAATCCCCCAATTTCTAAAAACTACTGAGATTAAGAAACCAACGAATGGTAATAATCTTGAAATTAAAGCGGATTGCAAAGAATGCGATGAAATGATAGAAAATGGTGCACCCAAAATCCAAATGGCTGTAAATAACAAAACAATACCAACTTACGACCAGAATGATAAGGTGACAATTGCAAATGAATCATCAGAAACTGTTGACTATACTTCTTCACTCGACATGTTAGTCGGGCTCCTAAATGAAATACAAAAAATTACATCGTGTCAAGCTCATATAACTAAATCGGAACACAATAGCGAGCGTAAAGATATTGGGTCAATTTTGAAAGATTCTGCTGTTTTTGACGGTGCAGTCAAAAACTATCCACATGATATAGTTTCTATGAGTTCATTAGATGAATTGAGGCAGTTGGATTCCAATCCAAGCATCTATTCCTTTTATTTCTCTCATAACGGCGATAGAGAGGGGATCAACAACGAAATAAAAATGAACCATGATATCGCTTTCGAGCCTTTCAACATTATAAACGCGCCATGTAGAAAGCTATACGAAGATAAAGAGGTCAGCGTAGATATCCTAGATAAGGGGTATGTGAATCGATTCACTGATATTCCATCACGTTTTTTTCCAAAAACTGTAAATCACAGTACTAACGTAACCAGCTCCCTAATGGCCATAGTGAGCGAGCCATCTCGCCAAACTTTTTCATTCGAGGATTATCAAAGTATTTGTTCAAATTCCTTCGGATCTATGAAAAATATCATTCAATTGCGGCAAGTTGCCACTAGCACGGATTCGCAACATACCTTCACGCTCTCAAGAGTACCTGTCGAAAGAATTAAAAAAACAAGCTGCAAACAGAAAGCTATCACAAATATTCCAGTGAAGGGTACCAAAATAAATGTATGGAGCAAGAAAATAGCTAAAAACAATTTTCTGATCAGCGTACCAGACCGTGATCCCCTTATTAAAATGAAAAGAGATATATTGGTGACAGTGTATTCCATTTTGGTGTTCACTGTATTTGCTGCGTTATCGTTCCCTGAGATGTTATATCGTACCTGAAACTTAGCTATAGCTACACACATTAAAATTATTCGTTCTTTGCAAAAATCATGTTTCCACTGTTTATTTATATCTTTGTGTTTGATGTAAATTTTCATTATTTATGTACCAATATTGATATTTGCTACTTATTTATTTCGGAATTTTTATTTGAAAAATACAAGTTCATTATTAAAATATTTCGATTTTTTATCCAATACTACCTACTAATACTATTTTTATTTTTTCAATCGCTAGATTAACCATGGATATATCCCTTGGAGCTATTCCTCAGATATGTCTACACAAAAACAATTCTAATTTCAAATTAATAACCAAATACTTACCGCTTAACCGGCCATTGGACCTAAATTTGTGCCTTACAAAAAAAATAGAATTCTAAGAAAAAATCCTCAAGGCGGCCGCTGCTGCCGATGACATCTAACCGGCTACCGGAACTGTTAGCTGCTTGCTATCGAATGGTAGTATTTAAAATGCCTGGGTCGTTACGTTATAGAATGTAGCTAGTAGGTAAGTACTTACCTAACTCTTTTTCATTCATGTTTTCTTTTATCTCTGCAATTACTTATATTATTAACGTCTGAATAATAATACGTGTGGCACTCGGGAGACTGCCGCGGTAAAGCTATTGCATTTGAGAATCTAAATTGAGAATTTAAACAATACGTGTGTGTGTATATATTATATATTTTCTTTTATTAAATAAACTAGCTGCCCGGCGCGACTTCGTTCGCGTGGTGCTACCCTACCCTGTGTTACTACCCTACCCTGTGGTGCTACCCTATCCTACCCTACATAAGAAAAAAGACACATAAGAATCAGTCAAGCCGTTTTTTACAAACACTGAGCCACACGCAAAGAGATTACTCCCGTACGGCCCGTACCCCAGTGACGTGATTTTTCTGCTAATACTTATATTTTTAAACTCGTGATATCTTTTGAATGGAATGTCCGAATTGATTAATTCAAAATGTTATATAAAGGTACTAGCTGCCCGGCGTGACTTCGTTCGCGTGGTGCTACCCTACCCCACCCTTCCCCACCCTACCCTACCCTACCCTACCCTACCCTACCTGAATTTTCTTTGCTATAAACCTCACAGAGCCCGAGACCTTTCCAACGAATGCAAAACCGTGGAAATCGGTTCGTGCGTTCTGGAGTTATAGCGTCAGGAAGGAAAACCCGACTTATTTTTATATAGTAGATTGAAGCAGTCTTGAATATGAAGTAATTTATTTTGATAAGGATTAATACCAAAATACAAATAAAGAGCCTTTTCTAGCGGCGGAAATTCAATAAAAATTTTAAAATAGAAAAACACTTATTGTGGCATAACTATAATAGTTAGACATATGGTATCGCGACACTTTTTGTAAATAATAATGTGTTCTACAAAGTCGTAGTACATTATTTTATTCTATCATCAATAGTTTTCGCAGCGCAAGCGATGTAATGAATATTTTAGGTAATTTTTTTAGCATATGTCAACCGGGGATAGTATAGCTTCCCAACAGTGAAAGAATTTTTCAAATCGGTTCAGTACTTTCGGAGCCTATTCAATGCAAACAGTATCACCGCTGTGCCGGTCGGAGTGGGGGTGTTAGGTTTTTTCGTTACGGAATTTCTGGATTCGGTCTCCACGCTCAAGGCCCGCGATAGAAGCTATGCAATAGCTATAAATAAATATCCTGGAATATTCTTCGCACACGGCTGTCTGATTCCAATTTCTTTATTTCCGAACTAAGTGGAGCTTGTACTACACAGGTGGAATACGGGGTGGTTGAGACGGGAAAGGGCAAGTTCCAGCTAATATTGTCTTAGGAGACTGTAGGGACTTGGGCGTTATGTCGGCAATATAAAGCGTAGCGTTAGCAGTTGACATAGTGAGCGAGCGATGACCCTTAGCCTTATCAGCAAAAACAAATTGTCATTATGCATGGAAAGAAGGCTGTGTATCACTCAATTGCGATATTTATGAATGGATTTTAAGCATTTGGTGTGACTTTTTTATAATTGGGGGGTGCCCTGAAGAATCCTAGCGTCTGCGTAGAATGAAGAAGTTTCTCTGTCTACGGTCTGGTGGCTGGCCCTGACTTGGCAACACTGCTATTAGTGCGTTCGAATTGGAGTGATGTCATTTTTAACAGTTTCAAAATGGGCATTTTTGTTCGGGCGTTCGAATTGGTAAATTTCAATAATTTTGCAACTTTTGCCACAAACGATATTTCCCAAATCGAACGATTAGATACAAAAATGACATTTCCATGCTGATCGCCTGCTTGTCACTTGTCTCAACCTACCTTTTTCCTTCAGTTAATCATTAAACAAAGTTAATCTAACAAATTATTCTCTTACCTGTTAGTATTTCTATAAAATTTTATAATAAAAATTAGAATTTTCGCTTCCCGTATGCATTTTCCGAAACTTATCTGTCAGATTCAAAGATGTCAAAATTAGTGCGTTCGAATTGGAGTGATGTCGTTTTTAACAGTTTCAAAATGGGCATTTTTGTATTTGCGTTCGAATTGGAAAATTTCAACAATTTTGCAACTTTTGCCACAAACGATATGTCCCAAATCGAACGATTAGATACAAAAATGACATTTCCATGCTCATCGCCTGCTTGTCACTTGTCTCAACCTACCTTTTTCCTTCAGTTAATCATTAAACAAAGTTAATCTAACAAATTATTCTCTTACCTGTTAGTATTTCTATAAAATTTTATAATAAAAATTAGAATTTTCGCTTCCCGTATGAATTTTATGAAACTTATCTGTCAGATTCAAAGATGTCAAAATATGATCACAAACGACCCTGCCTCGGAGGTGGGTCAAAATTTGCAGTTCACGATGTCGTTTTTAACTGTTTCCAAGCAAAACGAACGGTGAACGAAAACTGTTCAAAACGCCAATTTCGCCCACAACTTTCCAAATCGAACGCCAGTTGTGATCGTTTTTGGCATTTTGGACTGTTATTTTTGCTACCATACCCCAATTCGAACGCACCTTATGTGTCTGTCAAACAAATTCGATCTGTCAACTGTCACTCCTGTCTGTCAGATTCAGATCTGATTGATTCTTTTTGGATCCAAATAACGTAAATAAAAGACACGTTGATAAATGTTTTTGTATGCAAAATCCGTGATAAAATTGTGTTTCTAACATGGGGAAGCTTGACGTGGCTATCTTACGTTATTTAACAGGCGAAGATTTCCGCGTATTGACTGCGGTAAGTTTGTGTCCAGTTGAAATACATTGTTATTGTAACCTCAAAACATGACTACTTATTTCCGTGTTTTTAACGTTTTAGGTGGAAATGGGTATGAAAAATCATGAGATAGTGCCTGGATCATTGGTAGCGTCCATAGCTAACCTGCGTCATGGCGGTGTTCACAAATTAATGAAGGAATTATGCAAACATAGGCTTTTGACCTATGAACGTGGAAAACATTGTAAGTAGCTTTATTTTGACTGCGTAGAAGCAGTTTTTTTTATATTATTGGTGCTATATTGTGAGACACAATTCCTGCAATTTAAAAAACCATTTAAAGCTTTTATTATGTATAAGTTAACACAACAAAGTTCCAATTTGCAGCACAAGTTTTTCAAAATGAAATTTATTTTTCTTGGATTTGATGGACTGTAGCTATAATTAACCATATTGTTTGGTTATTGTCCCACATCCTACTGTGACTCATGTTCAGTACTGATAGGCAGGGAATCCACCATTTCAAAATGTTGTTTTTTGCCATAAAACAAATTATAAATGTGTTTCTCAGATGATGGCTACCGACTCACCAATGCTGGCTATGACTACCTGGCATTGAAAGCTCTCACCAACAGAAAGGTGATAGCATCATTTGGCAATCAGATTGGTGTGGGCAAGGAATCAAATATTTATACTGTGGCTGATGAGGATCGCAACCCATTGTGCTTGAAACTACACAGGTAAAAATACATGTAATAGAAAGTGCAAAAGCAACACCATTCAGAGTTATTATTTACAATAACATTTAACAACATTCTCTCTTTGCCTCTCTCTTCTTTTTTTTACCGACTTCAAAAAGGAGGAGGTTCTCAATTTGGTTGTTTTTTTTTAATGTTTGTTACCTCATAACACTTATTAATTAACAGTCATTTATTAACGATTTGGAAAAATCTTTTTTTGTTTGGAAGGGTACACTTCCCATTTGGTCCCATTGTCATCAGATCAGGATTTGATTACTTTTTAGTGTACTTTGAAGTCAGTTAAAGTTTTTTGTAAAAGTTTTTTTTATTTGCTAGGTCAAGTCTGGGTAAGCAAGTAAATATCAAATTTTATTGTAATTTTGATGTTATGCTTCTGAATCAAATGATCCTAGTATTTTAACTTTTACATTTTAATACCTACTTCCAGACTAGGGCGCACATGTTTCCGCAATGTAAAGGACAAGCGCGACTACCACGCGCACCGCAACCGCGCTTCCTGGCTCTACCTGTCCCGCATCTCGGCCACTAAGGAGTTCGCCTATATGAAGGCGCTCTACGATCGGGACTTCCCCGTACCCAGGCCTGTGGACTTCAATAGGCATTGTGTTGTCATGGAGTTGGTGCACGGTGGACCTTTGTAAGTAATATTTTGGAATTTAAAGTTTTCATAATATAAAAGATAAAGAGAGGTAGAGCATAGCATCAGGCCTCTCTCACTCGCCTATACCTACCGCGATAAGCACCTACAGCTCGCTTCGAGCCGGGCTCGACTAAACTGTCGGGGCCGCCGTGCGCTGCTTGCAAGCCCCATGCTTAACTGTGTCGGAACAAAATAAGAATGCGTGTTTATTTGTTTTCTTGTGCGAGGTAACCCTGACCCTCGTAAGGTCATTTCCATAAATTCTAAGAAGGCATTGCGCTCTTCTGCGCGTGGCGTTAAGGTGTAATTTAGAATGAACGTAGTGCTCTGCAAATATTTTAGGCTATTAAAACGGCGGCATTCCCTCAAGATCAAAAGAGTGCAACTTCTGTACCTTAGTACTATTATTTATTCTGTCACAGCGTTTATTTGCACATTGCAGAATACCGCAGCCAAATAACTTTGTTTTGTTCTTGCGCGTGAGTAAGCTCGCCAGAGCTCATTGGGGAGGGACAACGGTCGGTAACGTGTATTGATCCGTCGCGTATTGCAAGCGCCCATATGGCTACTGTAACCGCTTACCATCAATTATACCTATGTAGTAAATTGGAAAAAAAATACATGATATAAATCTGGTTATCCTGAGATTTGCTCATCAAAACATACAAACTTGTTAACAATATGATATATGATCCACAGGACCCACGTATCATCAGTAGCAGACCCTGAAGCCCTGTACGAGGAGCTGATGGAGCTGATAGTGCGGCTCGGCAACTGCGGCGTCATCCACGGGGACTTCAACGAGTTCAACATCATGATCAACGAGGACAACCATCCCATCATCATTGACTTCCCGCAGATGGTCTCCACCTCACACACTAATGCTGAACTGTGAGTTTTGATGTTTATTTGACTAATTTTATTTATAAACTAGCTGTCCCCCGCGGTTTCACCCGCGTTCCCGGGATAAAAGGATTATATTTATTGTTACAGCAGCAATAGATATTCACAAGAAAATTTTGTAAAAATTCAACTGTCTACCTATTACGGTTTATGATGCAGAAGCGAACGCTTAGTAATATGGTCCCTTTGGCAGCCATTGTATACGGAACCATAAAAACTAATTCCTTCATAGAACGACTAAACTCTTAAATTTAAATACCACAAAACTCAATGGTAGGTACTTCGACCGCGACGTGAAGTGCGTTCGCGAGTTCTTCAAGAAACGCTTTGGGTATGAAAGCGACCTGTACCCACAGTTCAGCGACCTCCAGCGGGACGACCAGCTCGACACAGAGGTGGCCTGCTCCGGCTACAAGCGGACCAAGGATGTCGATGATGAGTTGCTTGGAGTGAGTACACCATGCAACTGTAACGGAAACGGTACATCCATAAAATTACACGACTTCTTTGGTACTAGGCGTACAGATCGCGAAAGAGAAAATTTCATAATAATATTAGCAAAGAAAATGACCCTCATTGAGGGGTGACACGTTGGTTATGATTTTATTTAATAAACTTGGAAGTAAAAAGGTATGAATTTTTGAGTCATTTATTTTGAGTTGAAACTTTTTATGGAGAATCTATACCTGATGTAGTTTTCACCCTTTTCCGTTACACGTTGTAGATAATGAAGCTTCACAATATCTTTATGCCCTGTTCCCTTTTCTATCCGGCACACCACTCATCATTAACTCCTTTCATACCCATATCGTTCACACAATCCATCCCTCTTTTTTGGTCTTCCTCTTCCCGTATATCCATCCACATATTCCTCCTCGGTTCACGATTCCCTCACAACTTTTCAGTCACTGGCGCTACTTTCAAGCTTCCCCTTATGTAGTCATTCCTTATCTTATCCATTCTTGTCACTCCGCACATCCATTTCAACATCCTCATCTCAGCTGCATGCAATCGTCTTTCATCCGTCTTCTATACTGATCTTCACAATCTTTTACTGTGCTCTGAAATATTGACTTTATTGCCTTCATTTCAAGTTTCAATTTTGTATAGATCGCCCAAGAGCAAACGGCTACTGTGCTTACCTCCTCTGGCTATATCTCATCATTCTCATCCCATTGAGTAAGGAGTCCAAATCAAGCTTTTCAAAATAAAGCAACAATAAAACTGTTATCGAAATGAAAATATGAATTTTTGTCATATATGTCCTACTGAAAAATATATATCTCGCTTATACTCAACATATTTATTCGTCGGATTTGCGTTAGGTACTTTTCATGAGTTTCGAGTTTACCTATTTATACTTATACACCCACTAAGTTAACAGATAAGCCTGTAGCAATAGTAATATTTGTAATTAAATATTGCAGGAAATGGGCATCTGTCTACAAGTGAGCGATGACGAAGATAGCGCTGAAGGTGGCGAAGAAACTGATGCCAAAGTAGATGACTCAAACACTAAATACACTGAGGACGAATTGGCTGCACTTAGGAATGAGGTAAACGTACTAAAATACACTATAAACTTCTCGATAAATATTGTATTGCTTACTAAAATATTGTATTGTTTCAGGTAATTGTTAGTCTCTACTAATATTACATAAATTTTCAGGTCGACGCTTCAATTGAAAACGACGAAAAAGCAATACAACAAATCACAACAAATACCGTAAATTTAAAAGTATCAGATAAAGTTAAACCTACAACCGATAACCTTAACACTGAAACGGAAGAAGTACCAACACTAGTACCAGCCGAACATTTAGAAGAAGAAGATAATGTTGCAGAATTAGATAGAAACTCGCAGAAATACAGACTTGCTATGATAGAAAAGGCTTTATCTGATGTTAGGTCTATGAGATCATATACATCTGCTAGTACAATAGCACCAGAAGTAGTTAAACAGCAAGTAAAGAAGAATCTAGATGTTAGACAGAAGAGAATGGAGAGGAAGAAGGCGATAGCGAAGGGTGAAGCGAGCGCAGTCACAAGACAGAGAAGAGATAATAAGGACACCATAAGAGATAGTCACGGGTTGTGGGGTTGGGCGGAATAAAATGTATAGTACCTATTTAATGTTGGTGTTTTATTTCATATAAGGTATTAACGGTTTATTTATGACGAAATCTTTAACAAACAAATAAATGCTTCCATAAGAGCAGAACAGATGCGTCATGGACATGTGTCGTAAACAAATACAACTCAAAACGGCACACAAGCGCTGGCCGCCGCGTCCGCTGATATAAATCAGTATATAAATCCGTTGAATCTATTGATATACTCTTAAATTATGCAAATGCGTGTTTTCTTGTAATTGGTTGTAGGCATGTCAGTAGTTTAAATTTTTTTCTAAAGATGAAGTGTAAAACATAGACATATAAAAAAATCAAGACGGAGTGTCACCTTATAAGAAAGTGAAGCAAAAAATTTCCTACGTGTGTAAATCAGTACTGGCCCAAGTACGCACAAATGGTACTGAGCCTTATTGTCACTGTCAACGTCTCAATACGGAATGACAACCGATCGGCTTCCTATGGTGTAGATGTGTGTGTATTCCATGTATTTACAAGACCGCCGGCTTCCTATTACTTGCGTCACTTAAGAACACAGACCGTTCCGTCTTTAATTTTTTCTTGGTCTGCGGTGTTACATGAATATTTTAGTAATGAATGACATGAAAGTTGATTTGAATAACCACTTCGTTAGTTTATCAATTTATTTGATTATGCATAAGTAAAAATACAGAGCTCTGAAAAAAAAGCTCGCCCCCTCCTAGAGACGCCTTGCTTGGACGGCACCGTATACCTACCAACATATAACATATGTATTGTCCTATACCTCAGAGTATATGAATACTACGTACAACCTATACCTATAATTAAAAAAAACCGGCCAAGTGCGAGTCAGACACGCGCACCGAGGGTTCCGTACAAACCTATAGGTATATAAGTAAATGGTAGTATAGACCTGAGTAAGTATTTGATATGAATTTCAATTTATGACATATTAAAAAAAAACTACTTACTAGATCTCGTTCAAACCAATTTTCGTTGGTAGTTTGCATCGTAATGTACATCATATATTTTTTATAGATTTATCATTCTCTTATTTTAGAAGTTACAGGGGGGGGGACACACATTTTACCACTTTGGAAGTGTCTCTCGCTCAAACTATTCAGTTTAGAAAAAAATGATATTAGAAACCTCAATATCATTTTTGAAGACCTATCCATAGACCACACTTATGGGTTTGATGAAAAAAAAAAATTGAGTTTCAGTTCTAAGTATGGGGAACCCCCAAAATTTAATGTTTTTTTTCTATTTTTGTGTGAAAATCTTAATTGCGTTCACAGAATACATCTACTTACCAAGTTTCAACATTATAGTTCTTATAGTTTCGGAAATAAATTGCTGTGACATACGGACAGACAGACAGACAGACATGACGAATCTATAAGGGTTCCGTTTTTTGCCATTTGGCTACGGAACCCTAAAAAATGGAAAACGTATTATATCCTTTGTCTTTCTTTAGGCGAGCGGAACTCCTTGCTATGGTTGATGATTACGCAAGAAAGAAATAGTCTTGTAAAGAAAACATAAGATTATTATCACCAACTAGCTGTTCCCCCGGTTCCACATTCCCGGGATAAAACGTATCCTATAATACTCGTGGATAGTGTAGCTTCCTATAAGTGAAAGAAATTTTCGAATCTAACTGGTAGTTCCACAGATTAGCCAGTTTAAACAAAGAAACAAAAAACTCTTCCACTTTATTATATTACTAGTACCAGTATTTATCTACTCTGAGCTAGTACCTATAGATAACTTAGGGGCTACAAGCGAGAATTGCGTTTGTTCAATGTTTTGCTATTCAGCGAAGCGAAAGACAGTTAATTTGCATTTATTATAATTCGTATTTAAGTAATGCAAATAATATGTAATTGAACCACTCCACTTGTATCAACATTGTATTCCTTATATTTTTATCACCACTCATTTATACTGTGTCGTTCGCTCCATCATTGCTGCACGCTGTATCTTCATTTTCTATTTCCATCCTCTTCACTTTTGTCACCTTCTCTTTCTATATTTGGATTCCCTTCATCACTGCTAATAATGATCATTTTAGGGTTATATTCTTCCGGCCCATTATAAATCTCTTCACTATTAGTTGTCTCATCATCTTTGGTATGATCATCATCACTCGCAGATGGCTCAATTTGAACAGTTTTGTTGATAGCCCAGTTGTGGTCGCGAATATACAGCAATTGAAGAATTGCTTCTACGCAGAGTATCTAAAAGCATTTTGAAGTAGGTAATTAGGTAATTTAGTTCATAATATTGATTTTGTTTTTAATCTTGTAATAAAATTTCCGCCTAAAGAATATAAATATCCTACCAAAACATTTTCATGTAAAATGTTGCCAAGACGAGACCATATTGCTCGCACTGTCAAAAAGTTATCAGTGTAGAGCCAAGCTCTAACTTTATACCTTTATACAATCTACGCCTTAGTCAAAATATGTGGCTTGTAATTTTAAGTAGGTAGTGCCATATCGCTTCGCTTGGCTTGTCTTGGCGGGGGACTTTCGTGGCTCCAGATATAAGTCTTACTTAATGGACTTTTTTTTGATAATTTTAAAATATTAGGTACTTGCCAATATGGCGCTACGCCAAATTAATATCTAATTCGACTCTAGATGGCGTTCCGCGTCGACGACAGACGCCCTAATGCGGTTTTATAGCAATTTATAAGGACTGTCTTTGTACCAAAGTTCAGTACACATAAGGTGCGTTCGAATTGGGGTATGGTAGCAAAAATAACAGTCCAAAATGCCAAAAACGATCACAACTGGCGTTCGATTTGGAAAGTTGTGGGCGAAATTGGCGTTTTGAACAGTTTTCGTTCACCGTTAGTTTTGCTTGGAAACAGTTAAAAACGACATCGTGAACTGCAATTTTTGAACCACCTCCGAGGCAGGGTCGTTTGTGATCATATTTTTACATCTTTGAATCTGACAGATAAGTTTCGTAAAATTCATACGGGAAGCGAAAATTCTAATTTTTATTATAAAATTTTATAGAAATACTAACAGGTAAGAGAATAATTTGTTGGATTAACTTTGTTTAATGATTAACTGAAGGAAAAAGGTAGATTGAGACAAGTGACAAGCAGGCGATGAGCATGGAAATGTCATTTTTGTATCTAATCGTTCGATTTGGGACATATCGTTTGTGGCAAAAGTTGCAAAATTATTGAATTTTTCCAATTCGAACGCAAATACAAAAATGCCCATTTTGAAACTGTTAAAAACGACATCACTCCAATTCGAACGCACTAATAGGGAGCATAGATATTACGGGGTGTTTGAATAACCAACACTCGAATTATGTATAGGTTGTAGGATAACGAAATTACCCTTTTCATGTTCGTAGTGAATCCATCCAGCCGGTAAGTATAACCAAAGATGCTGGTGGATATCTTTGACTCGGAGACCATCAAGTGGTTGTCTTCAGTGAAGAATGGGTAGCCAGTTATTGTGTATACACCCGCCCGCACTGGACAGTCCAGTCTGCAAGCAAAATATACTCTTTGTTAAACAACGACGATACCATTATAGCACAGACTATAGTGCCTACCTAAACGGTCATCAGGTGCTATTTTGCTTCCGAATTGTATATAAAAAACCTAATTGCTCGGATCTTAAGTGATATAGCAGGCCATAACTGTCGCAGGACAGATAACTGATGGGGTACACGAGTTGTTGAC
This sequence comes from Achlya flavicornis, assembly GCA_947623365.1. Classification (NCBI taxonomy): domain Eukaryota; kingdom Metazoa; phylum Arthropoda; class Insecta; order Lepidoptera; family Drepanidae; genus Achlya; species Achlya flavicornis. The sequence continues at coordinate 12,995,938 of OX392481.1, forward strand.
TGGAGACCACGTGCAGGCAAGCGAAGTGTGGGACGATCCCCGCTAGGTTGATCAATGACATGCAAAACCTGGCAGACGGCGGGTGGATGCAGAAAGTGGACAAAAGGAAGTAACAACTAAAGCCATCTTTGGACGTCTATAGTCTGATGATGATGAAATGAAAGTAAAATTATGTATAGGCAAGACAGTAGTTGAAATATTTGTCCAATTACTGATTCACAATGGTTCAGATATTTCAGACGGATAGAGTCACGAGTAATCATTTTCAAGATAACTTGGGGTCAATAAAACAAACAATTATTATTCATTTAACTGCAATTAAGTACTTATCTATATTTTACTTTAAGGTACCTACAAAAGTGGTTATATGAGTCTCAAGTAAATAATTAGCATTTATTTGTTCTTTACTAGTTTTATGTTACCAGGGTGACATGGCATAGTAGAAGCACAGAATTTTCGATAGTATAATAACTTCTATGCTTAGGTATACATAAGGTAGGATAACCAGGATAACATCTCACCTAGGATGTGCATAATGGAAGAACATGCTATAGAATTCTTCCTCATCATCGTCGCCTTCGCAACCATTTTTCAGCAAGTAGAACGACTTGAAGTAATCACAAGTGTCCGTATTCCGTATGTCCTGGCATTTTTGCATTGTCGCCTGTAATCATTTGAGGTATTTGTGGAAATTAACTTTAAAAAACCGGCCAAGTGCGAGTCAGACTCACGCACCGAGGGTTCCGTACAAACCTGTAGGTATATAAGTAAATGGTAGTATAGACCTGAGTATTTGATATTAATTTCAATTTATGACCTATTAAAAAAAAACTACTTACTAGATCTCGTTCAAACCAATTTTCAGTGGAAGTTTGCACCGTAATGTACATCATATATTTTTTATAGATTTATCATTCTCTTATTTTAGAAGTTACAGGGGGGGGGACACACATTTTACCACTTTGGAAGTGTCTCTCGCGCAAACTATTCAGTTTAGAAAAAAATGATATTAGAAACCTCAATATCATTTTTGAAGACCTATCCATAGACACCCCACACTTATGGGTTTGATGAAAAAAAAAAAATTTGAGTTTCAGTTCTAAGTATGGGGAACCCCCAAAATTTATTGTTTTTTTTCTATTTTTGTGTAAAAATCTTAATGCGGTTCACAGAATACATCTACTTACCAAGTTTCAACATTATAGTTCTTATAGTTTCGGAAATAAATGGCTGTGACATACACGGACAGACAGACAGACAGACAGACAGACAGACAGACAGACAGACAGACAGACATGACGAATCTATAAGGGTTCCGTTTTTTGCCATTTGGCTACGGAACCCTAATATTCGTTACATTAAGTATGTTATTTAGTATTGTGAGTGTTTATTACAAAAGTACTTACAGTAGTACCCAACTAATATGGCTTACCGATGTACCTGCGCAGAACTAAGACTAGGCTACGGTAACCGCTTACCATCAGGCGGGCCGTATGCTTGGTTGCCACCGAAGTGGTGTAAAAAAAAAAGTTATCCCCTATTTAAGATCTTTTTTTTTTATACGACTAAGTCAAGAAACATACGGCCCGCCTGATGGTAAGCGGTTACCGTAGCCATGTGGACGCTTGCAACACACGAAGCATCGCTCACGCGTTACCGACCTTTCCCCCCTCCCCTATAAGCTCTGGCGACCTTACTCACGCGCAGGAACACAACTTTACACAACATAAAGTTATTTGGCTGCGGTATTCTGTAAGGTGAAGGTACTTTCCCAGTCGAGCTGCTCTTTGAGCGAATAAACGCTATGCTAGGTAGAGCAAACTTAATTTAATCTCTTACTTTAATCTTCCACCCGTCCTGGATATCCTCAGTTATGTTGAGCTTTCCACTGAGCGACGAATCATACGTCTGTGTACTAATACCCAACTCGGAAACAGTGATCTGGGCACCAGGGAAGTCATTGCAGGGCCCTACTCGCGTTATTAGTAAATGGCTAGGCGCCAAAGTACTTTGCACAAATACTGTTTGGAGTACACACAAAAACGTACACGTAATGTGCATTATAAAATAGGTTACTAATGTAAATAAGTTTATATTTGTGGCCAGTATTTGAATCAATGGCTTGGTACACTCGACAACATATGTTTAGTTTTGATTTAAGTAGTAGTTAAGTAATTTAACTGCGGGTGTAGAGTGAAGTTGTAGTTTTACCGACTGTACCTCGATAGATATTTGTGGTGATGACTTTTTAATAACATTATTACTGACGACTATCTAATCTTGATTATATGACATCTCTGCAATAAACAGTACCGTTTCTGTGTTATTATTTATACAATATACATAATATAATACATGTTATTTTAATAGGTCATTAATATACTTGCCATAGAAATATTCTAGAATTGGACTTATCTTGTTCTTATTACATCACATTAGATGAGTTTTATTCAATAGACATCTTGTAAATCCAAAGGTTTAACGAGATATTGTGAAAATTCTATTAGATTCTCCTTAGGTACACTAGGTTAGGTTACCTACAAAGCAGAGCCTTACCTTTTCAAATGGGAAAATTCTTCTAGGATGGACAACCCCGGGAGGAGTGACCAGGTTATGTCAGATATTCGATGTTTGTGACTCCAACAAGTCCGCCACTCTCGGGCTCAAGTGGAGAAGGTTCCGGACCCCATTCTCCTGCGGCGCATACAGTTAGTGTGGCTATGTTGTCTCCGTTACGTTCTGCTGGAAAACTTAAGAGTATACAGCGGATATGGAGTGGAGTGTCTCTAAGTACCTACCTACTTATATAGTGTAGAATTTGATGGAGTACACCGCATGAACTCTCGCTGTCGACAATAGCGCTACTCACGATAAGCAGCGAGAGCTCGTATGCCTGGACTGGGCACACCTCAGAGCATCCTCAGAGTATACTGGGCCGCCTCCTCCTTTGAAAAGGTGTAGATAAAGGGAAGGCAGGCGTGACTTTTAATGTGGGCTTGGTCCGATTATTCAAATTAGGTAAGTATCTACTGCAAGAACGTAACCTTGACTTTACAATCAAATATATTACGTAAGAGATAAGATTATGTAGGTACCGTGGAGTGTTGGAAAATAACATAATAATATGACAGATTAAGTATTTACGAACGATAAGGCAATGTTTATGAATGCCTACGATGCCAGATAATGCCTATGTGATACGATAGCGCACTTTGCCTACAATGTGCTGGCAGCAGCTGTACAGGATAGACCAATATTTGCCTCTTAAACAAGTGCTGGCTAAGTAATATCAACTACATACAGTGTCATTGACGGGTCAGTTGGTGTGGAGGTTTAAACCAACAAAACATGACAATGTCAGGATCCATTTTTCACATACAACGGCAATTATTGCATCCCAGAGGATACCTACTTAAGTACCAACAATTTTAATTACATTAAAATGGATACATCTATTTGTAGTTGACTTTACAGCATTATCAACTTCAAATCTTGTATAAACGTCAGCGACAGTCAAGCGATACGAACACCATGATTAGGGTTCAGCGGTATGTTGTATCAGGATTCGGTGGACGTAGGGATGCAGGCAATGAAACAACTAGGATTAGGAATTAACTCTAACACTTGTAGGGTTTTATCGGTGTTCGTATACCTCTAAGTACTAAAAATAACGTTGTATAAGTAAGTGTATGGTATATAGTTCAAGCTTTGCTTAGTTTGGATATCTTTATGTCTTCAAATAAACAGGAGATAAGTATATCAGTCACTCAGAAGTAAAGACACGGTAAACAATATGTCAAGAAAACTTTTGGTGAGCTTGTCGCGTCCAGTGGACTGATATGAAATCTAATAGTACTAGTATGTGATACCTACGCACATATTTTTAAACGACAGGCAGGCAAACATGTTTTATTTTATCACATTAAAGATTAGCTAGGTACAGTCGAGGACATAAATATGTATACACTTAGTAAAATTCAACTACGGTTTCCTCTTAAACTACTGATTGACATTAAGAGATAATATAAAGGCAGAATCTTCTAACATATACTATTATGATTTGTGTAATAGTTTAACACTTAAATGTTAAAAATGCGAGAAAATTGCTTTTGAATTTCAAAAAGTGTATACATATTTATGTCCTCGACTGTACTTTAAACTAGGCAACAATGATAGATGCTTGTGCAGTTAGTTGTTTAGTTAATTTTACGTTCCACATAATTAAATCTAGGTAATATTCATTAAAACTGGAGTCTGGTACAGAGAAAAGATGCGATAACTTATCAGAGAAGCGCTTAATACATATCAGCAGTGAGTGGTCCATCCTGACCCTGGATATTATTAAATATACTTAAACTTTGGGTTTTCAAAAACTAGTGGTATACATCACAGAGCAAAGAAATGTATTCTCTTTTCCGTGGTATACATTTATAAAACATCCAAGTTAGAATCTGCTCGCTTCCTACTTCATAGTGTACGTTAAACATCGATAGTTTGGTAATCCGATAGTATCGATAGTTTTACTAAAATCTATCGATAGTATCGATAGCCTATCGATAGTTTTAAAATTTGTAGGCTGAGCGTGATATCAATAAAATAACAAATGTTATTTATTTAATTCCTGATGTGTGAAATAAGATTTTCTTGATTATAAACACGGGAGTACTTTGAGTCACAAGTATGTGTTTAGATTCAAGGAATTCTAATTACATACATCAAAAATTATAAATATTATTACTAAAACGGTTAGATAAACTAATATTCTATACAAATCACTCACCTTTTATAGGAAATACGTTAGTTAATTACAATTACACATTCATTTTCGGGGAGCCTTGGAGAAAGAAAACTCATTCAGGTCATTGACCACAAACAATGGATCATTTTTCATTTTTTTTGTACTGGTAGTAACATGATGCGTATTATAAACGGATGTGGAATTTAATGCTCTCTATTCACATACCGAATGTTGAGTACTTTATTACGATAATGTGTAACATAACCTTGAAATTCGAGCCGTAGTTGCTTTGTAATTAGATCCGGCCCGATCGGGCCTAAACCGACACGGCGGAATAGCTTGACGCGCGGCCCGATCGGGCCTAAACCATCACAACAGGTATCTTTAAAGAACTCCACACAACACAACTTCAATGTTTCGAAAAAACATCCACAAAACGACTGACTTCTTTCGTATAAATGAATGAAATACGCACGGTAATTCCCCTACCATAGAACACAATCTCAACGCCTACGTCTTTGTCAAATTGTCACTCCTACCAGGGAATAACCTACATATTGTCTATGGATATGTCTCGTCTATGATACACCTCGACTCTAGGGATGTAATAATATTACTCGAGTAAACAATCGATCGATAATTATAAAAACTATCGATAGTTTCGATAGCCTTTTACTATCGATACTATCGATAGTCTATCGATGTTTAACGTATACTACTACTTCAGACGAAGCTGTGTCTCAAGGTTCATTTTTAGTAACGCCTTTTCTTAATTGTTTACACTGCTGACTTCAACTAACAAAAAGTATCACTTTTTTTTTTTTTTGTAAATGATTTTAAACTAAATGTTCTTATTTAGTTTCTAATATTATTATTGCTGTAGTTGGGCGTTAGGTCACGAACAGTTTTCTTAACTAGGTACTGCGATATCTTATTTGTTATCGTTCTAAGTTTTTTTGTTGTTAATGTTCTGCATTAATAAATAACTTAATATTGTTTTCGAATCTAAAATCAATATGTAGAATTTGATTATGAACGAAATCGATTCACCCCTAATCGATAGCCGGGTGATGGGGATGGGACAATAGTCCATTTAGTGACCAGCTGCCCTTTTGCACATGTTGACCGAAACTCCCCTTTTGTACTGAGTATATTGACTACCATATTTAAGTATTAACAGATCTGTAAGACTTTTAAGTACATAATGTTTGGATGATTTAAGGTAAACCACAATACAATTAAAGGAAATATGAATACGATGATGCTAGTCAATCTGTGAGCTGTGGACCTCGCCAGTCTTTCTTCGCATACCTTTTTCGAAATGGCATGGGGTTCTTCAAAAGGGTGTGAAAAGATTTCTTCAGGGTCGGCAATGCGCGAATGTTACCCCATTCAAGCAAGCTTCTATAGGCTACGGTAAACGCTTACCATCAGGCGGGCTGTATGCTTGTTTGCCACCTTAGTGGTATAAAAAAATGGCATATATATGATACATTTTAAACCCCCATGGCTCTACATTTTGAACATTTTCATAAAACCGATTGGACAAAAAAACATAACCGAACCTGTTCACAAAACTTCACGAGAATCGGTTGAGAAATGGGACCTGTAGAGGAGAACAGCCGGACATCCGGACATACGAAAGAATTTTGTCCAAGCTGAAACGGAGACGCTTCGCTCGTTTGGTCCATAAAGCCTTTTATTTTCAGATCAATCAATTTTATTATTCAATAATAAATATGGCCTCCTAAATTCCTTATGCAAGGACAGACAACCAGACAAGACATTCGCGATCTATTTACGGATATAATGTCTACGTATATGTTCGTGTTACCGTGTATAGACGCAGACACACCTCCACGCTCACGTAACTGAGGACATTCACCGCCCAACATGTTCGATCATCTAGGTCGATTAGTTAGATGACATTGTACAAACTAAGTGACGGACTTGAAATGAGGAGGTGGAATTAGCTCCCGAACCAAATTCCGGGTATGTTGTTAGATATGTATATCGTTTTTAGAAAGTATCCAAAGTCTGTTTGAATCTGGCTTGAAGGACCATTTTTTCAGTATAAGGGTTACCTTATACTTATTAGTAAAATAATTTATATTTCGACCTGCTAAAATCAGCTCTAATTTGTTTAGTTGGCGAAAAATTGCACATTTTGTGTTTTGTTTGCCAACAAACGAGTGTCATTGTCCGTTTGATACGACATGTTGGTATGTGAATACGATGCTGATAATACTCAGCGTCCATTCATCGCTTTGCGACACCAGTAGCTCTGTGACAACCACACTTCGCACACGCGTTTTAAAATGGCCACCGATAATTTGACCGCTCTTTTGTACAAACCTAAGGATTTGAGATTGGTAAGTCTTTTATTAACTATTTATTATTAAATTAAAAAAAACATATATTTAAAATTAAACTGGTGAATTTTAATGCAATGTTTAAAGTGATTTAATTCAAAAATACTCGATCTCGGTCGCGAGGTGATGTTGTTATCGCAAGTTTTTTTTTAACAGATATTATTAAATAATTATTTGTAACGTAGACACGTTGTTTAGTAACAGGTACTAGCTCGATCGATAAGTCTGCCAAAGCCGATGTATTGAATAACAAGCTATTTGTCCTAATTTATCGCTAAGCAAATAATAATCGTTCAATGAAAACCAAAACTATGCGATGACGAATTGGGTATTGCAGTGAAAAGTTAATATTAAATAAAATTAATAAAAGTGCTTTGCTGTTCCTTTACTAAGTTTCGTATAAACATTAATACAATAAGTAAGTATTTATAATTAAATTCCGATAATTTAAATTTTATATTTGATAGCTCCAATTTCTGTTGTGTAGGTATTGCTTTTGAATTAAATTCCTTAGATTTCTAGCTTGGCTAACACACACTACTAGAACCGGCTAAGTGCGTGTCGGAACACGCATTTGTAGTTTTTATGTTTTTAACGTTTTTAGGGTTCCGTAGCCAAATGGCAAAAAACGGAACCCTTATAGATTCGTCATGTCTGTCTGTCTGTCTGTCTGTCTGTCTGTCTGTCTGTCCGTGTATGTCACAGCCATTTATTTCCGAAACTATAAGAACTATAATGTTGAAACTTGGTAAGTAGATGTATTCTGTGAACCGCATTAAGATTTTTACACAAAAATAGAAAAAAAACAATAAATTTTGGGGGTTCCCCATACTTAGAACTGAAACTCAAATTTTTTTTTTTCATCAAACCCATAAGTGTGGGGTGTCTATGGATAGGTCTTCAAAAATGATATTGAGGTTTCTAATATCATTTTTTTCTAAACTGAATAGTTTGCGCGAGAGACACTTCCAAAGTGGTAAAATGTGTGTCCCCCCCCCTGTAACTTCTAAAATAAGAGAATGATAAATCTATAAAAAATATATGATGTACATTACGGTGCAAACTTCCACTGAAAATTGGTTTTAACGAGATCTAGTAAGTAGTTTTTTTTTAATAGGTCATAAATTGAAATTAATATCAAATACTCAGGTCTATACTACCATTTACTTATATACCTACAGGTTTGTACGGAACCCTCGGTGCGCGAGTCTGACTCGCACTTGGCCGGTTTTATTAAGATACTTTTCAAGGTTGAGATCTTCGTCCAAAAGAGTTCAGTAGTTTTTTCGTTAAAGAATAAACAAAAACAAACATCCATCCTGTCAAATTTTCGCGTGCATAATTTTAGTGATATTAGTCTGATAGTAGGTATGCAAAGCAATGAAACATAGGTAGGTAGGTACCTAGTATATTTAGACTATAGATTAACATGAACATTACTTTTTTGTCGACAGGTTCAGACACCGATACCAGAGATATCCGACGATGGTGAGCAAAAATTTACCTATTACTTATCAATTATGCAAACACATTTGAACAGGTTACGGTTTGCATACATAATAATCTGGGAGCATGGGAGTGCCCCCCGCCAAGACACCAAGCGAAGCGCAAGAGCACTACCTACCTTTTCTCGAAGCGCTTCGTCGTTTTTTTGAACCCTCATAACTTGTATTTGGATTATACCAGATAAACAAAATTCTCGGGACATGATGTTAGTTGTGAACTTATTAAACATATTAAGCTTCAATAACATAGCTCTTATACTTTAGATTTAATTGATATCAAAAAAACCCCGATTTTGACACGTCACACACATCGTCAAGCCCTAACTTTAGCCGTGTAACTTTAAGTAATAACCGAGACCAACGGCTTTACGTGCCTTGCGAAGCACGAAAACGCTCGATTTGAAATACCACTACTCGGTCACCCATCCAGGTACCGACCACGACGGTGGTAGCTTAACTTGCCGATCGATTATTATGCTACACCACGAGCGCTTCCTTCCTTGATAGTATTTATCGTCAAATATACGTAATTTGATTGGGAAATTCACAACACACACGATCACATTTTCTGTGATGGTGTAATATTTTTACCACATTTTTACAAAACTACAATAGGATCCGTCCTTAGATTTATTAGAGTGCAGTGGACACATGCGTCTTTTCGTGTGTTAAGCCTAAATATTTTTTCTTGATTAGGAGCTTGGCCAAAGATTTTGAACAAGATGTGGTACTTACACAACTAGGCAGTACAGACAAACTGCTTATTATCCTTATAAGAAATGTACATCCCCAAACATAATGTTTGTTATAATCGCCAGAGGTGCTCCTGCGCATGGACTGCGTCGGTATCTGCGGGTCAGATGTGCACTACTGGCAGAGCGGCGCGTGCGGGGCCTTCCAACTCAAAGATCCCATGGTTATGGGGCACGAGGCGTCAGGAATCGTAGCTAAGGTAAATATACCATTTGGGGCATTGCCATTATCAACTGGTGAGAACCTATGACAAGAGGGTGTGTCTCTTCGGGAGCTTTCATTACCAACGAGGTCTGACCACGGAATCAAAAACTTACGGGAGGGTAGGTATAGGAAGCAGAGACAAGCTACGTAATTATTAATTTATGAGAACAACACGATATCTTCTGGAATCTCATAACCAAAGGCCACTAATATAATCGTAGATTGTTTTTAGCCGACTTCAATAGGTAGGTACTTTCACAGATTAGAGTAGATACCAACGTCATTATTTTAGACTTTTTAGGAGACTAGGATGTTTTCGGAAATAATTTTGGCGCCATACGTTTATTGGGATATCTAGTACGTACCTACTTAGATATTTGTTATCGACATTAGCAAAACATATTTTTTTCAAGGACGCCAACATTCTCAGTCTTTCGAATCCGGTTACTTGACATTTGGTGGATATATCCAAATATAAATTGGAGGCGTGTCAGGCCAGTTATTCAAAATAAGTACGCATATTATTTTATAACATCACGTTACACAGACACCGCCTGTGACATCACGAGATCTGCTGGGATAACCTGTCTATGTAGTACTCGCTTAACTGGCTACCACCCTGAAGTTGTAAATCACCAACCACCTAGATACTAGCAGTGTGTTTCGCCAGACAGAACAGAAGAACAGAAAATAGACTTGAGAGACCACTTTCGGCTAAATATCAGTTATGGTCAGATTGTGGCAGCACAGTACACATCTAATATGAGATACAATATCTACAGTCGATCCGCGGTAATCCATCCGATAAATGTTTAATCTGTGGTTTAAGGCAGTATCGGATTTGTCGGACTATAGACTGCTGCCACCGAGACCTCTTGTACTGCCTTGTAGTCAGACACTTTTTATAAGGAAGTACCTAATAATCAGGCAAATAATTAAAATACCGTAAGATAAAATCGATAGGTAGGTAAGTTCTATTACGACATACTTAATAGTAGAGTACCTAGATAATACAAGATTAATCATAGAATTAATTAAAAACAATACACAATGGTTATGGCATTGAAAAGTTACATTTGGGGTTGCATTTGTCAGAGTTTTAGGTTAAATCCAAGTTTGTAGGGTTGCAAACCTTGTCCCACAGCCGCCATCTTGAAAAAAGGGGTTCAAATGGTTTATCTGACGAACTATACCTAGGTCTCACAAATAAAATTAGTAATTTTTTTTTTGTTGCAAATATGATTATCTACAACTTTTGTCAAGTAACTTTTAATCGTAGAACTAAAACTAAAAAAAAATAAGCGAATATACATGAACATTTTCGTTATATAAATAAAATTGCGTTTTATGAAAAAAAATGCCCACTAACACCAATAAAAATTTAAATTTAAAATTTCAATGGACTATATATTCAAATATTGATCAATTTTCTTTTGTTTTACGATCAAATAATTTTCTAAGGTTTTAAGTCGTCGTTGTCGTACATATAAAATTGGCGTGTCGAATTACAAGGGGTGCTGGATAACCGCGTGTCTACTAATTGATTAGAATGCCGTTTATATATATTGGCTTATCACTATCGCTCTTTCGCTACATGGGGTTTATTAGTGCTCAAATAAAGTCAAAACAAAGTCAAGACAAGGTTGTCGGCATTATGTAAATGTACGTGGTAACCAAAGTCAGGCAGGTAGGTTAATGAACTTATCATTCAGTGTTTGTCTTCGATTAACGCATTGAACGACCTTCACCTTTATAGTACCGAAAAACCAGCCAAGTGCGTGTCGGACCCCGCTCTATTAAGGGTTCCGTACATAGCTTATGTACTAACGTCATGAAACTGGGCTATTAGTATTTGTTGTTTAAATACAATATTATATGGCACATAATATACAGATATTCCAAGTTCCCAAGTACCTGTATGCTATTAGTTTTTGAGGTTGACGTAACAAAATGGTCTAAAACACAGCAGAGCACCCATTGGGTACAGACATACAGAACCTCAAAAACGTTTACGATTTAATAATGGCTTATCCATCTTATATTTACTTTGATATTTCCCATTTCTTGTATTTCGTGTCCAAATAAATTCTTATCTTAATTAACAATTAAGAACTGTAAAACTATGGTCCTGCTACTGATTAGATTAATAAAGCATGTTGGTATCAAGATTTTTGTTCGGAGCCTGGCATACTCACCAGGCGCAATTTTTTTTTAATGGCAGCGCACGGTGAAACCTATATACATCGATTGGGGACACTCATACGAATAAAAAATTACATGGGTGTCTATGTCCTAAAACGTCACGTTACAGACTTATTTGCAAAAAAAAGATAGATTTTTGACAAATTGGACAACCATGAAAAATTACTTATTAAATTATTGTACGCATTCTTTGGTGCTAGAATAGCTAGATTGATTTATTATGTACCATATACACTTCAAGTATGAGTTTAATAGCACTTTCGGGCTGAAAAACAAAATGGCGCCCGAAAAATATGCCAATATCTTCAAACCCCATTCACTATTGCCGGATTAGGTGACAATTACAGTTACGTCTAATTTGAAACCAGTCGGTCAACGATGGGAGGGAGACACAAGGCTAGCCGACCTGTCCATGGTCAGGGTTCCTAGGAAATCGGTATAAAAGAATATCTTCTTCCTTAACAGGGCGCTGCAAATGCTTCTTTGCACCCCTGGGCGCCCATGAGCTTAGATACAGGTCGGTTAACGAAAGCTGGCACGTTCACAGTACTCATAAATTTGCAATCAGTCAAGTCTAATGGACGAATGCAAAAATAGACCACTCTATATTTATGAGCAGTAGCAAAAGCAAAACAATAACTGTCTCCTTCATACTCATAAGCTTGACTTTGCGCGAGAGAGACGGTGTAAATGTGTTGAAACGTGCCAGCTTTAGTTAACCGACCTGTATCTGAATACAATGTCAACACATAATTATACGTTTTAATAAAACCTTAGTATAGTAAGGGGCACGAGTCGTGAGCACAGACACCTGCGCAGTAGTTAATTTTTCGGTTTATTTGGCGGATTGAAGAGGGGGGGAGCACCTAGCTGCACGCGATTGGTTCGTCAGTCAATGCTCATCGTCTATTGGATTCTTGCGTGTCATTTAGCTACTGTGATTTGGCCAAAGGTGTACATGCGCGAGCTTGCCCCCACTACTGCCTATCTGTGCTCACCATTCGTGCCTCATACTGTGCCTAGGATTATTTTATGACTGAAATCATAATAATCTTTGTTATAATAAACCCCACTCAAATAATACCTAAGTAAGTTATAAAATGTGCAGTACCTAGGTAATATAAACTTTACAGCGCTGTTATGTTCATGATTATTTATTTAGACAATATATTGTTATAGCGGCAATAGAAATACACATTCTGAGAAATATTCAACTGTCTAGCTATTACGTTTCATAAGACCACTGGCAGACAGACGGACGGACAGCGGAGGCTTCGTAATAGGGTTCCGTTGGTTGGTACTCTGGTTGGTTATTGAGTACTGCAGAACCCTAAAAATAAATGTGTTTCTGAAGACTTATAGGCGCCCTACCAGTCTCATATTAAATATTGGTAAAGGACCAATTGTAAAGACAAATATTATATACACCTACATATTATAGTATGATTATAGTAGTTTTTTTACGTGTCGTACACATCTTATAATAGGTGCAATAGATGTTGTTAACTGTTGATTAGATATAACTAGACTCGTACATCTGCAATGCTCAAGCGCAACACATGCAGATTATTTGTAGGTTGTTGCAAGGTCGGAGCAATTCCACATTGTTATCAATATAACGTCTATGGATTCTATAGGACGGAATAATATCAGATATAATATTGAAATAATAACTATGCTGCAATTTAATTTATTAACACCGAAATATGCCACTTTTTGTGCTCGTTAGTTTATTTATGACTACTGACGTTAAAGTTGTAATGATGGATGATTTTAGTTCTGCAGCAATTGACTGTCGTTCTTTCATGAATATTTAAGAAAAAAGTTATATTATAAAAAAAAACTAGTGCCTTTTCCCCGTCTTAATTCGTTACTTCTCGCGATGTCTCCTTATTTCTGAAATAATTTGTCAGTACCTAACCCACAATAGTACGACTACTTTATACCGTAACATTCGTTTCACAATAGTGTACCAATATGCGATTGGTAGATGATACATGATTTTTTCGTTTCCAGGTGGGAGCCAAAGTAAAGAACCTAAAAGCCGGCGACCGCGTGGCCATCGAGCCGGGCGTACCGTGCCGTTACTGCGAGTTCTGCAAGACCGGCCGCTACCACCTGTGTCCCGACATGAAGTTCTGCGCCACGCCGCCCTATCACGGCAACCTCGTCAGATATTATAAACACGCTGCTGACTTCTGCTTCAAGTAAGTAGAGCTAAGCTACTTCATAGACAAAGCCATTCATTTAGTACCAAGGAAGCTAATGAAGCTAGCTCCGGTTCGAAAGCCTCCAGCTGAGAAGAAACTTTAGTCTCCTAATAAGTACTATTAAGTGACTAAAGTTTCGTCTGTTGTATTTAAATCACTTGTCCTCCTCAGATTACCCGACCACATGTCGATGGAGGAGGGCGCCCTCCTGGAGCCCCTGTCGGTGGCCGTGCACGCGTGTCGCCGCGGCGGGGTCACGGCGGGGGACATTGTGCTCGTACTGGGGGCAGGACCTATTGGTCTACTCACCATGCTCACTGCCAAGGTATATGGCGCCAGCAAGACCATTATCGCAGGTAAACACATGATAAAACTACTATCCTCCTAACTAAGATAAACGTAACTAAGAGCGAACTACGAACGAAGTAACGATTATCTTAGTTAGGAGGGCGTAATTCTAGCCATAAAATTTCTTGATTTCATCTGCTCTGCGGCTTTGCTTGGAGCTTCATTGATCGGGAGAATATGAAGAAAAGTATATTAGTTTAAGCGGCAGCCCAATCAATGGGTAGGCTATGGCCCAGCTCAGCAAGAACTGAAAATTGTTAGATGAGAAAGGAACTCCAGCAGCGAAGCGATCATGGTCCACAACTAGTCGATCCACCATCCATAACAGCTAATGAGATCCTCTCGTTGAAAGCGGCTCAAATTTTAACATTGAGCTCTTCATTTTAAAAGCATAAGATCCATTAATCCATAGGCTATCATAAAAGACTCGTCTGAACCTGGAAAATTTCCCACAGACGTTCTCCAATCCCGTTTGGACTTCGCCAAGTCGATAGGTGCCGACCACACTCTCCTAGTGAGCCGCGATTCCAGTGAAGCAGATCTGGTGGTGAAGATCCACGAAATCCTGGGCAGCCATCCCGACGTGTCTTTTGACGCGAGTGGAGCTCAGTCTACCGTCAGACTGGCTTTGTTGGTGAGTTGAGAAAGTCAGACGCTATATGGGATACGCTATGGGATGACTTAACATTTTGGTTTCCTTACGATTCTTTGTTTTACCGAAATTGCATTGAAGCAACGACTTTCACTGATGAGAGAGATGTGTCTACCATTAAGTTCTCATCGTCTTAGGGGTATAAGGATCTCTGTATGTTCTCGTGCTGAGTGTCTTGCCGGAGACTTCTCAGTTTAAGTGTATTCCGAACCGGTGGTAGATTCAACTGTAAGTACTCAAAGCTCATAAATGCCTTGCCAGGGCCTAAACAGAATAAATTGCTTCGTCATTTTGTACTGGTGCATTAAGCCACCCACCAATGTGGAGTGCTTAAAGGAATCTTAATCCTCGCGACGCTATCTTATCTCTTCTCGAAACAGACTTTCTTGTTTAAATTAGTTTTCACTTGCTACAACTATCAGCTGTCGAGGTATTAAAGCCATATGAGGATTATTACGTAGATACTTCAGTATTATTTAACTGATATAAAGCTAATAAATCGCTCTTATCACCCACCCTCTTACAAACAACACTTCAAATTTAAGCTGTTATCAATTTTTGCTGGGTTTTGTACAACATTGTTACTATCACAGAGAACGGAGTCCCGCGCGCTTATATAGTACAGACAGTATTAATGATCAGTCTGGTCTGATGATGACTTGCTCTATCGCGTATCTTTGGTGGTAATCGTAAATTTCATCTAATTAGGGCTCAACAGTGGTCTTCGTCGTACCGATGATGATAGATGTAGTCATTAATGGCGTTCGTTACGATAGTCCGGCAGAATAAGTGACGGGGTTGAATTAAGTATTTTATATTTATACTTAAGTACTGTTTGGTTTTTTCTCGACAGGCAACAAAATCCGGTGGTGTAGCCGTGTTGGTGGGTATGGGCAGCCCTGAACAGACTGTGCCTCTCGCTGGAGCACTGGCTCGGGAGGTCGACATCAGGGGCATCTTCAGATATGTCAACGAGTAAGTATTATTACCAGAACTTCTTGCACGAGATGGAGAAGAATAAATAAATAAGTATCTAATGTCGAATTAACAAAATTAAATTCCCCGATAATGTTCAATATAAGAGGGCGAAAATCTTTGCTGATTACAATTTTTGGAATATTATGGCGCCTATTGCTTTTGAATAGCGGGTTCACTAGCGGATCCAGGGGGAGCTAAGGGGCTCCCCCCCCCCAATGTAACTGGTCCCCAACCAAACTCCTAGATCCGCCACTGTTCACGTTCTATCTAATACTTTCTCTAATAATGTTAAGCCCTCGTTTTCTATTTCCAGAACCTATGGCTAAATAAAACAACTTTATTATCTCAGGTACCCAATCGCCCTTGCCATGGTAGCGAGCGGCAAGATCAACGTGAAGCCCCTCGTGACACATCACTTCAGCATGGAGGAGTCACTGGAGGCCTACGAGGTCGCCAGGCAAGGAGCTGGCATCAAGGTCATGATCCACGTCCAGCCAAGGGATACCAACAACACCACCAAATTCTAAATTACCGGATATGGGAGAGAGGAGCGATAGATTTAAATTGATAGATATAAGGGAGAGGAGAGATTGGCCCAATAGTTGACTTGGACTAATACCTACGCTTTATTTAAGACTCTATTCTCTTTGGTATTTAAACCTCTTTGTTATTTGTGCCAGACGATATGATGTTCGACCTTAGGTGCGTTCGAATTGGGGTATGGTAGCAAAAATAACAGTCCAAAATGCCAAAAACGATCACAACTGGCGTTCGATTTGGAAAGTTGTGGGCGAAATTGGCGTTTTGAACAGTTTTCGTTCACCGTTCGTTTTGCTTGGAAACAGTTAAAAACGACATCGTGAACTGCAAATTTTGACCCACCTCCGAGGCAGGGTCGTTTGTGATCATATTTTGACATCTTTGAATCTGACAGATAAGTTTCGTAAAATTCATACGGGAAGCGAAAATTCTAATTTTTATTATAAAATTTTATAGAAATACTAACAGGTAAGAGAATAATTTGTTACGATTAACTTTGTTTAATGATTAACTGAAAGAAAAAGGTAGGTTGAGACAAGTGACAAGCAGGCGAGGAGCATGGAAATGTCATTTTTGTATCTAATCGTTCGATTTGGGACATATCGTTTGTGGCAAAAGTTGCAAAATTGTTGAAATTTTCCAATTCGAACGCAAATAGAAAAATGCCCATTTTGAAACTGTTAAAAACGACATCACTCCAATTCGAACGCACTACTTATTGCATCAAAATTATGGCAGTTATTGGAAAGTCAACCAAAAAAATTTTGAATCAAGATTAAAAGAATAGAATTTAGGACCTGTGATATAAGCAAAGATTTTCATAGGGCATCGTGCCTCTACCCAGATGGATA
Source organism: Achlya flavicornis (assembly GCA_947623365.1). Lineage (NCBI taxonomy): Eukaryota > Metazoa > Arthropoda > Insecta > Lepidoptera > Drepanidae > Achlya > Achlya flavicornis. Next base: position 13,013,291 of record OX392481.1, read on the forward strand.
ATCCGCCTTACTAAAGCATGACATTTAATTTCACTCCGCTTGAGGGGCTCCCTGAGCAAATCGCTCTCAGTTCGTACTGCGCACGGCTGTCAAATACTGTCAATTCTGGCTTGTTTATTTCATGTTGCCATAGAGGCGACTATCCTTCTGGACGTTTTAAATTCTTTGGATATAAGGTTTATTTTAAATTAACACAATCTATTCTTGAGACTTATGTTCTGATTTTCGTTCTATAATACACGCCTAAGAGGGTTTGGAGTAGTTTGGACCTACCTACTGTCACAAAAATTCTGGTCTAAGAAAGTACAGATATAATATCAATGTTTTAGTTCATGTCATGACATTATAAAATGTATGATTTATAATTGTGTAAAGTACAAAATATGAATTTAGTATATAGTTTTAAAACTGTAAATAGGTAAATGTGTCGGATTTTTTATTTGTTAACAAATATTATGTATTTTTAAATGTTTCCAGCAATTTTCATCAGTTGCAGATACAAGTCGAACAAGTACAAAACTTTTTTTTTATAATAAAACATTTTTCTTGAATACTCTTTTGTTTTATTTTCCGATCGGATTTCCACGAAAATTAATAGTCGATTAGTCTATTTTATTTCGATTTCAGTATAGAAAAAGTCGCCCAATAGCACCGAGGGTTCCGTAACGGTCCTAGTACGTATACAGTTATTTAGTTACTCATCTACCATACCCATACACCTCAATACCATCATCGTAACTAACTACCGAACCATGGAACATTTTATACGCATTTTCTCTTAAAGAATATTTTCCGTAGTCTGTTAATGTCAGATGACCGTGTGTGAGGAATGTCCCAGGATATTTATTAATTTATTACTTAGGATCTTTGGTTGGGTTTCAATATTTTAGGGTCAGTAGTTTCGAGAGTTAGAGATTAGGAAGAGGATGCATCTTTATACATAAAATTCTACTGTACGTGTGTATGTCACCGAATTCTTCCTAAACGGCTGGACCGATTTGAATGTTTTTAGGGTTCCGTAGTCAAATGGCAAAAAACGGAACCCTTATAGATTCGTCATGTCTGTCTGCCTGTCCGTCCGTATGTCACAGACACTTTTTTCCGAAACTACTATAGGTATTGTTATAATACGACTATACTGTTGAAACTTGGTAAGTAGATGTATTCTGTGAACCGCATTAAGATTTTCACACAAAACAAGAAAAAATAAGAATTTTAGGATTTCGAAGTGATATGTAGGTGTAGGCTAGGTGGCACGCGTGTTTTATTACGCCTGCAGCGCACGCCAACGAGTATCAAAATAGAGATATTCATTATATATCAAATAGAGATATCATTATTAGAGCCCAGTTGGTCCCCATCTCATGTAGTAGGTATAGGAGAGTAACTGGACAACATTTAAGGTTTATTTATAAATGTTGTACTGTCTGCCTTTTATGCATAAGCTTTATTCTTATTTGTCATTTAGTTACCCTTTCAAAACGATTTTTGAATAACAATAAGGATTTTTTTTGAAGGCCAACTACTGGATTAAAGAAAAAATAAAATGTACTCTTGACTCGCGGAGTCAGTTAATTACGACGTTACAACACAACGTCTTTTGAAGTGCTAGGTATTTATTATTAAGAAGTTTAAGTGTTTATACAGTGAATCTTCAGTGAATGATATATCAAATTAAGGAATTTAGTGTAGAATGTCTCAACGTTTTGTTTTTGGTATTTTAAAAAAAGTGTTTAACTTTTTATGACGCCTTTTGTTTAAATGCTTCGCTTGCTAATGTTTTTGTTCCTGATACGTATTTAAATTACTCAATATGTTGTGAAACATAGATAAGTTTGTTGGAAAACCCATGAATTCATTTATAGTATCAGCGATGTCACTTACCGTATATTTTTACTAAAATAGTGTTCGAAATAGAATATGTTGGTAAGGTAGTTAAAATATTATGAGGCAATTTTACTAATGTTTTCGGTTCTAATATGTGTCTATTCTCATCAATCAATTTGTTAAATATAGGTAAACTAGCTTTCCGCCCGCGGTTTCACCCGCGCCCCCTTTTTTACCCCCTACCTTACCATACGCTACCCTACACTACCCTATATATAAAAAGTATCCTATGTCCGTCTCCTGGTTCTACCTCCCCACCAATTTATTTTTCGGAATTTTCCCTTTACTTGTGCTGTAAGACCTCGCTTTTGACCAAAATTGACAATTCTAGGTCAACCTGAAGTACCCCATAGGTTTTGGGTCGAAAACCTATATGGTAGTTCCCGTTGACCTAGAATCACGAAATTTGGCAAAAAAACAAGGTCATACAGCACAAGTAAAGGGAAAATTCCGACAAATAAAAAGTGGTGAAAATTAAGGTAAATTTTGGTACTTTTTTTGGTTAAATTATTATTATTATTGTACGGAACCCTCCGTGTGTGAGTCCGACTCGTGCTTGGCCGGTTTTAATTTTTATGGTTGTTATCATCATGAATTTATCAAAACAATGTTTATTTTGACCTATCTATCTCGGAATGAGTTGTGTAATCTTTACATTATATTCCGCACTCAGTTTCCATTCAAACTCTAATCAGTTAAAATGTTGGAAAACTATGCGGCTGTGTTACACGGACCATATGATGTGAAAATTGTAAGTTTATATTAAAACAATATTTTATTATTGTAGAAATAAAATAATGTGCACTCAAAAATAATTAATGTTTTAGGAAAAATGGCCGATGCCAGAAATCAATGCACACGGTGAGTTATCTTAATATTTCTTATTATCATCACTACATACTAAACAAAGTCGTCCCGCTGTCTGTCTGTTACTATGTAGCTGTAGGCTTAGATCTTTAAAACTACGCAACGGATTTTGTTGCGGTTTTTATGGTACCCGTAGCCAAATGGCAAAAAACGGAACCCTTATGGATTCGTCATGTCTGTCTGCCTGTCCGTCCGTATGTCACAGCCACTTTTTTCCGAAACTACTATATTGTTATAATACGAATACGACTATACTGTTGAAACTTGGTAAGTAGATGTATTCTGTGAACCGCATTAAGATTTTCACACAAAACTAGAAAAAAAATGAATTTTGGGGTTTCCCCATACTTAGAACTGAAACTCAAAATTTTTGTTTTCATCAAACCCATATATATGTGTGTGGTATCTATGGATAGGTCTTCAAAAATGATATTGAGGTTTCTAATATATTTTTTTTCTAAACTGAATAGTTTGCGCGAGAGACACTTCCAAAGTGGTAAAATGTGTAAAAAAGTATATGTTGCTACATTATCATGCAAACTTCCACCGAAAATTGGTTTGAACGAGATCTAGTAAGTAGTTTTTTTTAATACGTCACAAATCGTAAACCGCAATTTACCTTTCATTCAATCAACTCAAATATAAATTGCTGCCACGGAACCTTTCATGGGCGAGTCCAACTCGCACTTGGCCGCTTTTTTTTTAGTTTAATATGGAGTTGGAGGTAATTTTTAGTTAAATCTATGTACTTTATGTGGCATTGTTTCATGGACAACTGGACAATTTCCGTTAATTCAATTAATATAAAACCAAGAAAATTATTAACAATAATATCTACTGAATATATATATCCAATACCTTCGTCACATTCCCTAGTCCTACTGCATCGAGGAAACATCCCCTTAGTAGTAATACCGAACAATACAATTCCGCAAGTAGTCAGCGATTTAGAACAGTAAAGACCAATCACTGCATCGTGTGTTTTTGACTTGGCCAATCAGAGCGCATTGTCGGTTGTGGGAAATTGGCGGAATATATTTCAAGCAAAATTAACGTCACTGCGCTTCTTCGGGGTTAAATATAAGTATTAAACTTATTATACAGCTGTCAATGTTTTCAGAGGTCCTAGTAAAGGTGGAGGCTGTGGGTATATGTGGCTCTGATGTGAAGCTGTACAGCACCGGCACTTGCGGCACTGACGTGTTGACCGAGCCGATCGTTATAGGACATGAGGGCGCTGGGGTCGTTGCGAAGGTACTTACGTTATGAAATTGACACCGTGATGTAAGTTCACCTACTGTTAGTACTGTGAGTTCTGTGTTTAGTAAGTACTATGATGTAAGGTTTATGAGGGTGTTAGTAAATTTATCTATAAGTTTTGAACCTGGCATTGAAAAGTTTTACACCATAAGCTTCAAAACGTCACGACAACAAGAGACACTATAAGCTTTAAAACGTGACGACGACGCATCGCGAGCCGAACCTTCTACGTCTTTATACCCCTCGACATAAAGCGTTTACCTATTACCAACCGACTTAATCCGATTTTGTAAGCATAGGGTTCTTCAAAAAGGGTGTGAAGAGGTTTCTTCAGGGTCGACAACGCGCGAGTGATACCCTGGTGGTGCAAGCGTCCATAGACTACGGTAACTGCTTACCATCAGGCGGGTCGTATGCCTGTATGCCACATCAGTGGTATAAAAAAATATATAGCCCAATTGCTCGATTAATTGCATAAAGGCGGCACTACTATGCATGTGTTGTGAACACTTTCCAGGTGGGTAGTGCGGTGAAGCACCTATCGATCGGCGACAGAGTGGCCATCGAGCCGACCCAGCCGTGCCGCGCGTGCGAGTACTGCAAGCGAGGCAACTACAACCTGTGCGTGAAGCCGCACTACTGCTCCTCGATGGGCGCGCCCGGCAACCTGTGCCGCTATTATAAACATGTCGCTGATTTTTGCCATAAGTACGTCATAAATGTTAAAACGCAAAATATTTGCTATGTCCGTCCATTGAGAAAAATAATGGTTCCTTGTATCTTCTTATTTTAACAGCAAGAATGACGATAAGTGTTGAATTGTTGTTGTTGTCTCGTGACTATTAACTTGAGGCCATGTTGTAATTTAGAAGATTTTAATCTATTGGCTCTTTGCATCTGAAAAATTCTTCTCGAAGATTCTCAATTAAGGTGAGACATTTCCAAAGTGACCGTTTAAATTTGTTATGCTTGAATAATATTGACACCACGCAATAAAACCCTTTCTGAAACGCTCAGAACGCCTTCTTTTTAACGAAAACTAAATTGAAGAGACAATGGCCCTGATTCTGTTGTTTACAACTAAACTAATTTTAATCTCACTATGTCTCTTTCTAACACAGAACATAAGAAAAGGATGTAAGAAATTTAGTCCTGTCAAATTAGTCCAATGCTCGTTTTCAATTTAAATTTAGTCGCCATCTATCGCGGTTACGCCTAAATACACGCAAAATAAGACGGCAAAGATTAATTTGACAGTTTGAAACATGTTCTATTCTTTTTCAATAATGTTCGTAAGAAAGAGATGAGATGTGACTAAAATTAGTTTAGTGCGATTTACAACAGAATCGGCACCAATTTTACCGCCCTTTCTATCGGCTTGTGATATTTTTTCTAACTATGAAAATTGTCCAAACTCCAGAATACCAGCGAACCTAACAATGGAGGAGGGCGCCGCGGTGCAGCCCCTCGCGATCGCAGTGCACGCGTGTAACCGAGCTGGCATCAAGCTAGGCTCGAACCTGGTCATCCTGGGCGCGGGACCTATCGGCGTGCTCTGCGCTATGACCGCTAAGGCGATGGGCGCAACCAATATACTTATTACTGGTCAGTGAGAGTTACTGCGAGGCTTTTTTACTGGAGAACTCTCCCAATATTATTACTCGAGAAATTATAGAGTTGAATATCGCGCGTGCCGCTTGAACTTGCGTGCCCTCTGGTACATAATTCAAAGACCTTTTAGTCAAAACTTAAATGCTTGGAAATATTTATTAAATTACTAGCTGCCCGGCGCGACTTCGTTCGCGTGGTGCTACCCTACTCTATGGTGCTACCCTACCCTACCCTACCCCACCTTACCCTACTCTACCCTACCCTACCCTACCCCACCCTACCCTACCCTACGCTACGCTACGCTACCCTACCCTACCCTACCCTACCCTACCCTACCCTACCCTACCCTACTTTCTTTGCTTTAAACCTCACGGAGCCCGAGACCTTTCCAACGAATGCAAAACCGTGGAAATCGGTTCGTGCGTTCTGGAGTTATAGCGTCAGGAAGGAAAACCCGACTTATTTTTATATAGTAGATGTCAAACGGAGTGGACGAAAGCACTAACAAAATACCCAAGAGTATTTTAATTTATGCCAAAGCAAACGTTGATATATTCTATAGATATGTCATAAAAGGCTATGGCCTCTATTCAAACTTGGAATATAATAAACCTATTTGTTTTATCCTATTTCTTCATAGACGTGGTCCAGTCTCGTTTAGACACAGCTGCTGAGCTAGGAGCTGACCACACGCTGCTTATAAGCAAGGAGTTTTCTGATCAAGACACGGTGGACCGCATCGTGCAGTTGATGGGCTCTCGGCCCGACATCACTATCGACGCCTGCGGATTCGCGTCTGCGCAGAGAGTTGCTATGATGGTATGGGAATATACCACGTAGGTCATGAGTGGCCATTTTGCTGGTACAATTTTAGAGAATTGTGCAGTTTAAGCACGTTTTCTATGGTTTGATCGAGTCTCCATTATCCTTAGTGTTTTTTTTTTGGAATATGATGATTTGGTTTTGCTTTTACAAGAATGTTGAGTTGTGTTATATAATCTTAGATTTTTTTTTTTAGTTTTAATTTACTCCTTGAAGACTTCAAAGGATTTATCCAATTTTCAAGTAAAAATTTTGGATTCGAACGCATCGTAGCGTAGGTAGGGTAGGGTAGGGTCGGCAACGTGCGTGTGATACCCCTGGTGTTGCAAGCGTCCATAGGCTACGGATCCCGATAAATCCCGATTGATTGCACTGTCTTTACCAATCCTGCCAATTGTTAGAATTATTCTATCAATCATCGAAAGGTTATAATATTGTTATAGGTTATTGTTTTGAGAGAGGTAGAGCGTAGCATTTATTCGCTCGAAGAGCAGCTCGACTGGGGAAGTACCTCCATCTTACAGAATACCGCAGCCAAATAACTTTATGTTGTGTAAAGTTGTGTTCCTGCGCGTGAGTAAGGTCGCCAGAGCTCATAGGGGAGGGGGGAAAGGTCGGTAACGCGTGAGCGATGCTTCGTGTGTTGCAAGCGTCCATATGGCTACGGTAACCGCTTACCATCAGGCGGGCCGTATGCTTGTTTAACAACTTAGTTGTATAAAAAAAAAATGTAATTCAATCTCAGTACAAAGACATGTATTAATATATTGTCAGGTGACAAAGGACGCAGGCGTGGTGCTGGTGGTCGGAATCGGCGGTAAGTCGGTGGAGGTGCCGCTGTCGCCCGCTCTACTGCGAGAGGTCGACATACGGGGCTCCTTCAGAATTGTCAATACGTAAGTAACTTTCATAAGCAAAGAGCTAAATGGAGCCCTATTGCACTCACTCTTTTGTCGGCTTAAACGTCTTTCTGTTTATCCGTTAGTGTGATTTTAACTCGAGAACCACTGCACGGATTTTGATGCTGTTTTACAGGAGTTATAAAAGTTTGAGATATGTATCAATGCACTGTAAGTATAGAAAGCTGCGCAGTGACAGTTTTAGTTTAACAATTCTAACATAAATCGCCATGCAGGTGGAGCCGCGAGCGTGGAATAGTCGTCTCTGCTAACTAAAACAATCTAGCTTTATCCGAATATTTAGCAAACTGAAATGTATTGTATGTCTGCGCAATAAAGCCTTGTTTTGCTATTCCAGCTACCCCGCAGCGATAGCAGCGGTGTCTAGCGGCGCTATAAACCTGAAGAAGTTCATCACGCACCACTTCCCCCTGGAGAAGTCTAAGGAAGCGCTAGATCTAGCCCAGAGCGGGTCTGCCATGAAGATCATTATACATGTACAACATTTATTGTAGTTTTATTAAATTTCTTTTCGGTTACTAAGACCTTTAAAGACATAGTCATAGTCATAGACATAGTCTATTGTCATTTGTCATAGTCGCGTTGTCTGTCACTTGGACAACTCTGGGAAACCATGATTTTCTATACGCTATCTAATTCACCAAACGTACATTTTTCTCGTCGTTAAAAGCCCATTATTTTATGGACTATCTCCTAAGCACATTACTTATTGGGTTGACTACTCTTTACGCCACACCCTGTATAATAACAGTTGTTTAAGAAACTCGATCACTATTGTCTCTAGGACAACGGGACAGAATAACAAACAAGCAAAAGTTGACTGACCCAGTTATACGATGGGTTTATAAACGGAAGCAAATCCTAATTCAATTTGACGTTTAAGCATGCCCAACGCATCGAACAATTAACCCAAAGAAGCGCAATGACGTTCATTTTGGTTGAAATATATTCCGCCAATTTCCCACCGCCGACAACGCGCTCTGATTGGCTAAGTCAAGCACGCATGCACTCTGATTGGCCAATTCAAAAACACACGATGCAGTGCTTGGTGCTTACTGTTAAAATTCAGTGACAAATCACTGAAGAGTTTCGGAACTTGATTGTTCATTATTACTACTCTAAAGGGATCTTTCCTCGATGGCCCAACGTGATATGTTGTATGTAAGCATTATCGCCGACTCTCTCACACACAAACGACAGTGTGTGAGGTACACACACAAACGACATTCTACCCTGTCCGATTCGGAACGAACCCAGACCACAGAATAATTAATAGCACTGAAGTCTATGATGTAGATACAGAAGGATCACTCCCTTGTAATCCGCGACACGCAGATTATGGTCAGTATTTTTGCTGTTTATTTTTTATTGCTCTATGTAGATGTTGTTATTTTATAGGCTTGCCTATACCTGCCAATCGACTACTAAGGCATTTTTAGCCATTTTTGGCTAGCTGACCTCTGAGTTACTTACATCAGCATTCTAATTCTTTATCTGCGAAAAAAATCATCGCAATTGGTTCAGAGGCGGAGGCAAGAGGATCTTGAAAAGGTTTCAAACTGACTATACCCAACTATAACTAACTATATATGGGTATAGTAACAGTTATACCCAACTATTACTGTTACTATACCCAAGTCTATTCCAAGATTAAGAAAAAATTGAAGAAAACTTACGTATCAGAATCATTTATTGTTTACAAACAAATTATTTACACATCAAACTAAAAATGAGCAATGTTATAATTATAATAATTTCAAAATGTCTGTAATTTTGTGTTGCAATTTAATTTTATAACAAAAACATATTTTATTAAGTATTATTTTTCTGATTTACACTCTCATACACTCCAATACATACACACCCATACATTTTTAATGAGTAATAATAATTAAATAAATAATGTTGTACTAACAGTTAAGTGGTTTTGTTCAGTAGTTTAATTTGGAGGCGGCGGTGAAGACCCCGGGGCGAGTCATGCCGGAGGTGTTCGAGCGAGGTACCGGCATGCTACCTAATTTGTTACCGCTGCCTGTCGAACATTATATTTATTATTTATTAATTCATTATCCAAATCATTTATATCAAACTAGCTGCCCGGCGCGACTTCGTTCGCGTGGTGCTATCCTACCCAACCTTACTCTATCTAAACCATTTAGGCCCTTTATAGGGAATTCAGTGACATACACACGTACAGTAGAATCAAACATCATCAAAAAAATCAATGCCACTTTTCGTTGTAATTTTATAAGTCAAGAACGGGCTCACCTATCCAAACCAAATGTTTAGGCTTTATTCATACTATTTAGTAGATGGTTTATGTGAAGTTTGCACAAAATCGGTCGAGCGGTTCTTCATTTACCACATTTTTATTATTTCACTTTATACGTAGCGAAGCACGTACCGGGCCGCTAGTTTTATATATAAAGATAGACCTTCGCAGATACTTATGAAGACTATTCTAATACCGGTTCGGAAGGTTGCATTTGCTGAGGACAGCCGGCAATAAACTCAGCAATTACTCTTTTCAAAACAAGCTTAGATTCATTACATAATATTTACATTCTAGTCACACTGACAACAATAGCCTTCCTCGGCGGCAAAACTACAAAGTAGACTAAATCGATATTTAATAAGTAAATAGCAAACAAAGGTCCCGGATTCGAATCCTACAATGAACTTGAGCTTTCGGTGAAGGAAATAGCGAGGATACCCTGGCGGTAGTAGGGTACTTTGTACCCACCTGGCTGGCTACCACCCTCAATAAAAAAAAACTGTCGCCAAGCACCTATCGATGTGTTCCGACAGCTGCATTTCCGAGCCAGCTCCTTCTATGCTTTGTGTGCTTACCACCTTCGGGCACATCATCACTCATGGTGGGTATAAGTACATACCAGTAGCAGTGCCCCTCTTGGGCGTCCCCCGCGACCAGGCCGCCCCCCCACTCCCACTCCCACTCCCACTCCCGGTCCCGCCCCGGCCTCGCGCCGCATAAGCTCCCCTCGCAGCTTTCTTTTTCCCGGCTGAAGTGGCTCGCCTTTTGAACCTGGAAAGTCATTATAAAATTAAATTCACACATGATTAGTTTGAATTAATAATCAGCATTATGAGGTTATTAATCAAATTGGTGGCATCTCTGTAAATTCTACCTAAAGTTAAGGTATTTTCCAACCCACCTAAGTAGCAGCACTGATCACACATACCATAAACTGCTCGCATTAAAAGAATCATGGCGAGATCCATACATTGATTTGTACAAAAAAATAAAACATTTTAGAGGGTTTTGAATCACTTCCAATGTTGAGAAAACATTACCAGCAACATATGAATATACATGAAATATTTTAAGAACCCAGCAAAACAGAACAACAACATAACGGTTTTGGTCGCGAATAGTCGCGATTCGCCGGCATGCCATAGAAATTAGCAATTTTATTCCGGCGTTCTAAAAATATTTTAAATGGCTCAAGTTACTCCTTAGGCACCGAGGATCAATTATAACTTCATTGTAACGTCTCTAAAAATCTTTATTTTTGTACAAATCTCGCCATGATCCTTTGGCTTTGCCAAGAAGTTCGCCTCTTATTGTACTTTAAAACGTGAGATCCCTCGGGAACGCGGGTGAAACCGTAGAGGGCAGCTAGTAATATAATAACTAACTTTTTCCGGACCCCGCCCCTATAGGTGGAGCGGGCGCGGCCCCTGCCGCGGCCCCTCGCGGGGGCGTCGGCGTCGCGCGCTAACCGGCCCCAGTCCGTGTCGGAATCATCGTCATCTTCCTTGAACTCCTTCTCTTTGGGCTTGCCCTGCTCCAACTCGTCTTGATATTGCATTAGCACACCTGACGACACATAAACATAACTATACAGGGTCACTTTTCAAAGGATAGCCTCATTTTCAGGGGTTATTGTACACATCATTATGTCATTACGTGGAAGACAAGAATATACGGTTGTAGTAGCTTCTCTCTGCACTTGCAATTGTATGAATAAGCATAATAATTATATGGTGTATTGTATATTTGGAAAAAAGCTGTAATATGAAATATCTTCCAAGCCTTGCTGTGTTTCTTGCCGGAGTCTTCTCAGTTTAAGTGTATTTCGAACCGGTGGTAAATTCAACTGTATGTACCAATTTAACGTTCATAAGTGCCTTACCAGAGCCTAAGTTGAAAATTGGCATGCAGATAGCCTATGGTATGGAGAAGGACATATGCTATCTTTTTATCCCGGTAACGCGGGTGAAACCGCGGGGGACAGCTAGTTACAAATAAAGTAAACAAAATCTCAAACTTTTTGTAGGAATCGAACCCGCGACCTTCACATGGCATTCCTTAATACCACTGAGCCATCATCGCATCAAATAACTAATTGAGTAAAATAATGTGTATGTTCTTCTTCTTCTTATTTTAAATTTTGGCAACCAAGCCCAAATTAGGGCTCATTTCTGCCAGTGTCGAGTTATATTATAGTATCCAGTCTAGGGATTGCAATCCGGATACTTCGAAATCCGAAAACAACTGAAAAATCCGGATTTTAGGGGCCTATTATAAATCCGAATATTGAGCATAAAATCCGGTTTTTTCGAATTTTAACTATAATTGATTATATATTATTGTTGATGTTTAACTAAACATTTTCATTAAATATCCAGTAGATTTAGGTCAGTATTACTCTGAAATCTATACACCGCTCGGCTCACACGCGGCTAGCTGCTACCGCTCATCCATCTAGCTAGTAGCAAAGTCGGCCAGTGAGTCTTAGATGGAGACGATGCGGGCGCGGCGCGAGTAACAACTCTTTGCACAACGTTATATCAAGAATGATAGTTCTAGTCGGGTTACCGCTGAAAGCATTTTGTACATCGGCTGATCTCAAAAAATTGTTACTTTTGAAAGGGTCTGACACACCAGCCTTCTAAGCAAGCTTCCTTGATATGAAATCTCTGGTGGTCTGTGCGCTTGGATTTCCAATTTCCTGGTGAACGGTATATTCATGTAGTCATAGACGGACCTTTTCGCAATCAATGCCACAGAGTTAAATTCAATATGCAAGCTTATTTGTGCTGCATATTAACGACCTGGTGAAGCCCGGTATCTTTGGGTACGTAGACGATAGCACCATTGTCATATTTCCAGCGCGGGAGCCACCAGTGACTAGTTCCAATTTTTGCAAGAGGCAATGGTAGAGCGTTTGAACGTAACTTTACAGGCAGTCTCCGATTGGGACAATGCCAATCTGGTCACTTTTAATGCCACCAAAACGCAGGTGTGTATTTTCACCACCAAACGGAGTCCTTTCCACCAGGCTCTCGCCCTCGACTCAATAAACCGCCGAGCCAGAAGACTCATCGAATATGAGACTAATTATGACGAAACTCACGAGCCTCGACCATCGAAGAAAGGTTTCTTGCCTTATCGGTTTTCTTCAGGATATATTTTTAGAGTGTGTGCAGAAATTGCTCAACCTTATTCCAACCACCATCCCTATTTTTACTCCGAACCACAAGACACAGGGAAAAAAAATCCTTTGCATTCTCAATTATAATGCGGACAGCAAGGGAGTAGAACTTGCTTCCGGCGACTGTATTTCCTAACTCTTAGAATCTAGGGACTTTCACGGCCAGAATGAATAGGTTTCATTTGGGTTAGCGTGCTCCACGTTAGTTAATTCAATTTTTATTCAAAAGCAAGCAATGGAAATACAATAAAATAGAACACCTCTCTTCAAACTACTAATAATTAAGCATAAACTACGCGTACAATTTAAAATTACGAAAGATTGCAAAAAAAATACAAAAATTCGAAAAATCCGGATAATCCGGATTTATATGTGATGATAAAATTTGAATCCGGATTTGAAAAAAATCCGGATTTTGCAATCCCTAATCCAGTCACAAAATCACTTCACATTATAGTCCTCAGTCAGTCACCGTCCATAAAAGTCATGTTTTACTACAATGGTGGTCATTGTACTAAAACTCTTCACGGACATTTTGAGACAACTTGAAAAGTAACGATACACATAATTCATTTCATTTCACTTCACTGGTGCACATGGATGATCTTTATTGGGTAAAATACCACCAATAATACACAATAAAACTCAAAATACACAAATTTATGAAAATAAAAATGATAATGCTACGTCACTCTGCAAGTTCCCGCCAAAAAGTCATGTGTATGTTTTAATGTTTGTAAATAAGTGTAGTGTTACCAAGTTTCTCAAGCGAGTAGGCGGTAGTGATGTCGAGCAGCTTGACGCCGTACTTGTCGTAGTTGGCGGTAGTGATGTGCGGCAGCGCCAGCATGTCCTGCGGCGAGTCGGGCAGCCGCGCCGCCATCGCCTTCAGCGCCACTTGTGGCATCACCGCCCATAGGGATGCCCCGCGGGCGCTGCCCATCTCTCTGACATGGGAAGAAAAAATTAATACAAGCTTTTTTTGGTGACTGTACTTTTTGTTGACTGTACTTGCATTGTCTTCCAATATACTAATGCATGCAAAATATCGAGTCAATCCGACCACTGGAAGTGGGTGAGATTCGACTTGCAAGATTCCACCCGAACAAACATAGTTACATTAAATTAGTTGACGAAACTTTGTTATCACATTTGGGCATAATTTCAGTAAAAAGTTTCAGTCGAAGGACAAACGCAAGCCCATTGAACTTAAAAAAAATCTAATAGGGAAGATTCCTTTGTAACAAAAAATAATAATGCTAATTAGTGATAATGCTAATGTCACTTAGATTATCAAAAAATATTGGAGGTTACTGTACCAAATCATTAAAAGTTGATAAAGATAAAGCAAGTCAAAGATCGGGAGACCCGAACATGGGCAAAACTGTACCATAACGTGACATCACGCGGAACTTCAACACACGATATCTTCGTATTTTTTTGTTTAATTGACAAAAGAAAAAATACGTCTCTAATATTTTTTTTACAATATAAATAGATTTTTTTTGTCATCTAGCTTCTAGCCTATTCAAATCTTAGTTTTATCCAGATCTCCAGTGTATTCCAGACCTGCAAGCCTCGACCAGGTCAGCGTAGCAGCGCTCCTCGATACGCTTGAGCAGCGCCACGACGGGCGACTCCTCCGAGTGGTCCGAGCCCTTCACCGGCGCCACCAGGCTCGCCTTCTTCTCCACCTTCATCGGGAACACTATGCGGAGATCGCCACTCATCAACCTGTATTGTTATGACATTTAGGTTGAACTACTATATAAAAATAAGTCGGGTTTTCCTTCCTGACGCTATAACTCCAGAACGCACGAACCGATTTCCACGCTTTTGCATGCGTTGGAAAGGTCTCGGGCTCCGTGAGGTTTAAAGCAAAGAAAGTAGGGTAGGTTAGGGTAGGGTAGGGTAGGGTAGGGTAGGGTAGGGCGGAGTAGGGTAGGGTAGAGTAGGGTAAGGTGGGGTAGGGTAGGGTAGGGTATCACCATAGAGTAGGGTAGCACCACGCGAACGAAGTCGCGCCGGGCAGCTAGTTTTTATTAAATACTACGGCACGAATTCGTGTCCTACTAACCTATACCCTAACCTACCCTACCCTACCCTAGCAACTTTCTTAATTTTTTCTTTCATAAGAACCTTCTCCTGACAATAACAAACTTAACAAAAAAAGAATTAGCGAAATCGGTACAACCGTTCACGCGTCATGGCGTGACCAAGGGAAATAGCGATAAATTTTTATATATATAGATATATATTTACTCAACTATTGTATCAAATACGGACATTATTTAAACCACAATCATAAATCTAAATAAATAACGCAAGTCCCTCCATCCGTATGAAAACTTATCGTGTCTCCTTTTGTACCTACCACAATGTCACAAGATCGCTTTAGTTGGGCTTACATTAGAGCGATAATGGCGGTTTTCGAAAAATCTTTTTATTAGCTTAATCGATCCTGTCTCCGACCAGGATCTAAAGGCCGCTAAGTTGGTTAGGACACTAGAATATCAAAAATTGCCTATGTACCTTTCCATGTCATGCGTGCCTATCATTTTTCATCATCGTCAGAAATTTAGCCGTCATGAGTTAACAAACGAACAGATACGAGTTACTTTCTCATATTTATTTTTGGAATCTGGATTATAATCAAGTTAAAATAAACCAGGAGCATACCTTTGTACGTTAGGTCCGAGTACGACATACGCACTAGCGATGTCGTTGTTGACGACTAGTTTCTCGGCGAGTAGACCGCGGACCACCATCTGTCGCAGCAAACGAGTGGGGTCGCCGCGGTGCCACGACTTGCAACTACACAAAAAACACAACATCTGTGTACAAAAAAAGTTGATGGGTGAAAGGAAAATAGCTTAAATACAAATGGTAGCAAATTTTACTGGAAAAAAACGTAAAAGTAAGTTAAACTGCTAGTTGCAGTAGCGTGTGTTTCCCAACTTACCGTCCGTGTATGGCACTATTGTGTAGGTTGGCTAGTCTCTGTTGCATGGAGCCGCGCAGTGTGTCGGCTAGTTGCAGTAGCGTGTGTTTCCCAACTTACCGTCCGTGTATGGCACTATTGTGTAGGTTGGCTAGTCTCTGTTGCATGGAGCCGCGCAGTGTGTAGGCTAGTTGCAGTAGCGTATGTTTCCCAACTTACCGTCCGTGTATGGCACTATTGTGTAGGTTGGCTAGTCTCTGTTGCATGGAGCCGCGCAGTGTGTCGGCTAGTTGCAGTAGCGTGTGTTTCCCAACTTACCGTCCGTGTATGGCACTATTGTGTAGGTTGGCTAGTCTCTGTTGCATGGAGCCGCGCAGTGTGTCGGCTAGTTGCAGTAGCGTGTGTTTCCCAACTTACCGTCCGTGTATGGCACTATTGTGTAGGTTGGCTAGTCTCTGTTGCATGGAGCCGCGCAGTGTGTCGGCTAGTTGCAGTAGCGTGTGTTTCCCAACTTACCGTCCGTGTATGGCACTATTGTGTAGGTTGGCTAGTCTCTGTTGCATGGAGCCGCGCAGTGTGTCGGCTAGTTGCAGTAGCGTGTGTTTCCCAACTTACCGTCCGTGTATGGCACTATTGTGTAGGTTGGCTAGTCTCTGTTGCATGGACCCGCGCAGTGTGTCGGCTAGTTGCAGTAGCGTGTGTTTCCCAACTTACCGTCCGTGTATGGCACTATTGTGTAGGTTGGCTAGTCTCTGTTGCATGGAGCCGCGCAGTGTGTCGGCTAGTTGCAGTAGCGTGTGTTTCCCAACTTACCGTCCGTGTATGGCACTATTGTGTAGGTTGGCTAGTCTCTGTTGCATGGAGCCGCGCAGTGTGTCGGCTAGTTGCAGTAGCGTGTGTTTCCCAACTTACCGTCCGTGTATGGCACTATTGTGTAGGTTGGCTAGTCTCTGTTGCATGGAGCCGCGCAGTGTGTCGGCTAGTTGCAGTAGCGTGTGTTTCCCAACTTACCGTCCGTGTATGGCACTATTGTGTAGGTTGGCTAGTCTCTGTTGCATTGAGCCGCGCAGTGTGTCGGATAGTTGCAGTAGCGTGTGTTTCCCAACTTACCGTCCGTGTATGGCACTATTGTGTAGGTTGGCTAGTCTCTGTTGCATAGAGCCGCGCAGTGTGTCGGCTAGTTGCAGTAGCGTGTGTTTCCCTACTTACCGTCCGTGTATGGCACTATTGTGTAGGTTGGCTAGTCTCTGTTGCATGGAGCCGCGCAGTGTGTCGGCTAGTTGCAGTAGCGTATGTTTCCCAACTTACCGTCCGTGTATGGCACTATTGTGTAGGTTGGCTAGTCTCTGTTGCATGGAGCCGCGCAGTGTGTCGGCTAGTTGCAGTAGCGTGTGTTTCCCAACTTACCGTCCGTGTATGGCACTATTGTGTAGGTTGGCTAGTCTCTGTTGCATGGAGCCGCGCAGTGTGTCGGCTAGTAGCAGTAGCGTGTGTTTCCCAACTTACCGTCCGTGTATGGCACTATTGTGTAGGTTGGCTAGTCTCTGTTGCATGGAGCCGCGCAGTGTGTCGGCTAGTTGCAGTAGCGTGTGTTTCCCAACTTACCGTCCGTGTATGGCACTATTGTGTAGGTTGGCTAGTCTCTGTTGCATGGAGCCGCGCAGTGTGTCGGCTAGTAGCAGTAGCGTGTGTTTCCCAACTTACCGTCCGTGTATGGCACTATTGTGTAGGTTGGCTAGTCTCTGTTGCATGGAGCCGCGCAGTGTGTCGGCTAGTTGCAGTAGCGTGTGTTTCCCTACTTACCGTCCGTGTATGGCACTATTGTGTAGGTTGGCTAGTCTCTGTTGCATGGAGCCGCGCAGTGTGTCGGCTAGTTGCAGTAGCGCATGTTTCCCAACTTACCGTCCGTGTATGGCACTATTGTGTAGGTTGGCTAGTCTCTGTTGCATGGAGCCGCGCAGTGTGTCGGCTAGTTGCAGTAGCGTGTGTTTCCCTACTTACCGTCCGTGTATGGCACTATTGTGTAGGTTGGCTAGTCTCTGTTGCATGGAGCCGCGCAGTGTGTCGGCTAGTTGCAGTAGCGCATGTTTCCCAACTTACCGTCCGTGTATGGCACTATTGTGTAGGTTGGCTAGTCTCTGTTGCATGGAGCCGCGCAGTGTGTCGGCTAGTTGCAGTAGCGCATGTTTCCCAACTTACCGTCCGTGTATGGCACTATTGTGTAGGTTGGCTAGTCTCTGTTGCATGGAGCCGCGCAGTGTGTCGGCTAGTTGCAGTAGCGTGTGTTTCCCTACTTACCGTCCGTGTATGGCACTATTGTGTAGGTTGGCTAGTCTCTGTTGCATGGAGCCGCGCAGTGTGTCGGCTAGTTGCAGTAGCGTGTGTTTCCCTACTTACCGTCCGTGTATGGCACTATTGTGTAGGTTGGCTAGTCTCTGTTGCATGGAGCCGCGCAGTGTGTCGGCTAGTTGCAGTAGCGTGTGTTTCCCTACTTACCGTCCGTGTATGGCACTATTGTGTAGGTTGGCTAGTCTCTGTTGCATGGAGCCGCGCAGTGTGTCGGCTAGTTGCAGTAGCGTGTGTTTCCCTACTTACCGTCCGTGTATGGCACTATTGTGTAGGTTGGCTAGTCTCTGTTGCATGGACCCGCGCAGTGTGTCGGCTAGTTGCAGTAGCGTGTGTTTTCCGTGAGCGTCGCGTACACACCGCGCTATCAGCTTGCACTCTTCTGTCACGTCTGCTGGCTGTAAACAAACATAATTAGCCTCCAAAATCCATATAAATAAAAATGAATTGTCGTTCGTTGGTAGGCGCATCACTTGATAACGACTGAACAGATTTAGGTATCTTTTATGTTCTTAATAGTCACAATAAGGATTTACAAAAAGATAAATTGGAAAAGCTGCCCAAATATTTGAAAGACCTACCTTATAATCCTGTGCGTTAAGGCAATTGTCACAAGCTGTTTCCTTCTCTTTCACACATAGTTCTCTGTTGAAGAGAAAAATAATAATGAGTCAATTTAAGGGGATGAATAGTGATGCGGCCTTAGTAAAAAAAATGTCAGATTATAAAAAAATATCAATAAAAATCAACAATGATAAAGCGAGTTCGGGAGTAGGGGGCTCGAGACGAAACTTGTTTGTGAAAAGTGTACCATGGCATGACGTGAAGCGGAACTTCAACAGACGATATCTCCGACATTTTATGTTTGATTGACAAAAGAAGAATGTAAATGACGGACTAAATAGGTTTTTTTCGGGTCACTAACCTAAAGCCTCATAATTTTGATAAAATGGGGACTACCCCCTTTTGACTACTGAGATTTTCTATAGTGGCCTCCCGGTCCTAAAAGACGGCACACTATACCAGGCAACCCCTTACCAGGCGTCTGGGACCATCTGACCATTTGCGATAAAATAGATACTAAAAATACTTTAAGATATAAAAAGAACATGCCTTTCTCCGCGTTTATTAGCAGAAATAATAAAACAAGTCACCTATTGAATCTCTCGCCGAGGTAAGAGAGCACCTGCGCGCGGCGACACTCCGTCCCGCTCTCGCACACCTCCACCATCCGCAGCAAGTTCTCGATGTGCACGCGCTTAGCCTCCGCCGTCGCGTTGCGTTCCACTAACCAATACAACTTGTTATTTTTATTTTTTATTTATTTATTTAATTAGGACAACCAGTAGTTGTTACATTAAAAAAAAACTTAAACTAACAAAAATAGGAAAAGAGATAAATGTACAACTTTTTAAGGAGTCACAACATTCAATTTTGGTAATAAAAATAAAAGTATTTCAAAAAGCTTCATATAAAGCAAATATAAACTAAAAAACAAGATAAAAGAAAAAGTAAATTAAAAAGTCCAAAAAATTTAAGTAATCACAGAAAACAGAGAACACAAAAAACATTATTATACTTATAATTTAGTAGAAAATAAAGAAAATAATTAATTAACAAATAATGAATTAATTACATATCAAATAATCATTAAGAAAATAATCATTTCAACTCAACAACCTCAGCACAACTTTCCTAAAATTACAGTGTCATTGAACACATCCACTTCTCCGCTGATTGAGTTGTACATTTTAGCTAGTCTAGGTATTGCCGAGGACTGCTTTAGATTTGTTCTTGTTAGGGACTGATGTATCAGACCGGATGCATGTCTCGGTGCAAAGCGCGGGACGCGTAATTTGACTGATTGCAAAAGATCGGGGCAGTAAATTTCATTCCTTAATATTTTAAAGAGAAACATCATGTCAAGGAGTTTTCTACGGACCATAAGACTGTCTATTTTGAAATGAGTAAGTTTGTCTGTATATGTAGGTAATTGTTTGTGTAACCTGCAGGAGTAGACGAGGTGTCTCAAAAACCTTTTCTGAACGCGCTCTATTCGCAGCTTGTGTACATTATAGTTAGGTGACCACACAACACTACAATATTCCAGGATACTTCTAACATACGCATTGTAAATAGCTATTTTTGTTGATGAGTTTTTAAAAAGTTTACCGTTGCGAATGATAAATCCTAACATATTAGACGATTTTGTAGTAATGCAATCAATATGAGGAATAAAAGTGAGTTTTGAATCAAAAAGTACTCCCAAGTCTCTCAGTACCCCTTGTTGTAGAATGGTTGTGCCATTGATGTGATATTGTGATGGAATGATATTGTGGTTTCGAGTAAATGTTACGTAATTACATTTTTTTGCATTTAATGACATATTATTGATATTGCACCAATTAGAAATGGCATTAACGTCATCTTGGAGCAATAAACTATCAGAGGAGTCTTTAATAGTCTTACACAGCTTTAAATCGTCTGCAAATAGATAAGCGCTACTATGTTTAATATGTGTCAGAATGTCATTTATAAATAAGTTAAACAGCCAGGGCCCTAAATGAGAACCCTGAGGAACTCCAGAGGTGGCTTTGTATATCTCAGAATTAAACCCCTTCACTACAACATATTGATTTCTTTTGCTATTTAGCACTATCTCAATATTACTGAACACGTTTATGTTAATGTGAGACTAGCTTTCCGCCCGGGGTACTCGCGATCCGATAACAGGGTCGAATTATAATTTAAGACTAGCAGACCCCCGCGGTTTCACCCGCGTACGGTTTGAATTTTCTGCTTCGAAAACCAATGCACGCCACTGATTTATTAGACACAACAAATCAAACAGATATTTTTACAATTAAAACTAAAAACCCATATTATACCTACACAAAAAAATCTAAAATCAACTCAAAATTAACTACATTCAAAATATTCTAATGAAATAGAGAAAATGAACTTTTTTTTTTCATTGGCGTCACATCACACGGATGTTTATTTTGCCAATTTCGAGTTATATTATATAAGTTCTAGTCACAATAAATCACTTTCACATAGTCCTCATGCAGTCAGGCACCCTCCATAAAAGTCATGTTATGCTACAGTGGTGGTCATGTACTAAAACTCTTCACGGACTTTAAAAAAGACACGATACACATAATTCATTTCATTTCACTTCACTGGTGCACATGGATTGATGTTTATTGGATAAAATACCACCAATAATATGCAATAAAACTCAAAATACACGAATTTATGAAAAAAAAAAGAAAACGCAACGTCACTCTGCAAGTTCCCGCCAAAAAGTCCGAGAAAATGAATGAACTTCCAAATTAATTTCGAATTCTAATCCGATATAAATATTCTTTTATATTTGACATTCCAATTTTAAAGAGCATTTCAGTTTCCAGAACAAAAGGCAGATAGAGCGCGTGAAACACGGGAGTGAGGCCAAAAAAAGCAATTAGGTACAAATTGAAAAACACATATCTGGTATTCGCTTTTGAATTTGTATTTGCTGTTTAAAATCTGCTGTGTGCTAATTTATTTAAAAGAAAGTGGTTTCCGTTAAATAAAGTTTTTTAAACAAAGCAAATACAAATTCAATAAAGAATACCAGTTATGTATTTTTCAATTTGTATTTGCTTTTTTTGGCCTCGCTCCCGTGTTCCGTTCGCTCCATCTGCCTTATTCTGTAATCTGTGAAAATCGGATTGGGATTTCAAACATGTGTCAAAATAAAAAATGTTATTTAAATCAAAAGTACTAAGGAGTATTGATATCAACTTCAATGAAAACCACCCCTAAAATAACTTTCTTCCCCTTTTTGACCCCGTTAGGCGATGATTTTCAATAAAATACGAAACACATCTTGCATCAATTCTGTTAAGGAAGGTTTATGCAAAATTTGAAGTAGATCGGACCAAGGAATCACGTTGTCCCATACAAACTTTACCCCCGTTTTTCACCCCCTTAGGGGTAGAATTTCGGAAAATCCTTTCTTATCTGATGCCTACGTCATACAAAGAACAGACCCTCCAAGTTTCAGGTCTCTACGATCAGCGGTTTAGGCTGTGCGTTGATTGTCAGTCAGTCATTCAGGACAAAGCATTTTATATATATAGATTTAATTACTTTTTGTTAGTTAATTTTATTTTTTTGTACAACTATTTGAGGAATTGCAACTTCCAGACAAACCAGCACTGGTTAAAGGGGGTGAAGAAACAATCTTTATATTTTCTTTGAACAAATAAATAGAAAAAAAAAATATTAACTGACAGTCGAAGAGCCTCCTGTAGCGGACGACGTCGGTGTAGGAGTAGTAGAGCAGGCAAGAGGCGAGGTCGCCGTCGCGGCCGGCGCGCCCCGCCTCCTGGTAGTACCCCTCCACCGACTTGGGCATGCTGTGGTGGATCACGAACCGCACGTCCGCCTTGTCCACGCCCATGCCGAACGCTATGGTCGCGCATATCTGCACGACAAATATACTTTATTTTTTTTATACCACTAAGGTGGCAAACAAGCATACGGCCCGCCTGGTAAGCAGTTACCGTAGCCTATGGACGCTTGCAACACCAGGGGTATAACTCGCGCGTTGCCGACCCTAAAACTAGTTAAACCATTAAAAAGCAGAAACATTTTAACATAAAATTGTTTAAACGCACTATTCTATGGAACTACCAGTCGGATCCGAAAAATTATTTCGTTATAGGTTTTTTATCCCGAAACGCGGGGAAATCGCGGGGGACAGCTAGTAATATAATATATTTTTCCCATCGAATAATTAACCCAAAGAAGGGCAATGACTTTATAGTCTATTTCACATAGGATGAGTTGTGACAGTTCAAGGTTTTTTGCTAATTGGCCAAATCAAGAACACACGATGCAGTGATTGGTCCTTACTCTTGAAAATCAGTGCAAAAGCACCGACTAGTTGCGGAATTTGATTGCTCGGTATTAAAGGGATTTTTCTTCGATGATTTTACCACAATGATATCCTATCAAATAAGAACCCAGCATAATTATTATTAACCATGACAGATCCACAACACAGCATGCTTAACTGGTATATACTGACCACTTTATACTTGTCGGCGACCCAGCCGGCCTGCACTTCTTCCCGCTTCTTATCGGTGAGGCCGGCGTGGTAGGCGCTCGCCTGGATGCCGCTCTTGCGCAGGTCCACCGCCACGCTCTCGCATTCCTTGCGAGATAGACAGTATACTATACCTGAGAGCCTGCAACGAATTAACTGCTTATGACACACACAAACCATACATCTTGGGGCAAAATAAATAACATAAATCGAGATCGCAGGTTTAAACAATCAATGGCCCTGATTCTGTTGTTTACAACTAAACTAATTTTAATCTCACTATGTCTCTTTCTAACAAAGAACATAAGAGAAGGATATAAGAAATTTTGTCCTGTAAAATCAGTCCAATGCTTGTTTTCAATATAAATTTTGTCGCCATCTATCGTAGTTACGCTTAAAAATACACGCAAAATAAGACGGCAAAAATTAATTTGACAGCTCAAAAAATATGTTCTATCCTTTTTCAATAATGTTCGTAAGAAAGAGATGAGATGTGACTAAAATTAGTTTAGTGAGATTTACAACAGAATCGGCATCAATTTTGATATTTAACATATCATTGTTTGTTTAGATCATTGGATATCTACAAATGTTGTTATTTTTTTTTCTTTTTTATTACCTAGTTTATAACTATCTATAATCCATGCGAGCAAAATATTTAAGAAAGTTAGAACGTAAATGGATACGACTAGTATTAAGAAAAACATGTCCATGGGGATTTGGCGCTGTATGCTGTAATACAGGCTTTTGCCTAGCTCGATGCTAAACTTATAAAAAAAAAAAAAAAAGATTAAAGTGTATCGTAAAAGTGCAAAGAGATAATCTAAATTCAATTCAAAAGCTGACTCACCTGAAAAACTTCTGCTTAATAATGTTAGCAATATCTTGATTAACACTCTTGGGCTTTTTCTCCAGTATCGTATAGCACAAGTTGGGCCGGTTGAAGCTGCACAGGAACCACTTGCAAGTGGGCACATTGAGCTGGTGCAATATGTCCATGCGCACGCGCGGGGTGGCCGTGGCGGTCAGCGCCATTATAGTGGTGCGAGGGAACCGCGTCCGGAGGAGAAACAGCCGCTTGTAGTCCGGACGGAAGTCGTGGCCCCACTGGGACACGCAGTGGGCCTCGTCTATTACGAATCTGGTGGATGGGGTGCTCGTTTCATGAAGATGTATGAATAAATGTTTTAAGGCGATGATAGCTCAGTGGTAGTGACGTCGGATACCGAGACGAAGGGCGGTTCGAATCCTACAATGAGCTTGAGCTTTCGGTGAAGGAAAACATCGTGAGGAAACCATAGCACGGTGCTAGGGTACTTTGTAGTACCCGTCTGGATAGCTAGCACCCTCAAGTTGAAAATCTGTCGCCAAGCATATCGGTGTGTTCCGACAGCTGCACTTGAGAGCCAGTTCCTTCTAGGCTTTGTGTGTGCATCACCTTCGGCCACATCATCACTTACCATGGTGAGAGTGTGGTCAAACACAGGCCTATACATAGTATTTAAAAAGAAGTTGGTATTGCTTTCACGGATTTGGGTGAAATATGGTACACAGATAGGATTTATCATGGAATAACAAAAGATCCCTTTGGAACACAGTTGAATAGAGGGGACGGAATTTAGTATTTTTTTAATAGAATTTGGAAGCCATAATAAGTCAGTGATTGTAGGTTCGAATAATACAATGAGTTTGAGGCATCCAAAGCACTGGACCCCGGGGGTAGCACCTGACTGGCTACCATTCTCAATTTCAAAATCTGTCGCCATCGTTCATGTTCTTCAAACCAGTTCTGACTTCTATAAAAGCCCTTTTAAGAAGCTAAACAGGATAAACAGCTATAGCTACACGTTACCTAGATATCTTATCCCTGGAGTAAAGCATGTCTAGAGTGGACTGCAGCTTGGGCGAGCTGACAATCTTCTCCGGGGTGACGTAGAGCAGCTTGATAAGTGGTTCCCGGAGTGAGAGCTTATGGTAGACCTCGTCGCATGCAGACTGTGATACGTCGCCCGATAGGTGTGCAGCTGGGATCTAGGACGCGATGGACGGACCATAACGTAACAATAAGATCTTGATTTCATCGGAAACGTCGCCCACACCGCATAGGGCACTTAATAGTACCCTCCTGGTTGGCTACTACCCTCGTTATGTGAAAAAGATATTAATATAGTCAAGTCCTTCAGCATCTAAAGAAGAGTAACAGGTTATGGATCCACCTGTTTGTAGGTTAACCTGTGAGGGCTTTCCAAGACATGATCGCCACTCGAGAAGGTTTGGACCCCATTGGTAGAAAATATTCAAATTGAGCCAAAATGGACTTTAAGCCTAAAGTATCCTATCCTAAATAGTCCTAACTAATATTATAAATGCGAAAGTGAGTTTGTTTGTTTATTTGTTTGTTACGCCTTCACGCCTCAACTACTCAACGGATCATCATGAAATTTGGCATGCAGATAGCCTATGGTATGGAGAAGGACATAGGCTTTTTATCCCGGGAATGCGTGTGAAACCGCAGGGGACGGCTAGTAATATTATAAATGCGAAAGTTTTTGAGTATGGATGTATGTTTGTTACTCTTTCACGCAAAAACTCCTGAACTGATTTGGATGAAATTTGGCACACAGATAGAATATGTTGTCGATTAACACATAGGATACTTTTATCCCGAGAGAGGTAGAGCATAGCGTTTATTCGCTCAAAGAGCAGCTCGACTGGGGAAGTACCTCCACCTTACAGAATACCGCAGCCAAATAACTTTATGTGGTGTAAAGTTGTGTTCCTGCACGTGAGTAAGGTCGCCAGAGCTCATAGGGGAAAGGTCGGTAACACGTGAGCGATGCTTCTTGTGTTGCAAGCGTCCATATGGCTACGGTAACCGCTTACCATCAGGCGGGCCGTATGCTTGTTTACCGACAAAAAAAAAAAACGGGAAAACATACGATCCTTCGGGAATGCGGGTGAAACCGCGCGGGACAGCTAGTAAGGTATATACATAAATCGCAGTTCATGAAGTTATGACAAGAGTAGCGATTGATATTAAATACAAAATCACTTACATCTAGAGACAGCAGTTTGTTGACTTGATCCAATATAAGTGATTTCAATGGTGATATCACTATAGTCACTCCAGGTGTTAAAATCGCTGGCAATTGATAACATAATGATTTGCCTGCAAACAATCAATGATCAATCAATCGACCGAGACAGACAGAGAAAGAACACGTGTGGAATAAAATTAACTTACCGCCTCCAGTAGGCATGAGCACAAAACAGTCGTGTCCCAGGAGTGTGGCGTTGATAACTTGCAGCTGGTTCGGACGGAACGACTTGAGGCCGAACTTCTCGCTGAACATCTCCATCATGAGAGACGAGTGAGGGTAGTCGAACCCATCGAATTCACCTGGAACATTATCAGTTTTATAGTTCTGGGGGAGGTAGCCAGTCAGTTGGGTACTACAAAGTACCCTACAACTGTGATAAGATGTCAAATGCCAAAGCTCATTGAAGGATTCTAACTGCCAAACTTTGTTGCTGCATTCGATTCAGTACCTATCATAGCTTCAGAGTTTTCCGATTTTAAGCATAAGATCTAGGATATACAATTTAAGAAAATAACTCTCCTAGACCCATAGTCATAAGAAAACATACAGTACTAGCTGCCCGGCGCGACTTCGTTCGCTTGGTGCTACCCTACCCTATGGTGCTACCCTACCCTACCCTACCGTACCCTACCCTACGCTACCCTACCCTACCGTACCCTACCCTACTCTCCTACCCTACCCTATCTCAACCATCACATTAGATTCACAAATCAGCCCGGCAGATGGCGCTGCAGTGGGTATCTTGGTTATATTATCGACTGCAAGCTTATTCGAAGCACGTCCAAAATGAAATGACAGAAATGTATGACATAACAACATGATTGTACTGTCAACAATGAAAAAAAATTATATTTGACAGCACAATCCCCATCTGAAAAAAGTTTAAATTTGACAGCAAAATCCCCATTAACAAAATGATCCGCCATTTATTGAATACATTTGTTACAAAAAATGTGATAAATGAAGAACCGCTCGACCGATTTTGTGCAAACTTCACATAAACCATCTACTAAATAGTCCGAACAAAGCCTAAAAATTTGGTTTGGATAGGTGAGCCCGTTCCTGAGTTATAAAATTACAACGAAAAGTGGCATTGATTTTTATATATATAGATAAACATACAATAAACCTTACCAGTAATTCCATCATTCTTAGTACCAGCTAAGAAATCACCCATTCCTTCATATTTCGGTCCATTTGCGTCGTTATCTTTAATCATCGTATGTTCCATCAAATTCACCACTTCAGGTTCTCCGTTAGACAGTACACTCATATCCTCCATGTTATCCTCAAAATCTTCTATCCTATACTCTGGCCAACCTTCTTCATCAACCGGTATTTCTTTATTATTCACTACCTCTATATTACTTGTGCCAGCTATAGAATCACTGATACTTATTACACTTTTAGATGAACATGGTATTATATCTGTCTCATCTTCCATATCTATTGGTACCTCGTAATCATCTGCTTCGTAAGAATCTTCATGATAATCTTTGACTATAGGTGACACTGCTGTACATGGCTTGCTAAAGCTAAGTAGGGAGCTTTTACTCAGTTGAGGAGGTTGAAATTCTATAGAGCTATTAGCTATTGGTGAACACTTTGGCGTTTCTGTAGGCACAATAGGTTTGAGTCTCTCAGATGCATTTCGTAGTCTCTCCACAGTACTTGAAGGTACGTCTCTAACCGGTGGTGATTTACCCTCCTCTAAAGTAAGCCGTGATGGTTTCTTGAATATAAACTTCCCTTTGCTTCTATTATTTTCTGACGTATCTAAACCTACATCCGAATCAACACTATCGTTTGTATTCTTTGATGTATCATTAAGAGGCGAGAATACATCAAAAGATAAAGATTTCTTAGGCATCAAATCTGAATAGATGGTTTTACTTGGACCGTTTTTATTGAAGCTAACTGAATCT
Source organism: Achlya flavicornis (assembly GCA_947623365.1). Lineage (NCBI taxonomy): Eukaryota > Metazoa > Arthropoda > Insecta > Lepidoptera > Drepanidae > Achlya > Achlya flavicornis. The sequence continues at coordinate 13,041,528 of OX392481.1, forward strand.
GGTGTAGAAGTATTAGGTTCTACTCTATGTATATCATTGATAGGCTTTTTGGGTCCCACTTGACTAGATTCTAAATCAAAATCATCTAGATCATCATCAACATGTCTTAATAGAGAAGGACTGTGACTGTCTACACTGGTATTCTTGATACTTTTATCAATATCGTCAGATTCAAACCCATTTGATGTATTGCGTGTCTTTTTCTGAATAGCCAACTTCAATTTTGCTTTTAAATATTTCATTTTTACATAAGTCTTATTATCAAACCCTGGGAATTTGCATATTATACAATTTGGGATTTTATCAAAAGCATTGCTAATTTTCTCTAATATTTCTATGTACATTGTTTTACATTGCTCTATATCTTCATGTTCTAAGCTGCTTTTGTCCTAGAAATCAAGAAATAAGTATCACTGAATGTCCTAACATATATTTTTAAGCAGAGAGATTATTTTTAGATATAGTTCACCTTATCAAACTTCTTCAAAACAGGATTTCTAGATATATTAGATAAGAATCCTGAAATTGAACTATCTAATTTTAATTCCTTCAAAGGATCTTTGTCCTTCACAGGGCTTGATTTAACTGGAGTTTTTATTATTTTCTTCTCACTATGCTTTTTTTTCACATTATATTTTGGAGGTGATGGAGTGGCACTTATTCTTATTGAGTCATTTGATTTTTCTGGAGTTGTTTTACATTTTTTTTCGAAAGCAACAGGAAATTCAGTCATATCATCCTGAAATAACATTATTTAGAACAATAAATGTGCTTGTTTGGTGACTTGTTGGTATGAAATCAGAGCAGCATCAGTGTGCTTGGATAGTTGGAACAAAACATTTACTGGCACCAGCATCTGAATACGGATTTCCTAATTGGTAATTTCTACATTATTTCGTCCCATAAAGTCAGGAAATGGCTCAGAATATTAATATTAAAGGGAAATGGCATTTTCAGATACATACATGTAACCTTGATGCCATAAAGTAATTTATTTAATAATAATAAATTATTGTTTGAATTCATTATTTGAATACCATTTTTTTATACTACTAATTCGGTAAACAAGCATACGGCCCGCCTGATGGTAAGCAATTACCGTAGCCATATGGACGCTTGCAACACAAAAAGCATCGCTCACGCGTTACTGACCTTTCCCCCCCACCCCTATGAGCTCTGGCGACCTTACTCATGCGCAGGAACACAAATTTACACAACATAAAGTTATATGTCTGCGGTATTCTGTAAGGTGGAGGTACTTCCCCAGTCGAGCTGCTCTTTGAGTGAATAAACGCTATGCTATTTGAATCAACAACAAGAATATAACTAAACCAAAATAGTACATACCACATCCATAGCATCAAACATATCATTACTATAGTTGCTTGTTACTTTACTAATGTCATGGACATATTTCATAGGTTCCACTTTATTATGCACAGGTTTGCTACATATTGGTGAATTATTTGAATAACTTTGTACTTTCGTTTCCTGTAACAAAACGTTATTTACAGGTCGTAATTTATTTATAGACAAATCACTTCGCACTTATAGTTTCCAAGTTAATTAACTTTGATAATCATTTTATTATTAGAAGGAATGTACATACTTGGGGCTTATTTTGAGTGTTCTCCTTAAACGGTGGTGTCCCTGAAAAGAAGCTGAAAGTTTTATTTTCTTTCACAAAAGTAATCTTAGTAACAAACAACTGAGTATACTTTGACGGGCTGGTTGGTGTGGTTGGTTAAGATTCCACCTATCACGTTGCAGGGTGTGGTTCCTGCACATGCATGAACAATATGAAGTTCTGCTGAAATGATGTCAGATGCAAAAGCAGCAGCGGTTACAGATCACCAAACAATTAGGTATGTAGAACTTTGAATATCAATAATACCACATATTGGGTCAGAATGTTTAGCAATAATTTATTTCTGCAGGAAATCTAATTGTAACCTTAGTAGTTGTAGTAGTAAAGTTAAGTTTAATAAATTCCTAGGAAGAGTATGAGTTTTTGATTCACTTACATGATGTTGAACTTGATGACTTTGATTTGAACACAAACTTGGATTTCTTTTCAGAGACTGGCTCTTTATTTCCATCGCTGTAAAAAATATTATAATATTTATTTTCTTTTACTTTGTTCACGAAGTTATTTATTAGCTATATAGAAGGGGATATTAGTATATAACTCTAAAAAAATATAAAGAAACTGAATTTACCTACCTGCATATATTTTTGGACGAATCTCGATTAGTTTTTTTCACGAAATTCATTAAAGAATATTGTTTATTACACGCAGAACTCTTATTGGAAGACATTTCATTGAATAATATTATTTTTAAATTATTTTCAGAACTCGAGCGGTAATATACAATTTTTTTATGTTAGTTTATCACTTTTTTTTTTAATGTTGCGTAGGGTAGGGATTCATGAAGAGCAAAGGCATATTTCAAATCATGAATCAAACTCTGTTAGAATCGACTATTTAAATAATAGAATTTAAATGTTTCGGAGCTATGCGTACCCTCAGTGGTCAATAAAATAATTGTTTTATTTAGCTCGCTTTCTAGGACTCCGTATCAACTCCGTATCTCAGGAACTATAATTCTCTAGTATAGTGTATTAACGTAGTGGTTATATTCTCTTTGGTATTATCTATCTAGTAGGTGAACGGCCGGCCAGTTTTGCGCCAGTCTCATTCAGTCAGTCACAGTGTGCCGATGATGGCGATCATGCCAGACTATACTATGTGATGACTATGTGCATTGCATTTTGATTTTGTGACTCACTCGACTAATGTAATCATATTTTTTTATGTACAGTCGAGGACATAAATATGTATACACTTAGTAAAATTCAACAACGGTTTCCTCTAAAACTACTGATTGAAATTATGAGATATTATGCAGGCAGAATCTTCTAACATATACTATTATGATTTTTGTAATATTTTAACACTTTAATGTTAAAAATGCGAGAAAATCGCTTTTGAATTTCAAAAAGTGTATACATATTTATGTCCTCGACTGTACATAAAAAAATATGATGGTGCATGGATGCATGGATAGGTGCATACAAACAAAATCCAAGAATCTTATTCCTTTTGTCACAGCACTATTCAATAATAAACTGACTGACTTGACACTCTTGCTTGACAGTTCAAATCTAAGGCTACATTCCGAATTAAATAATATCGCTCACAGTGCTCACAGCAATAATTTGCGTACCGAGTTAGATATCACGATAATGACAGCTGAGAACTGTAAACAATTCGGAACGCCCGTTATCGCGCTCACAGTATTCAAAACAGAACATTTGAGAATTTAATTAAAATCTGAATTAAAAATGCGCTAGAACTCCTTATATCTTTTATTAGTTGACTCGCAAAAAGGAATATCCGCATTTGTTATTATTTTTCTCTCATAAAATCATAAAAAGTATCTTTGCCATATGGAAAACCAAAAATCTTATTAGATTTTTGCCGAAAACACAATAACTAACCGTCCCTTTTTGACAGCGCTCACGGTGATATCAGTTTAGGGCATGGTCGGTGTGAGCGCAAGATGGCGCATGTCATGACGTCATCTATGACGTTTCACGGGACATCGTGATGGCGCTCAAGGTAATATGGAACGGGTTTAAGCACGCTCAAAACGATTACAGCGATTATATCATTAATTCGGAATGCAGCCTAAGTCTAACTGATCTGACATTTGGTCTGTTCATTTCCCGTTGTTGTGAATGTGAGTTTTTTTGAATAAAATAATGTCTATAAGAAAAATACTTTTTCTAACAAAAGCAGTTTGCTGTCGAACCGCAAATCTTCAGACAAAAAATTTGTTGAGACAAAATGTGTGGTTAATTGGCGCTAACTCCGCCAGGTTTTACGCTGACGAAAAGAGAGGTTAGTTCTTCTTCCCAATTTTTTTACTATAGTCCATGTAAGAAATACGCACTTTTAATATTAAAACTAAAACCCCTAGAAAATACTGTAGTCAAATCATTAAAAACCCACCCAAGCAACAATGTTTAAGATTTTCAATACCGTATTTATTACATGAATACTAGGTTATACTACTATTGATTTTATTTTATCACACGGCTTAGTTTATATTAGGTGAAGTTTAATGTTCTACATTTCTTCTATAGGTTTACCTTTTAACATATGGTAAATAGTTATGCTTAAGTTAGAAAGTAGGAAGATTCCCTAAATTTTTTGGCTATAGTGCATGCAATTGATTTAAATCCTGCCCCACTGCCCCATGCTTCGGCTGCGTTTTATGAAATAAATACAACACCCTGCCTCTGTGACTTATATTATTAAACAACATAAAGCACAATGTTACAAACAAATCTGTGGATAGCGTAGTGGGTAGTACATTTATCACTCTTTTGTATTCATTGTTTTATATATGTATACTGTAATGTATTACTGTTGGTTGTCCCAAATAAAATAAAATAAAATTAGATATATACTCACATTCATACTACACAGGTGATAAAAATAAAGATGAAAAACCAGAGAAGGTGGACATTCTAGGCCGCTTCTTCCCACAAGCCCCACTGAACACTGATGATGCACAGGCGATCAAGAAAGAACAAGAGCGCTTTGAGAAGGAGAATAAAGAAAAAACTGAAGAAAACCAGAAAAGTTGGAAACGGATGAAGTTAGGGTATGAACACTTTCTTTACCATTATTAAAATCTTTCCTATAGATATTGTTTCATTAGATTGGTGGCATGGCTTGGATTGCTAGTATTACAGGGATCAAATGCTTATTAACGAATTACAGAGCCGCTTCATAATGAATTCATTCCTTGAGAAGATGCCCCAAAGATGATGCCATAGAGCCGGGGCTCCACCTTGAAAATGGCAAAGTCCCGACTCATGTGATAAAAAACAAGATAACTTCGTCATAATGGACAAAAGGCACAAATTCAGAGACATCTCTCTGATCAATAGCTTTACCACCAGCTGTGAACACCGATTCGTGAGAAGCACACTGGATATCAACTGCAAAATACTAGGGTACTACAAAGTACCCTACCACCATATCTTAAAATAAATAAAGGTTGAGATTACCATAAAAACAGCATCTATCTTTTTATTTACAGTTTTGCAGTATTTGGTGGTGCAATAACAGTAATGGGTGGTTGTTTGGTGGTGGAGATGGGAGCTCCACGACGCAGCGACGATGGTGAGATCATTCAGGACGAATTCTCAGACCAGCCGGTGGTTCTACAGTACCTGAAGCGCACTTGGAAGGAACTGACCTTCTATGAAAAGGTTAAAACTGAACAATTATATTACCACTAGCTTTTTGCCCGCGGCTTCGCTCGCGTAGACTATAAGATTTGTTCGCGTAATAAACGCTAAGATATTAATTTCGTGAAGATTCCTAATTGTTCTTATGAACTCGGTGGCCAATGCGATGATGAGAGCGCGGCGCGGCGACAGCTGGTGGAGGACCACGTGCTCCCATCCATCAATCATCAATCAGCCAGGACTTTGCTTTTTAAATAAGTAATTTTAATCTTTTTTTTCTTCTTTATGTCTTGGCCAAGCTCAAGACTTAGTCTCACTCGCGCACCGAGGGCTCTGCCTTTCCTTGGACGTATATTTATTGGATTGGGCCATCACTGTTGTTTAAAACCGGACCGCATAATTAAGTTTGTTTGTGAAGGAATTTGGATGATATTGAAAAAACTGTGCTAGTTAGAAACATTGTTCTATTTTTCCTATACTTTTTCCAGATTTTTCGCATTGCGAACCTCGGAGATTGGAATTATTCATCAACAGTCATAAAGTCTTAAAAAATAATAGAAACATGTTTTAAAATGTACAAATAAAGCCCTTTCACATGATACCTCACTTAAATTTGTAGCCCTGCTTTGAAATTGCAAGGCCCACTCTGTTCACCTTTACAACCGTAAAAGTAAAAAAATATATATTTGCAATAAGGTTGGATAAGCAATATTTAAAAATATTCCAAATTTTAAATCAACAGCATTACTGGTTGTTGAAATATACCTACCGCTGTAACAGTCGAACAGATAGACTAACTGGCACCATAAGGGTTCCTTTATTAGATTTTTAGTTCGGAACCCAAATAAATACGAAATACCAGTTACTAATAACGATATCCCAAGCACTATACTAAAAATTAGTGGCAAAGTAGATGCCTCATAGAGTAAGGATTTCCCGAAACGTAACCACTTGAAAGAGAAATTGGACTCTGGCTGCAAGCAGGTTCTCTCGTTATCAATTTGGAGCAGCCCGAGCAGGGAGGTTCCTCCCCCTTACATCACAGTTGTGTTCCTGCGGTGAGTAAGGTCGCCAGAGCTGAGTGTAGGGGACCAGTATGTAGTAGGCACCAAATAATACCTACCGCTGCCGGCACAGCGACTCCTCTCAACCTTCAAACACTTTTTCAAGAAGGGTGTAGAGAGAGAGATTCGGTAAAGCGTGGGTGATACCCCTGGTGTTGCAAGCGTCAATAGGCAACGTTAACTGCTTGCCATCAGACGAACAGCAAGTTTTTTATTTGTCCTGTCTTCGTCGTAAGTGTAACTATTTATATGCCCTATATATGCCTATATGGCTACCAGTATGGTACTTTTGTCGATCAGGCTGGCCAACACATACTATCGTGCGTAAAAAGCACAGGCAGGATTCCGCTCCACTCCGACTTTAATGACATGATCCATAGGGCTCTTGCCAGAGCTCTCGTGTCAGCTATTCGTGTATCGAGTGGCTTGAAGCGTAACGATGATAAGAGGTCCATCTGACATTAATTTCCTGGAGCTCATTGTATTTTTCGCGACATATCGAGGCGTCTGATTGACGGTTCCTATAGCCAAAGGGCTGACGAATACTCCTAGCTAGAAGATTAGCATCACCATACAAAATGGCATCGCCCGCCACCTGCAAAGTTTGGGCACACTACCAACTGGCAGCAAATTAGATCAGCTATATTCTCTTTGTGAACTGCTGGTCTCTTTTTTATTTTTATTTGTGTTCTGTTTGTTTTCTATTATCCACTTAGTCTGTCAAGCAATTTCATCATATCTGAATTGTTCATGGTCGTTTTTGAGAAATCGATGAACATACATGAAAAAAGAACATACGCGTCCTCCAACTTAGAGTTTCCTCCTTCTTTTTTGAGTCGGTTAAAAATAGGATACCTTTTATCACGGGAGAGTTCCCGCGAGGGTGGTACAGTGGGAATAATTACTCGACCCAGAGGTATACCATTTGTAGGCAAAGAACTTTAAATGAGAACACATCGTGAAGTTTTGCAGGTTCGATTCTTACTTAGGTAAGCCTTTTTCATAAGTTTGTCAATGCAGCTGTAATACAAATAAGTATATTTGTAGCTTTTTTTTTAGTGAACAAAACTAAAAGGTCAAACGGGAGAGCGCTGATGGCTCTCATCAACCAAGAAGTTTATAATAAAATCATTAATCCTGTCATAAAATTGTGAGAACGAAACCATAGTGCGATTCAGGAAAAAGACAACGCCATCTAGTAGTTCTCTCTCTCTGTGTCTCATAGCCGTGAGACGGCCTGTAAATAAATAAATTGAGATATCTTTTTTTCCCGTGAGCCGATTTTGATGAAACAAAGCCTAGTTGAAGCGCCAAGCAACGCTCAATCACCCTGTGGAAACCCCATGCAAATCCGTTCAGTGGATTCGAAGATTATCCTGTTCAAACAGACAAACAGACAGACAGACAGACAATTTTTTTATAAATGGTATTTATGTATTATGTTAGTCATTCTACATCACCCCCAATCAGTTTTTGGTAAATATATTCAATGTACAGACACGACTTTTCTACAGTTTTATTATATGTATAGATTTTATTATATGTATAGATAACACAGTTCTCTACCTAAAACATTTTTCTGTTGGAAGCCCTCATGATGTCGCATGATTAGTCATTATTAATCGATTGGCAAAGTTAAGCTACCACTGGTGAGGCTAGTACCTGAATGGGTGTCAGCCTAGTAGTATCTAATAGCCAAAATGGCCGCGCATTTTGAAAAAAAATCCAAAATATAGCTTCGACAAAAAAATCTATATAATTACCGAACCAGGGGCTCTACCGCGTAACTTTGGTGGTAATCGTAACGAACACCATTAATTATTTCATCCAATGACGCGCACGCGGTTGACGCGACGATGCCCATTCGTGGGCCCTGATTGGATGAAATTCATTAATTGGGTTCGTTACGATTACCACCAAAGATACGAGGTAGAGCCCGTGCTCACTAAGTTTCACGAGAATCTGTTGAGAAATGTGACCTGTGGAGGAGAACAGCCAGACAGACATATGAAAGCATTACCAAATGCCATTTTGTTCAAGCTGAAACGAAGACTTGGTCAAAAATAGTATCACACATTAAGCCATTTTGGCATACAAATCTCATAAAACAATTCCAATTGTTATATGATCAGATGATAAAAGAGCCATCCCGCGAGAAGTTCCTGCCGGACCCGCTGCCGGCGCCCTACCAGCCCACGTACACCCTCGTGCTGGAGTTCACCGACGTGCTGGTGCACCCGGACTGGTCATATCAGACTGGTTGGAGGTAAATGTTTTATGATAATATATGCTAAACTTAGAGCCTATTGAAACAAATTATAGATTGAGTTTGAGTGTAACTAAAATCCGATTGCTCCAGAATACCTTGAGCTGCATGCTTTAGGGCAAATTGAGACAAATGAAAACAGCTCAAGCTTTTCTCGAAGTTGTAGGATTAATCGCTTTTACCGTATTAAAATAGAGTTGCAAATAGTTTAAAAAAAAAAAAATAGCTAGAAGAATATCGTATTCATAGATAATTTTAAACCAAATAAACTTCTACCCTATGTTAAATGAATATAAAATTAAGTTGTTATCATTATTCGTAGCAAGGGTGTGGGGGGGGGAGGAAAAGGGCCGCTCAAATATCTCATGTGACGTCTTCGTGACGACATTTTTAGCCATCAACTAGCCATAAATATAAATTCAAATTCAAAATCTTTATTTGCAATACAGGTACAATATAAAAGGTGGTACAAGTTAAAAGGTAGGTATCACTGTATTCGCCATGTGTGGCGTGCAAGTTGTATAGTTATATAGTCTTGCATAGTTTTCGTTTATACAACTTTCGTAACTGCTATATGTTGAATAAACATTTTTTGAATTTTAATTTAATTTACAGTTCCACACCGGGTGCCACCTATGCTAGATACGCCACTGTTATTATGAATTGAATCTCATTGCGACAGGTTCAAGAAACGCCCCGGTGTAGACCAATTCCTCCAAACGGTCGCCAACTCCAACTACGAAGTGGTCATCTTCACGAATGAGAACGCCTTCATGATCTGGCCGGTCATAGATAAACTGGACCCTGAGAACAAGTTAATAAACTATAGACTGTTCAGAGATTCCACGCATTTCGTTGACGGAGTACATGTTAAGAATCTGGATGGACTCAATCGGGACTTATCAAAGGTATGGCTAGGCTATCTTATGTGTACCTTATCATTGTGGGTGGGTCAATAAATATGTTATCTTCTTCTTATTTGAGAAATCAATCTCTAAATTTGTTTCGACTCGACTGATCAATATAGAAAATTCTGACACAGATTTTACAGTCGTCAGAGCTCATTGGGGAGGGGGAAGGGTCGGTAACGCGTGAGTGATGCCTCGTGTGTTGCAAGCGTAAATATGGCTACGGTAACCGCTTACCATCAGCTTCGTAGTATAAAAGCCATGTGCGAGTCTGGCTCCCACACCAAGGGTCCCCCTTCCTTCCCCTTTAATTATAATTTTATTTCATTTTTATTATTTTTAGGGTTCCGTAGCCAAATGGCAAAAAACGGAACCCTTATAGATTCGTCATGTCTGTCTGTCTGTCTGTCTGTCCGTCCGTATGTCACAGCCATTTATTTCCGAAACTATAAGAACTATAATGTTGAAACTTGGTAAGTAGATGTATTCTGTGAACCGCATTAAGATTTTCACACAAAAATAGAAAAAAAACAATAAATTTTGGGGGTTCCCCATACTTAGAACTGAAACTCAAAATTTTTTTTTTCATCGAACTCATAAGTGTGGGGTTTCTATGGATAGGTCTTCAAAAATGATATTGAGGTTTCTAATATCATTTTTTTCTAAACTGAATAGTTCGCGCGAGCGACACTTCCAAAGTGGTAAAATGTGTGTCCCCCCCCCCCCCCTGTAACTTCTAAAATAAGAGAATGATAAATCTATAAAAAATATATGATGTACATTACGGTGGAAACTTCCACCGAAAATTGGTTTGAACGAGATCTAGAAAGTAGTTTTTTTTTAATACGTCATAAATTGAAATTAATATCAAATACTCAGGTCTATACTACCATTTACTTATATACCTACAGGTTTGTACGGAACCCTCGGTGCGCGAGTCTGACTCGCACTTGGCCGGTTTTTTGTTATAACGGCAATAGAAATACACATTCTGTGAAAATTTCAACTGCCTACCTTTACGGTTCATGAGATATACCCCACTGACAGACGGACAGACAGCGGAGGCTTAGTAATGGGGTCCCGTTGGCACCCTTTGGCTACGGAACCATAACAATGGTTGCGACTAGCCAGGTGGGTACTAAAGTTGTTTTCCCCCAGAGCTAATATAGTCGCTTTCTCCTTCTAACTTGTAGTATGATCTTTAAATCTATCTCGCTCTGCGATGATGATGGACATTAGTATTTATGTTACAGGTAATAGTAATTGACTGGAACAAAATGGCGACAAAGTTCCACCCTCAGAACTCGCTGATACTGAAGAAATGGAAGGGCGCTGATGATGACACGGCACTGCTGGATCTGGCTAATCTACTACAAAGTGAGATCATTATCATACTATTATACAAAAAAAAAAAATTACAGTCGAGGACATAAATATTCACGATTAATATCGTTGTTGTATTTCATTCAACAAAGATTTTCTCTTTTGACACTCATTATTTAAAGCACTTGTGGTGCAGCTTGATTAGCCGTTTTTAATCAATCTGCAAAGTAAGGAATCACTGGTGTTGACGGTAACCGAATTGGTGAACGCCTAGTGGTATTTCAACTTGATTTTTTTCAGTGGTAGGCAAAGCCGGGGCTTTCAGCTAGTGGGAGGCCTCCTGTTGAAAACTACAACAGTAAATTGACACTAGTTGAGCCTACCTCCACCAATCCGTAGTAGGCACGCGTGGTGGAGTATTTGCCCATTCCCTCTCACCCTCATTTGTGTGCAGGAGGCCCGTGCTCAGCAGTAGCACATTATGGACGATGATGAAGATGATATTTTTTTTTACATATATTATCATGATTTGTGTAATATTTCAATTTCAAATGATGACCCTCGAAAGTTGAGAAAAAGTTATTGTCTTAAATTTTGGAAATTAACCATACAAAAAATCTAAGTGTTATCGTTTGGAACACTAACTACAGGACCCTGTATACAGTGCGAGGAAATTGCTATTGAATTTCACATAGCGTAAACATTTTTATCCTTGACTGTACATTCGTTGGTCCCAAAAAGTAGTTGGAACATAGATGTGACCGACATGTGAATATGTTCAGCGATAGCGATGTCAGAAGTGAGCGACGTGCGCGAGGTGCTGACGTACTACAGCCAGTTCGAGGACCCCATCGCAGCCTTCCGCGACAACCAGCGCAAGCTCATGGAGCAGATGGAGGAGCGCGAGCGCGACTCCAAGGGGCCCGACCAGCCCCTCACCAAGAACTGGCTCCGGACCTTCACACGACGTTAGCATTTGTGAGTCTTACTTGCAATCCATTGTGCAATCCGAACTATGATATTTTTCGGTGTTGACAGAATTGAAAGTTTTACTAAAAGTCCCACGTTGGGCGCCATTATTACAATTTGAGGGTCAAGATAGAATAATATAGTGATAACGGTACCTTGTGCGAAGCGTAAGCAGATTCCATATAGATTCACAGATATATCGTACACCAGTTGATTTAGTCGTAATAACGAGAAATTGGCATTCACTATATGTATTTAGTCGTTCAATCAAACTATGAACGCATAGTTCGTTTCGAGGAATTTACCCGTGCTCACGGTATGTCTCTTGTACAGTCGCTCTTTTTATATTCTTACTCAATGATAAAAACAGATTTCTCGAAAAAAAAACATAGTCCCACTTTGGGCGCCACCATTACAATATGATGATCAAATATTATGATTAAAAAAATAAAGCTATAGGTGCTTGTCTAAATACTAAATAGAGGTTCCAGATATACATATGTTTAGAGAAACGGGGTTAAACCTCAATTCGAAACCTAATAATATAAATCAATCATTCAAAATTATATATTTGAAATATGTCTGTTTGTTAGGAAACATAGCGAATTGTTTAAAACTTATGGAGAATTATTGAGCAGATCTCGACACAAGAGGCGTTTATTTCTTCCAAAGCAAAGACTTGTCCTCTTTAAAAAAAATGCATTCTGTATGTGCATTCAGATTTATAATAATCTGCCAGAATATATGCATGACCTAAACTTTTCACAATTCAAAAAGCAATTATTTAAAGTACTTATATCAAAATGCTACTATTCGACATCGGAATATTTAAATGATAAATTGTAATACGTACATAGATTTGTGACGTAACTAATAAATTAAATTGATTGTAAATAATTTTGACTAGAATTTGTATTTTTCTTTTTTTTTTGCTTAATGTTTATAATTGTATCTTTTAATGTATTGACACAATGGTATTAGATTTGAATTATTATTCTTTTTAAAAAAATTAGATTATAATTAAGATACAGAATTAAATTAAATTAAATATAAAATAGCATAATATTTACACACCGTATAGGTAGAATATGAGGCAAAACTTACTACTCCAAGACATGTACAATACTACCATATTCTTGTAAATAAATTTATTTCATTTCATTTCATTTATTTCATTTCATTTCATTTCAAAAGCCGCGAAAAAATCATGTATTTGGATGATACTATGATAAACATATAAACTGTCGAAAGGCTCAGTGGTACACACGCATCGCACATTTTAAAATTAAACGTGTCTGCTTACTTCAGACACAAAATACCAAATACATATTATTAGCCATAGAAAATCCCTAGAAAATAGGATATCGTAGCTACCACCTTGGTTTGGCCTGTGTTGAATCTTATTATTCCGTGAAAAAGCTTCATTACTCATTTTTCAAGCTATTCGGCTATTTTAAAGTTCTTGGCCAGCTCAAAAGGAACATGCCCTTATTAAAAGAAACATATCTAGGTTCTATATAACTTTTAATATCACAATTGTTCTTGCAGTTTTCACGCAACAGCCGAAGACTGATAGTGATTAACGTCTATATTACTCGTATGCCGCTTTACATCGTTCAAGACTTAACTTCCACTATCTATACAGTTGTAGAAAATTCACGACTGCATAGTTACTGTCATTATCTTCAGAAGATATTACAATATTTTAGTGGCCCCGTTGGACCGAAATTAATTTTGAAAATATATTAAAAGCTTTCTGGGAAAAGTTATTACTGGAAAATTTATTTATATTCTCAACATTCGGCAACTAAGTTCCCAACATCTATTGTTGTCACTTAACTGTAGATGTAATTTTAAACTGTTCCCTTTAGTCAAAATTATAATTTTATTGTATGTAACCTGTACGTACAATGGAAACAGTTTAAAATTACACACAATTAGCATTTGTTATGTTTAATGAGTTAATTATAATGTGTAAATGTTTTAATTTGACTGATAGTATGTTTGTTGGAATGATTGTGTAAAAAAACTCAGTCATATTAGATAGGAAATATAGTTGTTTATAATTTAAACTGTTTTATTTACTCGTCCTCGAAAAATAAACTGAATTCCGATTCCATTTTTGTCTCATTCGTATCTTTCACCCATGCGTCTACAAGGCCTGTATCTACTTCTTCGTTGTCAAAAACTTCAGTGATTTCTTGTTCATTAAAATTCATATCATCGTCATTATTTACCTGGCCGAATACGTAAGTCTCAGGCACCTTTTTTAATTTATTCCATATTGAAGCAATATTGTCAATAGAAGTGACTTCGAAGGTGTTATCCTTTTTAGGTTTGAAACATTTAGTCCACTCAGATAATCTTTCGACGCTATCGGCTTCAACATACGCACTCATATACTCAGGATATAGTGCATGAGATGATACATCGCCCAATGAGTTCTGCATTAATACATTATAATTTTCCCCTTGCTCCAACAATAAGAGGCCAGTTACAGCCGTACACAACCGATAATCTATCGGATCATAAATATCACAGCACAGCATCTTTTGCTGGGCTTCATAGAGAGTATTCAATATGCTTGGAGGCCTAAATGGCATTGATATTCCTCTAATTTCAGATTGTCTAGTCATCCTATTGGCGTAATTACTCAAAACACACATATCTTCACACCACTGACTGCTCAGACACAACAATTCTTTATCATACTCGAAGTTACATATCCTCATGTATGTGGGTGGACACTGCATCCCGTGGGTCCATCTTTGTACAACTCTCAACGTGTTATTATTGCTTTTACATCGGCGCATGTCCATCAAGAATAGATGGTGGTCAGTACCGAAGTATAAAAAAGGTGTACCTTCACATTGTTTTCCAAAGCTGATGTAATTGCAAGATATGTCATCCGTCAGGTCTCTGACACGTTTCCATCTTTCTATAGGTCCATTTGTTCTCTTGTCATATAAAGTTATGGCTTTCCTTGATACATGTGTGAAGTAGCCACGTTCAGAACCTATTACCGTACTCCAGTTGTCAACTAAATGTGGTTTTCGTCTCAATTTCTTAGTTCTACCTTTCATTCTATCAATATTCACTATTACCAAAGTAGTATCTAATGCAGTAACATATAATATGTTTTTGTGATGGTCGTCAAAGGATATACCAGTGAATGGTATTATGGAGTCCATTTCTTTAATTTTTTCTGTTTCTATTGTGTCTGCTACTAATATTTTCAGTATAAATACTTTGTTCTTTGTGCGTAATGCTACTATGTTTTCTGATGAACATATTGTTTCGTATATATTTAAGGAGTCGCCACAGTTAAAAACTACAGTATTATCAAATTCTACTTTAGGATCCTCCTTGGAAAATGGTAATATATCTGGAAAACAGAATTTTTTATTCAATTATCTACTATTCAAAATACATGCATGTTTCTTTTGCAAATTAGAATTAACATCTTTATACTTACACATTGAACTGAATTCACTATGCAATAAATAATCTTCTCCATTTATAGAAATGAGTTGCATATTCCCATTGCCTGCATAATACCAGTTGAAGCTGCACTCGAAATTACGGTCCGGATCGAGCTCTAAGTGTTCAGCCACATCCAAATAAACCTTAGGACATTGCAGCACTTCGTCATTGAGCCATTTGTGTGCATGACTCTTGGATTGACCTGAATAATAAGATAAGTATTGAGGAACATACTATAATTTAAATTCTACTTAAAATTTTAAATGTAGAAACTTAGAAATTTTTTTTGTTGCTTCTTGACACCTCACACCTCAATGTCTCGCTCACAATCAATGAGTGATTTCTCATGATACCTCTATGCTCAATATATCTGTCAAACTGTTGATAATTTGAACCTCAAGTTCATAAAAATTAAATGGGCTTGCGTTTGCCACTGACCCGCCCATAAAGGACGAAAACGAAGCCTAAGATGGGACACGCTTACCCAGAAGGAACCTGTTCACTCTGGCCTTGAAAGTCCCTATGTTGTAAGAGTCAGGAAACAGATAAAAATAAAAATATTCAAATTAATTAAAGATATTCAATACACTCATTCAATTAAATTATAACTATGTTTAATAAAAACTGCTTGTTTCACTTGTTTACTACCAATGCAATGGTAACTTACCTATCTTCCGTCTGAAATCTATTAATTGTTCCTGCCAATCCATTTTTTCCTTCATCTGTGCTGCTAAAGGATCTGATTTCTCGGCATGTCGCAATTTTGTTATAATTTTAGGGTTTAAGCTTTTATATGACAATGGTTCAAAGAATCCAGAATTTAATCCACCATCCCACTCTTCACTGAACACAGTCAAAGGATGTCCAGGGACTACAAAATGAAGGTTTTTCAAATAATGCCCATATGTTGATCGTCTCTGTCTTATAGTTTGACAGTAATATTTATACACTTTGTTCTGATATTTCTTAGTTCGTAAGAAGACTACTATTTTTTTCACAGGTGCTATGTTGTCCAAGCCTTCTGCCACAAACACACGCTCTTTGCGTTTCTGAAATATACATGTATTATAAAGTAGTATCAACATCATTATGAACAATAGCATTTAATTATTAACTGACAATGTTAAAACTCCAATTAAATATGGAGGAGAAACAATAGAAAACTCCAAAAATAATTGGGAAACTAAGATGGCGTTGGTCATGATAAGTTCAATATATATAAATACTAGCAGACCCCCGCGGTTTCACCCGCGTACAGTTTGAATTTTTGTGCACGGAACACTAATTATTTTTCAAAAATAAAAGTAACTATGTTACTCCTTATAACATCAGCAATGAAACCCTTAGGGGTAAAATTTAGGAAAATCCTTTCTTATCGGATGCTTACGTCATACAAAGCATACACCCTCTAAGTTTCAGATCTCTACAATCAGCGGTTCAGGCTGTGCATTGATCCATCAGTCAGTCATTCAGGACAGAGCATTTATATAGCACAAAATATACTATGTTTAAACAAAGTTTATTAAAAAGAAAGTGTTTTTCGTTAAACAAAGCAAATACAAATTCAAAAGCGAATATGTGATTTTCAATTTATTTTTGCTTTTTTGGCCTCACTCCCGTGTTCCGCGCGCTCCATCTGCCTCATTATGTAATCTATGAAAATCGGATTGAGTTTTCAAACATGTGTCAAAATAAAATGCTATTTAAATCAAAAGTACTAAGGAGTATTGATATGAACTTCGATGCAAATCACCTCTAAAATAACTTTCTACCCCTTTTTGACCCCGTTAGGCAATGACCTTCAATAAAATACGAAACACGTCTTCTATGAATTCTGTTATAGAATGTTTATGCAAAATTTGAAGTAGATCAAACCAAGGAATCACGTTGTCCCATACAAACTTTGCCCCCGTTTTTCACCCCCTTAGGGGTAGAATTTCGGAAAATCCTTTCTTATCGGATGCCTACGTCATACAAATAAATAACACACCCTCCAAGTTTCAGGTTTCTACGATCAGCGGTTTAGGCTGTGCGTTGATTCTCAGTCATTCAGGAGAAAGCATTTTATATGTATAGACTAGCAGACCCCCGCGGTTTCACCCGCCTACGGTTTGAATTTTCTCCTTCGAAAACCAATGCACGCCACTGATCATTAGACACAACAAATCAAACACAGATATTTTTACAATTAAAATCTAACTCAAAGAATATTATTTATTATAACAACAAATGAGAAAGAAATTAAATTAACTACAATCAAAATATTCTAATGAAATAGAGAAAATGAACTTTTTTTTTTTCATTGGCGTCTCACGGGTGCGTATTTTGCCAATTTCCAGTTATATTATATAAGTTCTAGTCACAATAAATCACTTTCACATATTCCTCATGCAGTCAGTCACCGTCCATAAAAGTCATGTTATACTCGTACTACAGTGGTGGTCATGTTCTAAAACTCTTCACGGACTTTTGAAAAGACACGATACACATAATTCATTTCATTTCACTTCACTGGTGCACATGGATTGATCTTCATTGGATTAAATACTACCGATAATATGCAATAAAACTCAAAATACACGAATTTATGAAACTCATTCAACGTAGGTAACTCTGCAAGTTCCCCCCAAAGAGTCCGAGAAAATGAACTTCCAAACAAATTTCGAATTCTAATCCGATTTAAATATTCTTTTATATTTGACATTCCAATTTTAAAGACCATTTCAGTTTCCAGAACAAAAGGCAGATAGAGCGCGCGAAACACGGGAGTGAGGCCATAAAAAGCAATTAGGTACAAATTGAAAAACACATACCTCTGGTATTTTGAATTTGTATTTGCTATATTTAAAAGCAGCTGTGTGCTAATTTAAGAAAAAGAAAGTGTTATTCGTTAAATAAAGTTTTTTAAACAAAGCAAATACAAATTCAAAAGCGAATACCAGGTATGTGTTTTATAATTTGTATTTGCTTTTTTGGCCTCACTTCCGTGTTCCGTTCGCTCCATCTGCCTTATTCTGTAATCTGTGAAAATCGGTTTTATATTTCATGTGTCAAAATAAAAAATGTTATTTAAATCAAAAGTACTATGGAGTATAGATATCAACTTCGATGCAAATCACCCCTAAAATAACTTTCTACCCCTTTTTGACCCTGTTAGGCGATGATTTTCAATAAAATACGAAACATGTCTTCCATCAATTATGTTAAGGAATGTTTATGCTAAATTTGAAGTAGATCGGACCAAGGAATCCCGTTGTCCCATACAAACTTTGCCCCCGTTTTTCACCCCCTTAGGGGTAGAATTTCGGAAAATCCTTTCTTATCGGATGCCTACGTCATACAAAGCACACACCCTCCAAGTTTCAGGTCTCTACGATCAGCGGTTTAGGCTGTGCGTTGATTCTCTGTCATTCAGGACAAAGCATTTCATAGATAATGGAATGGAAGAGGCCTATCAAAAGACAATCTACCAGTAGAATAACAACTTCAATATGAGGAATATTGACCATGTACCACCTCAAATAAATTTAATACTCAATAATTACACATTCTCACAGTTCCTGGAATTAATTTTGTTTCATGTGAGAGTATCTATCCCAATCCAAAAGTTTAAAATTAATTATTTTTTTGATAGTATCAATCCTGCTTGTGTTCAGTTGTATAAACCAGTGTTTCCCAAACATTGTTCTGCTATGGCCCGGTAATTTTCATACTGTGGGGAAGTATGAAAATTACCGGGCTACTACTACTTAATACTTTTAAACACAAGCTGGTTCCAGTAGGTAAAATAATACACATTTATTAATAGTAAAAAGGTTTTGACCCGATAATACATATATATTAATAGTAAAAAAAAAAAGTTGCAACCCGGTATTTTATTTTGATAGCCCGGTACCGGGTCGCGACCCGAAAAATGGGAAACGGTGGTCTAAACCATTGAGTAAAAGCAATTTTTTTGTTTTGCCACCTGTGCTGCGTTCAGTAACAACGCCGTGTGATCGCCCGACGATCATGATAGCGTTCAGTAACAGTTCAATAGTATAGTACCGGTCACACGGTGTGTAGTTACTGAACACAGCCCAGGGCAGGCTATTGTCAGTGTGATTAAAATGTAAATATTATGTAATGAATCTAAGCTTGTTTGAGAAGAATAATTGCCGAGTTTATTGCGGGCTCTCCGAACCGGTATTAGAGTCAGACTATTCATAAGTGCCTGCGAAGGTCTATTTGAAATGATCTTGAATTGGACAATAAGGATCAGTATCACTTGTGCCTGCCAGAAAGCCAGAACTGAGTTTACTTACGCATAGGACGTAGGAAATTTTCGGCTTCACTTTGTTTGTTATAAGGTGACACTCCTTGTACTACAAGGTTAACTTTTAGTAAATTGTACTCAAAACTACTTTAGAAAATTTTCGTGAATAAGATAATTATTAATCAAAAATTCTGCAGTACTTACATTAACATTAATCTTCTTTTCAGCCATTTTAATACGTTTTGCATTAGTCAAAGAAGTTTTGTTTACCTACGATAACCGGATAACGTGAAAAATGCGCGTGTCTTCTTCTTCTTCTTATTTTTTATTTTGGCAACCAAGCCCAAATTAGGGCTCATTTCTGCCAGTGTCGAGTTATATTATAATATCCAGTCACAAAATCACTTCACATTTTAGTCCTCAGTCAGTCACCGTCCATAAAAGTCATGTTTTACTACAATGGTGGTCATTGTACTAAAACTCTTCACGGACATTTTGAAACAACTTGAAAAGTAACGATACACATAATTCATTTCACTTCACTGGTGCACATGGATGATCTTTATTGGGTAAAATACGACCAATACACAATAAAACTCAAAATACACAAATTATTGAAAATAAAAATGAAAATGCTACGTCACTCTGCAAGTTCCCGCCAAAAAGTCCCAGTCAGGTGTCAGTCAGTGTCTTCTTCTTCTTATTTTTAAGTTTGGCAACCAAGCCCACATTCGGGCTCATTTCTGCCAGTGTCGAGTTATATTATAGTTTCCAGTCACAATAAATCACTTCTGTCTGTGATCACTTCACATTATAGTCCTCAGTCAGTCAACGTCCATAAAAGTCATGTTTTACCACAGACGTATGAATAGTACCTACAAGCAGACTAAGCATTCGCAAAAAAATTTGAAGCCATCACACCTACAAAGAAAGTGTAGCTGGTACAGAGCCGAACTAAGGCTGGTAAAGATATTTACGTCTATGAATGAGGGGCGGCGGCGGCGGGCGGAGATAATCCATAATAATATTATAAATGCCAAAGTAGCTCTGTTTGTTTGTTTGTTACGGTTTCACGCCTCAACTACTCAACCGATCATCATGAAATTTGGTATACAGATAGCCTGGTATGGAGAAGGACATAGGCTACTTTCAAGGTCAACCCGCGGGGGACATCTAGTAGTCTGTTTTGCACATATTTTCACGAAAATGAAAGAAAAGTATAATTTAGTAAAGGTCTTATTGAAAGTAAATCAATTCACTCAAAAAATTCAATTCACAATCATTTATTCAAATAGACCTTCGCAGGCACTTATGAAAAGTCTGACTCTAATTCTCTCATACCGGTTCGGAAGGTTACATTTGCTGAGAAGAGCCGACAATAAGCTCAGCAATAACTCATTTAAAACAAGCAGATTCAGCAGCTCTGAATCCATCATCAGATGATGATGGATTCAGAAGGTAGTTACTGGAACTCCATAATGGAGCAACGTTTCCTAGCCGTGTTTGGGCTTGTTGCTGCCTAAATGTAAGCAATTTCTGTAATTAAGTTTAATATTTGAAAAAAGCGTGGGGCGCTTTTCCTTGAAACCCAATTTGTTATCATTATTATGAAGAAATTTCGTAAAATACAAAATTCAAAAAAAAAAAACAAAATTCAAAATCATTTATTCAAATAGACCTTCGCAGGCACTTATGAAAAGTCTGACTCTAATACTGGTTCGGAAGGTTGCATTTGCTGAGAAGAGATGAAAAGATGAGAGAAATGAAAAGCACTCCACGTTTTTTCATTCAAATATTAGACATTGCTTACATTTAGGCCCTTATGGGATATTCAGAGATTATAGGTACTTTGGTTCAATCTTTTTTATTATTATTTAACACTTTTTAGTGCAGTGCTTTTTAAAGTGTGAGTTTTAGTTTTTTTTAAACTGTTTTTGATTTTTATTCCATGTTCCATGTAGTTTGGTTTTGTTCTTTCGTGGTTCCTTCAGTTTCGATGGGCAAACGTCACTTACAAAATACAATTAATAAGCATACTTTATCTGAGAAATAATTTGAATAATTTATTTTTTTTATTCACTGCGTACTCACTCATAAGTTAAGTTTCGTACTATTTTTTGGTACTTGCGTATCCTATCGTGAAGTCAAGTCACGTCACTCTGGCGTAGTATCTCTACCTAGTCTGTGACCATATATTACTATACTCTTTGTCCGTCTGTGACTCTGGCACAGTTTTAACGCTGCGCACAGCAGTGTTGCCAGAAGGTTACTTTTGTAACCTTTTAGGTGATTTTTGAACTGCATTGGTTACTTTTAGGTTACACTAATGAAAAGGTTACTTTTAGGTGATTTTTCGGAATTTGTAGCACTAACTTTTAATTTCTTACATAAAAGCAACGTGGAACGGAACGCTCGTTTTAGAATTTATCATGTTGGTAAGGGCCATCTCTATGGGAACAACACGTTGTACTCTTTCACACTTACACCACTTGTATCTCGCTCACTCGCTCGATCAGTTCGGATTCATTCGATGTTGTTCGTTTACCGTCGCGTCGTGTCGTGCCAGCCTGTTGCCGCCCGCCGCCACTTTAAAATTTGTTTGTTGTCACCGAAAGTTTAGTGTTTACTTGTATTTTGCGATTACAATAAAACATAATTTCCTACCGGATATTTACTGGAAGCTTGGTAAGTGTATCAAATTACAGTGCATGTGTGTGTGTGTGTGTGTGTGTTTGACTTTGTAATTTTTCTATGAAGATTATGGACTAATATTAACGATGAATTTGAGTCTAACCAATATGTAGATATGTACCTATTACACACCACGACCATGAATGCGTTGTTTTTTTAAACTTGGTTTTAGTTAGACAGTAAAATAGTAAGTCAGTTAAAAGTTACTGAGATTAAACCAAGAGACTTCATGTTTTATTAAATGTTATGGCTTTGGCTACAAGGGCGTCAAGACCTATCAGCCGATGTTTCTGTAAGTTAATACAACTAATTTCTATTTTATCAACTTTTAATACCTTTCCAGTAAAAAAAATATGAAAGGTTACTTTTTATACAAAAAGGAAACTTTTTTTTATATTTTAGGTAATTTCTGACAAGACCCGACTGGCAGCACAGGCGCTTGACAGGCGCACAGTTGGGTACATACAACTTTAGTTCTCTTGGTAGTTTGTGGTACATACATTGTATTGTATTGTATGTATTCTATGGTTGGGTAGTAGTAGGCCGTAGAACCGTAGTACTATTAAATATTCTGTGGTAGAACTTTAGTTCTCTTGGTCTTGGTAGTTTGCACGCCTGGCAATGTTCTAGTCAAAATAACCCACTGTATCGAATGACAGTGCAAAGTTCTTACTCGACGTTCTCGCCCCTCTCTTCCTTCCTTCGCCCCCGCCATGACCCATGCCGGCCATTTTATTATTATTATATATATTTCATTCCATTCCACAGAGTACTTTTTATAACTACCTAGCAATTCCATTCGTCAATATGCACCTACCTGTCATCAAACACGTGTTTGTTTTGATGAGAACTTAAGTTCTTATGTCGGTTTATTTGCACCTCTTATAATCCATAAATTCAGTGTTTTCCGTATTTGTATGACGAGATGTGTTGTATTGATAAATTTCCGCCACTTTAACAACATTTCAATACAGTGATTTCGGCATTTTTAAGTTTCGAAAATGTTGTACGCCCAATTGCATCCTTGACGCCCAAGTGCAACAGTTTACGCCAAGACGTTAAACTACATCAGTTTTCTATAAGTGAGGAAAATAAGAGACAGTGGATAAAGTGTATTAATTGCAAATTTAACACGCAAATTATATGTTTGTCACCTGAAGAGTGGCGCATATCGAAGCTTGGAGATTTCTTCAGGGAACCCGACAAATATCTTTTTTGAAGCAGGTAAACAACTATCGATCTACAAGTTGGCTGTAATAATATAATATCTTATTATTATATGTATTATTCCTAGTCAACTCATAACATTTAAAGCTATAACCCAACCTTTGTGGTTGTGAAGGCATATTAAGTCTAACCCAAAATAAATGCCTGGCAAATGCAGTTATATTGAGATATATATAACACATTAATAACCATGGCTCCACCAGAGTTAGAAATCTATTGTTTTATCCGGTTAGTTCACCCTTATTCCTTATTTATTTTAACATAGGTTGACGGGCCAGTTGGTTAAGATTCCACCTGTTGCACCGCAGGTCGTGGGTTTGATTCCCACACAGGACATGCATTTGTGTGCATGAACATGTCTGCATGTCCTGAGTCTGGGTGTAATTATGTATATTAAGATTGATTAATTATGTATTTACAAACTAAAAGTAGTATAATAATATGTAGTATATCAGTTATCTGGTTTCCATAGTGCAAGCTCTGCTTAAGTTGGGATCAGATGACTGTGTGTGAGGAATGTCCCAGGATATTTATATATAGTTACAGAGATAAATTGCATTTTTTCAGATAACAAGAAAACTGTATGCGGTGATCATAGTTAGTCAAAGAAGCGCCACAGTGATCATTCATATTACCAATGAAAGTCGCAAGGACAGAAGTTTTTGGTATGTATACATCTTCCAGCACTTTTTGAATAAATTAAAAGAAATAATATAAAAGTAAAATTAAATTAAAAGTTTACTTTGATTATAAAATACTACTATGGGTAATGGACATGCCATTTATAGATCTTTACTCACTGGACTAGAGCATGATGAGGCTGTTTCCACTTTACACAAGAATATTTAACATTCTGTCCATATTGATGATACATGAACGTTTAAGTTTTAAAATAATAACAGCTCATACAAATTTTCAGATACCTCTGTCCAACCATCAGCTGCGAGCCATCAAAGTAATGCCACATGTGTGTCTCTGAATAACACAATGCAAATGAACTCAGGTAATTTTTTGCCATTTAATATAATCTTATCTAGTAATGTGTCCCCCTGTCCCCTTTGTATTAGATTAAGTGCTGGCTCAGTATCTCCAGCAGTGTGTTCCATTTGTGTAGGCTATTTCTATGTAAAATTTACAGCTGACATAAAAATATAATATTTTTAATACATAATTAATTACTACACCCAAAATCTTTACCAATAAATTATATATACAAAAAAGGCAGATGATAGGAATACCAGTCTCCATACTAAAATCTACAAATCCTTCGACTATCTTGTACATAAAAAATAAAACATTTCAAAGATTTTGTCATTATTTTCGGCCACCTTTTTGATATTTTTTGTGACGTTTTAGGACAAAGACACCCTAGTATTTTTGTTTGCATGGGTATCTCCAATCGATGTATATAGGCTTCACATTCGAAAATCTTCGCACTCCTTTACAGTTACTTTATACTTTGTTTACAGATATTTTAATGATGCCAACAGCAGTCCAGACCCATCCAGACCGTCACTACAGATAGACTTAAAAATGAAAATTTAAATAAATAATTTGTAAATAAATATTTTTTTCATTTATTATTATACTATAAGACCTTTTGAAATAAAAAATAATTGTATTTACCCTAAAGCCCCAGCCCTACATATCATAGGCTGTATGACTATTTTTCATTGCACCATAGTATGGAAAAAAAAAAAAAAAAAAAAAACGTCATGTTCAATTTCTGCATACGGTTTATCATCAATGTTCGTCAGATGGCGGTCTGAACTTTAGTTCTCTTGGTAGTTTGTGGTAGTTTGTGGTTGGTTTGTTTGTGGCCGTAGAGTACTTTCCACAAGTTTCCACATATTTATTTGTTTTGAAGTGAAAATGGGCGATGGGTTTGCCAACGGTGTGATACGTTTGGAAAATGAGCCAAGAGCAGTGTTTTACGCCGGCCAAGAGATTTCGGGCAGCGTATTGTTCGAGCTCAATCAACCCCTGAGTTTCTCTGGTAAGTTATTCAGTGATTCGACCGGCAAGTATTCTTTCATTACATTGCTTTCCGGGTCAGACCAATGTTTTCCATATCTTCAAATTATAGGTCAAATGCAAGGGTGCATACAAAAAACTATAACTGCCATGACTCACGACTGCCGCTCGCCGTGCGGACCGGTTTTGTGTGCAATTATTGCAATACAATACTACTAAGGATCTCCAAAAAATTAAAGACCATTGATCTGTCAAGGGTAACAGTATGATTTGTGTGCAATCATCTTTTAAACACAGTGCATCGTGATTTAGCAAGCCTGGGTGCAAAATCTAATTATAAGTTGGTATTCACAAATAGTAATCAAGTATGGTTTCAATATTGCAAGTCAAGCACTTTTGCTTGGTCTGAGATCTGATGGCTGTTGATTGAAAGTCTTGAGTCAATTATTTATTTTATTTTAATCTATAAAATTAAATAAGCTTTACAATTAAGGTAATATTACTGTTTTTTTTTACAAAATGTCGTGCAATGTTCCATACATGTCAATATGTGGTTATAAGCAGATTTAATTTTAACTGATTAGCACCCCTAGACAAAGCACCCCTAGACAAAGCACATTTCGTTGCATTTCTATTCACAAAAATGCAACGAAATGTGCTTTGCCTAAGGGTACAGAGTAGTCTTGCTCGTAATAGTTCACGACCGGGAGCGCTCCGTTTAGTTCGCTCCTCCTTGGCGAACTATTTCGCTCTTTTAGTTCCTCAGCTCCCGTCTCGAACTAGGGAAAGGCAAATCGTTCGCTCACTTTGCTAATGCTCCTGCACGATTTCTAAGTTTTCTAAAAGTAGCTCTTTTTACTCATGTATATAATTATATAATTTTTTAAATGATGTAGTTCAAAATATTACCACATATTACTTATAATCATAGAAATAAGTGGAAATAACATAAGTACCTATCTACTTATAATGTATTCTAATTCTAAGTGTGTTAATAAGAGTTTCAACTTGTATATTGTGTAAATAATAGTGTAATTGGTGCAATAAGTATATTGTATTCCTTATTTTAGAGAATGAAATTATGAATAAGTAATCAACTAGGTATAATGCAAGTGCATAGTAACGTGACTACTTCGGGCCGCGCCGCGCTCTCGCTCACTCTCGCTATTACAAGACGATTTTATTATACCGAAGCGAACTAAGGAACTAAGGAGCGAGATATCTGGGAACTAGTTCGCGTAGTTCCTCTGTGGGAGCGCTCTTTGGAACTAGTTCGTTCGCGAACTACACAAGACTAGTACAGAGCAGCTTAGCTTAAAACAAGATGTTTAGGATTCAATTTCTAGTTTGTGCAAATTTCTATCCTCACTGACTATGACTGTGTGAAGTGGGACATGAAAAACCTCCTGTAAAAGTGAAGTGTTTTTTAAAAGACTTCATTCCTTTTATGAAGATTTTTGTTTTAAAGATGATGTCATATTTTGTTTTAGTACTAACACTTACATTTCTGGGCGAAGCTAATGTGCTATGGACTGAGGATCAGAAAGAGGAATATAATGGTGTTGTGCGGCACCGCCTGGTGAAATACATTGGTCATGAAGAATATTTAAAGCACACGGAATTCCTTGCTGGTGGACAAGGTAAATAAGCTACTATTTTGCAACATTGATTACAATTTTCAATAATTTTTCACAATTTCATAGTTGTTACCAACATTGCAAGGTTGTAACCAAATTGCATAGAAATTAAAAACCAGCCAAGTGAATGTATTTGCGTTGCCCATCACAATGTGACTTAGAAGAGCCTATTTACTACTTGTCTTACACAAGTAACAACTTCATCTTGTTAATTTTCAATGGAATTAGTACAAGAATTTTCTTTTTACGTGTACAAACTTTTTTTTACACCATGAGATAGTTGGGGAAAAAAGAAACTGTTACGAGCACGGGTAAAACCAACACTGAGAAATGATGATTCACTTTCAGTCTTGTTTACTAACAAACTTTATGACCAACAGCTGGTCTGGTTTTTCACTACAATTAAACTTATAACCTCTTACTCATAGAAGGCTTATTAACTAATATACTGTTTAAAAGGTCATGTAAATATCATCACTCTATTGTCATTGTCAAATAATGTGACATTATTTATGTGACCCTTTAAACAGTATATTAGTTAAATAGCGCTTTATGAGTAAGGGCAATAGATCCCAGAAATGCACACTGCTTCAACTGCATGTACCTTCCGATCTTTGATAAACAAGCAGACCAGCCGGTCTGATGGCAAGCAGATACCATATCCAATAGAGCAGGGTTTCCCAACCTTTTTCTAGCGCGGACCTGTAGTGCCACCTTACCATAATCACCCACCCTAAAAATGACACAACATAATTGGACTGTTTTACAAAAAACTTAAACCAACTTCAATGTACACGAAGAAGTAATCCAATCCTGATCTGATGACAATGGGACCAAATGAGGTAACAAACATAAAAAAAAATACAACTGAATTGAGAACCTCCTCCTTTTTTTGAAGTCGGTTAAAAACCGTTTTAATATTTTTATTTGCTATATTCATACTCACATGTTGCGTTTTTGCGACCAAAGTTGTAATGTTGGGACCAGCTCAGTTGGATTTGTGTATTTATATTTTAGATATTTTTTTAGTTGTAAGTTCCATACCTCAAAAAGAAAACAGGATCACTTCTGTCTGTCTGGCCGTCTGTCACATTCGATTTGCTTCTAATCTACAGGAACGATTAAGTTCGGTGCACAGTCCACACCCATATTGAAAAAGGGAATATCTTTTATTGTTTTTTGAGCATAGTTATGATAAAACAATAGTTGGCATTGCAGGTTTATCCAAGCTCCCGGCAGGGTCCCGAGCCTTCCCCTTCAAGTACCGCATACCGTTGACGGCGCCGTCATCGTTCATGGGCGAGAAGGGGTCCGTGAGCTACTCCATCATCGCCTGCCTGGTCAGCGCTGACCCGATGGCGATCAACGAGGAGTTGGTGAAGGAGTTTAAGGTCATTGCACCATTGGATCTCAATTTTGGACCACCTGATGTCAAGGTGGGTGTATAAATAGATTTGTAATTATTATTTTTAGTCTTCGATTAGGTTCATGTTTGACCATAGAGTAAGAATATTATAGAGCGAGCAGTTCACATGGTATTTTATAATCTTTTTTTTTTAATATATATTTTTTATTTATTTCTCTCACAAAAAGGTTGTTAAGTATACATTCAGTTATATAATAGTGCCAAAGGCTAATCTACCAGCTTTGCGAGAGCTGGTGCCTGCTTTAGGTTTTAAAAAAAAGTATTACAGGTCACCAGGGCCATTTCTCAAAGGTGTTCATTTCGATATAATAAAGGAATACTATGATAGAGCGAGGTTCATGAAATATTGTAAGTACTATTTCAGGGTAATCAAATAGAATTTCACTAGATATTGGTAAAAAAAACCCTTGACCTTGACGACTCATCCTATATGAAATAGAGTATAGTTCTTAAAATCATTAGTTCTTTCTTAGTAAAAGTATACCTAGTCGTGGTTTGTCCTATCTAATATATGATTTTCAGTCATCTATCATGCTACTTCCAACCGATGAATAAAAAATACAATAAAATGATCTAGATTACATACTGACCTATTATAATATCACATGTATTTTTTTATACTACGAAGTCGGTAAGCAAGCGTATTTTAATACATATAAATATTTCAGAACCCTATAGAGTTGGAGTTTGAGGAAGTATATGGTTGTGACTGCATATGCACCCCAGACCCGATGACCATCAGGGTAAATCTGCCCCTGACCGGGTACTGCCCCGGGCAGGTCATACCCGTGGCTGTGCACATAGACAACCATAGCAATACTGAAATTAAGAAGATGTACTTCCAGCTACTCTCCGTAAGTTGAATCTTGTGTATTTTGGGTTATGAAAAGATGGTATGGTTATATTGGTAAAAAGTGGATGTTATTTTTTTTTAAAAAGGTTTCATTCGGTGGAACTCTTATATGATCACTCTCATGTCCATCTGTCTGCCACAGTCATCTCAAAAACCAATAACGTAAAGTTTAATTTGGCTTATCAGCAATTTTCTGTTGTTTTAGTATGTAAAAAGTAAAAGTACTAAGTAAAATCCTCATCCGATCTAAAAAGTCAATGTTGGAAAATGTATCATTCAAAGAATTAACTACATCAATTACATGGTTAATAAAGGCCAATTTAAAATGTATAAACATTTAGCAGCAGAACAAACAGCCATTATGTACGCAAATGTTTGTCCTTGGTTGTCATCGCGATGACTTTGGACTTGGCGTCAAGGGTATCTCTTGAGTTTTTTCCCTGTTTTGTTTATCAGCAAGCTAAGTCTAGACTTAGGAATATTTCCTCGACTAATTAGCCGATATCAGAGGTGCCTAATCTCAAGGATAACTCAAAGGAAACTCAATTTTATTTTCAGAAATAATAAAACCCATATTAATTATGTTTTAAAGACTGATTTGAATTGGAATTAACTGAAAAGCGTAAAAGTCTTCAATGTTTCCCTCGATGGCCCATTAGTTTGACTCGTCTTGTGTAGGTGTACGAAAACAACACCCCATCATATTTAAAATCATTTATACAAATAGACCTTCACAGGCACTTATGAAAAGTCTGACTCTAATACCGGTTCGGAAGGTTGCATTTGCTGAGAAGAGCCGGCAATAAACTCAGCAATTACTCATTTCAAAACAAGCTTATGTTCAATACATAATATTTACATTCTAATCGCACTGACAACACTTTCATCATCGTCATCCTGCCCTCTTCCCTATTACTTGGTCTCGGTGCAATAAGTACACTTCACTTTCTCACTCATGTTTCACACAATCTATCTATATCTTTTTCGGTCTTCCTCTTCCCGTATATCCACTTTCATACTAACTCTTAGCGAAAATGACATGATGGAATAAGTATTCCTAACCGCTCGTGGTGTAGCATGATAAGCGGTTTTTAATCGATCGGCAAGTTAAGCTACCACCGTCGTGGTCGGTACCTGGATGGGTGACCGCCTAGTGGTATTTCAAATCGAGCGTTTCCGTGCTTCGGAAGGCACGTAAAGCCGTTGGTCTCGGTTATTACTTAATTGTAATAGTCGTTAAGCTAGTTGGAGGCCTTCTAGGCGGCTTGAAAACTCCCTACAGTAGGTTGATCACTAGCCTACCTCCACCGATCCGCAGTGGGCACGCGTGGTGGAGTATCTGCCCATTCCCTTTCACCCTCCTCATTTGTGAAAGGAGGCCTGTGCTCAGCAGTGGGACATTATAGGCCGATGATGATGCATATACTGTTACAGAAAGAACGTTACCGCAGCAAGCAACCAATAGCAGAGTACATCCCAGCTGAGAAGATCCTCACGTCGTACAAAAGTGGAGCGATACTGGGCAAGAGCAAGAAGAAGTTCACGTGTGACATGACCGTACCAGACATGATACCGCCCAACTTGGAGAACTGTTCTATTATAGACATAGGATACTACTTCAAGGTAAGTCAGATGTTATAGTTAAACTAGCCCTGCCAAGCGGCTTCACCCGCGCTTCCTTTTTTACCCCCTTAGTAATGGTAATTCCAAATATCCTTTCTTATAGGCTATAAAAAGTATAAATAAATATTAATAAAAATAAAATCCTTTGTAATTATACGACAGTCGAAATGAGCCTACATATACCGTTTTTTTCTGGTAATTGAATCTTATATCTTCCTGATCTCTCTTTTCTCTCTGAAATCTTGTTCCTTGCAGTAAAAAAAAAACTCAATATTGGAAGTAGAAGTAGTAGAAAAAAAAGAACTGAAATAAATACAGTTGATAATACACATTGGTGTAAATATTACAGGAAAAATAGAATTAAGTTTCTAACTAGCACAATTTTTTCGAAATCATCAAAATTACTTCACAAACAAATCTAGCTATGCGGTCCGGTTTTATACAACAGTTATTGCCCACCAAACGAATAAATATCCGAAGGTATGGAAGGAATTGGCCAGTATTTTTTTTGGACAAGTCAATGTTTGGATCGCTTATATAATTCAATATAAACATTTTTAAACCACTAAGGTGGCAAAAAAGCAAACGGCAAGCCTGATGGTAAGCAGTTACCGTAGCCTATGGACGCTTGCAACACCAGGGGTATCACTCGCGCGTGTCCGACCCCGAATAAATAAATAATAATAGTCATAAATATTTCATTTACAGATAAGAATAAAAATGACGGGCTGCAACAGTGACCTGATAGCTGAAACTGGCATCTACCTGGGACTGGTGCCTTTATTTGAAAGTACTGAAAGTGCCTACGTTCATCCCATGGCTAACAGCCTACCGATCGTGGCTTTAACAGATCTAAATAAAGAGTATGAACCCACGGAGGCGGTTAATCCAGCATTTGTTGAACCGACCAACACACATAACAAAATGGCGCTTAACCCACCACAAAATACTCCTTACCCATCTAAAAATTCACCTAATCCATCTAATAAATCACCATACCCATGTAAAATTGTTGCTTTCCCGCCTCAAAAGTCACCTTACTCATCCAAAAATACTCCTCTCCAACCCAAAAATTCACCTTACCCATCTGAAAATACTTCTTTCCTATCTCAAAAGTCACCTTACCCAACTCAAAATCCACCTTACCCAACTCAAAATCCACCTTACCCATCTCCAAAAGCACCTTACCCAACTGAAAATACAGCTTTCCAAACAAAAAATTCACCTTACCCGTCTGAAAATACTCCTGTCCCATCTCAAAAGTCACCGTTCCCATCTCCAAAACCTCCTTACCCAAATGAAAATATGCTTCTCCAATCTAAAAATTCACCTAACCCATCTCCAAAAGCGCCCTACTCATATGGAAATACGCCTCTACAATCTAAAAATTCCCCTTACCCGTCTTCAAAAGCACCTTACCCAGCTGAAAGTACTGCTTTTCAATCAAAAAATTCACCATACCCATCTGGAAATACGCCTCTCCAATCTACAAATTCAGCTTATCCATCTCCAAAAGCACCTTCGCCATCTGAAAATACTCCTTACCCATCTCAAAATTCACCTTACCCTGTAGCTGTTAACTCGCCTCACTCAGCAAATAAACCGTTTACTGATATTAGATCTTACCCATCCGAAAATGATCAATGCGCCGCCGAAAACCCATCGTACCCAAGCAAATCTCCACCTTACCCCGTTGAAAATAAAACTGATAGTCTTACAACACATGCAATGCCAAATCCGTTAGTTGGTTACGAAATTGGATTTAGAACTACAGAAAGCGTTAGCCCACGACCGGGTTATCCTAATGAACCCGTGGTTAGTCCTCCATACCCGTTGGTAAATACCATGCCAGGAAACAGTCCACCTTACCCCGTCTCCAATAATATGCCTGGTCCACATTTGCCAGCTGCTGAAATAGACTTAAGGATATATTTGCCACCGGTTTCGCCACGCGTGGAGCCATCGGCGCCTCCACCTTCCAGCTAAACTTTGACGTATCTTATGTAAGACGTCATTGAAAAAGCGCCAGTAATTCACCACACTTGAATTCAATTTTGTATGTTAAACTCCAGCTTTGGTGAATGGAAATGGCAAATAATATATCCATATAGTTATTTCGATAAATATATTAATAAGAGAACAACATTTATTAAGCATTTTCATACCGAGTTTATACTAACCCCCTTACTCATAAAGCGCTATTTAACTAATATACTGATTAAATGGTCATGTAAATAATGTCTCATTATTTGAAAATGACAATAGAGTGACGTTATTTACGTGACCCTTTAAACAGTATATTAGTTAAATAACGTTTTATGACTAAAGGGGTAAGTATTTACAATTTTTTGTACTAAGCACTCGCCAACTAATGGTTCTTCATAGGGTGCAGTTTTGTTTGATAAATCTGCATTTATTGAAGTGAAAACGTCTTTAGCGGCGATGTGCACTTTTTTTGGGGTGGGTAAAAAATGTTAAACTCGCGTCAGGTGTCACATGACCTGATCGAAAATTCGTAAGACGGAGGGAGAGTAGTTGCAAATTAGACTGTATTTATACTGGGTGTATGTTCAAATTATTATAATATTCCCTCGCTAGCCGGAAGGAATCATTTTTGTTTCCATTTTAAGTTAATAAAAAATCTTATTCAAAAGTATTATATGTACAATGTACATGTATCTTGAACTAGCTTTCCGCTTCGCGAAATCACTCGCGATCACCTATTTTTTTAAAAACCCCTTGTATTGTGTTTTTGAAAACCACTATGTGAAAAATGTCTAGTTTCAAAAATGCACAACGTTAATAATCAAGTTTTCACTTCTGCCGGCACTTTTCTTTTCTGATTGTTTTTCCATAAACAATACTTGAAAATCTGCTTGTACAAATGGTAATCTTTTCAAGTACAGTTGGTGAAATGTTGTGCTCGATTACTTAAAATAATGCAGCGCCTCTCGCGGCCAATGGAACAAATTTCGTCCATACATTTTTTTTACCGTTTACCATCGTTTCTAACGTTTCTGACGTCATTTATTTACACCCCATAAAAATCATTTTGATGTTGAAATTTACTCATGTATTTTTGGATAAACAATTGATAATGTGATATTATATTAACTGTAATCTGAAATAATTACTGATTAGATCTTACCCATCCGAAAATGATCAATGCCCCGCCAAAAACCCATCGTACCCATGCAAATCTCCACATTACCCCGTCGAAAATAAAACTGATAGCCTTATAAATAAATATATTAACTGTAGTAAATTGTAAGTTTACTTTGAATTTTAAAGGATCATGGCGAGATTTGTAAAAAAAAAAAATTAAGATTTTTAGAGACGTTACAATGAAGTTATAATTGATCCTTGGTGCCTAAGGAATACCTTGAGCCATTTAAAATATTTTTAGAACCCCGGGATAAAAATGCTAATTTCTATGGCATGCCAGCGAATCGCGACTATTCGCGACCAAAACCGTTATGTTGTTGTTCTGTTTTGCGGGGTTTATAAAATATTTCATGTATCTCAACATTGGAAGTGACTCAAAACTCTCTAAAATGTTTTATTTTTTTGTACAAATCAATGTATGGATCTCGCCATGATTCTTTTAGAGGTTATTTATTCACAAAGTACGGTTCACGGTGCTTATAAATTATTTGATTGTTGAGCAAATTATTTGTATACTATCTAAGACCTTAAAGATATATGAGATTAAATCAACTCCGTAATATTCTGGTGCTAAATATGATATTAATGAAAATAATATATGAACAAAATTTATATAATAAGCAATTTAAACGTACTGTTATTATAAAGCGCATTTAAAACTGTGTGTAAGTAAGGCATAATAATTATGATAAAGACATGATACATCTGATTTTATTTTAGAAATGTTTAAATTTTTGCAGAAATTCCGTGCGACTGAATTTTAAATATGGCAGTTAATCTGCAAAATGAAAAAAATAAAAAAAGAATCTATTTACATATAAGTGTTATTTTTAGAACCTATTTTTGTTCTTGGTTAAGTTAAAAAAAATCTTAGATTTTAGTGTGAAAATTATTATCAGATCATGAGTATGAATGAAAAGCCAAATATAAATTGTACTTCGTGCCTTCACTATTGTAATATTTATATAATCAAATATTATATATTGTTGATTCTATAATTTTAAGTTGAACTGTGAAACGTGAACTCTCTTACAATTCATTTAAAATCCATATCTGCTTTACTTTATAAGTCTTTATAAGTTTTTGTTAAAAAATAAATATACAAGCTTTTTTGGTGACTGTACTTTTTGTTGACTGTACTTGCATTTTCTTCCAATACACTAATGTATATCAAGTCAAGTCAAAGTTAATTATCTCCAAAAGCATAGCCTTACGCATCTGAAAATACTCCTTTCCCATCTCGGAAGTCACCTTACCCATCTGAAAATTCACCTTACCTTCTCACTCGGCAAATAAACCGTTAATGAATTAATTAATATTTAATTACTAGTCACAATGAATTTAAGAGAGTTCATAATTCGTGGGATATCTCATGCATAATCTAGCTTTAAGTGTAATGTAATTAGTGTTATTTCTATATTATTATTATTTTTTAAAGATTTTTTGCATTTCTTTAATATACTCAATGTTATGGATAAAATATTGTTTCATTCAGTAAGAATCCACTTACCTACTATAGACCGGGAGATACTGGCACAAATTTCCTGGTCATTTGTACCAGTATGGCGATCCTTCAGGGTCTAATTACGTAATGACGAAAAGGAAAATGATTATATTATTTGTACCAGGCTAATTTTTGCACAGCTAATCATCGTCGAGTAGTCATTCATGAAAATCCACCATACCACCGCAAAGGTGCGATTAACGCCCACGCGATTGGGCCGCCGGTACCAGCGCTATGAGTCGCCATACCGGTACAAATGACCAGGAAATTTGTGCCAGTATCTCCCGGTCTACTAGTCTTGAAGGGTTTTTCCACAGAAGTGGAGAAAAGTACATTTATTTATTATTTATTTATTATTTATTGCACAATGTACACAACATAACACAATACAGTATATTATGTATACATAGACCCTGTTAGGGTGTTGCAAAATCTTATAATAATTAGGTAATGATTATTCATTTTATTAATATAAGTTATTACCTAAATATTATATATCGATCGTATAGAGATAGAAATATTTATTCTGATATCACTTATCCTAAATACCCGTTTACATAAAAATAAGCAAAATATCATACATACATTCACGTTATGGAAAAACTGGCCAAGTGTTAATCTGACTCGCGTTATTCTATACCTAGGTATCTTTGGAAAATGTTAGTTACATGTAAATCTTTGGTTGATTCCCTATATTTATTATTTTTCTTTATGTAGCATTTTTCTGCTATTTTGTAGTACCTAGGTGAAGTTTTGGTCCACGTATGAACCTTATTGTAACACGATAAGGTTCATTATCACGTCACTCGAACAACTCTGACGTGGAGTTTCACATGAGTTTCCGGGTTAAAAATTATCTTTGGAAGTATTTCATACAAAATGTTTTACGGTAGTATCTAACGAGTATTGATTACATAACCGTCTACTCATGGTAGGGGAACACGATATAATGAAACGTTAGGAAAATTTCATCAATAACTCGTTGGTTGGATATGCCTAATTTCGGATGGGGATGTTGCCGATGAATAAATTTTGCTGTTCTTCAGTGCCCATGTGACAGCCCGACGCTTCTACGTTTACCTGTAACAGTAACAATTGCGTGAGTTGGTTTAAAGCAAATCCCAGGTTTTAAATATATCCATCACTTTCTAGTGTGATATAACAAAAAGAGCTATATTAAAACCTGGGTTTTACCATAGAATAAATAATAGTACATCAGAAGGATAACGTTCTGTTAGCAAAGATGCGAGTTAAACCTAGTTACAAGGCCGGTAACGTTCATAATACTTCGCACGCCTCGATATAACCTTCGTTATAAGTAATCATTTACTGACTGTGCGGCGCTCGTATTGAATCAAAATGCACCCTTAGTCCGCGCCGTGAGAGTCTGTATTATTTATCGCTTTGATATAGCCGCTTCTACTGTACGGTTAGGTTGTAGTGAGAAAACAAATTGAATCCTTTGATATCAATTAGTAGTAGAATACACTTGACTGAGGTGTAATGTAATGTAGTACATTACTGATAATTAGTACATTATTGTTGAGTGTACTACCTATTTGTATTTTATTACGTTATTTTTAATTAAAATTGACAATACCTTTTGGCTTTTTGAGTGGCCATACTTAAAAAACCGGCCAAGTGCGAGTCAGACTCGCGCACCGAGGGTTCCGTACAAGTCATCATTCTCTTATTTTAGAAGTTACAGGGGGGGGACACACATTTTACCACTTTGGAAGTGTCTCTCGCGCAAACTATTCAGTTTTTGAAGACCTATCCATAGACACCCCTCACTAATGGCACAGTTTAATAACTATACAGTCGGTCGACGAAGCAATCTAAAGTCTAGACAGGGCAATCGTGCGGGGTGTGAGGGACGAGACGCGGGAAAGCCGTTACCGACCTGCGAACAAAATTATGTTAGTAGCTCGGTAAACAGCATTCAGGGCTAACGCGTGTTTGTGTCTGTAATTATTTTATTTAAAATGGTGCAAACGACGTGTGCTGTGAGAGACTGCAAGTCTTCATCCTATTTAAATAAAGATCTGCGGTTTCATCAGCTTCCACACACAGACGAAAGGTAAATAAATCATGGTTTGTTATCGTATTTTTTTCAATAGGTCTGATGATGGAGTAGGAGGGTAAGCACTGGAACTCCATAGTGGAACATCGTATCCTAGCCGTGTTTGGGTTTGTTGGAATTGTCGTGAGATGAACTTTGACCATGTATGGTTTTCAGGGTCTGATGATGGAGTAGGAGGGTAAGCACTGGAACTCCATAGCGGAACTTCGTATCCTAGCCGTGTTTGGGGTTGTTGGAATGGTCGTGAGATGAACTTTGACCATGTATGGTTTCCAGGGTCTGATGATGGAGTAGGAGGGTAAGCACTGGAACTCCATAGCGGAACTTCGTATCCTAACCATGTTTGGGGTTGTTGGAATGGTCGTGAGATGAACTTTGACCATGTATGGTTTCCAGGGTCTGGTGATGGAGTAGGAGGGTAAGCACTGGAACTCCATAGCAGAACTTCGTATCCTAGCCGTGTTTGGGGTTGTTGGAATGGTCGTGAGATGAACTTTGACCATATATGATTTCAGGGTCTGATGATGGAGTAGGAGGGTAAGCACTGGAACTCCATAGCGGAACTTCGTATCCTAACTAGGGCATGAATCTCGGAATCTCGGAATCTCGTAATATCGGAATCTCGGACCGTTTTTTCCGATATTACAATATCGGAATTGACTGATCCAATATCGTAATATCGGAATCGGATATTTTTTCTATTTGAGTTTTTAAATAAAGCTTTTAAGCGCGCCACAAGGTATGGTCACCTAGAGCTATAAAATAACGTATCGTACATCAATTTTGCCTACCAGTGTTGCAAGCGAGCGTGTTTTTTCAACAAAATACGATGTTCATTGTCCATAAAAATGCTTGACGCTTTGTTTTTAGGAAAATATTAGCAAGAAAAACTTTCTTTTTCTCATAGACGAGGAGATTTTCCAATAATAGCATGGAGGACCTCTTGGCTCATTATGAAACCACTAATCTCCAATTCAGACTTGCAATCAACACACAAGATGAAAATATTAATAATAGACCGGGCCTAACTTAATAGAATGGACGTACTGCGAAAAAGATACATCAACCTCGGCTCTACCACTTCCAACATAGGAGACTGTGAAGATGAGATCAGAAGACCATGCGCAATGACAAGATCAGCAGTAGGAAGATTTGGAAAGACCGTAGGATAACCAGGAAAACAAAGATTCGACTTATGAGATGCCTGGTCTTTCCGATCTTTCTCTAAGGAGCCGAAACTTGGTCCTTAAGCCTATAAGATCGCCGGAAAATTGACGCACTGGAGATGTGCTGCTGAGGACGCTTCTTGAAAATTCTGTTGACGGCCTTTCACACCAATAACTCGATCCTGTAGGAGCTTAGAATAACAGATAGCTTTTCATCGACTATGCAGCTTCGAATTCTGAAGTTATTTGGTTACATCTGCAGAAACGAACACTCGATGAAGAGTCTTATTGTCCAGGGTGGGAGAGTGTACTCGCAACGCTACGAAAGCTGTAACCCTAGTCAAGGAGAACAGTGAAGATCCACCATGTACACTATCTATTGCAACCACGAGCACTTTGACAGGAGTGCTCGACTGAGCAGAAGATGTTTTCAATCAACTTTATAACGAACTAGTTGTCCCCGAGGTTTCACCCGCGTTCTCGGGATCAAAAGTAGCCTATAATACTCGGGGAGAATGTAGCTTCCTAAAAGCGGAAAAAAAAACGAATCTGACCGGCAGTTCCACAGATTTGCCAGTTTAACCAAACAAAAAACTCTTCCCATTTATAATGTTAGTATAGATAGATAATTATGTAAAGTTTATAAGGAATATGTGCTATTTATAAGGGATATGTGCTATTTATAAGGAATATGTGCAATTTTTAATAAAAATGTCTAATTCCGATATTAATATCGGAATTCCGATATTGAGATCCAATATCGGAAATCAATATCGGAATTGAAAAACATTCCGATATTACATGCCCTAATCCTAACCGTGTTTGGGGTTGTTGGAATTGTTGTGAGATGAACTTTGACCATGTATGGTTTCAGGGTCTGATGATGACGTAGGAGGGTAAGCACTGGAACTCCATAGTTGAACTTCGCATCCTAGCCGTGTTTGGGGTTGTTGGAATTGTCATGAGATGAACTTTGACCATGTATGGTTTTCAGGGTCTGATGATGGAGTAGGAGGGTAAGCACTAGAACTCCATAGTCGAACATCGTATTCTAGCCATTTTTGAGGTTGTTGGAATTGTCGTGAGATGAACTTTGACCATGTATGGTTTTCAGGGTCTGATGATGGAGTAGGAGGGTAAGCACTGGAACTCCATAGTGGAACATCGTATCCTAGCCGTGTTTGGGGTTGTTGGAATTGTTGTGAGATGAACTTTGACCATGTATGGTTTCAGGGTCTGATGATGACGTAGGAGGGTAAGCACTGGAACTCCATAGTTGAACTTCGCATCCTAGCCGTATTTGGGGTTGTTGGAATTGTCATGAGATGAACTTTGACCATGTATGGTTTTCAGGGTCTGATGATGGAGTAGGAGGGTAAGCACTAGAACTCCATAGTCGAACATCGTATTCTAGCCATTATTGAGGTTGTTGGAATTGTCGTGAGATGAACTTTGACCATGTATGGTTTTCAGGGTCTGATGATGGAGTAGGAGGGTAAGCACTAGAACTCCATAGTCGAACATCGTATTTTAGCCATGTTTGGGGTTGTTGGAATTGTCGTGAGATGAACTTTGACCATGTATGGTTTTCAGGGTCTGATGATGGAGTAGTTATTATAATATTGTTTAAAATATAATAATGCTAACAATGTTTTATTGTTATCTGCAATAAATAAATAATTTTGTAAATATTGTTTACTTGTGACAACCCTGGCCGTCGCGATACTGTCTAGACGTTGTCGGCATTTTTCACAAGATCAAAGGCGTCGGACGACTGTATGGTTATTAGACTGTGCTAATGGGTTTGTTGAAAAAAATATTTGAGTTTCAGTTCTAAGTATGGGGAACCCCCAAAATTTATTGTTTTTTTTCTATTTTTGTGTGAAATTCTTAATGCGGTTCACAGAATACATCTACTTACCAAGTTTCAACATTATAGTTCTTATAGTTTCGGAAATAAATGGCTGTGACATACGGACGGACAGACAGACAGACAGGACGAATCTATAAGGGTTCCGTTTTTTGCCATTTGGCTACGGAACCAGTTTCACAGACGTATGAGTAGTAGTTAGTACTACTCATACGTCTGTGAAACTGGTTCCGTAGCCAAATGGCAAAAAACGGATAGAATTTGCGATGGAGTAAGTACTTTTTGTTAGCGGCTACCTACGGCCCTGGCCATTGTGGCGTCATAAATTTGGACATTTATAAGATAGGTACTTATAACATATTCTGGGCAGATTCCTAGTCTCTACTCACCTTAAGAATATGATTCATATTGATAAATTGGCATGTGTTCAAGTTGTACAGAGACATTTGTGGTACTGTTATCGCAAACGCCCAGTTCTTCGATGAACGCGCCGGCACTGGTCCCTTGGTCAGTTCTAGAATTTTCTCAGACTTCAGTTTTGTACCTTCGAGGGATTTCGCGATGTATTCTGTATTCTGTAAATAGATATAGGAAAGATATGTGTTCAGGATATATTTGGGTGATATAGATGAAAGTATGACAAGAGGGTGATATAGATGAAAGTGTGACAAGAGGGTGATATAGATGAAAGTGTGACAAGAGGGTGATATACCTAGATGAAAGTATGACAAGATGGTGATATAAATGCTTTCACTGTCTGATATGAGCGTGTATCAAAAAAAGGTTTGGTAAAATGTATACAAAACTGACGTGCATGTAAGCGAAGATTCTCATGCTAAAGGGAATCTGAGTGCCTTGTGTGAGTTTTTTTAACCTATTTAGATGGAATGAAAGTAGCGCCATCTAGTGACAATATTTTTGTATGTAATATTTGACTTCATGTTTTCTTCAGATACAATTAAAAAGACAATCTCACTGTTATAATGGACAACTTAATATTTTTAATCTTGACAGGACTGTTGTTGGCGCAGCTGATTTCCACCGGTATAGTTTGTCCGCCGCAGACTCCTCTGGTGGGCATCTTCACTATTATTTCTGCCGTTCCAGACATAACGC
This sequence comes from Achlya flavicornis, assembly GCA_947623365.1. Taxonomy (NCBI): domain Eukaryota; kingdom Metazoa; phylum Arthropoda; class Insecta; order Lepidoptera; family Drepanidae; genus Achlya; species Achlya flavicornis. The sequence goes on from OX392481.1 coordinate 13,083,396, forward strand.
AACAGCAACAGTAAAAGTCCTCTATTTGCATCTCCAGCGGATTCTGAAAATCCACAAGGAATTTAATTAACTCTCTTAGCAGTCGAGACCGAGACCGAAAGGCGAGCTTGGGGGTCCGAAACTCGCAGATTTGCGGGTAGAATATACCTAACCCGGAAGGCGATGATAGCTCAGTGGTAGTCCCGGGTTCGAATCCTACAATGACCTTGAGCTTTCGGTGAAGAAAACATCGTGAGGAAGCCATAGCATGGTGGTAGGGTACTTTGTAGTACCCACCTGTCTGGCTACCACCCTCAAGTTGAAAATCTGTCGCCAAGCACCTATGGGTGTGTTCCGCCAGCTGCACTTGAGCCAGTTTCTTCTACGCTCTGTGTGCTTACCCCTTCGGCCACATCATCACTAACCTCTTCACAAGTGCCTTATCAGGGCCTAAATTGAATAAATTATTTTTGAATTTGAATTTGACCATATACTAGTGAAACCGCGAAATTAACACAATATTGAGAACGTGTTTTTTTTTGTCAAACAACACACAAGTTAAACTTACCTTTGCCAATGGATTCATATTCAAATCAATGTGTGGTAGGATGATCAGAGGGCCCTCCAGTTCTTGGTTGAACTTCAAGACGCGGTCCACCACGGCCTTAAGTCCGTATCTAACGTGACCGACCTTGCCTTCGAATGAGGAAGGCAGGTTGTCCGGCAGCACAAATTGGAATGGGAATTCATAGTGGCCTGGGACAAGTGTAATTTTTCCTATGGAATAAAAAAAATGCAATGGTAATGCTGACAAGCAGGCTGTTGGTCCACTTGATTTTAACAGGTTACCTTCGCCTGTTGACATTATCAATGCTAGGTTAGTTTAAGGCCTACATACTCAGTTTACGGGTTAGGGCCATTCAATTCTTATGTAAGAATCAAAAGAGAGGAGGACATGGGGGACGGGGGGTCTGGATGGTGATTACGGCAGCAATATTTATTTATTTACATTTCTCTGAAAAATTTTGTACCTATATTTTGATTTCAACTTACTTTCTAGACTATTTGTTCCTTATTTTTGAACATTTAAAGATTTCCGTGCTTCGGAAGGCACGTAAATCGGGTGGTCCCGGATATAAATTCATTGTGATAGTCGTTAAGCTAATTGGAAGCTTCCAGGCGGCTTGAAAACTCCGACAGTAGGTTCACCACTAGCCTACCTCCATTCTGATCTGCAGTGGGCACCCATGCGTGGTGTAATTTTTGCCTATTTTCTTTCACCTTAATTTATGAATATGACGGGCCAGCTGGCGCGGTTGTTTAAGACTCTGGTTAAGATTCCACCTATCGCGCTGCAGGTCGTGGGTTCGATTCCTACACAGGGCATAAGTTTGTGTGGAGGACATGTCTGTATGTCCTGTGCCTGGGTGTAATTACGTATATTAAGTATTTACAAACATAAAGTAGTATATGTATTATACTATACTGTACAATAGTACAAGCTCTGCTTAGTTTAGGATCAGATGACCGTGTGTGAGGAATGACCCAGGATATTTATCATTATGGGCTGACGACGATGATGATGATTTTGAACATTTTGCAGAGTTGCCATGACAACGTTACCACTTACCGTCTTCATCCCCGATAAGGTACAGTTTCACGTGTATGTATTCTTCGTATGACTCGTAAACGTCGTCGACATACCGCTGGTATTCCGTCCAATGAACATTGCAAAAACCTTTGATAACTAAGTATATTCCTGTAAGTAAATAATAATAATAATAATGACTGACAACCGCTGACTTTGACACACCTTGATTTTTGTGATTTTTTTTGAATATTTATTTTTATCGTATTTATACCAAATTTTCTACACCTCAAGCATATTTAAAATAGTAAAAAAACAGGAAAGCAACAAGAAAGCAACAAACATCTGTAAATTTGGAATAATCGGTACCTTTGAAAATTATATATCATGTCACCTTGACAACCTACATGCCAATCAATAAAATACAAAATGAAAACATAGTGAAAGAATGATCACGAGATCAAGGCTGAAAAACACAGCGGAACGCACAAACGCACGCCCACCACCCTCGCCCGCCTCAGTCAGCTCCTCGCCATCTTCGTCGGGCGCAAATTTCGCCACTGCGCCTGACACTAGCGAGTCGAGCGACGAGCGCGGACCGTCGCCCCCGCCGCCGCGACCACCTGCGCGACGAGGACGGCCACCGCTGCCGGCACGCTTGGGGCCTGTGGGACAACCTGTCCCGCGCCTGACCCCCGCTACCGGTGGTATAGTGCGTCGCATGCGGTGGACACAGTCCATGAATGAAAACTGCATGCGCGCCTACTATGGGGCTACAGAGGGGGGAACCAACCTGTCCGCGTACCGTGACCGGATGCTGCCTCTGTTTCAGATCCTTGAACCAGCCATCACTGTGACCGCGCAACGGTGGCGCAACGCCTATCGGATCAGGTGCGGGCCATCCAGCGGCTCAAGAGGCTGGATGACTCTGTACTTGATCGGCTACGCTTGGAAGTGTTGCCTGTTCGCTCTACCTCTACTTTGACGCGGGATCCACCTGCTGTTTCGCCGATTTCGGTGCCGATACCAGACCAGGCACCGAGGGCGGTGCGGGTTGATCCCAGTGCCGACGAAGAGGACTGTGTGAACAGCGTAAGCACTCAAACCAATGAGCATTTGAGGAGGACTTTGGAGGAAGCGATTGTGCTGTATAGGTCCGCGCCCAACTCTAGGCCGCGAATACCACGCTTGCCCACAAATAAACGAAACTTAGCGCTAATGGGAGCCCTGAACGCTTTACTAGACCCGTATCTACGGGCTAGTGAAGATTTAGTTGATACCCACTCGATTCTGTACTGTGGGGCCATCGCGGCGTGCCGTGTTGCTCGTGTCAGGCTACCTGTTCCTGACCGAGCCACGCGGACCGTCGGTGGTGCCCCCGCATGGCAAGTGCGGATCGAGCGGCGTATCAACACGTTCAGGACTCTCATTGCAAAGCTGATTTGCTTCAAGGAGGGCAATAATCGCCCTCGTGTCATGCGCTTTGTGACCCAGGCCTTTGCGGGGACTGATATTAGGTCCCACGACTACTTGGCCTGTGTCACAGAGCGCATTGACTTCTTGAAGCAAAAAGTTTATGCGTGGGCAAGCCGTATTCGCCGCTACAGAGAGCGTGTGGATCGATTCCAGCAGAATCGCTTCTTCCAGAGTGACCAGAGGAAGGTATACCGAAAGTGGGAGGGAACCGACCAACGTGTGTTGGATGGACAGTTACCGGATACTACTGCTATGATTAATTTCTGGCGTAGTATCTGGTCAATGCCTGTCCAACACACCGAGGGTGATTGGATGAGTGTTGTCAAACGTGAGTGTGAGTCCATCGAACCAATGGAGGCTATTACCATCAGCCCCATTGACATAGGTTGTGCGATCCGTACGACCCAGAACTGGAAAAGTCCTGGGCCGGATGGATTGCACAACTTTTGGATAAAGTGGTTTCGATGCTCACACGAACGTTTGGCAACGCAATTCCAACAAGCCCTTGAGGATGGTTCCCTGCCAACTTTCCTAACAACCGGTGTTACTTCCTTGCTCTTTAAGTCCGGTAGTACCACGGAACCGAAAAACTATCGACCCATCACGTGCTTGCCTACACTATACAAGCTCCTTACATCCATTTTGAGAGCAAAAATTAATACGCACATTGTTGCGAATAACGTTTTGGCCTCAAAATGGATGTAGGGGTGGGTCCCGTGGTACCAAAGAGCTCCTCCTCATCGACACGATAATTTGCCAACAAGTCCGGCGGAATAGGGGAGCCATGTCGGCTGCCTGGATTGATTACAAGAAGGCCTATGATTCAGTGCCTCACTCATGGCTGGAGAGGATCTTGGAACTGTACAAAATTGATACAGCTCTTAGATCCTTCTTGAGCGCATGTATGAGGCAGTGGATGACAGTCCTTCGTCAACCAGGTGGTGGAGATGGCACTTCTGGCCCGCAGGACTTTATAAGGATTCAGCGAGGTATTTTCCAGGGTGACAGTTTGAGTCCTCTGTGGTTCTGCCTAGCTTTGAATCCGCTCAGTACTCTGCTGAAGGATTCAGGACTAGGCTGCCGGCTTCGAAGAGGGGGTGAGGTCATTTCTCACCTGTTGTACATGGATGACCTTAAACTATTTGCACCAAAACGTCAAGACTTGTTGGAGCTACTGAAAATGACAGAAGTTTTTAGTAGCGCCATCAAAATGGAGTTTGGTGTAGATAAGTGTGCGGTTATGCATGTACAGCGGGGGAAAGTCGTAAATTCAACGAATTTACAGCTTTCTGAGACAATGTCTCTCAGATCACTCTCCGAAGCAGAAACCTATAAGTACCTTGGTATGTCACAGTCGTTGGGTATTGTGGACGGGGACATAAAGCGGGCTGTGAAGGAGCGCTTCTTCTGTCGCCTGACAAAAGTACTGACCAGTCTTTTGTCGGGTGGTAACAAGGTGCGCGCCTTCAACGCCTGGGTGATGCCCCTGCTCACGTACTCCTTTGGCATACTAAGGTGGACTCAAACTGAGCTGGACGCCCTGGATAGGAGGGTCCGTCTCCTGCTCACAACACATCGAATGCTACACCCACGCTCGTCTGTTATGAGACTGTACATCCCGCGTAAGTGTGGAGGCCGTGGCTTTTTAAACGCCAAGAACCTCCACAACCACGAGTTGTACAGTCTTAGGAAGTATTTCCTTGACAACGAGTGTGGGATGCATCGCGATGTGGTGGCAGTAGACAGGGGCCTCACCCCGTTATCCTTGGCAAACGAGAACTGGCGCAGACCAAAGGTGCTAAGCACCGAGGACCGCAAGGACGTATGGAAGAGTAAGGAGCTACACGGGCGGTTCTACAGGGCCCTAACAGGGCCCGATGTAGATCTGCTCGCGTCGGTGAACTGGCTACGTTTTGGTGACCTCTTTGGGGAAACCGAAGGTTTTGCCTGTGCAATTGCGGACGAAGTTATCAAGACGAATAACTACCGGAAATATATCCTGAAGGACGGTACGGTCGACATTTGTCGAGCATGCCACCGTCCCGGAGAGTCACTCAGGCATATTATTTCCGGTTGTTCTCATCTTGCTAACGGCGAGTACTTGCACAGACATAACCTAGTAGCCAGAATCATCCACCAGCAACTTGCTCTTCAATACGGCCTTGTTGAGTCCGAAATGCCGTACTATAAGTACGCACCTGCGCCAGTTCTCGAAAATTGTCGTGCCACGCTCTATTGGGATCGATCTGTCATCACGGACAGGACTATTGTAGCCAATAAGCCTGATATCGTGCTGACAGATCGATTGAAGCGCCGGGCAGTGCTCGTTGACATCACCATCCCCCATGACGAGAACCTCGTGAAGGCCGAGAAGGACAAGCTCAGCAAGTACCTTGACTTGGCCCACGAGGTGACCGCCATGTGGGATGTTGATTCGACGATCATTGTCCCGATAGTTGTTTCAGCGAACGGTCTCATAGCGAAGAGTCTCGACCAACATCTTGAGAGGCTCTCGCTGGATGGCTGGATCAAGGGTCAGATACAGAAGGCAGTACTCCTGGACACGGCGCGCATCGTCAGGAGATTCCTCTCTCTGCAGCCCTAACCACCGGTAGCTTGAGCCCTACCCCGCTACCGGCGGCATACTAGGATTAGGTTTTTTATAACATTTTTAGTTGTTTTTATAGAAATATTGTAAAAAAAATAATCATATTTATATATAGGATTAGGTTTTTTTATAATATTTTTGATTTTATACATTAATGTCATAAAAAAATAATTTTAAGAAATCAGCTAAATAAAGAGAATAATAATAATAAAATTCTTTATTTGCAGGCAGAGGTACCCATAATGGTGCTTACTACTTATAGCAGTAAATGTAAAATTAAAGCTAAAACACAATACACAATAGTGTTGAGGTCAATAGACTTACTTAGTAAAACTACACAATAGTGTAAAGGTCAATAGACATGTATAAATAAAACAGTAATTTAAAAAATAGCAATAAAAACACGTTTAAAACCGACTATTTTCGGTTCTCATCCATATGAAGAGAAAGCCAATGTCTGAAGATTGGACTATTAAAATCGACAGCCCTCAGGATCGCATTCTGTGATCTCTGCAGTCTACCCCAAAATGACGCCACTCGCGTTCTAATTACGGCAAAGAAGTCAGGCACCCCCATCTCAGCGAACATACCAGACGCGCTGCAGTACCGCGGCCGACGCATGAGTATGCGAAAACAATCATTGTATTGCACCCTCATGGTACTATATACTTTTCGACGGTATTTAACCCAGAGTTGGCAGGTGTAGAAGCATTGACAAAAAGCATTGAAGAGTGTCAATTTTACCTCTTTGCTACACCTGCCAAACCTTCGCGCCAGCATGTTGCACCGTACAGAAAGTGCCCTCCTCTCACGTTCGATATCAGCGTCATCATTCAGATTATCCGTAATAATATGACCAAGGTATTTGAACCGCTGCACCATCCTCACCACTGCTTCATTCAGCCGTAACACCGGAATATTCTCCGGACCCTTCCCTGCCCTAAATACCATCGCTTCGGTTTTATTTACATTATATTTCAGCCCATGTGCAGCTGCATAGTGCTCACAGACCGAAAGCAACCTACTTAATCCCTTGATCGAGGGGCTGAGGAGAACCATGTCATCGGCATAACTTAGGTTGTTTACACATAGTCCACCTATGTGACAACCTATGCGAGTCCCCCGCAGCTCCTCGATCAGCCCATTCACGTAAATGTTGAAAAGGTCCGGAGATGTCAATCCACCCTGACGAACACCACATTCTAACCTATAGCTGCTAGAAAAAGCGTCGCCCCATTTAACTGTATTAGTTTGGCCCTCGTACCAAGCCCTCAACAGACCAACCACCTCCCCTGAAACACCTGAATCGCGCAGTTTTTTCCAAAGAATTGAATAATTCACTAGATCAAACGCACGACTCAGGTCGAGAAAACAGGCATACACTGATGTTTTGTGTTCCACGTAGTAGTTAACTGTATGTTTTAAACTTATAATGGCAGTATCTGTCGAAAGGCCAGGACGGAAGCCAAACTGTGCATCATCAATGCTAACATTCCTTAGCAGCTCAGGCTGGATCAGCCGCTCAAACACCTTACCCAATATTGTACCCAGAGATATAGGGCGGTAGTTAGCTGCAGAGCCACGATCACCAGTCTTGTTCTTTATTATCGGTACGACTATTGTCTTAGTAAGGTCTGGCGGAACAAACGAGTATTGAAGGCATAAGTTAAAAAGCTGACTTAATTTTGTGTACAAATGCGTACCTGCGTGAATAATGTGCTCGAGAGTAAACATTATTGTTATTTACTAGGTATACTTACTGCTAGCTAATATCGGAATATGATCTAAGTGTAAAGTTTCTTTTATTAACCGACTTCAAATAATTGGACTGTTTTACAAAAAACTTAAACCGACTTCAAAGTACACGTAAGAAGTAATAAAATCCTGATGATGATGATCCTCACCAAACGGGAAGTGTACCCTTCCAGACTAAAAAAGAATTTTCCAAATCGGTTAATAAATGACGGAGTTATGAGGTAACAAACTCCGTCATTTATTAACATCATGTACTTTGAAGTCGGTTTAAGTTTTTTGTAAAACAGTCCAATTATTATTTCCGTCCAGTCATTTCAAAGATTTGTTTTTCGATTGAGTAACAAACACAAACTTTCACATTTAATAATATGAAAATGTCAAATTATTCTGAGCAAGTTTTAATTAGCGTTCCTCTGGGCTATAAAGCAAACTATGTCTACGTTAGAGCTAGCTACTCGCCTAATCGTATGAAAATGTTCATCAAAATCGGTTAAGTAGTTTATCCGTAAAAAATATGTTACTTAGTTAGATTTTGATCGAGTTAGATGAGTTTTTGATAGAATAGCACCAAAGTTAAAGGAAAATTAAAATAGGTATATACGAAATAATAGTTATATGTAGCTACTTAATATTTGATTAAGGAAAATAACAACCTAATATATATTTTTGGCAACTACAGAATGATTGAATTAAAAAACCCGACTGCGTAAAACAAAAATTAACTGACAAGAGAAAAACAAGCTCATTAATCTATAGAATCTATACATATAAAAGAAAGTCATGTTAGATAGACTACTTATTTATAACTTAAGATCGACTGAACCGATTTGGCTGAAAATTGGTGGGGAAGTAGCTCAGAACCAGGAGACGGATATAGGATACTTTTTATAGGGTAGGGTAGGTAAGGAGGTAAAGAAGGGGGCGTGGGTGAAATCGCGGGCGGAAAGCTAGTTTTGAATATAATTTGAATTGTAGGTATTGCAGTCGGGGTTAAACAAATATTACGAAACAATACATATGCGGACCGATCTGGATAATTTTGGTTTTAAAATATTTGTGGAAGTCCAGGGAAAGTGAGATGTAGGGTAGAGTAGCGTACGGTAGGGAAGGATAGGATATAGGGCACCACGCGAACGAACTCGCGCCGGGCAGCTAGTAAAAAACCTTTATTTCTTTCAAGTGTGTACTTACCCCGAATAGTTTTAGGTTTTCCCTCATCAAATATTAAATTACCTATTATAGTTTGACCGGGGTAATACAACCCGTTTTTTTGGTTTAACACTATTCTGCCCTCTGTAAACCCCATCTTTAAAAATGTTTCCACCGTGTTTAGAGTAAAACACGTCCTATTCAACGATTTTCGGCTAGCGGAATAGAAGAATCTTTTGGAATGGCGCGAGCGAACACTGCCTATCCGTGCTGCCTGCGATTGGTCCAAAATATATTCCAATCATAGACGACAAATCTAGCTGTTATCAGCGTTATGTAGGTACCTACCTAAGAATCCTTCTGGGACTGTATCAATATAAAAATATTATATAGAAAATCGTTGTTATAACTCCAGTTTTATCCGCGTTCCAGGGAGCTCTTGCGTTATTTCCGGGATTGATAATTTGGTTTACATTCTCATTATTTCTGATAGTTCATATTACCACAGAATATTCAGATATTACTATTATTTATATGACGGGCCAGTTGGCGCAGTTGGTTAAAGACTCCACGTCTTTAACCAACTGCGCCGCAGGTCGTGTGTTCGATTCCCACACAGGACATGCATTTGTGTGCATGGACATGTCTGTATGTCTTGAGTCTGGGTGTAATTATGTATATTAAGTATGTATTTACAAACAAAAAGTAGTATATGTATTATATCAGTTATCTGGTTTCCATAGTACATACAAGCTTTGCTTAGTTTGGGATCTGATGACCGTGTGTAAGGAATGTCCCAGGATATTTATTTATTTATTTTACTAGAAGAGAACACGCCCTGTATTTAACTTTCAAACGTAGTACGTACAGTAATACAATTACAGAACTTATTCTTTTATACTAGACTAGCAGACCCCATCGGATTCACCCGCGTTTTTTGCGCGGAACAATCATTATTTCTCAAAAATAAAAGTAGCTAGGTTATTCCTTATAAAATCAGCTATGAACCGGCACAGACAGACAAAAAATTCCAATATATTTAAAACATTTTTTTTTGCCATAGATGAGCATCAGTTTATTAAATTGAATGTTTTGTTTTGATCCTCGACCCTCTTATCTATATACTAGCTTTTTGCCCGCGGCTTCGCTCGCGTAGACTATAAGATTTGTTCGCGTAATAAACGCTAAGATATTAATTTCGTGAAGATTCCTAATAATTGTTCTTGTGAACTCGTTGGCCAATGCGATGATGAGAGCCCGGCGCGGCGACAGCTGGTGGAGGACCACGTACTCCCATCCATCAATCAGTCAGCCAGGACTTTGCTTTTGAAATGAGTAATTTCAATCTTTTATATAAAGCCGGCCAAGCGCAAGACTTAGTCTCACTCGCGCACCGAGGGCTCTGACCTTCCTTGGATGTATATTTATTGGATTGGGCCATCACTGTTGATTAAAACTGGACCGCATAATTAAGTTTGTTTGTGAAGGAATTTGGATGATATTGAAAAAACTGTGCTAGTTAGAAACATTGTTCTATTTTTCCTATACTTTTTCCAGATTTTTCGCATTGCGAACCTCGGAGATTGGAATTATTCATCAATGTTTTAAAATGTACAAATAAAGCCCTTTCACATGATACCTCACTAAAATTTGTAGCCCTGCTTTGAAATTGCAGGGCCCACTCTGTTCACCTTTATAACCGTAAAAGTAAAAAAATATATATATTTGCAATAAGGTTGGGTAAGCAATATTTAAAACTATTCCAAATTTTAAATCAACACCATTACTGGTTGTTGAAATATACCTATCGCTGTAACAGTCGAACAGACAGACTAACTGGCACCATAAGGGTTCCTTTATTAGCTTTTTAGTTCGGAACCCAAATAAAAACAAAATACCAGTCACTAATAACGATATCCCAAGCACTATACAAAAAATTTGTGGAAAAGTAGATGCCTCATAGAGTAGGTATAGGCTACACGTTAAGAAAGGATTTTCCGAAACGTAACCACTTGAAAGAGAAATTGGACTCTGGCTGCAAGCAGGTTCTCTCGTTATCAATTTGGAGCAGCCCGAGCAGGGAGGTTCCTCTCCCTTACTTCGCAGTTGTGTTCCTGCGGTGAATAAGGTCGCCAGAGCTGGGTGTAGGGAACCAGTATGTAGTAGGCACCAAAATAATACCTACCGCTGCCGGCACAGCGACTCTCTCAACCTTCAAACACTTTTTCAAGAAGGGTGTGGAGAGAGATTCGGTAAAGCGTGAGTGATACCCCTGGTGTTGCAAGCGTCTATAGGCTACGTTCACTGCTTGCCATCAGACGAACAGCAAGTTTTCTATTTGTCCTGTCTTCGTCGTAAGTGTAACTATTTATATGCCCTATATATGCCTATATGGCTACCAGTATGGTACTTTTGTCGATCAGGCTGGCCACCACATACTATCGTGCGTAAAAAGCACAGGCAGGATTCCGCTCCACTCCGACTTTAATGAAATCATTCATAGGGCTCTTGCCAGAGCTCTCGTATTAGCTATTCGTGTATCGAGTGGCTTGAAGCGTAACGATGATAAGAGGTCCATCTGACATTGATGTCCTGGAGCTCATTGTATTTTTCGCGACATTTCGAGTCGTCTGATTGACGGTTTCTATAGCCAAAGGCCTGACGAATACTCCAGCTAGAAGATTAGCATCACCATACAAAATGGCATCGCCCGCCGCCTGCAAAGTTTGGGCACACTACCAACTGGCAGCAAATTAGATCAGCTATATTCTCTTAGTGAACTGCTGGTCTCTTTTTTTAATTTTAATTGTGTTCTGTTTTTTTTCTATTTCCCACTTAGTCTGTCAAGCAATTTTATCATATCTAAATTGTTCATGGTCGTTTTTGAGAAATCGATGAACAAAAAAAACATACGCGTCCAACTTAGAGTTTCCTCATTCTTTTTTGAGTCGGTTAAAAATAGGATACCTTTTATCACGGGAGAGTTCCCGCGAGGGTGGTACAGTGGGAATAGTTATTCGACCCAGAGCTATGCCATATGTAGGCAAAGAACTTTAAATGAGAACACATCGTGAAGTTTTGCAGGTTCGATTCTTACTTAGTTAAGCCTTTTTCATAAGTTCTTCAATGCATCTGTACTTATTTTATTTGTTAATTCAAGCTTTTTTTTGTAGTTAACTAAACTAAAAGGTCAAATGGGAGAGCGCTGATGGCTCTCATCAACTAAAAGATTTATATCGAAATCATTGATCCTGTCATAAAATTGTGAGAACGAAACCATAGTGCGATTCAGGAAAAAGACAACGCCATCTAGTAGTTCTCTCCCCTGTGTCTCATAGCCGTGAGACGGCCTGTAAATAAATAAATTGAGATATTTTTTTTTCCCGTGAGCCGATTTTGATGAAACAAAGCCTAGTTGAAGCGCCAAGCAACGCTCAATCACCCTGTGGAAATCCCATGCAAATCCGTTCAGTGGGTTCGAAGATTATCCTGTTCAAACAGACAAACAGACAGACAGAAAGACAGACAGACAGACAATTTTTTTTAAAATGGTATTTATGTATTGTGTTAGTCATTCTACATCACCCCCAATCAGTTTTTGGTAAATATATTCAATGTACAGACACGACTTTTCTACAGTTTTATTATATGTATAGATATAGATATAAAATGCTTTGTCCTGAATGACTGAGAATCAACGCACAGCCTAAACCGCTGATCGTAGAGACCTGAATCTTGGAGGGTGTGTGCTTTGTATGACGTAGGCATCCGATAAGAAAGGATTTTCCGAAATTCTACCCCTAAGGGGGTGAAAAACGGGGGCAAAGTTTGTATGGGACAACGGGATTCCTTAGTCCGATCTACTTCAAATTTTGCATAAACATTCCTTAACATAATTGATGGCAGACATGTTTCGTATTTTATTGAAAATCATCGCCTATCATGGTCAAAAAGGGGTAGAAAGTTATTTTAGGGTTGATTTGCATCGAAGTTGATATCAATACTCCATAGTACTTTTGATTTAAATAAATTTTTTTATTTTGACACATGTTTGAAATATAATTCCGATTTTCACAGATTACAGAATAAGGCAGATGGAGCGAACGGAACACGGGAGTGAGGTCAAAAAAGCAAATACAAATTGAAAAACACATATCTGGTATTCGCTTTTGAATTTGTATTTGCTTTGTTTAAAAAACTTTATTTAACGAAAAACACTTTCTTTTAAATAAATTAGCACACAGCTGCTTTTAAAAATAGCAAATACAAATTCAAAATACCAGGTATGTGTTTTTCAATTTGTACCTAATTGCTTTTTATGGCCTCACTCCCGTGTTTCGCGCGCTCTATCAGCCTTTTGTTCTGGAAACTAAAATGCTCTTTAAAATTAGAATGTCAAATATAAAAGAATATTTAAATCGGATTAGAGAATTCGAAATTTGTTTGGAAGTTCATTTTCTCGGATTTTTTGGCGGGAACTTGCAGAGTTACGTTGAATAAGTTTCATAAATTCGTGTATTTTTAGTTTTATTGCATATTATCGGTAGTATTTTATCCAATGAAGATCAATCCATGTGTACCAGTGAAGTGAAATGAATTATGTGTATCGTGTCTTTTCAAAAGTTCGTGAAGAGTTTTAGAACATGACCACCACTGTAGTACGAGTATAACATGACTTTTATGGACGGTGACTGACTGCATGAGGAATATGTGAAAGTGATTTATTGTGACTAGAACTTATCTGTATACAGGGTGGGCCAGAAAGGCGTACGATTTTAAAAACACTCTTGCGTTTGAAGCTTTAGAGAGGGGACTGCGCGGGTGGTGGGGTTAAGTAGCTCGGTTCCCGGAAATTTAGTCTAGCCTATAATCGTGCGACATGGTTTCAACAAGATGGCGCGACATGCCATACAGCTAATGCCTCTTTGGCGGTCGTAAACGAGATGTTTGCTGGGAAACTGATATCGCGCCGAGGTGACATTGCATGGCCTCCTAGAAGTCCGGATCTAACGCCACTGGACTTTTTTTTGTGGGGATACCTAAAAAGTAGAGTCTACTCCAATAACCCAGCCACGATTAACCAGTTGAAGACCAATATCCAGGAAGAAATGGCAGCTATTCCCCGTGCAATGTGCCAGCGAGTTTTTACCAATTTGAGGTTCAGATTCGAAGAATGTTTGCAGCGGGATGGTGCACACCTGGATGACGTTATTTTTAAGAAATGAATTTCCCAGATGTAAATTTTTATAAAAATAAAAATTTATATGTGAATTGTACTAAGTTTTTTTTTAATCATTTTTTCAAATTCGCAATTCTTTCTGGCCCACCCTGTATATAAAATTCAAAGTCCTGACTGACTGACTGATATATCAACGCACAGCCTAAACCGCTGGTCCTAGAGACATGAAATTTGGAGGGTGTATTCTTTGTGAAGTGTAGGTATCCACTAAGAAAGGATTTTTCGAAATTCCACCCCTGAGGGGGTAAAATAGGGGATGAAAGTTTGTATGAAAGTCCGTCAGTTTCGAAGTTAGGATCCTCAAATTTTGTGTTTAGGCGGAAGATTGAAAATTAATTTATACCTGTCTAAGCGTTTTTGATAATTCCGCCCTCGAAGGGATGAAAATTGGATCTCACTGACTAATATATCAACGCACAGGCTAAACCGCTGGTCCTACAGAAATGAAATTTGGAGGTTGTGTGCTTTGCAAAGTGTAGGTATGCACTAAGAAAGGGTTTTTCGAAATTCCACCCCTGAGGGGGTAAAATAGGGGATGAAAGTTTGTATGAAAGTCCGTCGGTTTTGAAGTTAGGATCTTCAAATTTTGTGTTTAAGCTGATGACTGAAAATTAATTCATACGTGTCTTAGCTTTTTATGATAATCTGCCCTCGAAGGGATGAAAAGCAGGATGAAGTTGTGTATGGGAAATCACTGATTGATATATCAAAACGCACAGCTTAAACTGCGCTGGTCTTAGAGACATGAAATTTGAAGGGTGTGTTCTTTGGGAAGTGTACGTATCAAATATGAATGGGTTTTTCGAAATTCCACCCCTAAGAGGGTGAAACGGGGGTTGAATTTTCTGTGAACCGTAACGCGTAAGTTCTTGGTATTTACATGCTTTTTTATGATTGCGTATTTTGTAAATAAATAAAATGTTTTGAAAAAATATATAAATATCACAATATAAAATTCAAAGTCCTGACCGACTGACAGATATATCAACGCACAGCCGCTGGTCCTAGAGACATGAAATTTTGAGGGTTTGTTCTTTGTGAAGTGTAAGTATGTGGTAAGTATCCACTAACTTAACGAATTCACTAATAGTTTTCGAAATTGGAGATGCCTAACAGAGTCAATAGTCAAATTAAACAAGAAAAAAAAAACAATTGAGAGGGAGTGAGAGCACTTATTAGGTTTGTTTTTGAAGAAAAATATGTCATTTGTTTCCTGTAGGCCACGCGGGCGAAGCCGCGGGCAGAAGCTAGTATAGGTATATATTGTATATCCGCGCATGATTCAACCAATATTTACGTACGGTCAAAGGTCAACAATAGATTGGTTTCATGACAAATATAAGCCTATATACCTATACCATTGTTATAATTAGCTAACGTTTTGGCAGAAAATGATATGGCCAACACATTGACAAGCCCAATACAAAATGTAGTCAATATTTTTGCCGTTGGACCCATAAAGCTTCTATACTATACCTATATTATTAAACTGAAGAGTTTTGGTGCGATCATCTTCATTACAAGTCGGATTTGAAAACAAAAACTCGAGTCCCCGTTTATTGGCCGTCAAGCAGGATAAAGCCGCAGGAAACAGTAGTATATAAATATCACAAATAAAACGAAGTATTTACCTTGACACTTTCTTATTGTATTACAAAATCAATATAAACTACAGTAGAACTTATAGTTACAGTATAAAATCTAAAAAAATATTCATTGTAAATAGGCATAAAATACACGTTACAAAAATAACTACATATTTGTCTTAACAATATTCTGTCTTTCAATGTCATATTTATTCAATAAAACTGTATCAAAAACACTTTTATCTACACCCATGCTATAAATCCTCTATAACAGTTCCTGAAACAGTTAGCTTATTGCCAACATTAAAACCACTTAAAACACTGGACTTTCATATACATATACTCAAATATACTGGTTGTCATAGTAGTTGACTTTCATATACATATACTGGTTGTCATACTAACCATTATATCATCTAAAACAGTGTTATAATGTTGTACTGAATTTCATTATACAAGTCCTTTTTTTTTTCATTTTCGGACCATTCCTTACTCATCAAACAGCCACATTCTCCAAAAAAAGAAAAAAAAAAAACATTTTCATGCAGGCGCGTTACACTATGAGCTCGTTCCCACTATGTCGTGTGTCGGATTCCGATTTTAATCGGGTATCGGCCCTCTGTTCACACTAGTCGGCTGTCGGCCACGACCGCAGCTGGTGCCATTAGTTTGGTTGGATTCTTGTACACGATGGACGTTGACGAAGCTTTTGTTGTGATGTATTATTTGCGAAGGAAACGAAAGACAGCTAAAAATAAAAGATATTGGGTGCACCCAATTCTGAGGGAAAGATTTAATTTGGGAATATTTCAGAACTTAATAACTGAACTAAGAAGTGACGACGTTAAGTTTTTCAATTATTTTAGAATGTCAATAACTACATTCAACGATCTATTGTCTCGTATATCAGGGAGCATAAACTATCAAAATACAAGTTATTGCGCGGGCGGCACAGGGGGTGCGGCGCGGGTGGGGTCGGCCCGACATCCGGCAAATGTGAACAGTGCCATATGCGATCATATGCGAGCGTTGATCCGACACGATTTTTTTCCGGACGGGAGGGCTGACAAAACACTCGATATTTTTTGTCGGATACGACACAAAATCGTTGTCCGGCGAGTGTGAATAGCTTCATATAAAATATTCTGCCGCTACGACACACGATAAAAAATCGTCCCGACAGACGACATAGTGGGAACGAGCTCTAACACAGCGCCGTAATAAAAAAAAACTTAGAGGTTATTCGAATTCACGTCGTATGCCGCCATTTGGTTTGATATTAGAATTGCAGAAATTTATTACTTTGTTGTTTACAAAAATGATCATGGGTGTAGATAAAGTCTTGTATGCAACTGTACATAATTAGGAATTAAACCACGAATGTGGGTTCACATTCGTGTTTTAATACCCCTTATTATACGACAGTTGCATAAATAACCATTGGGGTACTACACGAGTGTAAAATAGCCACTAACCAAGCTTAGATATAGGCGCCGATCCCACAGCGGGCGGTTTAGAGTTCTGCGTACCGCGTTCACTGAAATCAGTGCGGTACTTTTGATCATTGCACACAGCGATCGCGGCGGTCAAGGAAAATGCACTTAGTACTCTGACCGCAGAACTCTAGACCGCTCGCTGTTGATCGGCGTCATAGGACGTTGATTCAGCGACCGATCGTGTAGGTAGATCGAAGTAGTCAACCACTTTGCTTGAAACGGTAACACGTCACTTCAATCCCCTTGCTTGGTGGCTGGTTGACAACAGTGTAGCGACCCCTTTAGAGTTATGAACACAATTTTATACAAAGATTGTTTCATGACACGGCGTGTAATTTCAATAGTTTTGTGCAAATTATACTTAAAATTTGAAGTTATAAGATACTTATTTAATTGTAAAGGATACTTTACTTACTGTCAAGCTTTATATTGAAGTTTTTTATGACTAAAGAATAGTCATAGAAAAATGTGCCTTAAGGACATTAAGATAAGAATCATCTGTACCATCATACAATTAACCATAGATTAAGCAGATTGTAGAGCAATTACTTAAATTTTGCTCGATCTAACCTTTACTAATTTTGAAGCATGATATTGATTGTACCCAGTTTAGTAGACCAAGTAAAAAAAAAAAAAATTTGGCTATGATTTTCTTAAACGTCATAAATTACTTCTTAAAATGAATATACCTTAATATGTAAATGTAACATATTGTAAAATAGACATAGAAACGATTATTGCTTGAACGTGAAAATGCTAAATGCTGCAATATCGCTATCTCTTTCGCACTACAGTTTAGCTGAGACTCTATCCTTGTACCCTAAGTGTAAAGAATTGACGTTAATAAATGCTCACTAATGCGTTTTCGTTAACTATAATTTTTAGGGTTCCGTAGCCAAATGGCAAAAAACGGAACCCTTATAGATTCGTCATGTCTGTCTGTCTGTCTGTCTGTCTGTCTGTCTGTCTGTCTGTCTGTCCGTGTATGTCACAGCCATTTATTTCCGAAACTATAAGAACTATAATGTTGAAACTTGGTAAGTAGATGTATTCTGTGAACCGCATTAAGATTTTTACACAAAAATAGAAAAAAAACAATAAATTTTGGGGGTTCCCCATACTTAGAACTGAAACTCAAATTTTTTTTTTTCATCATACCCATAAGTGTGGGGTGTCTATGGATAGGTCTTCAAAAATGATATTGAGGTTTCTAACATCATTTTTTTCTAAACTGAATAGTTTGCGCGAGAGACACTTCCAAAGTGGTAAAATGTGTGTCCCCCCCCCTGTAACTTCTAAAATAACAGAATGATAAATCTATAAAAAATATATGATGTACATTATGGTGCAAACTTCCACTGAAAATTGGTTTGAACGAGATCTAGTAAGTAGTTTTTTTTTAATAGGTCATAAATTGAAATTAATATCAAATACTCAGGTCTATACTACCATTTACTTATATACCTACAGGTTTGTACGGAACCCTCGGTGCGCGAGTCTGACTCGCACTTGGCCGGTTTTTTTACGGGAGAAATTAGTACCATGAGTATTCCGCTAGAGGCGCTGTGCCAATTCCTATAGAGAAGTGTCGTAAACGCAAACGAATTAAGCGAAATTATGGGGTCGAGTTGTTTATTAAGCGATGTACTACAATATTTGTTCCTTTTATAAAAGAAATAGTTATACCGAAATAGATTCCTAATAATTTTCCCAGTATTTCTGGACAGATATATAATTTAGATCTAATTTGACTAGTTACATAATCAATTATATATTATCAAGTGTGATATTTTAAAATGCGAGATAATGCTTGGAAGCGTTATTTGTTCGATTAAATCATAGATTATGGCACAAGAAACAGTTAGAAAGGCACTAAATTTGAGGGTTTTAATTATTGTAAGAACCAATAGGGAATATAATTCTTTGACATCTCATCTTCATAAGTGTGTTTTTTTTTAAAGATTCAAACAAAAATCAGACAACATGAACGCATAAAATAATATCACACGATTAAAAATCGCATATTAAATATACAGAAAAATAATAGAATCACAATTTCGAGTAAAATAAGATTCACTTAACATAAGTACGTACTATTGTTTACTACTTACTATTAATTGCAATAAAATTGTATAATAATATTTTTCAGTTAAAATCTAGATTCAAGAAGTCAATAAACGAACTTTTTGTAAAAGTGGAGGCACCATCGGTCACTTGTAAAAAACTTAAGTCATAAAAATGCATAATAGTTATATCAAAAAGTTAAGTTTAGTTTTGTATCTATTCTTATTTTACTAAACGTATATTCTGTCTCCTTTCCCATCGTTACATCAAGTCGATAAACTCGTTACATTCTGAAACGGTAGAAAGTATTCGTGTCTTAACAAATGACTTAAAACGATGGACAGATTCAAAGCAGAAAAACACAGAGAGGCCACGAACCATATGTCAATTCGTTAAAACTTTATGTTTGACTTGCTGTTCCCCGCGGTTTCACCCGCGTTCCTGAGTTAAGAGTAGTATGTATATACCTATAATATATAATATATAATAATATAATACTCGGGGATAATGAAGCTTCAAATTAGTGAAAAAAAAAATCGATTCCAACTGGTAGTTCCAGAGATTAGCCCGTTTAAACAAAAAAAAAACTCTTCCGCTTTATTATATTAGCTCAGAGTATATAAATACTATATTAGTATAGATCGTAGTATTTATATACTCTGAGGTATAGATAAGTTTCGTTTTTACAATATTTTTTTTTCGCGTTCCTGACAGAATTAATATTTTCCTGGCATAAAAAGCATCCTATAATATTCCATATTATGAACTTCCTATGTACATATTATATTCATCCAAATCTGCCATATTTCTTACAAAGAAAAAAGTTTTAGAATTCGTAATCTGATGAAATACCGTCTAAATTAAGATTTCTATTCATAAATATTGATATGATTGATTCGTGCCGCACTGGGTCCTTATCATCATTAGGATTTTTCAGAGATTCAACTCTACTGCAGTGGTAATAAAACTGAAACTTACAGTATATTAATTTCATTGGTTGTCGGCAGGCGCGCTCGCCGACGTGAATGGATTTGGAGGAGCGCTGTCGAATAATAAGAAAAGCGAAAATTGTTAAACATGTTACAAAACTGTAGAGCCAGCAATGAATTTTGCCGGCAAGGCCAAGCACGAAATAAGGTGATTCCAGCAGGGTTGTTATGAATTTATTTCGGATAGTTTCAATTACGGATATCAGATTTTTGGGAAAGCGCGCGGCTAAATCGTATTTTTAATTAGACGAAGTCAACTGACGTTTACTGTGATGTCAGTTTTTGATGAAATAAAAATTGTGTTGTGACAAAGTGAATGATTGAAAAATGGTCTCTTCCTTCTTGGAGACAAGCTGTGGCTTGACGTGCTTGGTTGAGGATCCATATCGTTTGTACGAAACAATATAGCAACAAATAAACACAACAATTACCACAAACACAACGTAACGAAAAACTTAACAAAAACAATAACTAAACAGCGCGAGCGTGAGCGCAGAAAAAACATTCGTGCTATCAGACCAGAGGTTAGAATAGAAGCCGAATTACAAACAAAATGGCGACCGACGCGCGCGGCGTTGATCGGTGTGTAGTCGCCGCGCCGCGCTTTGTAATAAGAAGTCAAAAAACTGATTGTAGTTACATACTACTAGTAACTTATATCAGAGCACTTTTATACAATTTTATTGTAAAATAGAAATAATGTTCTTTTATAGTTTGAAATGATTACCTATTCACAATCATTGTTCATTCAACTGATTGAACCAGAACTGAACGCATCACTATTTCTTTAAATATGGCAACATTATTTTACAAAGTGACATTAGCTACTGTCAGTTGGGTTCGTCTAATTAAAAATACGCCTTTAGTGTGTTGGTTACTGATCATCTTTTGAAGCTGACTGTACAAACAGACATGCTTTCCACGCTAAATTAATATTATTAACGGGCCAGTTGGTTAAGATTCCACCTATTGCGCCTCAGGTAGTTCGACCCCACACAGGACATGCATTTGTGTGCATGAACGTGTCTGTATTTCCTGAGTCTGGGTGTAATTATGTATATGTCGGTTTTCTACAGGATATATTTTGGACAGTGTGCGCAGGAATTGTTCAACCTAATTCCACCATCCCCATTTTTTCACCGAACCACAAGACGCCGGGAAAATTTTCACCCGTACGTTGTTGACATACCGAAAATACGGACACAGCGTTTTGCATCCTCATTTATAATGCGGACAGCAAGGGAGTGGAACTTGCTTCCGGCGTCTGTGTTTCCTGACGCCTACAATCTAGGAACTTTCAAGGCCAGAGTGAATAGGTTTCTTCTGGGTAAGCGTGTTTCATCTTAGGCTTCGTCATCGCCCCTCATGGGCGGGTCAGTGGCCAAACGCAAGCCCATTAAATAAAAAATAAAAAATGTATTATATCAGTTATCTGGTTTCCATAGTACAAGTTCTGCTTAGTTTGGGATCAGATGACCGTGTGTGAGGAATGTCGCAGGATATGTATGTATTAAGGGTTACTTACGTGAGTACACCAGCTCCAGGTGGTAACAAGGGCATAGCTACAGCTGGAGTAACTGCTGGTGCAGGGAAAGGTGGGTTACCCGGGTACGGAGCATTATTACCCGGGTACGGTGGCGGGTATGCCCCAGGGTTGGGCGCAATTGCCCCGGGATAGGGCGGATTACCCGGGTACTGGGTAGGATACGGTGCGATATTAGGAAGGGGTTGATTGCCGTATGCCGGGTAGTTTGTAACGCCCGGGTAAGGCATAGGTTGGTTTGTGACAGCTGAAGGATAGGAGGCTACTCCGGGAATGTTCTGGATGTTGGTCATGGGGTTAATGAAGCCGCCTTCGTCGTCCAGTTTGGTCCCTCGCAGGGGAATGCTGCCGAAGTATATTTTGCGGGTTTCATCCGAGTCTTCGTGACATCCCGACGTTTCTATGGATACCTGAAAGTAAACAATTATATATTTTAATTTAAAAGTGTTACAGTAGTACCCAACTAATATGGCTTACTGATGTACCTTTGCAGAAGATACATTTTCAAAGCGCGGGAAATGCTATTGGTCGGCAGCTGCCGCCATGTGTGCGGAGCGGCGTGACATGCGAGTGAGACGGAACTAACAGCTGCAGTGTATTATGAAAAGATATAGGGTCGCTCACTTCCCTCCAATATGGCGAGGAGGGCGATGGCTGCCACACGCGTCATACTTGTGAACAGGTGCTGCTTGTGGGGGCTGGTCTGCTTAAGTTTGCTATTTATTTACTTATTAAATATTTTTTCAGTCTACTTTGTAATTTTGCCGCCGCGCCGGGGCACGCAATTGTTGTCAGTGCGATTAGAATGTAAATATTATGTAATTAATCTAAGCTTGTTTTGAAAAGAGTAATTGCTGAGTTTATTGCCGGCTCTTCTCAGCAAATGCAACCTTCCGAACCGGTATTAGAGTATTAGAGTCAGACTTTTCATAAGTTTTTTTTTTTTTTTTTTTTTTTTTTTTTTTTTTTTTATACCACTGAGTTGGCAAACAAGCATACGGCCCGCCTGATGGTAAGCAGTTACCGTAGCCTATGGACGCTTGCAACACCAGGGGTATCACTCGCGCGTTGCCGACCCTGAAGAAACCTTTTCACACCCTTTTTGAAGAACCCCATGCTGTACTCCATTGGGAAAACCACGGCGGGGAGCTCATTCCACAGCCCGAGCGTCCGCGGAAGAAAACTCCTTGTAGCCCGCACAGTTCGAAACAGTTCTGGTTTCAATTTATGTGGATGGATTCCCCGTCGATGGCGAGAGTTGCGATGGTGGAAGGTAGCCGTGGGCATCAAGTCAAACAATTCCTTAGAACACTCTCCGTTGTACAAGCGGTAGAACACACATAAGGAGGCAAAGTCTCTCCTCAGACTGAGGGGCTCTAAACCGCTTGTGAGCTCGGGATCGTCAACAATATTGATTGCACGTCGCTGAACCGAGTCTAAAGGCCCAAGCTGGTATCCAGGTGATCCCGCCCATAGATGAAAGCAGTACTCCATATGAGGCCGGACCTGCGACTTATAAAGTTGCAGCCTTTGCCCCGATGTGAAGTACTGCCTCGCTCTGTTGAGCACTCCAAGCTTTTTGGATGCCAGCTTAACCTTGTCTTCCAAATGACTTCGGAACAAAACGTCGCTTGAAATGTCGACGCCAAGGATCCCGATGCTTACTTTCATTTCTGTGCGAACGAAGATTCACGACGCACCTTATCAGTTGGGTACTACTGTACATGTCACAGCCTAAGGTCGAAGCTGAAGGTTTAATAACCCTAAGAAAGCGTCTTTCAGTTCAAGATTGCTTTAAGTGAACAAAATAATGTTTTTAACCGACATAAAAAAAGGAGGTTCTCAATTCGGTTGTGTTTTTTAATGATTACCTCAGAACTCCGTCATTAATTAACCGATTTGAAAAAATCTTTTTTAGAAGTGTATAATTACAGTTTTAGTGTACTTTGAAGTCGGTTTAAGTTTTTGTAAAAGAGTTTTCAATTATATAAACAACTTATCGAATTGATTAAAATAACTTGTAGTAAACATTCGTTTAATATCGGTGCTTGCTAGAAGCCGAAGCTTCGGTAAGCAAAAAGTTATTTATTGATTTTAGGACCTGGTAAGACACTGGTGCCGATTTTCAATATAAAATTAGGCGCCATCTATCGCGGTTACGTCTAAATACACGCAAATGAAGACGGCAAAGACTAATTTGACAGCTTTAAACATGTTCATTTTCAAGTTTTCGTAAGAAAGAGATGTGATGTGACTAAAATTAGTTTAGTGCGATTGCAACAGAATCGGCACCAGTGTTCGATAAGTGAAACTCACCTTAAAATAATGGTCGATATCGATGAACCGGCACGAGTTCAGGTTATAGACCGTCATCTCGGGAACCTGCACCTCGAGGGTCCAGTTGCGCGTGGTGTGAGGTGGAACAGGTCCCTTGGCCAGCTCGGCCAGCTTGTCGTGCTCCTTCTTAGTATCCGGCTCCGATATCGCGTGGAATATTGTGTCCTGAACCACAGATAATTCAATAGTAGTTTAGTTTAGTATTACAGAAAACCTTCGAAATAGACATTTAAATAAAAAGCGACTCAATAAAATGACACAATAAAGTGCAATTCAGATCGCACAGCGCTGCGCGCGTAAATTTATATTCACCTACAACGCCTTTCTCTGTCTATCGCATAACTCTATCCTGTGTGACACGTGTGTGGGCACGTGAAACGTTAGGTTTATAATTTTATCTAGTCTAGTCTACTATATAAAAATAAGTCGGGTTTTCCTTCCTGACGCTATAACTCCAGAACGCACGAACCGATTTCCACGGCTTTGCATTCATTGGAAAGGTCTCGGGCTCCGTGAGGTTTATAGCAAAGAAAATTCAGGTAGGGTAGGGCAGGGTAGGGTAGGGTGGGGTAGGGTAGCACCATAGGGTAGGGTAGCACCACGCGAACGAAGTCGCGCCGGGCAGTTAGTATAATTATAATTCTAAAGATTTTTTAACAGCGAATGTCATATACTGAATATAACAATGGTTCTTAACTACTTTCGTGCCGGTCGATAAGTCTTTTAAATTACAAATAATTAAATTAATAAAAGTGTAAGACTTTACTGTACCAGTATACCATCAGTATATTCTGATGATCATTATTATCAACTACATGAATCCCGCGGTTTCACCCACGTTCGTTTTTTTTCTGCGCGGAACAGTAATTATCTTTCTAAAATAAAAGAAGCCTAAGTTACTCCTTATAACATCAGCTATCTGCCAGTGAATGTCCCGGAACAAGCATGGATACAAAAAATTTAAAATTGCTTTTTTGCTCCTATTTTGGCATTACAAATTTATTTATTTGTATATGTAGATGTATCAACTCAAATCTGACTGTAGTAATTAACTACTGAAATTTAAACATACCTACAAAATTACCATAACCATGAAAAGAAAACTCACCTTGGTAATAGTCATCCTAATTCTATCAATTTCTACGGAACTGTTGTTGGCACAGCTGATCTCGACGGGTATGGTCTGTCCCACGCAGAACCCTCGCATGGGCACCTTCACGAGCACTTCCGAAGCGCCAGAGCTCACGCACCAGCAGCAGTATGTGTGCTCCATTTCGAACTCCATACGATCCTGGAAACACAGGTAATATTTGCATGTATTTGTGTACCCAACTGATATGGCTTACCGATGTACCTGCGCAGAAGATGCATTTTCAAAGCGCGGGAAACGATATTGGTCGGCAGCTGCCGCCATGTGTGCGGAGCGGCGTGACTTGCGAGTGAGACGGAACTAACAGCTGCAGTGTATTATGAACTTTATAGTAGTGATCTAAGGTTGATTGAAAGTTTTAAGTATTCTTTCGTTAATCTTCGGGGCCATACTTTATTTCCTGTGCGAACGAAGATTCACGACGCGCCTTATCAATTGGGTACTACTGTACCATTGTATGAAGATAACCTATACTCGTCTTTATTTACTTTGGTATTGGTGAGAAATAAGTAATTGAGCTCACCCTGGCATTAGCAACAGTATTCAAATCAATAGGTGATATGATCCTCAGCGTAAAGAACAGCTCCTGGTCAAACTTGAATGCGCGGTCCACTACTGCTTTCACTCTGTATCTAATATGGCCGACGGAGCCTTCGTACGAGGATGGCAGATTGGCCGGTAGTGCACATTCGAATGGGAATTCATAGTGGCCTGGGACGAGACTGGTTTCGCCTGGGGAATAATCATAACTTTATTGGCAAAAATATATAAGAATGCTGACAAATTATTTTTTTTTTTTTTTATACTACTTAGGTAGCAAACAAGCATACGGCCCGCCTGATGGTAAACGGTTACCGTAGCCTATGGACGCTTGCGACACCAGGGGCGTCACTCGCGCGTTGCCCACCCTGCAGAAATCCTTTCACACCCTTTTTGAAGTACCCCATGCCCCAATTATGGGCTAAGATATGTCAAAAAGCATCAAAGTTAGTCATTTCTTTAGGTAGAAAACTACTGAAGTTGCCCATGGTTCGTAGTCAGTGTTCAACTGAGAAGAACTGGCATGAAGCAAGATTCCAAAGCCCAACCAAAAGTTTAACTTGATGTGCTTATATGGTATTCCATAAAAAATTGGTATATTTTTTAAAGTTGTTATCAAATTAATAATAATACACATATATAAACAGCTATACAAGATTAATGCACACAAGAGAGTCATGTATGTATCTGTTACACAAACGTTGAACACTGACACCCAAGCTAGGCAAGTATTATGCCTGTATTATGGGGACATGAATAATTTTTCCAACCATGCAAAATGTATAATTCATCCAATTTGGAACGCGTCATCGTTTAATTAACCTCGCCATTT
The DNA here is from genome assembly GCA_947623365.1 of Achlya flavicornis. Classification (NCBI taxonomy): domain Eukaryota; kingdom Metazoa; phylum Arthropoda; class Insecta; order Lepidoptera; family Drepanidae; genus Achlya; species Achlya flavicornis. Next base: position 13,109,727 of record OX392481.1, read on the forward strand.
CCATATGATAGCAAATGGACATCGCAACCTTCGACTGCAGGTTCAAGTTTCGAAAGCACACAACATAATGTGGGGGCTATATTTAGTATTCAACGCGCCTATGGATCTCGACCGGTGTGCGGTAATTTAACATTTTGACCGCTTATAAAGACACATACAAACACCATTTTATGTATTGGGTTATATGTAAGTACTGTTGTTTTTGGTTGAGACTAAAAATATATTTCTTTGGTTCACTATGTTGCGTCACACAGGACCTTTAACTTACCGCTTACCATCACGCGGGATGTATGCTTGTTTACCGCCTTCTTTGGCGTATAAACAGAGTTACTTTCCAGGGGGGCCTGGGCGGGGGCCTCTAAAAACCATGGCCAATGTGTCGATTCTGATGGAAACTTAACATCCTGGGGTGGACACCAGAAAATTTTGGAGTGGGCTGTGCCCACCAGGCCCTCCCTATATTCACCAACGACCGCGCTGAAGCGGTTTAATAAAAAAAAAGTATTTGTTAACAATACCAGAAAAATGCGGTTTTTTATTGATTAAAAAGACATATGGTTTGTTATCTTTGTCATGATACTAACTAACTGTACCTACACATGCTCTGTGTCTAACTAGTGCCGAGCAATGAAAAGAATTCTATTTGTATTGTAATAAAGTCGAATGTTATCTATTTGCGACGCCCGGCGCGTTGTTTTCCTTGATTCATAAGCAATGCATTTTTTGATAATTACATCTGGTCTACAAGGTTAAGAAGTCATGCTATAAAAAGTTTTGCAAGCTCTTACAATAATAATTACCTATTTATAAATATGTTATAATTTTCCTGTAATTCTTCCGCCATGTTTGCTTGGCTCCATACAATTCTGATTCATTGAATTAAAGGAAATAAACAGAGCTTCTTATTCATTCTTTCATATTGTTATATTTAAAACTATTTTGTTAGAATTGCCATTTTTGTGATAAAAGTGAATAGGCACTAGAAACCCATCTACATTGTATTGAGACACTTTGGATAATTTAATAAATGCCACATGATTTTTAGCTGAAATTGCACATTTGCATAACTTTCTGACTGAAAAAAGGAAGACTTAATTCATTCAATGTAATAGCACCCCCATTTCTTCAGCTGTCCTGAAGGATTTTATGTTTTCTTAGGATAAAAACTATCCTATAAGTTAAACCAAGGGTGTGTGTATATTTGTCACCACTCAGCTCTGTAAAGGCTGAATGAAAATATAGGTAGATTCTAAATCTAGTACTTAATATTTCCTACATACCACTTTTTCCCCCAACAAGGTATATTTTCTTCTCAAAGTATTCTTCATAGGACTCGTGTACTTTAGTATAGGATTCATCACGATCATTCACACGGCGCGTGTGGTGAGTGGTCCAGTGAACTTTGCAGAAACCTTTGAACACCACATATATTCCTGTACAGGAAAAATGAAATTATTGAAAGAAACTAGAAGCCAGACTGCGTAATATAAAAAATATTTGAAAGAAAACAAGCTCTGTAATCTATAGAATTTTGAATGTACCTAAAACTTTATAAAGTACTAGCTGTCCCCCATGGTTTTACCCACATTCCCAGGATAAAGCCAGCTAAGAACCTATGTAAAATCTAAAAAGAAGAACCACTTTTAAATGCTTAGGCACAGAATAAACTAACTAGCACTGAAAGTGCCTACCAAACAATGTAGAAAACCCTGTCTTACTTATTTACTTCACATGCAGGCTCAAACTATACATAGAATTTTTATTTGATGAGAGTCAGTCAACAGTTTAATGTTCTTACTATTGCTGTGATCTGTTTTGCAAAAGTGCTAACTCGTTAGGAAATTGATAGCTAATATTTTTTTCAAGAACATGCATTAGCTGTCAGAAAATAGTACTAGTATCGGCATATACCTTTAAACTTATTTTCATTTTTACGATATATTGTCGCAATGTCTACGTCATTTGCTTTGTTAATTTATATCCCACCAAAAACATTTTCAAGTAAAATGTTGCCAAGACGAGACCATATGGCTCGCACTGTCCAAAAGTTATCAGATCTTATGTAGAACCATGCTTATTAAGCTCTACAATCTCTATCTGTACAAGCCCAAACTTCACAAACTTTACACCTTAGTCAAAATATGTGGCCGTTTCGTCGTCAACTATTTCATGTTCTTATTTCTAGCTATAAAAGCAATAAACATAAGGTATATATGTCCCTTGCGCAAAAATGCTGTAGACCGGTGTTATGCAGGCTACATTTACCCACAGCTCATCATCAGTTGGGCGATATGCTTGTTTTCTACCTCAGTTATAAACCTAAAAGCTATAGACTTTTTTTTTAACTAATCCGATTTCGCCTCTTTTTCGATACCCGCTCGCTTGTTTTCATTGTTATATCGTTTTAATCTCAATATGAAGGTCACTGTAAAAGAATTTGCCTCTCAAAGTAGGTATGTGAGTACCGGTACTTACCACGAAATGTTTTCACTTTTCCTTGATCAAATATCACTTTTCCTGAAACTGTTTGGCCCGGGTAATAAACCCCGTTTTCATGGTTCACTGCTATTCTACCTTCCGTAAAACCCATATTTCCTTCCTAAATTTTATACAAATTAGAAAACTTTTAGTTCTTTTTTATGGAAAAACCTCCCGAAGTCCCGAATGATCCCAAAAAAACGAACGACGAACGCGAACGAAACGAAATATCACACAAAAACGTTCTGTGAACTCAACAGAACAAACAAACAAGTTTGACAAACACCAAAAGTGTTGCCAAATGAATTTCACGATACGTTCACCACCTAAATAAAAATAGTACGCAAATCGACTTTTGAGTACCCAGATTTTAAATATAATTACAAGTCAGATAAGTAACCTACCAACCTATATCAAGTATATCAAGTAGTCAAAAAATATTTAGTCCTACATTTGCATTATGAAAAAATATTTTACACGTATTTTTTCTTTTGTCAATGATGAGTTTTCTTATGATAGCTCTGTGGTAAAAATACTTGTCAAATCGTGAACATAAGTTTCGAATTGATTCGAATTATCAACAGTTTTACAGATATTTTGAGCATATGAGCATAAAGGTAATAAGAAAAATCTTCATTAAATAAAATTATACGAAGATATGATGTATTGAAGTTCCGCGTGAGTGACGTTGTGGTACACTTTTTACTCAAAACTGATGTCACGAGTCCCCACTCCCGAACTTTGTAGACTTATAAAGATTTGGTAAAGCAAAAAATACGTTTCTTCTGCTCAATAAATAAAACAATATTTTCTGTGGTTTAATGGTATGTTACAGTTTCTTTTGAACAGTGATTATTTTTCTCGGTAGGACCTAAGCGCTCATTATTAGCAAAAGCAAGTGAGGAAAAAATACGGCGGATTGTCCTGCCCAGTGTTGCCAGACCAAATTTACAAAATCTAGGAAATAAGAACAAAAAATCAGGAGCCGTACAAAATCACAAAATGTGTTTCATCACAAAATTTAGAGAATGCATACTAACTAAATAAAACGAAGCCAAAGTCACTTTCAGATTTTCCCAAAGTTTAAAGCTGATACCTACTTGCCTAATGTAACTAACTCTTCACCGCACCTCTTCACGGACTTTTTAAGACAACTTGAAAATTCACGATACACAATTCATTTCATTTCACTTCACTGGTGGACATGGATTGATCTTTATTGGATAAAATACAACCGATAATGTGCAATAAAACTCAAAATACAAGAATAAATGAAAATAAAAATGAAAACGCAACGTCACTCTGCAAGTTCCCGCCAAAAAGTTCCGTCACCCTACTCGCCCAATCAAAAATATCAAAAAACTTGCTGGCTGGCTGGCAGAGACATGGCAACTTTTCATAGAAATAAATTAGTTGTCAAATCGTTTTGGAAGGGGGTGCGTGTGTGACTATTTTAGCGCGATTATCCCGCGTGGTTTTAGATCAATTTATCATGTTTGGTCGTTTACTGACATAAACCTTTCTAATTTTCATGATATTTCAATTGTATCAAGTAATCTAGACATATTTAACTATTCTCCAAAACCATTTATGTTGCGTATTCCGTAGTATTGATAATTAAAAACATGTGCTAGAAAATAAGGTATTTAAATTCGGCTAGTGCTAAACAACTTATACAACTCGATATTTAAAATGGGCTCCCCTCAGAAAGACATAGAGTTGAGTCCAGTGAAGCCCGAGGCGAATACTAGTGCTGCAGGGGAGAAACTGGCTTTACCGGTAAACGATGAAGAAGACGTAATTATTGGTAGATTTAGAAAAATAAGCTCTGCAAAGTCTATGGCAGCAACAAATGGAAACATTCAGTATCCTTCCGAAGTTTGCGTGCGGCACGAGGACATTGAGTCTGGTCTTCAGTTCAAGACAAAGGAGCCGCATGAAAGGGACCAGTTACTCGCAGAGTCTGCTGTTCATGGGGCAATACAGAAGTCGCAACTCACGAAGAGCAGTTTCAGAGATGTGGAAAAGCCTTCAAGGTTTAAGGATCAGCCATCTGCTACTAGGTTCCAAGTGAGTATCTTTACTAATATTATAAACACTAAAGTTTGTATGTATGGATGTTTGGTACTCTTTCACGCAAAAACTACTGAACGGATTCGGATGAAATTTGACACACATATAGAATATGTTCTGGATTAACACATGGGATACTTTTTAGCCCGGGAAAACATACAATCTCTCAAGAATACTGATGAAACCGTGCGGGACAGCTAGTTATTTTATATTATTTAAATATACCTACCATATACTTTATCCTTATGCTACATTCTATGTATCTTTACTAAGTTCAAGCTATGCTTAGTTCACAATCAGATGGCTGTTATATGGGAGCATTATTGCAGTTATTATTTATCAAAATGTTTCATTGTGTAGTGTCTGTTACATACCTATCAGAGCATACATTAATTGTTGTCACCCATTATGCTATTACAAAATACCTACTTACTATAAAATAATTTCTCCTTATAGTTGTTTTTTTTTTGAAAAACACGCTTTGATAAGCCCTGTACTATAAAGTATTAACAATGGTACCCATTTATTATATTGTCATCAGCCCTTAATAAGTGTGCATAGTTTCAGTTTAATCTGACATTCTCAAGTTCATGAAAATTGTTTGAAAATTCCATTACATATGCATCTTCTGAACTAAAAAACTTTGAGAAAAACCGAGGGAGGGATGCCAGTCCTATAATAACTGTTGTTGTCATTGTTATAATTTTAACAGCGAGCCAAATTATTAAAAACTAACCAATAATTTTAATAGCAAAATAATAATAAAACAAATAATTTAATATTTCCTTTTAACATTGTATTAAAAGGCCTGTGTGCTCAAATCTCATCATCTGGACAGATTTTCAACTTGAGGTTAGTTGGTTGAATGTCCGGCTGATGGTAAGCATTTATCGTATCCTGTAGTAGTAGTATGAACGCTTGCAACACACGAGGCATCACGAGTTACTGGCCCTTCCTCCTTCCTAATGAGCTCTGGCGACCTTACTCACACGCAGGAACACAACATAAAGTTATCTGACTGCAGTATTCTGTAAGGTACTTTCCCAGTAGAGCTCCTCTTAGAGTGTATAAACGCTATTCAAAAACATCCATTACTTGACTAGAAATTCATTGAATAGTAGCTATAAATTATGACCTCACTGGCAGATAAGTAATAAACTATGTGAAATAGTTAGATAAAAACGATAGAGTAACATAGGAGTCACTATTTATCATTAAACAATTGTTAAAGGATAATAAATGCCAGGAAGTTGTTTTGTTAACAGAATTTTATTGTGTTAATCCACAATGTGTGTAGTCAAATGACTGAATTGAACTTGATTTCAATTTGAATACAAAAATCACAATTCATTAATGAATGGACTGTGTTCATGCTTTAAACTTAATTACAGCCGATTAAAACTTTATTGTAAAACAAAAAGGTTTTTTTTTTACGTCAACGAGCCATTTGGTTGGTTCAGAGACTCCGCAGGTCGTGGGTTCGTTTTCCACCCAGGACACATGCATTTGTGTGCATGAACATGTCTTCATGTCTTTTGTTGTATGTAGGTATATCAAATAAGTGTGTTTTTAGCACAGATTACAGAACAAAAAGTATTATTCTGTAATATCTGTTCCGTATTCTGTAATCTGAGGTTTTTAGCTACAAATAAAAATTAGTAGGTATATGTAGTACAGCTGTTCTCAAACTTTTTTGGCGACGGAACCTTTTTAGATAGCGAAATATTTGATTGGAATTCTATAATAATCAAAGACTAGTGTTTATGCCTAGGTACCTATCCTTTATTTTTATTATTATTTTTCTACATTTCATTTTACACTTCATTAAAATTAATAAAATTATTGGACTATCGTAATCAAAATAACGATTTCGAATTAATTATTTAAATTGAATTTATTTTCTCTACTTGTCTTCCGGAAGAATTAATTTTGGCCAGTAATATCAAGGAGCCCCCACAGAGGCGTTGCGGAGCCCTGGGGTTCCGCGGAGCACACTTTGGGTATGGCTCATGTAGTATATCAGTTATCTGGTTTCCATAGCACAAGCTCTGCTTAGTTTAGGATCAGATAAACGTATGTGATGAATATCCCAGGATATTTATTTTATTTATTTCGTAATTGTTGCATTGTAGATTGGAACTAAGTCTCAAGTACAGCTACCAACTAAGACACACCGTTAGTGAGTAGCAGGTATTACGATATTTTGAATTGAACTTACATAGACATAGAATAAGCGAAAATACTCCGTATGCAGAGATTTTGGATTTATTAGATCAATATTAAAATAGTTTTCGTGTTGAATTAAGGAAAAGCTTAGGAGAAAAGACATTGAAAAGAGTATTACAGATTATTTTCACCTTACGGAAGCCTTTAAGGCTTCACATATTGTGTTCCTAAGATGATTGATGATTGTATGTAGTGTACATGCTATCAATAACAAACTAGTTTTGGCCGCTAGGGCTTAAGGCTAGGTTTCTCATAATAGCGGGTAGTATAAGCGAATATGTAGATTTCTTGATTATTGTATTGGTTGTTGTTTGCCATTAAATATATTGCATGGGATAAGGAGAATTTTCTCGACATGTCTTTTTGCAGTGTTTAAATAAGCCCTAAAGTTGGTTTCAACAATGTTTAGTTATTAGATATCTCTAAATTAATTAATTTACCGACTAAAAATGCCCTGCTGCAATTATCCCCGTCGTGGCTATGTGACCACCTAGATTTAAGGAGGTGGAGAACCATCCAGTGAGTGTGGCAACTAGTGGCAAGGCTCTCTGAGCTATCAACTATAAGTCAGAAAAAAAGCCCTTGATTTGATAAGAATTGTATTTATGGCTGACAAATCTCCATTTATGGCCCGCTCTCACTTCACCTGCTATCAAACAGACGGCAGCTCGTAGCTTCTAGCCGAGCGGTCTAGGTCAGAGGCGCCTACTTGGACGTTACCAATAAATCATAATAGCGGCAAATTGGATAAGTGCACCGTCGGCTGTATGCTTCCTATAGCCTCGCTCATGAATCTTAGGGTCCCCTTGAGGCATCGGGTGCCCATTGGCTTGGTATTAACTGTTTAATCGTGTAGTTAATGAAGTTCGTGCGCGGAAATGAGCAACTACAGTCTATCAATCAATTCGACATCGAAAGCTAATTTTTTGATAAGGTTTGTAGGGGTTTCTTACGATATTTCGTTGACTGAATGTCCACACTTATTTTAAACACAATTATCTCTAGACAAATCACAGAATTTGGCTTTATCCTTACTATATTTTTTGTATAAATTATTATTGTTTTGTCGCGTGCTGTCGACTAGTTCTTGAGTTATTTTATCGTTGTGATCAATTTACATACTTAGCCTAAAGAAATATCAGTTGCATTTACCATAACACAGTAACAAAAGAACATTATTTTTAAACGACTTCAAAAAAAGGAGGAGGTTCTCAAGTCGACTGTATTTTTTTTTTTTTTTTTTTTTATGTTTGTTACCTTATAACTCCGTTATTTATTAACCGATTTGGAAAATTCATTCTTTGACTGGAAGGGTACACTTCCCGTTTGGTCCCATTGTCATCAGATCAGGATTTGATTACTTCTTAGTGTACTTTGAAGTCGGTTTAAGTTTTTTGTAAAACAGTCCAATTATGTTCTACAAAGGATTGGAATGTAAATAGATGTAAACTAGAGAATAGAGCAAGTGAAAACAAAGCTAGTTTGAAATTTACACAATATGTTCCGAATCTTTAGTTCTTTGAGATCATCATAATTATGAGCTTGACGTGAGTCAGAAAATAATACTAATTTACCAGTCATAAAAGTTCTGTGCAATAGCCAAATAGAAGAGAAAGAGAGTCAGAGATAAGTAGAGAAATACTGTAAAATTATTGAAGTGAAATACGTATATTTTTATTGCCACTTACTAATCCCCCTCGTTATAGCAACAGCATGTCATATTACGCAAAATTAGTTTCTAGATGTGTTTACCCAAGTTTTTGGTATGTATAAGTTTTCGGTAAAGAAAACAAGCCAAAATATAATTCCAAAGGTTTGTTTAGACGTTTACAATCGTAAATCATATATTTTTGATGTTGTACATATAAAACCGCATGGTAACGGATTAATGGTGCGTTGGTCATCACGGTGAGGAGACTAGTTCAATGGTGAATCACTTCTTAAGAGACACATCCTATTCAAGCAAATGTAAAAATAACTCCGAAGAGATTCACTTGTGCATATTGTCGGAGGCGTATATGGCTATTTTTAGACTCGAATCAATTTACTAAACGATATTAAACCTTATTGTTTTGTTGGAAAGGTTGGGTTTAAAGCTAGCGAAGTTTTGTGGCCGTAAGATTTGCGAAATTAGCATAGAGGACGCTCTTCCGCCGTACGTAATACAGGAGCTAGGCTCAATAAAAATCCAAGAAAGAACGATGAACCATCTAACACGAGTAGGTATGCTTCCCCACTGAATAGATGGAGCTAGCGGTTTTTAGGGTTCCGTAGCCAAATGGCAAAAAACGGAACCCTTATAGATTCGTCATGTCTGTCTGTCTGTCTGTCTGTCTGTCCGTGTATGTCACAGCCATTTATTTCCGAAACTATAAGAACTATAATGTTGAAACTTGGTAAGTAGATGTATTCTGTGAACCGCATTAAGATTTTTACACAAAAATAGAAAAAAAACAATAAATTTTGGGGGTTCCCCATACTTAGAACTGAAACTCAATTTTTTTTTTTCATCAAACCCATAAGTGTGGGGTGTCTATGGATAGGTCTTCAAAAATGATATTGAGGTTTCTAATATCATTTTTTTCTAAACTGAATAGTTTGCGCGAGAGACACTTCCAAAGTGGTAAAATGTGTGTCCCCCCCCCTGTAACTTCTAAAATAAGAGAATGATAAATCTATAAAAAATATATGATGTACATTACGGTGCAAACTTCCACTGAAAATTGGTTTGAACGAGATCTAGTAAGTAGTTTTTTTTTAATTGAAATTCATATCAAATACTCAGGTCTATACTACCATTTACTTATATACCTACAGGTTTGTACGGAACCCTCGGTGCGCGAGTCTGACTCGCACTTGGCCGGTTTTTTATTATAGACAACATGTCGAAATAAATTGGCATCTCTTCAAGTAGTTACGGAATTATGGATGATAATAATTCCAGCGATTTTGACGAAGTCATATATTTCAGTGAGTAAATTTCGGCTGAATTACTGATGTCTTGATGTTTGAGATTCTTCAGATCATCATCAAAACATGGGTATGAAATTGAGTAAAAGCAGAGTGTTTAATAATTCTTTTAAAATCATCCATGAGCAAAAGCCATTAAAATATTTGAATGCGTAGGTCGATACTGTTTTTAAATTCAATAAGTGAGAGCTTAATCCCGTTATGAATGAAGGGTCATCATGCCAGCGCCATAGAATAACTTTTTTATGTACTAGTAGTCCATTTGGTACACATACAATTAATGTATCATTGTGTCATTGAATAAAGTAAAGGCATGCGTCCACCGATTGGAACGCACAGAACGCACATATCGGAACGAATTGCTTACGTTTGCTTATTAGAATCAGTTTCATTGCATTCTGAACATTATGATTTGATTACAAATGTTGGAATATTCGTTTGTCTGATTCTGATCATCAAAAACCTTAATCTCCCGGTGATGTAGATATTTCTCCGTAAATGAGTTAAGGATCCATTCTATAAAACACTGCAGTGCTAACTTTTCAGCTTGAATTCAGTGAAATTTGATCTTATCGGAAAGTAAATACCAAAAATTTATACGGGATATATCTCTCTAAATATGTAGGTATATATAAATAGTGCTATATTGCGTACCAACTTTGTTCGTGGTAACGTACTGCGTCTGTGGAAGCCTGCCTTTAAGAAGACTATATACGTGACTTGAAATTAATGGCCTATATCTCCATTTAGATAGTATAGAAGTAGCTGCTTAATGACTGTTTAGTAATTATAAACATGCGAAAGATAACACTCATTTTTAAATGCATTCTAGAATTTGCAATTGCTAGCAACTTGCAATTTACTTCATCATGCTCACAGTGATATCATAATGGTTATATGATATCCACTTTACTGAACAGACTGGGTAAACTGTTCTAAGAACAATCAGTCCTTCAGGAAATACACTACTGACAAGAATACCATGTGACGTTGTGTCGGTTTATAAAAGGTACTTAGTTTCAAAGAAAGAAATAAACTACATTTATTAATTAATCAAAGATCTTCGTGACTAAAAGATTAATGAATATGAAGGAAGGAATGGATTGTGTGAAGGATGATATGGGTATGAAAGGAGTGAATGCTGGTGTGACAAATAGATGAGCTGAATGTAAGAAGCGAATATATTTCGCCAGCCGACCCCACAAAACAGGAACAGGGCAAGTGGATAATGAACCAAAGATAAAAAGTGTTAACGTGGTAAGGATAATAAAATAAGATTAAAAGTGAATTCCTCAAACAACATTATTTGGTCGATGCTGCAGTGTGACTATTACCGATCATAATCAGCAATTATTGTAAAATATGCAGTAATATCGCGATACAGCAAAACGTTGCAAAAGTATTGTGTGTAACCTACATATATTAAACTATTAACTCAGAGTATATAAATACTACAAATTTATGGTCCGACTTGGCCCAGGCAACAGAAAGTATTAACTTCCCTAATCTGTATCGAAGGTCGAAATTCATGAAGTTCGTGATACTGTAAAACACATTAAACAATTTTGTCGTGGGTTTTTATTTAGCAGTATGTACAGCATTGAAAGGTAAAATATTACGACCATGATAAAGGTGCTATTTGTCCTTCAATATAAATTAAAAAACCAGCCAAGTGCGAGTCAGACTCACGCACCGAGGGTTCCTTACAAACCTGTAGTATAAGTAAATGGTAGTATAGACCTGAGTATTTGATATTAATTTCAAAATATATATTAAAAAAAACTACTTACTAGATCTCGTTCAAACCAATTTTCGGTGGAAGTTTGCACCGTAATGTACATCATATATTTTTTATAGATTTATCATTCTCTTATTTTAGAAGTTACAGGGGGGGGGACACACATTTTACCACTTTGGAAGTGTCTCTCGCGCAAACTATTCAGTTTAGAAAAAAATGATATTAGAAACCTCAATATCATTTTTGAAGACCTATCCATAGACACCCCACACTTATGGGATTGATGAAAAAAAAAAATTGAGTTTCAGTTCTAAGTATGGGGAACCCCCAAAATTTATTGTTTTTTTTCTATTTTTGTGTGAAAATCTTAATGCGGTTCACATAATACATCTACTTACCAAGTTTCAACATTATAGTTCTTATAGTTTCGGAAATAAATGGCTGTGACATACGGACGGACAGACAGACAGACAGACAGACAGACAGACAGACAGACAGACAGACAGACAGACAGACAGACAGACACGACGAATCTATAAGGGTTCCGTTTTTTGCCATTTGGCTACGGAACCCTAATAACTGGTTATTATAATAGGGCATATAAATGACTTGTTTATTTGTGGTATGTCTACTTATTACTATTGATGATTTTACGACATATTATAAACAATGGAACACTGACCGGTTTAGATTGAATTCTGGCCTCATATTTTATCTAATCTATATTCTTACTTGACTAGTTTTCTCCCCGTGATTTCACTCGCGTTCCCGAAGGATATGTATATTCCGGGATTAAAAGAGTATCCTATCTTTATCTTCATATATAAAATTCTACTGTACGTGTATATGTCACTGTATGTATTGTACGTTTGTATGCGTTTGGGTGGCGCCCTGGATGGTTAAGATAGGGTAGGGCAGGGTAAGGTAGGGGTAGTGGTAGGTTAGGTTATACGTTAGGACACCACGCGAACGAAGTCGTGCCGGGCAGCTAGTATGTTATAAATCTAACCGCGTGACAATTTTAACCTCGATTGGTTGTTCTTATATTTATTTATCTACGGGACTCGAAATTTGATGCATTTTCACGCGAAAATTAACCATAAGTTATGGTTCATAACTCACATCTGTCCTTGCGATCACGCTTGCAGATTACCCAGTGTCAAAGAATACTTAAGAACGTAAGAAGTAGGTAATAACCTACTTTATTTGTAGTCTTTTGTGCTTCTGATGCGAGCATCGAACAATTAACCCAAAGAAGCGCAATGACGTTCATTTTGGTTGAAATATATTCCGCCAATTTTCCACCTCCGACAATGTGCTCTGATTGGCTAAATTAAGGACACATGCACTCTGATTGGCCAAGTCAAAAACACACGATGCAGTGATTAATAAATAACAATAAATTGATGCGAGCTTCTACTACCACTAACATCCTAGTTATGTACGAGTAGGTATATGGAAATTTGACAATCTATTATGGAGGCCAGTTCTCAAACTTCTTGCCTCACGAATCCCCATATTTGCCAGAATATTGCGTGACCCCTTTAAAAGAATAACGGGTACTCTCTACGATCAAGTGACGACCATTAGGGGTACGCGTAACCCACTTTGAGAATCAGTGGATTACTAAGGAAGGGTTTTTAAAACTCAACTGGTAAAAAGCGTTTAAACCGTTAAAACCGCGGGTGGGGCTAAGAGAAATAATGTCGAAATGTTTAACAGAACAACTCTTATTTACCTATATTAATATCAATACCTAACAATAGTAACAACAGAGAAGCCCTTTAAATAAATAAGGAAAACTATTTTGTATAACTATTCATTGTACTTACGGCAACTCATTTTGACCCTGAAAGCTCCAGCATTGAAAACGAATCAACAAACATGCCAAATAATATAATGGAATGTTTGTACAAGTGATACAAACACGTGCAATATATCTAAAGGTAAGGTATTGATATTTTTGTCTGACGTGAAGTAAATCAAGGTAGATTGTATAATCGTAAACTCTATCGAAAGCACTTTATCTGTTTGTATTCGAATGAACAATGTAGTACAAGTACTGACTGTACAGTAAACTCCATTGAGTTTGCGTTTACGACATTTCTCTATAGGAATTGTAGATGACTTTAACTTTACATTATTTACCTACTTTTTCCGATAAGTAGCGGAAAATTTCCGTAATCTATATGGGTTTTGCGTAAAGTTGGTGCTATATTTTACTTTGTTTGGCGTTCGAGACGTTTTGACCTATTAAAGTAACAAAACATCCAAATATTTGGGGCAGGGTCCAAAAACCTAGCAAAAGTCTGCGAACAAAAAATTTTTTGATAATAACTATAGAAATTCAAATGTTAAATGGTAGTCGTCGCCTCCTATTAGCTTTCCAGAAATACACTAAACTTCACAAAAATAAAGATTGTGATGTAGACAAACTAATCATTAATCCTAATTGATGCTTACAGATGGAAGATGATAAACAAGAAGATGAAGGCACAGAAGATTCGGATGCTTCTGGAATGGAAAGCGACGATCTTCTCACCGCTACTGACACTAAATATGGCAAGAGTTTTCGGTTAGTAGATTTATGTTATACATGCATAACTGATTTAAATTTTACTGAGACAGTTGCAATTGTCACAGGACCATAAAGAACGGCGTAATATGAACGAGGAAACATCAGATCAGCAGGTAGTCAAAGGCTGATTAGATAATTATATTGTAGACACAAAGTAGTAATCGTTAGACGAGTGAAAAACAGTTCAAATGTGACGTTGAAGCTATGTAACACGATATCCGTGATGATATAATTCTAACATCATATGAAATTTATTGTAAAGTTACTGTTCTGTAGGAGTACCATTACATAAATCTAATTGATATTGGCGCCCAACGTGTAGCTATAAATGCATGACAAGACAATTGTATGATGTATTTCTTTTTACCCCAGACATTTCACAAGAGAAGCATTACCAAGATTGGACAACTACAGGAATGTTTTGTCACTCCATGCTGCGCCTCGACCTACCTTAGATGAGCTTCACAACGCTTCCCTATCGAGGAAGGTAAGTGTCAACGATACTTATTTTAGTGGTTTAAGAATTCAAAGAACTAATTGGACATTGCAATGCTGCATTTGAAGATTTTTTTGGGACCGACCTTGTCACTAAAATCCTTGTTAAGGGGGCCCTTCATGGCCAACGCAACTTCAACGCAAGCGTAGCCTAAAAGCTTGTACTTTCATCCAACGTAATGTTTGACTGCGAAAAAAGAGAGACACCATCAGAGCCATCGGTTATCAGTTGGTAAATTCCGCTGATCACTCGCGGCCGCTTCGCTAGGTCGTCATTCATGATTTCGCATATCATAAAACTTGTTCCAGGCCCATACTTCCTGTGATGTAATCTTACAAGTTTGTGAAAAAAAAGTTAGTTATTTAGAATCTCCAATACATTTTCAAGCATTGTTTAGAGCTGTTTTCTTTACTTTTACAATTTATAGGTTCATTAGATATTGCCAAAGTTCAGGTAAAACTTGTTTTGAAAACCGCTGTTTTTCGGAGGCTTTTACTGAATTTGTTTCACACTTTTTTTTATTTTCTCCTAGTTATACTGCTAGATATAGTTCACAAGAAACTAATTTGCTTAAAACATCTAACGAAAAGTGTTTAAAAACGCCATCATAAGTACAGAGCTTTTGTATGAAATGTATGGTGAGCTGAGTGCTCTTAATATCTCGTCTGAGAATTTTCTCCTGATCTAGTATATCTAGATCTAGGTGCAATGATGGATGATTATGTGCAAAGAACCTGTGGTAACGTCTGTTCAATCACGTTATCGTATAATAAACGATATGCTCGCGGTTTACGCGTAATTAGATATTTATAACGTGACTGTCTCGTCTGGTTATGTGGATGACTGATGAGATGATGCCACTTTTTATGACCTTAGCTGTTGGGAAAATTGGCCACTTAAATCTAGTAGAAAGAAAGGGAATTAGCCTTGAAGGTGTCCAAAGATGATATTTGAGAACGTAAGATTTGGGAAATAAAGTCGAGATGGTCTGAAAGCTATTAAAGCGGGACAAGATACATAATAACGATGCTTTCTTTATAAGTGCTACGTGATGACTTTCGGTCGAATGCGGCACCCAATCACTTTTGAATATAAGCTGAATGGTTGCAGCATAGCTCGTCCTACAAACATGAAGGACTTGGGAGTCACATTTGACCACAAATTAACATTCCACGACCATATAGCTGCGTTGGCAAAATAATGTGTTTGGGTTTCGTCCTTCGAAATTCTCAGGACCTACGTAACCACCATGTGTTACGGCTAATTTTTGGGGCTCTAGTGCGAAGCAAGCTTGAGAGTGCTATGTGTGTGTGGAATCCACAGGAGAGTACATATGCTCTCCTCGCTTGAAAAGGTACAAAAAGCCTTCCTCCGGTACCTATACAAGCGCGTCAACGGATACTATCCGTATATGTATCCTACAAAATTTCTTTTGGGTTCTCTAGGGTATAACTCCTTGGAAGTCAGACGGGAAAAGCACCAACTCACATTCATGTGCAAAATCCTTAGGGGAAATATTGATGCACCAGAACTGCACGGTGAGCTGTGTCGATTTTTTACTCCTGACAATTATTTAAGAAATAGAAAGCACACGTTTTTCGCCGTTCCATCGTGTCGCACTGTAGCACGTGCTAACTCGCCCATTCCACGCACCCTCTCCGCGCTCAACGCTCTCCTGGAGAACAATCCCGACTGTGATCTGTTTGCGGATGGATGGCCGGATATATTGTCTGAGTGTTTGCGTTTCTGTGAGAAGGATGTATGAATGAGTTTTTATTAATGTTTAATGTTTAATAATGTAAATAATTGTAATTTTGAAAATTTTTGTGTCTTTAATTATTGTAATTGGTTTGTAACTGTAATATTAAAGTAAAAAAAAAAAAAAAAAAAAAAAAACATCTATATCACGTTGTTAGAATTTTAATTACCATCTACCTTCTGACAAAATTGATGTACGTAGTATGTTCAAGTACATTTGACTCGTATACAAACAAAACACTAAATATGTTCAGGGAGTGGGATACGGGAGTATTATATTCTGAGTTTTAAAAGGAAATGCTGGTGGCGTTTGTTCCATACAAACGTAATCCTCAGTTTCCTCTCTGGATAATAACACTAGAGCAATTATTATTCTACCATGCAATCTGTAGGTACCACTGTATGTCCCTCGGTTGTGTTTTTCTCCATAAATTAATTATTATAAGAATTAGGAGCCTTCTAAAATCACAAAAACTTACCATTTCTAACGCCCCTTATCAGACGTCCAGCAAAAAATTTGACGAATATAAAACAACAACAAAAAAACCGACAGACATAGCCAAAGCCACAGAGAAAAGAAATATAAATAATAATAATAATATAATAATAAAATGTGTATTCTCTTTTCCGTGGCCAAAGCCCTTCTTATTCTTGAAATAGTTTTTAAATCGATCCAGTTTTGGAGGAGAAAACCGGGAATTACGGAATAGCGATTTCGTCTAATTTAAATAGGTATAATCGGTCCATGCTGTAGTTGTCTCTATCGCCCTCGGCGGGATAGCTCGGGTAAAGCGCGACAGCAATAGATATGTTAAAAACATATTTTTCAAATTTCTTGCAGCCAACCTTTCCTCTTAACATGGCCTGTTTATTGATTTTACTTACGAGACCTATTTGTTTACTTTGAACAATTCGAATCTAATGATTTATCATGTTTTATGGAATCTTTAGCTCAATTATACATCGAGTGAAGAATCCATTATATTTCTTATGAATGTTCATAAAGTGATTAATAAATAATAACACATTGAATAAAATTATAAGCAATGTTTTATTAATGTTATTATGTACCTTATCAAATATTCTCTTGGAATAATCTTAGATTATGCTAAATCTTTTATCTCATCATACCATCAATTAATTTACTCAAGAAATATTTGTAACTTCAAACTTGTCGGTATATGACCCCATGTTTCTATAGCGCACATAACATTATGTTATTTAGTTTCAGTTTATCGATTTGATCTGCTTTCATGACATAAAAATAACTTGAATGTCCTTGTGTGTGCCAAATTTTATCATGATTATTTGTGATTAGGATACTATTATCTGGGAGCACGGGAGGTGCTTATTATCTTGTTTTGGTGGGATAAGACTTGTCTCTGAGCGAGATCAAAAAATTATGATGATTAACTGTACGATATTTTCTCACGATGTATTTCCTTCGCCGATAGCTCAAGCTTATTGCAGAGCCCACGTCCTTCGATACGGCAGTTGAGACCTAAGTAACACAAAAATCGCGTCTGAGAAGAGATATCCCTGGATGATTATTTTGAGTGTGACTAACGGAAAATTCGGATAACTGGTTGACCTTGTTTATTCTACGTCCTGGCCCTATATCCGCCCCGCCGTGGGCTACATGTGCCCATAACGTGGTAATTGCCTTAATAGCTCTCTCATTAATTAATTGTTCCATTTGCCATCGTCACGTAAGATGACCCTACCTACGTCGCAGCACTGCCCACGTCGCGGGACCTGTAAACACCATCATGAGTTATTAGTATCATTAGGTATGAGTGATTAGTCGGGCTTGGCGATAAAGTAGCGAGAATCATATCAAAGGCGTACCTTTTTCCGCCCTGCGGTTTCACCAGAAAACATTAACGAACATTCATTGCCAGCCTCTTTCTTCCCTTAGGGATTTAATTGTAAAGTTTCCAAATATGTTTTTCATTATTATTAGGACTCTATCTAGGAGGATTGGTTGCGTGACAAATGTTTTTACTCTATTGGAGAATTTTTAAACTAATTTTATATTATTATATGTGTTTTGACCAAAGATTTTCATAGGGCATCGTGCCTCTACCCAGATGGATAATCCGCCTTACTAAAGCATGACATTTAATTTCACTCCACTTGAGGGGCTCCCTGAGCAAATCGCTCTCAGTTCGTACTGCGCACGGCTGTCAAATACTGTCAATTCTGGCTTGTTTATTTCATGTTGCCATAGAGGCGACTATCCTTCTGGACGTTTTAAATTCTTTGGTTTTGACTTGCGGTTCATGAAATAATTTTGTTAATGTTTAATTTAATATTTAATTCTTTATTGTAATTTTATTCGATGGACATTTCTTATAAATTAAATTAGATTTTCAGTAATGATTATAAGTTGTTGTTTGTTCAATAATATGGTTGTATGTAATTAATTTAAATGTAATTTTATAAATTGTAAATTTTTGCCTGTCGTTACAACGACGAAACATGTCTTGTACTTACCTATTTATATTTTATAACACCTTTATGTTCACCATGTCTCTAGCAAATAAATTATTCTCATTCTCATATCTTTTCTGAATTTCATCAGGGGCCACCAATGGTCTTCGTCGTACCGCGTCACTGGACGAAATCAATATTGGTGTTCGTTACGATTAGCACCAAAGATAGGTACGCGATCTACTCAAATCGAAACAATGCCCTCAGCGGGCAGTATACCTGCTCAATAAACCGAATTCTTGCCGACCTGGCTCTCTAGTGAAACTGTCGAAAGGCAGGTGCTTCAGGTTTTCAACGTTAGGGTAGCTAGCCAGACGAGTACTACAAACCTACCCTACCACCGTGCAAAAGGCATAGTCGAGAAAGAATCTCTCTGAAAAGTAGGCTACTTTCTATGTCGGTAGCATTCTCGATTGAGCCATCAACAAGCTGTCGACCTTGCGCAATACTACAGATAGTTAACCCAAGTTCAAGGGATTACGACCTGAGCCTGATTGTCTACTACGCGTAGTGTAGTGAGGTGTCCTACCACGCCGTACTTCATTAGTTAAGTAAACGAGCGGTAAATTGCATTACGATCTATTGACCCTTTTAATTAATGCAATTAGCGTGATTCGCAGCACTTGTTCTCTAGTACCTATTCTTTATTTTTGTCTTCCTTACTTCTTTTACTTCATAAATTTGTCAAAGAACAAATATGAAATTAGGGACTCATGAATAGTTGGTCTACCGGTTCGGATGTTTGCTGACAAAAGCCAGAAATAAACTCAGCAATTATTATTTTCAAAACTTACATTATTTTGTACTTAAATAATGTAAACAAGCAGTTTGAGGTTTCCTATTTTAGGTACAGTCGAGGACATAAATATGTATACACTTTTTGAAATTCAAAAGCAATTTTCACGCATGTTTAACATTTAAGTGTTAAACTATTACACAAATTATAATAGTATATGTTAGAAGATTCTGCCTTTATAATATCTCATAATTTCAATCAGTAGTTTAAGAGGAAACCGTTGTTGAATTTTACTAAGTGTATACATATTTATGTCCTCGACTGTACTTACAAAATTCTGATAGTATTCTGTGCCGCTTTACCGCTTAACCGAATTAAGTAAAATACATCACACTGTTTCCCCATACGGGTTACAGTGTTGTCCGGAAAATATTTTGCTACATATGTAACAAAATTTATTTAATATGATGGTATGTGCCTTTCAGCTTATTCCGATAAAGGAAAGATACAGAATAAATAATTAGGTCCACTTTATTGTTCTAGTCCAGTCTTTCTCAAAGTGGGCGATAACGCCCCCTTGTAGGCGCTGGAGGCCTAAAGGGGGGCGATAAGAGGCCCACAGAAAATATGTTGAAATGGTTTACGAGGGGGGTTGGCTGATTTGTAATTTCATCTACTTAATATTTTAAAATCCACTGAATTTAAAACCTACCTACTACGCATCACCGTTTATTTCATTCATATTTCTGCCCTGTAGATTATTTAAAACCTAAAAATATTTAACAAAGCTTTCGTAGGATGGCGCGATAGATAGGTAAGTAATTAAATTAATTAAAGTAATTAATGTCATTGTGATTTTAAGACGTGTTAAATAAAAAAAATTGGGGGCGCTGAAAAATAATTGATTTTCAAAGTGGGCGGTAGATGAAATAAGTTTGAGAACCTCTGTTCGATTATAATAATAATAAAAATAATTATTAATACCTGTCTACTTTGTTTACAACTTTGTTACAAGTACGTTATGATGTTAATTGAGTCTTTCTTGCGGATTCATAAGTACTAGTGTTCCAAACAGTGATATATGATGATATTTTGTTCCAGCCAGGCCAGACCCTCGAGAAAGATATGACGACGACAATCCTGCCGTCTCCGAACATCAAGTTCGGTTGGATCAAGGGGGTGCTGATGAGATGTCTGCTCAACATATGGGGCGTGATGCTCTTCCTGCGGCTCTCGTGGGTTGTTGGACAGGCGGGAGTGGGTAAGTATGATTGATTAGTTTTGGTTAGGTAATTTCCACTTATAGTTTTAGCTCACATTATATTGCACAGTGGTATAGGCGTCGAATGCCGTGGCGGAAGGCTTGAATTCGAAATTTGAGCTTTCGTTGATAAAAAACTTCGTGAGGAAACTATGGTGGTAGACAGGGTCGGACTGGCTATATATTATTGGTGGCGTTTGCCAGTTGGGCCTTATCCTGCGCTGGTTTCGGGCCCAGCTCTTGCCGCCTACATGTAAAGTAGATAGTTCATACATGCTATTTTTATTTAATGAAATGGGCTTGCGTTTGGCCTTTGACCCGCCCATAAGGGACGAAACGAAGCCTAAGATGGAACACGCTTACCCAGAACATTACACAGTAAAATAATTCCGATAGTATACCACGTAGTATACCATTTAATATTACCGGTCCCGGGCTTGTGGGGAGCCACGAGTGCCCTTCCGGCTTGTTCGATCCTGATTTTAGATACGTAGTACCCGACTAACTGGCTTTCCTGGAGTTAAAAACAGTCACCAAGCACCTACCGGGTGTGTTTCGACAGATGCACTTTCTCAGTTAGCTGACCAGACCAGAACAGTACTTAAACACCTTATATAACTTGTCAGCGTAAACCCAGGAGTAAATTGTATAATTTTCCGGCAGCGCAGTCAATACTCCTGATCATGACGACGTGCGTGGTGACCACCATCACGGCGCTGTCCATGTCCGCCATCAGCACCAATGGAGTTATCAAAGGAGGTGAGTCGTATCAAATTGACCCTGTATTATACAACGGGAATCAATTCTCAAGTCAAATATGAAGATTTGATATCGTTATTCGAAAATAAACCTTATGATATAGATCCATGTGTCAAATTCTATTGTTTTAATCTGTACTCACTTTGTGTGTTTATCATCAGGTATAGAGAATTTGTATTCAAGTAAAATAAAACCTTACTATCTACACCATAAGACACCAAATAAAATATTTTTAGGTGGCACGTACTACATGATATCGCGGTCGCTGGGCCCCGAGTTCGGCGGTTCGATCGGGCTGATATTCTCGATGGCCAACGCGGTCGCGTGCGCCATGTACGTGGTGGGGTTCGGGGAATCCCTCATCACGCTGATACCGGAGTCCGCTTATATGGTCAGCAAGAGTTGGGTACGTGTAAAGTGCTTCAAGTTTTTAGTTATCGAAGCGGTAGACAGAACTATCGATTAATTGTTGGTAGAGGTTTATATCAATGTGCTGCTGCACAACTTTAATTCAGTGATCTTTTAATTGTGTACCAAGAATAGGTAAATACTTAGCTTACTATACTTATTATGATTGTATGTTACGGTTAAACGTTAGTACCGGAGGTCGGAAATTTGTTTTTTTTGAGTTTTTATTGTTTTTTTACCTTCGTAGAACAATATAGATAGATATTTCAGTGATATTTTAGTGGCGAGAAGTTCATGTGGCATATTGCGTTATGAATGTTTTTGCATAACATGAGCCATATTTGAACGTTTCTTTAAAACCGTAAAACTGTTTAGCCATATTATTCTATGAAGGTAAAAAACAGTAAAAACTTGAAAAAAATCAAATTTCCCGCCTCGGTCGCTAAGAGAAAGAGACGACGAGGAAGAGAAGACCCATAGTACCAGCTTTTATTTAACTTGTCTTAACTGAATTTTTGAACAGTTATCCCCAACCGATTGAACTGAAATTATGCAGTTTGGATGCCAAAGCAATAAAAGCTTGCTTTCAAAAAGTTAAAAAAAATATATTTTCAGTAACAATATAACAGTCTCCCATTCATAATCTGCACGTATAGTACAACACATCCTATCTGTTACAGGACCAAGCAATATACGGGTGTATAACAATAGTCCTGCTCACCGGTATTGTGATGGTGGGGATGGAGTGGGAGGCGAAGGCACAGATAGTGCTCCTTGTCATATTGCTGGCAGCTATCGGAGACTTCCTTATAGGATCCTTCATTGGACCTAAGAGCGACCTTGAAGTGGCACAGGGCTTCGTTGGGTATAACAGTTAGTGTCCAGTTTTTATGTTTTTGGCGTTGGTGGTGGTACTGCTTACCATCAGGCGAGACCTATGATTGTTTGCTTCCTTAGCTTAATGTCTCATAGCGTAAAAAGGATTTCACGAATTTTGTCCTTAGTATGTATGTTCGATGATAGCTCAGTGGTAGTGTCGGATACCGAGACGAAGGTCCCGGGTTCGAATCCTACAATGAGCTTGAGCTTTCGGTGAAGGAAAACATCGTGAGGAAACCATAGCACGGTGGTAGGGTACTTTGTAGCACCGCAGTGGCTGGCTACCACCCTCAAGTTGAAAATCTGTCGCCTATCGGTGTGTTCCGAAAGCTGCACTTGAGAGCCAGTTCCTTCTAGGCTTTGTGTGCATACCACCTTCGGCCACATCATCACTTACCATGGTGAGATTGTGGTCAAATACAGGCCTTAAAATAGTAAAAAAATAATAGTAATGAGAATTCATAATTTGAAGATCCATAAGTATAAATTTGTATTTTGATAAAGATAAAGATAAAGATAATTTATTTGCTTGAAACATGGTGAATACATAGATCTTGGGTGATACATAGATGACTTTTCATTGATTTGATAAGAATGACGCGTTACATAGTATTTGGAAAATATTCCTTAAATGGCACGCAAGTTTGTATGGGACTCCATAATAATTGAAGATACATCCACGAAAATCGGTTTTTGTTATTTCCTTTACGATAACTATGAAGCCCTTCATTGGCAGGACTAATTGTTCATTTGTCTCGTTACAGTGACGGTTCTCATGGACAACATGGGTCCCGACTACAGGTTGTTCGAGGGCGTGGAACACAACTTCTTCTCCGTCTTCTCAATATTCTTCCCCGCAGCCACCGGTATATTGGCCGGTGCTAATATATCCGGCGATCTCAAGGTATATATCCGTATAAACTATACTTGTCTTGTCTGTCAAGACCTTTTTTCTCAGGAACGGGTAAAGATATCATGTTGAAATTGACATCAAATACTATGGTCTACGGACCCTTGAAGTTGTGAAAAATTCAAGGTTCTAAGTCAACGCAATCAAAAGATGCGACCATTTATGTCACATATACTCGAAAAATCAATCATCAACCTATATGACATCCTATTGACCTAGGAAGAGGAATCTTGAATTGTGCTGTGGATTTTCCTTTTACTTGTGCTTTGAAGTGTGGCAAGACGCTAGACCAAGCTAGAAGCAGCATTCAAGACCTAGAAGC
The DNA here is from genome assembly GCA_947623365.1 of Achlya flavicornis. Classification (NCBI taxonomy): domain Eukaryota; kingdom Metazoa; phylum Arthropoda; class Insecta; order Lepidoptera; family Drepanidae; genus Achlya; species Achlya flavicornis. Next base: position 13,133,812 of record OX392481.1, read on the forward strand.
TAGGTCTAGCTTCTTGCCATACTTCACAAAATAGACAATAGACAATAGTATTGTTAATGTAATATGGTTTCCTCACGATGTTTTCTTTCAGCATAGGATTCCTCATTATAGGATTCGAGCCCATGTCCTTCATCTGGCATCCGACATCACTACCACTGAGATATCATCGCCTGATGGAGTATTTGCAAGCTTTTATTTCACTTGCAATGTATGTATGTAACTATGTTTGTTTGGGTCAAATCTTGCAAGTTGATTTTCACCCACGACCAGTGGTCGGATTGACTTGATATTTGGTATACATTAGTATATTGGAAGACAATGCAAGTACAGTCGAGGACATAAATATGTATACACTTAGTAAAATTCAACAACGGTTTCCTCTTAAACTACTGATTGAAATTATGAGATATTATAAAGGCAGAATCTTCTAACATATAATATTATAATTTGTGTAATAGTTTAACACTTAAATGTTAAACATGCGAGAAAATTGCTTTTGAATTTCAAAAAGTGTATACATATTTATGTCCTCGACTGTACAATTAACAAAAAGTACAGTTACCAAAAAAAAAGCTTAAGTATTTTTTTTTTTTTTTTTAACAAAAACTTCTTTAGAATTGTATAGCGTGTGTGATATATTCCAGGATCCGCAGAAGTCGATCCCAAAGGGCACCCTGCTGGCGATCCTGCTGACGACGGTATCGTACATAATGATCGCGGTGGTGGCCGGCTGGACCGTGGTGCGGGACGCGCCGCAAGGTTGCGTTGGGGAGACCTGTCTGTACGGACTGCAGAACAGTAACGATGTCAGTATATATTATTACTTCTAACGACGGTGTCAGCAAAAAACAAAACCGGCCAAGTGCGAGTGGGACTCACGCACGGAAGGTTCCGTACAATATTAACTAACTCAACTTTGCTATGAAAAGAAGGGCCAAAAAATACTTTTTTTTCTTCCCCTTTATGTTTTTTTTTTTTTGGTGTTATAGCGGCAACAGAAATACATATTCTCTGTAAATTTCAGCTGTCTACCTATTACCGTTTATGAGATACAGCCTACTGACAGACAGATGGACGGACGGACAGCGGAATCTTAGTAATAGGGACACCGTTCGGGTACGGAACCCTAAAAATATTGAAGATTTTTGTGGGAAAAGTAAAAAAATTGAAAATTTAGGACTCTTTTGACTGCTTTTTAGTACGGCCCGAACATTTTAGCGATCCTGACTCGCTTTTGACCGGTTATTTAGTTGAAAAATAATGAAAGCACACATAATGATTACTTACTTATGCATACTTAGAAACTTTTCGAAATGTTTACAGTTTTAATTTAGAATACTCAAAAGTCAACCTTACATTTCAGGTAATAAGACTGGTTTCCGGCTTTGGTCCGCTCATATACGGCGGATGTTTTGCTGCGACTTTGTCATCGGCGCTTGCTTCTTTGGTATCCGCTCCTAAAGTTTTTCAGGTAAATACACCATTATATAGGTATTTTACAAAATTTCTAAACAAACTTTTGTCTGTCTGTTCGGTACAAATTTTGCAAACTTATACTTTTCAGTAACTTCCTGATGAGCTATAGATTAATACTACATAGCGCATATCTGGATGACAATGCTTAATGGTCTGTTTTAAAAAGGTGGTATAGTGTTCAAATGTAGATAATCATTTTAGTATTTTTCCCCTTTTTTTTGTTTTTGTTTATACCACTAAGGTGGCAAACAAGCATACGGCCCGCCTGTTGGTTAGCGGTTACCGTAGCCTATGGACACTTGCAACACCAGGGGTATCACTCGCGCGTTGCCGACCCTTTATTTTGTACGAAAACTGTGCATTTTGTCATCATCATCATAATATCAGCCTATGGATGTCCACTGCTGAACATAGGCCTCCCCCGTTGAATTCCACTTCGAACGGTTTTGGGCCGCTTCCATCAGCGGTGCCCAGCGACTGACGTCGTCAGTTCACCTGGTTGGAGGCCATCCCGCCGCAGTACGTGGTCGCCACTCGAGAACCTTTCTTCCCCAGCGGTAATCGGCTCTCCGAGCGATGTGGCCTGCCCATTGCCACTTCAGCTTACTAACTCTACCTTGTTATGTTCGTTGTTTTCGTGCTCCTACGAATATCCTCATTCCGGACCCTGTCGCGTAGAGAAATTCCGAGCATAGCTCGTTCCATAGCTCGCTGAGTGACTGAGCTTATTTATGCGGCCAGCAGTAAAATACCATATTACGTACATGACTAAAATTATCAGGATATATTATTATCACGAAGCGCTCGTGGTGTAGCATGATTAGCCGTTCTTAATCGATCGGCAAAGTTAAGCTACGTCTGTCGTGGTCGGTACCTGGATGGGTGACCGCCTAGTGGTATTTCAAATCGAGCGTTTCCGTGCTTCGGAAGGCAAGTAAAGCCGTTGGTCTCGGTTATCACTTAATTGTGATAGTCGTTAAGCTAGTCGGATGCCTCCTAGGCGGCTTGAAAAATTCCAACAGTAGGTTGACCACTAGCCTACCTCCACCAATCCGCAGTGGGTACGCGTGGTGGAGTATCGCCCAGTCCCATTCAGCCTCATTTGTGAAAGGAGGCATGTGCTCAGCACTGCGACATTATAGGCTGATGATGATGATGATGGTGATGATGATTATTATCACAATATTTGCAGGCGTTATGCCAAGACAAGTTGTACCCGTACCTGGAGTTCTTCGCGAAGGGCTACGGACACAACAACGAGCCGGTGCGCGGGTACGTGCTCACATTCGTCATCGCCACTGCCTTTATACTTATGGGTGAGTACATATGATTTTGAACTGTCTGTCTATATGGATAATGCTTAGTTTTGTTTGATAAATTGTTTATCATCGATGTTTCGGGGAAGAAATACATGCTGAGGAATCCTGCATTTTCAAATTCGTTTTAAAACTAATAAATGTTTTTGCAATTATAAATGTTAGTACCGACCATCGAACAATTAACCCAAAGAAGCGCAATGACGTTCATTTTGGTTGAAATATATTCCGCCAATTTCCCACCGTCGACAATGCGCTCTGATTGGTTAAGTCAAGGACACATGCGCTCTGATTGGCCGAGTCACAAACACACGATGCAGCGAGTGGTCCTTACTGTTGAAAATCAGTGACAAATCACTGACCAGTTTCGGAATTTGATTGTTCAGTATTACTACTCTAAAGGGATATTTCCTCGATGGTACCGACTAATCACTTCATCTAACTTAATGTTTAGTTTGTCCTTGACTTAGCCAATCAGTACATTGTGTGGTGGTGGGGGTTCATCTTCATCATCTGCCTGCCCTGTTCCCAATCATTTGGGGTCGGCGCAGTATGAACGCTTCTTCCATTCGTCTCTTCTATCCGTCATACCAGCATCTAATCCTTTCTTACCCATATCATTCACACAATCCATCCATCTCATTTCGGTGTTTGTCAAAAAATTGGCGGTATAAGTCTGGCTTATAAACGCTTTTTTGGGATGTTCAATTGGTTGGTTATTCTAAATGTGTGAATTGCAGGTGGTTTGAATCAGATAGCCCCGCTGATCTCCAACTTCTTCCTGGCCGCGTACGCGCTCATCAACTTCTCGACGTTCCACGCCAGCCTCGCCAAGCCTGTCGGGTGGAGGCCTACCTTCAGGGTAAGTTTATAGAATAAGGTATACGCTGAATAACCATGTAGATAATGTGCGAATTTATTATGTTGTGTTTATTACATTAATATGTATCGAATCGATAATAGAATAAGTATGAAATAACTCTAATCTGACACTGTTTTGAAGTCAGCAAAAGGGCTCGACGTATTCCATTGAAAATATATCGGTGACTTCAAAACAGTGTCAGATTAGAGTTATTTTATGCTCTTTACTGTATTTTGAAAACGATTAAATGTTTTTAAATAACTTTTTTATTTCGTCATTTTTAGTTTTTCCTAAATGCACTAGAATTTGATCAAAGTTTTGAGATGTTTTTCCTTTGACACCACACCCGTAGCTCGTATCAATAAGCCAGGCCGTCATACATATTTGTCCATATCTTGAAAACTACTGAACCGATTTCGATGAAACTTGCACTGTTTCCTAAGTTGAAGTAAATGTAAATCAATAAAAAAAGAATGGTCACAATCCGATTTATATCTTCGGGGATATGCGTGGACAAACATACATACATACACCTATGAAATTTTGTATATTTGTTTGGAAACCATCAGGGCTTCCAAACAATCTCTTTATAGATACGTAGATACGTACACACATACGTGTCGAAATGATAATCTCCTTTTTTTTGAAGTCAATTAATAAGTGTGAAATAACTCTAATCTGACACTGTTTTGAAGTCAGCAAAAGGGCACGACTAGGGTTTCGTTTTTCCCGACCTTTTTCCATTCCCGGGACCCGGGAATGAAAAAAATGACTTCCCGGGAATTCCCGATTCCCGGGAAATTTTAAAAGTTGATAGTTTTGTTATTTTAACGTATATAAAGTCAACTAAACCACGTAATTTAATTAAATTAGCAATTTATTTGTCTCAGAAGTAAATAATAGTACATTATGAGATGTGTGCAAAGTTGGTAATCACACGAGACGGTACCTATTAAGCAAAGGAACCCGAGAGTGTAATGATAAATACACACGCGTGTCATACGACGTTTTTCAACACACTTGTGAGGAAAAAAACAAACTTGTATTTTTTTCACTAGATATTTTCATAATAATCAATGAGATTCTTTTTTTGACAGCAAAACTGTTTTAACCGTTTAAGTTAAGAATGCTTCGTCTACGCACATATCAATAGCATTGAGTTACAAACTTAACATAATCGGGTTTATACCTATCATAAAACTGTGCGGTAATGTAAATTAAAAAGCACTAGTGCGTTATAAGCTACATTATGATAAATGTCAAATTACGAGCATGTGTTGAAAAAAAATTTTACTTATTCACAAGGAACGAACTATGCTCGGAATTTCTCTACGAGACAGGGAAACGACGACATTCGTAGGACAACAAAGATTACCGATATAGCTCTTAGTAATAGTAAGCTGATGTGATAGCAATGGGGCTCCACATCGCTCGAAGACGACGCGAGTGGCGACCACGTACAGGAAAGCGCCGTTAGGGACGACCTCCCACCAGACGGATCGACGACCTGCAGAGTCGCTGGGCGCCGCTGGATGCAAGCGGCCCAAAATTGTTCGAAGTGGAAGTTAATGGGGGAGGTCTTTGTTCAGCACCGGACATCCTTAGGCTTGACTTATGGTCGGTAAAAATAATAATACTTATTATTTAAAAAAATATGCATTTTCAGCAATATTTAAATTTTTCAATACAAAAACGCTGATAAGCTTTATCTCCAAAAATAAATATATATTTTTTTTATGTAATTTTCATTTTCTTCAAAATTACGCGCATTCAGAGATTTTCTCTAAAATCAGCAGTTTAGAAACTACCCATAGTAACTATGTATGACCTATAGTTTGATATGATTATTTATAATTTTCTACTTATGTTTGTGTGTGAGACACTAATAGGTAATTAAATTAAATTACGTATTTTACTTGACTTTTGATAGGTTACAAACATGTTACAAACAAACATGTTTTTATGGGTATTTTCGGAGAATTTGAAATTTTTCTAAGAAAAAAACGTTATCTCCACAAATACACATTTCCTACAGTTCCTTTCAGCGATTTCTCATAATCTTGTAGTTCAGTTCGTTCGATTTCGGTGGATATCGACATTTGTTTTAATATCGTATGCAACATCTTTGTGTTTCAAAGGTTTTTCGTTAATTTTGACCAATATTTGCAGTGTTTTAGAGCATTCAATCTCATAAATAAATTCCCGGGAAATCGCAAAAAAAATCCCGACTTCGGGAACGACGTATTTCCCGGGAATTCCCGATTCCCGGGACCCGGGAACGAAACCCTAGGCACGACGTATTCCATTGAAAATATATCGGTGCTGTATGCTGTACTGTATTTTGAAGTAGTTTTTTGAAAATAACTTTTATCTTTTTGCAGTTCTACAACATGTGGCTGTCCCTGGTGGGGTCGGTGTTGTGCGTGGCGATAATGTTCGTGATCTCGTGGGTGACCGCGCTCGTCACCTTCGGGTTCCTGCTGGCGCTCTATCTGCTCGTCTCATATAGGAAGCCTGGTCAGTACACTACCTTCAATAAAGTCAAAATTCAAAATCATTTATTCAAATAGACCTTCGCAGGCACTTATGAAAAGTCTGACTCTAATACTCTAATACCGGTTCGGAAGGTTGCATTTGCTGAGAACAGCCGCCAATAAACTCAGCAAATACTCTTTTCAAAACAAGCTTTGATTCATACATATTATACATTCTGATCTCACTGACAACAATTGCGTGTCCCGGCGGCAAAAACTACAAAGAATACTGAATCGATATTAATAAGTAAATAGTATAATACTACCGCGCAAATACTACCTTTCGAACCGGTATTAGAGTAAGAGTATTCATAAGTCCCTGGAAAGGTCAATTCGAATAAATAATTTTGATTTACTCTCGTGTCCGTCAGTCGCTCAATCACAGACTAATTAACGTAGAATCCTGAGTTTGGCATTATGTTTATTTTTTGTACACAGATGTCAATTGGGGTTCCACGACGCAAGCGCAGACTTACAAGGCGGCACTCTCGGGCGTCCACCAACTCAACAGGGTCACGGAGCACGTCAAGAATTACAGGTCAACATTGGCCCTGATTCTGTTGTTTACAACTAAACTAATTTTGCCCGTGTGTTGCTAGCGTCCATATGGATAGGGTAACCGCTTACCATCAGGCGGGCCGTATGCATATTTACAGACTTCGTAGTAAATAAGAAAAACAAACTTTCTTTAAGAATATGAATTCATTTCTGATGTTTAAGAATGTCGAAGAATAATAAACCTTACAACATTATAATAATGTTCATCTGTCCATACAATTAAACATTTGCAAGATGTACGTTATGCTAAATTAACAACGTTCATTTTAGAGTGACAATCTCTAAGCGATTATTATGTCGCTGAATATAGAACATTCAGAATTCAATACTGAAATGCCCATGTGCTACAAAATTTTGCTCGTAAACATAATACTACTTTTTGAAGCGCTGAATTCTTGTGTCCTTTAAGGCATGTCTGATAAAAAAAAAATTCGCATTGGTTGTTATATGACACCGTACATATTACAAGAACTGTCGGATCAGGCACGCTCATACATTTTATGTCTTGTGAAATTTCCTAATAATGTGCAATAGGCCTGATAGTTTCTCATCAGTTAGTTAGGATAGCATACCATGGTGAAATTGTGGTCAAACACAACCCTATCGATAAGTAAACTTTCGTACTTTAGCAGCAATGAACGGTGCGGGGAATAATCTAGCCTTAATATATTGCAGACCTCAAATATTGGTGTTGAGCGGGTTCCCGGGCGAGCGGCCGCTGCTGACAGACTTCACGTACCTCCTCACCAAGGGGCTGTCCCTCATGCTCTGTGGACATATTGTGCAGGTTTGTCTGCTACTACAGTAGTACCCAACTGATATGGCTTACCGATGTACCTGCGCAGAAGATACATTTTCAAACCGGGAGATATGCTATTAGTCGGCAGCTGCCGTCATGTGTGCGGAACGGCGTGACTTGCGAGTGAGACGGAACGAATAGCTGCAGTGTATTATGATCCTTATAGTAGTGATCTAAGGTTGATTGTAAGTTTTAAGCATTCTTTCGTTAATCTTCAGGGCCATACTTTCTTTTCTGTGCGAACGAAGATTCACGACGCGCATTTTTTACAGTAGTTGGGTACTACTGTAAAAAATGAATTGCGTAGCAATATTGGTTTAGCTTCCTATTTAGCCCCTCTGTATATATATATATATATATAAATCAATGCCACTTTTCGTTGTAATTTTATAACTCAAGAACGGGCTCACCTATCCAAACCAAATGTTTAGGCTTTGTTCGGACTATTTAGTAGATGGTTTATGTGAAGTTTGCACAAAATCGGTCGAGCGGTTCTTCATTTATCACATTTTTTGTAACAAATGAATTGAATAAATGGCGGATCATTTTGTTAATGGGGATTTTGCTGTCAAATTTAAACTTTTTTCAGATGGGAATTGTGCTGTCAAATTGAAACTTTTTTCAGTGTTGACTGTACTGGGTAGGGTAGGGTAGCACCACGCGAACGAAGTCGCGCCGGGCAGCTAGTAGTTCAATATTTTCTAGTTTTTACTTTACTTTAATTAGATTATCATCATAGTCACATAAATAAGGATCAAAACATGAACTCCACTATAGGGTCAGGTGAACCACCGCGGTAGAGAGGCGCTGTCGAACCGAGCGTACCAGTGGTTCACGAAGCGCAAGATGAAGGCGTTCTACTCCATCGTCGACGACGTCGGCTTCAAAGATGGCGCCAGTGCACTTGTGCAGGTATGTGCAACGGAAGGGTATATATCTATGTGAAAGGGGTGAAGAAAACACCAGGTATAGAATCCATAAAAAGCTTCAAAAAGCTTCAAATAACATTACTTTAATGTGGTGTTCTGCTCCTGGTGTACTAACCAGGACCGGCCAATTTGTACACAATGTTGTCGCTTCCGTCCAAACCCTCTTAACCTCCCCACTCCCATTTTGAGGTTAAGAGATTCGGCAACGCCAAGGTGAGAGCCCTATGGTGTTGCAATCGGGTAGGGTACGGTGACCATTTACCATCAGGCGGTTTCTTTGGTTGTTGCAGTATGAAAAGTTCAAAATTCCGATTAATTACTTTTGTCTTACATTCATTATAAATGTCTTAAATTAATTACATTTGAAGAACCTAAGGGTAAAAATATCTTCGGTGGGTCTTTCACTCACGAGTCTAACAAAATGGTATCCTTACGTGTTTTTTTTTTTTTTTTTTTTTTTTTTTTAATAACGTATGTATGTTGTTTCGGGTGGAATCTTGCATGTCGAATTTCACCCACTTCCACTGGTCGGATTGACTTGAAATTTGGTACCCATTAGTATATTGGATGACAATTCAAGTACAGTCACAATCAAAAAGTTTGTATTAAAAATGAAATTTTTAACAAAAACTTTTATTGAAGTTTACTATTTTTGTTTACTATGTTTAGGTCTGTGTTTGAGCACAATCTCACCATGGGTCAGTATTTATGTGGCCGATGGTGGTAAACACAAAGCCTGAAAGGAATTTGCTCTCAAGTGCAGCTGTCGGAACCTACCGATAGGTGCTTGGCGACAGACTACACCTATTACCGTGCTATGGTTACCTCACAATGTTTTCCTTCAACTCGGGATCTTCGTCTCGACATTCGGCTTTAATACCACTGAGCTATCATAGCCTTAAAAAGTTGATATTGATACATTTTGTTTTGCAGGCGAGCGGTTTAGGTAAACTGAAGCCCAATATACTAATGATGGGCTTCAAGGAGGATTGGCAGACGTGCAACAGAAACGACATTGTTGATTACGTTGAGATTATGCAGTGAGTTACTTGTTTTTAGTTAGATATTTAACGATCGGCATAATTCGATCGATCGACTCTAAATTCTGAGCAGCCTAACTAGGGTAGTACGGTCCGCATCGTCCGAAAAAATGTTTAATAAATGTAACCTAGCTGAGTTTCTTGCCCGTTCTTCTCAGGTGAAGGCCGACTTACGAATCGATGGTACTTCGGTAGCTTTGACTTTCATAAGTGCTCTGCCAAAGAAAAAAAAATTACAACATACGAAATCGCCATCGACGGGAAGTCCATCCTCACACATTGAAACCAGATTTGTTTTGAACTGTGCGGACTCAACGGAGTTTTCTTCCGCGGACGCTCGGACTGTGGAATGAGCTCCCCGCCGTGGTGCACCTAATGGAGTACAGCATGGGGTTCTTCAAAAAGGGTTTGAAGAGATTTCTGCAGGGTCGGCAACGCGAGTGATACCCCTGGTGTTGCAAGCGTCAATAGCTTACGGTAACTGCTTACCATCAGGCGGGCCGTATGCTTGTATGCCACCTTAATGGTATAAAAAATAAAAGAAAAATCGAGTATCTGTGTGTAGTCAAATTGGCCACATTAGTTTAGTTACAAAGTAATGTTGTCATCCAGTTGACGGGCCAGTTGGCGCAGTTGGTTAAGACTCTGGTATTCCACCTATTGCACCGCTGGTCGTGGGTTTGATTCCCGCACAGGACATGCATTTGTGTGCATGAACATGTCTGTATGTCCTGAGTCTGGGTGTAATTATGTATATTAAGTATGTATTCACAAACAAAAAGTAGCATATGTATTATATCAGTTATCTGGTTTCCATAGTACAAGCTCTGCTTAGTTTGGGATCAGATGACCGTGTGTGAGGAATGTCCCAGGATATTTATTTATTATTTATTTATTTATTCATCCAGTAAAGCCCTCGACGTGCACATGGCGCTGGCCCTGCTGCGCGTGGAGGGCGGCCAGTACACCACTGAAGCCCTCGACGACGACCTTCAAGCGTACCTCAGGGATATGAACACTCAAGACCTCACCACCTTCACACGTGAGTTTGTGCTTTTACTATATGTGGGCAGGTGTGTGTGTGTGTGTGTGGCTTTAGGATGTGTTTAACATAGAGTTAATGTAATTTAGTTACCTTGTACACACGGCTACATATCAAGCTATATAAGTATAAGCTGACCTCTCATTGTACGGAAATCCTTTACAATGCGAGATCAGCTTACACTGGAAATGTAGCTTATTTTTATTTTTTTATACAACTATGTCGGTAAATAAGCATACGGCCCGCCTGATGGTAAGCGGTTACCGTAGCCATATGGACGCTTGCAACACAGAAAACATCGCTCACGCGTTACCGACCTTTCCCCCCTCCCCTATGAGCTCTGGCCACCTTACTCACGCGCAGGAACACAACTTTACACAACATAAAGTTATTTGGCTGCGGTATTCTGTAAGGTGGAGGTACTTCCCCAGTCGAACTGCTCTTTGAGCGAATAAACGCTATGCTCTACCTCTCTCGAAGCTTGATGTGTAGCCGTGTGTACGAAGCGTGAGCAGTTTCCATATAGATGCATTCACAGATAAATCGTACACTAGTTGATTTACGGAAAGACAAAATGTCGATATGGATTCCTTGTCATTTGTTGTCCTTGTCTCGGTAAATGTATCGATAAAAAACGAGAAATTGGCATTCATCATGTATTTTAGTTGTTCAACTGTACGCGCACTTTGTCTCAAAGCATTTTGCCCGTACCCGTGCTCATGGCTCTAGTCTCTAGTACTCTATAGTCGCTCTATTAATATTCTAACTCTATGGGATACATTCTGATTTGTATGAAAATAAATACATTCTAGAGAGTTTTTAGAAATTAAATAAAAAATATTTTATACTTTTTCGAATATTTACAGAGAATTTAATATTTTTATTGCGAGGTTCTAAAAATATTTCAAACGCGTCAAGCTATTCCTCAGGCACCAAGGACCGCTTGATAAATGTATAGCAGACATTTATTTGTACCGAGAGATTTGCTAGATGCTATTACGAATTCAGAAAAATAATGAAAGAACCTTAACTCATAACATATACGGGCCCACAAGTAAATTTTTGAAGCTGCGATAATCGCGGCTACAAACAAAAATAGTATGGTGTTTTTGTAGCACGTGGGCGTTTTAGTATTGAGCTTTGAATGTTCTATATTCGGTGACAAAATAATCGACCAGCGATTGTCATCAGTGGGCGGACTCCCTAATGATTTCAAATTTCAAACTCACTTTGGTATGTGATGATGTCGCCAAGAGTGGTAAGTAGAATTCAGAAGAATTCATCCACGCGGGTATGCAAAGCAAAAATGACCTTATTGCGTCAAAATAAGGTTTAACTGTTACATCTATGGTTATTTAAATAAAAATAAATTAATAAATTGGATGAACCTTATTGAAAAGTAATAATTACTACTTTTCTTTGTATTTATAGACGACAAAAGGAATTTCTTAGTAGTGTACAGGTCGTTTAACTAAAGCTGGCACGTTCAACACATTTACACGTTGCGCTTGTGTAGTGTCTGTGAATATTCGCGCGGCATCACGTCGCACTGCAGCGCATCATGACAACTCTGTCCGTCTCTCTCGCGCGCGTCCAAGCTTATGAGTTAGAAGGAAACAGTTATTGTTCTGCTTTTAAATAAATGCTTTTTGCTCATAACACACACAGTGGTATATATTATATCATTACACAGTGGTATAATAAATAGAAGCGCTCGTGGCGTAGCATGATTAGCCGTTCTTAATCGATCGGCCAAAATTCCAACAGTAGGTTAACCACTAGCCTACCTCCACCAATCCGCAGTGGGCACGCGTGGTGGAGTATCGGCCCATTCCCTTTCACCCTCATTTGTGAAAGGAGGCCTGTTCTCAGCAGTGGGACATTATAGGCTGATGATGATGATGATGACACAGTGGTATTTTTTTGCATTCGTCTATTAGAATTGACTGAATAACTAGAAGCAATAATGTAATTAAACATACTGTATTATGAAATTGCATATGTGTGAGTAATGTGAACGTGCCAGCTTTCGTTAACCGACCTGTAGTTGCCAAAACACACCGTTACGTGTTTGATAGCCAGCCATACCAGCTTGGATGAATTAACTCGTACATATTATGTAGTTTAAAACTCTGACATTCACGCAACATTAGTTTTTAATACCATCGGTATAAGTGCTATTTGCCTAACTAAGCGACACATTAGCTTTAGACTTAATAAGCTTTGGTGTATCATCGATATTAAAAAAATCTAGATACCTTTTTGAACTCTTGAAACAAATAACTTTTTATTTGACTTCGTATTTAGGGAAGAGCCATCTAGAAAAAACTAACCGATACTAGAAAATATAAGAAAATAAGGCCCGTATTCTAGAACGTCAATTAATGCTAAGTCAAGTTTTGACAAGAGATTAAAACAATTTAATTTGAAACATGCACCAAAAATAAAAGGTGTATTTTCGATTAACACGATCTATTCTTGAGACTTGATCCGAGTTTTGATGTCGTTCTATAATACAGACGGGCTTTAGTTTTAAATGAAGCTTAGTTTAAACAATTGTAGTTAAAGATATATCACTACATTCTGTGACATTTACGTTTGAAAATTATTTTGATTGATTTTATACACTTATTTTTTATAATTTTGCTATCTTCTTGTTCTATTTGGTACTAGTTTTATTATTTCTTCCATTGAAGACTATACAAACTACTAACTAATTTAAATTCTACTCAAACGAGTGTGACCTAAGCTATGGCTCACTGACACGTTTAGAGACATGCATTACGGTATCTAGTATTTTTAACATCGATGGGTTATTTCTGTTAATCACTATAACGCTTGATGACGTGTACGCAACCATCCATCACAAAGCTTGCCCCCAGGTTCAATGGGTGATAACTACAAGGAGTCAAAGTCCACTGAGAGTCTCAATACGCACTCCATAGGTGAGTATCATTTGTAATTAACATATATATTGTGTTTATACAGGTTGAGTTTTTCAACTGGCCATGAATGACCAAATCCTAATAGCAAAAATCACAGGGAATAGCGAAAAATGCTCAAAGAAGTATCGAGGCCGATTTTGATAAATAACGAAAACTATATATAGGTACATACATTGATAAAATAAAATGGAAAAAATTATGCAACTAAACATAATTTTCTTAAAAAATATATCATTTCATTCGTTTTTCATCTAACACTAAATCCCCGAAATTGATCCTCATAAGCGACACTACGGGTTCTTGCAATAATACAGGCTATGTTTTTATATTTCAAATTCAACGCGTTCCATTCCCGGCTCTGATGATGTATTTTTCGAAAATCCAAACATAAATTTTTTTGATGTTAAAATCGGCCTCGAGACTCCATTGATCATTTTTCGCTTTTCCCTATACTTTAGGATTTGCCCATCCATGCCCTATGAAAAAATCACCCTGTATATTATGCGGCACGCTATGATGTACGTTTAGAAAAGTTTGTATACCCGAGTTAAAAAGATACATGTATAGAGAGACAACCTACCTCATGTCAAAAAAGCCCTCATACCGTGCCGCTAGATTAGCTAGAGTTTTGGGAGTGTATTATATGTGTGATCAAAAACGGCATTTTAGTAGTCTATGTACCTTGAGTAACCTTTCCATGTTGCGTAAAGTAATAACAAGTGATATAATAAACAATGTTGTCGTCCGTGTTCGCGATTTTAAACAGTGATTAACAAGTTTTATTTTATGTAACTTTTTTATAATAATCGAAAAATTCAATCATTGTATCCTAGAACCAGAATCTTTGTCAAGACGAATCAAACGAGCCCAAACTCGATGGGGTGGCGTTGTTTTATGAAAGAGTTTCCATGGCCACCTTCCGGATTTATCTTCAGATCAGCTCCATGTCATAATAACTATATTGCTATCCGATTTACATATGCACGCCTAATCGGAGACCATGGCTCGCACCGTCAAAAAGTTATCAGATCTCATGCAGAGCCAAAATTATAATTCTACACGCTCTAACTCTACAAGCCCTATCTTCACAAACTCTACACCTTAGTCAAAATATGTGGCTTTTCATTGATGGACGGAGTGATTCAAGAGGAAGGCTTAGGTGTATATTTCATTAAGGTTTTGTGTAAATTGGCTGATGATTGTTGAAGATGTCGGAAAAAAATCATGGCGCGCGGATAAAACTATTCTGCTACCCTTGCTAAAACTTCACCAATAGAATATTTACAAGATTCCAATCAAATTACGAGGGCAAATGGGACATTAAAACAAAGATTTTTATCGTATTAAGAGTGACTGTATATCCCAGGTAGCAGCATGTCCGATGTATCAATGGGGTCACCGCAGCTGAGGAGAGCCGTGTCCGCTGACCCGGGAGCTGTTCCTACCAAAAAGGATACTCCACAGAAACCAGTCCCGAAGGAAAGGTACATGTTTCACTTTATTAATCAGTAGGTAGGTAGGTAGGTAGTCTACAATTCCGAAGAATCTGTATTGTCTTGGCCAGTATTGGCCGAGCATTGTCCGAGTTAAAAAATAAGTGTAAATGCCATCTGAGGGTGTAAAAGAACGTTGTCCGATATCAGTTCACGGACTATACACACCTAAAAACACCCACATTAAACCAGCCTTAAAAATCAGAACTGTAATCTGTCCATCCAATATAGCCCATAAGCTTCGTAGTTATAACTATTATGATTGTTGTTTTAATTGTAGTTAGACCTGTGTTGGACCATAATTGCACCATGGATATGATGTGGCCGAAGGTGGAAAGCGTAAGCATAAAAATAAGGGAGAAATTAAACTGGCTCTTAAGCGTAGGATTTTCATGTAGAGGGTGGTAGACGACAAAAACCATCCAAAAACCAACCAAACCATCTCAGGGTCAAAACATCTCAGGGTCGGCAACGCGCGAGTGATACCCCTGGTGTTGCAAGCGTCCATAGGCTACGGTAACTGCTTACCATCAGGCGGGCCGTATGCTTGTTTGCCACTGTAGTGGTACACACATACCACAGTAGGTACTACTACTAAGTCCTTACAATGTTCGGGACCATCGTCGCGGTATTCGACGTCAAAGGCCTGTATTATAGAACGAGATCAAGTCTCTGAAGAATATAACGTGTTAATCGAAAACAAACCCTAATATCATTGGCGCAGGTTCCAAATTAAATTGTTATAATCAAGACAGAAAACTTGACATGAGCATTAAAAAATTGTAGAATACGGAGCTAAGAGTTGTTGTGTCATCGAGTAAAATTTTAAACAGTGATGAGCATTCACTGCATCGTGTGTTCTTCACTTCCCCAATCAGAGCGCATGTGTCCTTGACTTAGCCAATCCGAGAGCATTGTCGGAAATTGGCGGAATAGATTTCAAGTAAATTAAACGTCTTTGCGCTTGTTTGGGTTGTGTGTTATCAGCTCTAAAGGCATAGGAAATGTGGTACGTCGCGCGCTGGGCGGGGCGGCCGCGCGGCGCACCTCCTCCTTCACGTCGGTGGAGCAGTTCACGCGCAGGCACGCCGGCACCGTCGACGTGTGGTGGCTCTACGACGACGGCGGTGAGTCACTGCTCACGATCTCATGTTGCCCTGGTACTTTTACCACACGGCACGCGCGAATTTGGGCAGGGCTATACTATCAGGAGTACTATCACGATGTGTTTGTAATCCTGATAGTATTGCATTGAGGAGGGGGGGGGGGGGAATATGTATGTAAGTAGTAATGAATGAATGAGAATATGAATGAGAATGAGAATAATTTATTTGCTAGAGACATGGTGAACATAAAGGTGTTATAAAATATAAATAGGTAAGTACAAGACATGTTTCGTCGTTGTAACGACAGGCAAAAATTTAAAATTTATATAAAATTACATTTAAATTAATTACTTACATACAACCATAATTATAGAACAAACAACAACTTATAATCATTACTGAAAATCTAATTTAATTTATAAGAAATGCCCATCGAATAAAATAGTTCATATTATTGCCTTTACTGTCGATGTCGATATGCACGATCTTGAGTCATATGATATTCAAAAAGAGCAATGCTCTTCTTTTGAAACTGTTCTGCTTGGACAGGGAACTCGCAAGGGTTGTGTTTAGCTGACAAATAGAATCGCTTCACGTTATAGCTATAATGCCAGCCTAACTAAAGTGCTGTTGTGACATTATGGTAGATACAAAAAAATGTGAAACGCTTGGTTTTCATAGAGATGGAGGGACTTGGGTTATCTATTTAGATTTATGTCTGTGGTTGTTTTGAACTTTCTGTTTTCTGTTGTTGTTGTAGCCAAAACCTTTCGATGTCGCTTCATTGTCACAGTAAGAATAAAAACATTTCACCAGTATAATAAACTGTCCTGATGGAGTAGAGGCAGACGTTCTTCTCTCATCATTATTATAGCGCCTCTGACTATTCGAAAGTCTATCAAATAATAATAATTGATTTATATAATTTATCTGTCATTCAGGTTTGACCCTTCTACTACCGTACATTCTGTCCACGCGGCGGGCATGGTCGTCATGTCCACTCAGGGTGTTCACTCTCGCCAATAAGAACACTGAATTAGAACTTGAAGAGAGGAAGTGAGTGCTCACAATCTTTACTATAATTTTCTAAACAGTCTGTTTTTTTGGTTTCATGTGTCCAAAACAATCGTTTTCGTAATTGTATTTGCAATCAATTAAAAATAAAATGAATTTATCAAAAGCAGTTGATACGGCGGCCAATTTTCCCGTTCAAGGATACATAGGAGGAGTTTCAGTGTACTTTATCTTATCACAGCATGGCGTCCCTCCTTTCGAAGTTCCGGATAGACTACTCAGCACTAAAGATGGTGGCTGACATCACGAAGCGACCCAAAGACTCGACGATAGCATACTTCGACAAACTGATCGCTCAGTTTAAAACTTCCGACGATAGCAATGACCCAAGTAAGTTTCTTTTATTGCTATGTATAAACTTGAAGGTTCTCTCAAAAATATATTTTATTTATATTAATAACGTGGAATGTTGGAAATCTGTAGTTACTTAATTAATTTTCAAATAGTATCGCCTCATGTCAAAAGCGTGCCTAAAATCTCCATTGGGATGAGAGATTATTGTTATTTACTACCGCCTTCTATAACATAAATTCACAAAAACGGCTTTATTCCGAGGTGCAATTTTGAGTATAACATAATATAGAAAACAGAGCGCCAATTTAATCGTCAGCTTGCAACGCATTCGCTATGTTATGCGATTGTTTCTGGGCGAGTCTACTTACTGCTACCAAATAAGGATACTC
The DNA here is from genome assembly GCA_947623365.1 of Achlya flavicornis. Lineage (NCBI taxonomy): Eukaryota > Metazoa > Arthropoda > Insecta > Lepidoptera > Drepanidae > Achlya > Achlya flavicornis. The sequence continues at coordinate 13,151,669 of OX392481.1, forward strand.
GACTTATTCTTTGTTCGTAAGCTCAAAGGAGTTGTCACACGTCAGTAATATGTATAATAGTGGTGACTTGATCGTCCAGCCGGTATATCGGAAGCCGACCTGTTGGCGGCCCGCGAGCGCACGCACCGGCACCTGCGGCTGCGGGAGCTGATAATGTGCCACTCGGGGGAGGCGCGGCTGGTGTGCGTGACGCTGCCGATGCCGCGGCGGCGCGGGGTGGTGCCGGCGCCGCTCTACCTCGCCTGGCTGCACGCCATCGCCGCCGCCGCCGATAACACGCTCCTAGTGCGCGGGAACCACGCTGCCGTGCTCACCTTCTACTCGTAGGTACACTACACTACACTACACTACACTACACTACACTACACTACACTTCATTACACTATAATTTACTCCACTACACTACACTTGACTATACGACACTTCACTTCAGTACACTTGACTATACTACACTTTACTTTACTTCACTTCACTACACTTCACTAAACTTGAATATACTACACTTTAATTTACTACACTTGACTATACGACACTGCACTTCACTACAATTCACTTAACATTAGTATACTACACTTTACTTTACTTCACTTCACTACACTTTACTAAACTTGACTATACTACACTTTAATTTACTACATTTGACTATACGACACTTCACTTCACAAAAATGTACTTTACTGCACTAAACTTAATGACACTACACTTCAATTCACTACACTTGACAATACGACACTTCACTTAACTTCACTACACTACATTTCACTAAGCCCTAACACACGGCCGCCACTCGAGTGCCGTGGCGTGTAGGTTAGATACCCTCACTGTCTCGCATAGGTAAAACATTTGTTTGCAGGAACATGTCTGTTCTGAGTCGGTTTACAGTACTACTAGCTCTGCCTTGTGTGAATAATGTCTTAAGATATTTTTTGTGCTGATTTGAGCCGTGTGCTTATGTGAATAAACTTGAATTTTAATTGATGACCTACCTACCGTTCGTTGATAGAGTTATGGTAGTTTCAAATGTATTTTACTAGTAATAAAGTTGAGTATAATTTGAAGCCCGTATGAAATTGTCTTACTTGTACAGGTGAGGTGACATTCTTATATGAATGAAGTTGAGTTATTGGTCGAATCTTTTACTTTTTGATTGTGATCATCTAGTTTTAGTATATATCCATGAGAATGAAGTAGTTTCTTTGATCTATTCTTCTACTCGTATGTAATATGTGCTATAGTAATTTTCAAACATTGCACTCGAAGGTTTGGATAGGTTGTTGTGCTAATTTCACATGTATATCAACGGAGCTAAAGTTATTTTGGAATAATAGGCTAGTGTTCTGAAAAATTTTATTTAGTTCGTCATTTACATTAGATACGTACCTTTTCTTTTGTCAATCAAACAAAAAATGACAAAGTGTTGTAGTCCCGCACGACGTCACGTGATGGTACACTTTTCACAAACAAGTGACGTCACGAGCCCCCGCGCCCGAATTTTAACGCACTTCATCTTTGTCAATTTTTAATGATTTAATAATCTATCCGACGCGGACGGACTAAATACTTATTTTTTTACCCAGACCACATTTAGGGATGTGCATAATGTCGTTAAAAGGTTGTTAACGACATTCTGCGCAAACCTAGACATGTTGTTACCAATATACGTACGTACCTTATTATTTTATTAGCTAAAACGTATTCTTAAATTATTTATTTTTATACTTACCTACTTCTTGTGTGTGTAAAATAATATATTCAATGTGTATTTATGTTACTAAAATAATATTAATTTCAGATACCCAGTTGTATTATATTTTGTAATAGATCAATGCAAATACCAAATCATTCCGCCATAGGTGCATTCCAGAGACTTGACAACAATGCTGTGAAAATATTTATGTTTCTGAAATGCACCTCGACCTGAGAGTACAAATTATTTATATTACACCATTGCTTTATTTATTAAATGGTGTATGATAATTCCGAGCTGCTTGAACGGGCACTCGATTTCGGGTGACGAACCGATTGAGTTGTCTACCGAATCGAAAGGCCTTTATGTTGTAATTCAAATTTTTTTTTTTTTTTTTTTACGACTAAGTCGGTAAACAAGCATACGGCCCGCCTGATGGTAAGCGGTTACCGTAGCCATATGGACGCTTGCAACACACGAAGAATTGCTCTCGCGTTACCGACCTTTCCCCCCTCCCCAATGAGCTCTGGCGACCTAACTCACGCGCAGGAACACAACTTTACACAATATAAAGTTATTTGGCTGCGGTATTCTGTAAGGTGGAGGTACTTCCCCAGTCGAGCTGCTCTTTGAGCGAATAAACGCTATGCTCTACCTCTCTAAACTTCTGATTAGAATGAGAATAACACAGCATCACCATGAGATATCATGGTAGATTTGTACTAAAATATTATATTTATTAGTTTGAATGGCGTAATTGATCCATTGAGGACTAAGGAATAACTAACTTTAGTTGTACATTGGTATAATGTACCAGTTGTCCCCCGCGGTTTCACCTGCGTTCCCGGGATGAAAAGTGTCCTATATCCTTCACTATAGGCTATCTTCGTGCCAAATTTCATCGCGATCGGCTCAGCGGTTTAGGTGTGAAAAGGTAACAGACATACAGAGTAACTTCGCATTTTTTAAATGGTAATTCTAAGGAATTTCTACCGAGTAGGTCCGAAATTGGAGTTACCTACATGTATTGTAATCGTATTTATTAACGTGTGTGCATGCGTGTGTGTTTGAGTGTGTGTAACCGACTTAAAAAAGTAGGTGCTGAATTTGACTTGTATGTTAGTGTAAAGGCCTTTATAATAATCTCAGTGCCTATTCTAGTTTAGTATTTAGAAGTATTAAAAAGCTTTTTACCATATTCATGTATTTTTGATAGAGTTGTACAATATTTTAAATCCCATCAAAATTGTAAAGAATGTTCTGTATTTGTATAAAATAAATCTACTTAATACCAATTTGATGCAAGTTTTTTAGATAATAATACTTGCTACTGTAATGTTAATGTTTATTTTTAACCGACTTCAAAAAAAAGGAGGTTCTCAATTCGGCTGTTTTTTTTTTTTTTTTTTTTATGTTTGTTACCTCATAACTCCGTCATTTATTAACCGATTTGGAAAATTCTTTTTTTGTCTGGAAGGGTACACTTCCCGTTTGGTCCCTGATCAAATCTCGATTTGATTACTTTTTAGTGTAGTTTGAAGTCGGTTTAAGTTTTTTGTAAAACAGTCCAATTATTGAATATTTTGACACAAACTTGTTTAATGATGAATCTTGTATTGAATCTGTTTTAGGTAATATTTTATTGTTTAGATACAGTCAGCAACATAAGTAGATCAGATCTAAATTTACAAAGTACACTTTAACTATCCATAATATGGACAAATAACGTTAACAGGTATTTTGTAAATGTGTGTCTAGAAAAACCTACACACTATACATTTCTACGTCATTGATAATTTTACAGTACAGTTGATTTTAAAATGTGGATATGTTCAGCTTACGTTGCTGACCTTACCATCGTTTTGATAAAAGTACAAAGTTTACTCCAAAGATATTTTAAAAGGAATTAGAAATAATTGTTTTTATCAATCTATAATTTGTCGAAGCGATTTTATTATGATAATTTTCGTGATTATTATTTATTTATAATCCATGTATTTTAACCTTAATTTTCACCAGTTTAATTATATTAATAAAATACTTATTGTACAATTATTAATTTATTAACATTTAGATGTTAGTTTGACACAACCACCTAATTTATTGTAGTTGTATGTACTATTGTACGATATACGTAAACAAATTTGATTGTGATTAAATGAATTGATGAAACATATCTGCATTTTATTGTTAATAGCCTTATTAAGTTAAATGGAGTTTAAGATGTCAGAATAATCTTTCGCACGTAAACGAAGTGTAAAACCCTCTGTAAAATTACGCGTTTTGGGATTCCTTATGGTGCGTCCATGCTTGGCGAACCAAGCACGAGCCAAGCCACGAACGAGCACACTGCGAGCACGATTCGCGTAGCGTGGACGGGCTCGCGAGCCTCGAACGAGCGCGATTGACAGTTTTTTCAAAGGGATTCGCATCGTGATCGTTGTAGGTTCGTTTGTGGCTCGGCTCGTGCTCGATTCGCGAAGCATGGACGCACCATTATAGTTCAGTCATAGCAAGTACTTGTGAAGTATTAGGTCTATGTCGCCCTGTCTTCTTTGGATAGTTAAATGCTCTATAACTAAAACCGTAGCTATTAAAAATCGTAAAATACACTCGAAAAACATAACCCTCCTTCTGGGTCAGTCGGGTAAAAAGGTGTTCGAAGTCTAGATCAAGGAAAACTATCACATTATAATGAGTCAAGTTCACTAGGTATATTCGATTAACTTTGTAACCCCTGTAAGTACATACTTGACCGAATTTTTTTATTATAGGTAATGCATGTCCGGAAAAAATAAAATACTTAAGTATTCAAAAATAAAATGGTCTAATGGCCGGTTCCAATAATTTACGGACCGTTATCGGTTAAAATTAAGACTTATATCTTTACTAATAATGAAGCAAAGTCATCAAAGCTTTGCATAGCAGACCCTCCCATATGGAAGGAGCTATCACAGGTAAAATTAGCTTACGACATGATCTATATGCCCAGTTTGGCAATAAAAAACCTACCATTGGTAAGCAAAACGATTCGTTTTTGTTTATAGAAACCGGGTATAAGTCAATATAACAGTTACTATACGTTTTAGGATAGTGCGAGCGCGATAGTACGACAAGTGAATCTGCGCATAACATACTTAAAGGTAAGTAAGGAAGGAAATTGTAATTGTGAGAAAGTATACCACGACAGCTTGGAGATAGTATCGTTATCGGATATCGCCATCGGTTATCTCCTGACTTATCAGATCTGATAATACTAATAGAATTGGAGAATGTTTTGAAGATATGGCAGTATCTGAAGATTTTGGACTACAGGGGTTTTTATTTTTAAAAACACGAAAAAATTGGACATGTGGAGTCACACTGAGACTCGCACTTGGGTTTTTATTGACCGAGCAAGCGAAGCGTCTCCGTTCCAGCTTGGACAAAAATTCTTTCGTATGTCTGTCCGGCTGTTCTCCTCTCAGGTCGCATTTCTCAACCGATTCTTGTTTAATTTTGTGAGCAGAGCCTGTAGACAAAATGGTTATCGACAATCGTCATCGACAGTAAACAATCAGCCTTTGTATGGGATTCAAACAAAAACAAACAAAGTCGGGTTAGTTACTCCATTTATAACTCAAGAACGGTAGGACCGATTTTCATAATCCTTGATTTGTTGGATTTGTCTCCGCCACGAATAGCAGAATAACTATAAAAACATCGGAAAATGAACGAAAAAGTGGTAGGTACGAAGGTAAATAACAAATTACCAACGTTTAACCTTAAAGGTTAAACTTCCCAAAATAACAATTGTTTGTGGATGCCTGCCCTCGTTATAAAAAGAACCTGTGTGCAAAATTTGAAATTTCAAACCCCAGCGCGGTTTAAGCTGTGCGTTGATGAATCAGTAGTCAGACAATACAAGAAATTATATCTGTATGCATAAAGTATGTCTGAAGTACCACTTATAGTGCTGTGGCGAATATAGTCTTTTGTCCCACCCAAGTCCGTTCCAGATTAATTATTTAATAAATAGTATATGTATACCTACCTAGGCATCTTTATTTATTATTGGCTGATAGCGATAATGGATAGAGAAGGGTTTTGTTGAATAAACGCCAGTATCTATCTAATGGAAACAAAGCCGTTAAGAATTTTTTTCTACAATGAGTGTTTCATAAAGAAACATCGCTAACGCATATAGCAGTATACTATAGCGCATAGGTGCATCTTTTTCTGATCATAAATCAAACATTTTTCAATGCGAAAAAGTAAATTGGATAATTGGACTGTTTTACAAAAAACTTAAACCGACTTCAAAGTACACTAAGAAGTAATCAAATCCTGATCTGATGACAATGGGACCAAACGGGAAGTGTACCCTTCCAGACAAAAAAAGAATTTTCCAAATCGGTTCGTAAATGACGGAGTTATGAGGTAACAAACATAAAAAAAAAAAAACATACAACCGAATTGAGAACCTCCTCCTTTTTTTGAAGTCGGTTAAAAACTAGGAAAAGCTAGAATAAGACAAGGTTCACACTCCTCATATTCAACGTAAGTATTTATATAGGTAGAATAAATAACAAAAATAATTTTAATAAATCTGAAAAAGGTGTGAAAATAAACGTCCAAAGAGTTACATTCGTAACCTTTGCTGATATAGGTATAGCAGCACTTGCCGAAAACGAAACATTTTTATATTTAGGAAGCTTTCACTAGTGACGCTAAATGTAACCCAAATAATAAAAGTAAGATAGCCATATCCAAGCAAGCATTTCAAAATAAAAACATATTCAGAGCAAATATATCCAAGCACGTTAAAAAGAAATTCATTAAGTTGGATAGCTGTAATTGGCCTTAAAATGTTATGTTTTGAGCATAGCATTGGATGGGTGTTAGACGTGGAAAATTACCCAAAGGGATAGGGACATTTGAATTGTGGTGTTGGAGGAAGATGGAAATGATTAGCTGGACTGAGAGAATGACGAATAAGGAAGTGTAGAGCCGAGTAAAAGAGAAAATAAACATTATGGAGACAATAGAGAATAGGCAGCGAAAGAGGTTTTCCAATCTTATACGACATGATGAATACATCAAAAACTTAGTAGAAGGAAAGATAGAGGGATAGCAAGGAAGGTGAAGACCAAGGATAAGCTAAAATAGACGTGTCGCATAAGGAGGTGCAAAATGTTGCTAACGATAAAGCGGAATGGAAAAGGCTAGACAGACAAGAGCGCAGTTTCTTAAATAAAGAAGCAGTATTATACTCAGATCGATCTCTATTCTGCATCCTCTTAACTCCTCGATTTAGAAAGAGGGCATAGTTCTTTTTGTCTCTTCTCGGGACATGGATGGAAATATTTTCATCTCGTTCAAAAACTTGGGCCCTTGGAAGTTTGGGCGAGCGATAAATTTCCCGCACAGCCGGTATCAATCTAATCGCCTCTTTCCTACACTTTTTTATTAGTATTGTGTTTTGCCGTAAGTTACCCATATGTAGTACCCATATGTAGTTTATATTGGTCCTGAGTTTGCCTCATCTTCACCTTCTTTTATGGATATTTCTGAATGTAGTATGTGATGTGTGATTTATCTTCACAATCTATTTCGTTCGTGTTATTAATAGTGCTTGCTTGTTCAATTACCTTCTCGCCAGGGTTCGTGTGACTTTCGTTACAAATTAATCGAGCGCATACAACGACACTGTCAATTTATTAGCAAATACAGTGTATCTGTGTGATTTATTCGTTTTCTAATACCGATAGCGGAGTGCAATGATTATCTCGGTGCGTCTCGTTTGGTCGGCGATCGGTGGTCAAGCCAGTCGGACCGCGCGCGCCATCTCTGCCGCACGTGTTTTCCCACCATTACAAACTGTCAAACAACTCGAAATATCTCGCGTAAATTACGCCCAGTTTACAAAAAAAGTGATATAACAACTTTTATCGGTGCCGGCAACTTAAGTGTTTGTGTGTTCGTGTTGTTTTATTTTTAATAGTGGTGGCACAAGCCGGATCTAAGGGACAACCAGCCGAGGTAAACACGTGATGTTTTTAATTTATTTTTTGAGCACGTTCACCTCCCATTTGTTTATAGGCATTTACGTTTTTTGTATGCCGTGGATTGATTGAGAATTATTATTGAGTCAATTTGTTCACGGCTAGTGACCGAATTAAACATTGTAATGGTGTTGATCGCTGAAACCAGTAATTTATAGCAATTAATTCCTTGAGTTGGAACAACTATAAACCTAGAATTTTGAACAATAAAGTTTATCTATAAATTGAACCTAGGTACTTGTAATTAATTAATGCACGTACAAACTTACTATTTAGCGACGTACTTACTTCAATTGAACAAAATAATCCTTTATTGAACTAAATTAAATCTGAATTTTTTTGGGCAAGTTCTTGATCTAAATTTATTTTGAATATTTGCATCATAACGTGCACGACATTTTTAAGCTTTGTATATACCATTGAGGAAAAATCCCTTAGAGTAGTAATACCGAGCAATCCGATTCCGAAACGAATCAGTGATTTGTCACAGATTTTGAACAGTAAGGACCAATCACTGCATCGTGTGTTCTTGACTTGGCCAATCAGATCGCATGTGTCCTTGTCTTAGCCAATCAGAACGCATCGTCGATGGTGGAAAATTGGCGGAATAGATTGCAAGCAAAATGAACATCATTGCGCTTCTTTGGGTTAATTGTTCGATGGTATATACCTACCTAAATATGCTGTTTTAGAAAATAAGACTTGTTTTTTTCAGAATTAATAATATTTCGGCTCAGATAAAACATTTTGTGCATTAGCAAGAATCATAAGGTTGCGGACAGAAGTAGCTCGGAATGCCGTTACGCTGGTATTCGATGCTGGTCCAATTAATCTATGGTGGGATTCGGGTCGTCTCATAACCACAATTAGGTAAATGTATTTTTGAATACATTCGGTTCAACGGACTAACGACCCTAAGATAGTCGTAGAATTTGTGCTTATCGGGTCACTTTGCTATGATTTGCCGAGCATAATGTAGTGAGCAAACTTATTTCAATGGGGGTTGGTGTGTTAATTGTATCTTCTGAAACCACCGTGCCGTTTACTCTAAAACAATTTTTATCATGTTATGAGATCGATTGGTATTACTCTTGTTCTTTCTCTATACTCTTGTACTTATCCTATGCCATCAATTAACAATGACTTAATTTAGATTCTAGATAAAAATGCAACGAGGCATCCTTGCTCGCTAGCAATCTATGAAAACAATTTGCTCGCAACATTTTCTCGACAATACAAACAACTGTGATTCTGAATCCAATAGTTTCATGGTCTGTAAACACTGTTCCGGGGTTCGGTTCCGCACACCGTTATGTCCAATTAAATGCACGCGTTTCAACATATTTTACCTTAATGAGGTGCATCCTGTTGGGAGATTGCAATTTGGACATCTAAATTCATTTGGAGAATATTTCTCTTATAAGACCTTTAGACGTAAATCTAGAAATAAATCGGATGCTGTGTGAATACTTCCAATGATTATGGTCAAATCAAATAAGAAATAAGTTACAATTCACTAGAGTTATCTCCTTCTTTGTTTAAAGTTCACATTCTAAATGTGTTGTGTTGTGTAAATTGTGGTTTCAGCTAGAAATAGGACATTTTCGGGAATTCTGTTTAATTCGGAATGCAATGCCTATAGAAAATTGTCCCATATCTTTGGACCTATGTTTTGGTCATTCAAGAGTTAGACCCGCTTAGAAGTAGTCTTCTGGATTCTTAACAGTGCCAGAAGATGATCTGGATGGAATATCTTTAGAAGTCAGATAAGAATTGGACAGATTCTGTTGGATATCGTCTGGGCAATCTCGGTATGGAATGTATAATAAATTGATTCTTTAAATAAGTAGCACATGTTAAGGAAGACCGTCTTAAAATCGATATCCTTGCTAAATTAACCTTTAAAAGATGGGACTCAGATTACAATGGCTGCTAAATTGTTTTCCTCGTTTACATATTACGTTCATACAAGTGTCATATTGGTACTCTTAGGCTATATCTCTTAAGGTTGTTATGAGGAAGTTGAACAACTTATAAAACATCGGCGTGACAGAAGGTCAAGGATTACAAAATGGTTCAACGGAGCGGAGTGTTCACTTTAATACAATGTGATTCAGAAAGTAATTAATTTTGGCAATGTTTAAATGTCTCATGAAATGTAACTGTTAAATACTAGATCTTTGCGTTATTTCCATGATGTCGCAATATCGTTTCGGTTTGTTTGGAAATAATTCATTAATGCATGTAAATCTATTTTTGGTTTCGTTAATTTGAATTGCGTGATCATGATGGAAAACATAATGAGAAAACCGTAGGACGGTGGTTAGGTACTTGTAGTACTCGTAATATAAAAATCATAATATAACCAATCAATCGTAATATAACCATGCACTTACGTGTCTTGCGGCAGTTGCAATCTTGAGAGACATAGGGAGAGATGTGTCCGGTAAGCCTTTTCATGGTAGAAAAAAAAAATTATTTATCATGGGGATGCCCGCTTGGTGTTGGTAAAACGAGAAGAGGAAAAGTAAGAATCATTGAATATCCCATACGGAGATCCACTGGGGTTTTTCTGGTTTAGCAGGCACGAACAACATTATCGATTTCATCCATCTTTTTTTTTATGTTTTGTAATACTAGAGGGAGAAGGTTCTTACGGACAAATAATTTTTTTAAGTTAAAAAATTTAAGTATATTTAACGGTAGGGTAGGGTAGGATATCCCTCGGGTACGCGGGTGAAACTGCGGGGCGCTAATAGTTACTAGGTACCTATATAAAAAATGATTAAAAAAATATATCTTGTTAAATAATATAGGTCTTGACAGTTGAAATAAATGAATGAACGAATGTAGATAAAACACATTTAGGTAAACGTGACCAAAATTATGCAATAAAACGTAATATTTTCCATCGACCAATATCTAGTTTCAATTTAAATATCAAGTCAGCAAACAAAACCTGACCTGTTGCGCGGGCGCAGAAAAGGGTAAAAAAGGTATACCACATCACACAAGTCAAGTGAAGCAATGTACGACAAATAGGCACGTAAGCGTTGCACGTGTGATGTTACGGCCTTTTACCAGGGCAGGGGTACTGTACCTATAGGCTAATTTTTGAAAAAAACTATTTAAAATGGAATTTTTTAATTAGTAAATTAATAACACGATGTTTTGGTAATATTATTTTAAAAACTGTAGATTTTCTTTGATTAAATAAATAAATATGGTACTTTTTTTGTGTATTTAATTAACTATTATTTAAATGTATATTTCAGTAGATCTCTGAGGTTTATTACTAAAAAGGTTTTTAGATTTCAAAGTAAAATGAGAATATGGAATAAAATAAATATAACTAAAGTTATCACTGTGACGTACAGACGGACGAAGCGTAGGCATAGTATATAGTGTATGTCCGAAGCTCGCCGTTTTGCTTGCACCTTGTCATCAAAATTGATGGAGACCTCCGGAAACCAGCGGGCGGGGAGCTTTTTCCGCCAACGCGTCAGCTTGGCTATCCAAAGAGGAAGCGCTGCCAGCCTTCTGGGAACCTTGCAGTTAATCGGAAGCAGCGGCAGGCTTGAGGAAATTTTCTATACATAGATTGTATTTTGTACATATTTGTTGTGTATCTAGTATTATTATTTACTTTGAGGTAATAGATAGACATTGGCAACATTTGCAAACGGAATTTTTTGAATCAAGTCTATATTTAACAAAACTATTTATGTACCATTTGTGTAGCCGTATTTAAATAAGAATAGTAGCATTATGTGAAGCAATCGTTCTTGCCAATCTTACGCAAAAACCGCAAAACAAGTTTTTAATCTTCCACACAATATGCAATGTAAATGGAAAATGTTGACCGATTGTTGGCAGCACCTGACCGCGGGGTCCATTGTGAATGATTTGAATTACAATTGGTATTCTATTATGATAGTTTGTGTTGCTGCAATTTAGTGATAAGTTACATGTCCGTAAACGTGGTGGTACCACATCGCCTTCTTTGGATTAGGTACTCGTACGTAGTAACTATCCTGGGGTCAGGAGTCACTATACCAAAAGACCAAATTTACAGGTCATCAAACATTCAGGCTTCCCCTTGCAAGTTGGATTAGGGTTCATACATCGTTATTTGCAGATCGTGGGTTCGATTCCCACACAGGACATGCATTTCTGTGCATGAACATATTATCAGACATCTGTATGTCCTGAGTCTGGGTGTAATTATGTTAATTATATCAGTTATCTGATTTCCATAGTAATTTAAAAGCTCTCTGCTTAGTTTGGGATGACCGTGTGTGAGGAATGTCCCAGGATATTTATTTATCTACGTAATACTTATTAGTGATAGTATTAGAAAGTAGACTAGATTAGATAGTAGTAGTAGATAGTAGATTATGTTATTATAAATATTAAGTTAGATGATAAATATCTATCACTCCTTTGAACTTTAACGTGGATTTCCAAGACGTGAGTCTTGTTTATTTGACCTCGATTTTACGTCGTATTTTTTTGTAACAGACAAGACAAAAGGCTTAAGAATAGATAATTAAGTTTAGATAGAAGATAATTAAGAATAGATAATTTGGTTAATCTATACTACTTATAATAAAGCGGAAGAGTTTATTGTTTGTTTGTTTGTTCAAACGGGCTAATCTCTGGAACTATCTACCAGTCAGATGCGTTTTTTTTTTTCTAATACGTAGCTACATAATCCTCGAGTATTAGGCAACTTTTATTCTTAGAGAGAGGAGCCTGTAAGGATACTCTCGTCGCGTCTCCGACTTGTTAGACATCTTTTTTTTACAAGCTTTTATGTGTGTATTTATGTTTGTTCGTTCGGGTGGAATCTTGCAAGTCGAATTACACCCACTTCCAGTGGTCGGATTTACTTGATATTTGGTACACATAAGTGTAAATTATTGGAAGACAGTGCAAGAACAGTCAACAAAAAGTACAGTCACCAAAAAAAGCTTGTAGTAAAAATGAATTTTTTAACAAAAACGTATTACTTTCCTTCCTTAATTACTTATGCAGACTTTCAAGTTATACCTTAGCACTCTAACGGACATACAGACTGAGATACTGGGGTATGATACATGTAAGAATATTACGTCATTACGTCATACTGGTGTCAACACTGGTAAGCGCACGTGCTTCTTGTGTACATTACATCTTTGAGTTATGTATTTGTGTTGTGTAAACAGTTAAATTTGTTTTGGTGAAGTATATAATATTGGGATCTACTATCAACTTTTATACCAATTCAACTTTACTCAAATTTAATAATTGTCGGTTAAATGTCAATTTATTCCATTCATTCTGAGGTCTATTGACACAAAAACGCAGTTCAGTATGAAATATTTCCTAATAAGAATTATAAGGGATTGTTGGACATCTACACTAATATAATAAAGCTGAAGAGTTTTTTGTTTATTTAAACGCGCTAATCTCTGGAACTACTAGTCCGATTCGAAAAAATCTGCAATACAAGTCTGTTTATTTACTCGCAAGTGTGTTGAAACGTATGAAACGCGTGTGCATTGATCATCACACTCTCGGTACCTACAGGTGCAATTCTGTAACGTTCATTTGAAATATCACTTCTGAATCCGCGATGAGATTAAAGTTTAATATTCTTAAAATTTGTGAGTTCGACACTAGCGCCACTGAGTGATGATGGAAGTGAGATGAACTACGACAGGTGAGTTTTTTGACGTTACGAATATACTTTTGAGTTCTCGAAACTCACTTCACTTCACTTGATTTTATTTTGAGAATACCAAATTACCAATACAATGACAAGCAAGTGTGAGTTGCGAGGTGAGTTGCGAGATGACTTTCGAGATGATTTACCTTTTACAGAATAGCATAGCTTAATAGAAAATGGGGCTTCACTCGTGTGTAATAACCAACTCGTATCATAATGTACTAAATGTACCACTCGATATCAGAAGGACAATCTAGTCAAATTACCTTTACAACATATCAATTTTAAAATGGCACTGTGGTAAGAACACCTCTAAAGCGAAACACCACCTAGTAAAGACAATACAATACAATGCCTCTCTTTTAGTTATTTATTTCTCCAATGTTATGGAGTCATAGGTTGACAAGGCAAAGATAGCTTTCTCATCAAGTACAAGGCAAAGATTGAATAAGTCTCTTGCATACACACACCCACCCCCCTACACCCCACACACACACACATATTCTATTCAACCACCTTTATTGACAATGTTTCGGAAACATGGCAAAGAAATGGTTACCTACAGACAGGCCTAGCCTAGTGTAGGAGCCATGGAAATAATAATCTTACACACACACACACACCCCCACATATACCCCCAGCACACTACATACTTATTGTATTTCCTTTTTATTTGTTAATCATATTGTAAAATTCGTATTGCTCATTATCTCTATTTAAGGTGTATTTTTGTGATGAGATAAATAAATATTTCTTATTCTAGTATTTCCTCATTTTCTCTAATTATAATTATATTGTTTATAAAATTGACAATAAAATCAATTGTTTATATCTAATCACATTAACATTATTTTGTTATTGTTTTACTATTAAATTATAGCTTCACACATTACTCGAACACGCAGTAAACCTTATGTGAACAAACAATGCGTAGTAATTACTAATCACAAGTCATACCTCGTGGAATCGATTACACAATAATGTATCATTATAATTAATCGTTGACAATGGTTGCATTACAACACAACATAAAATAAAAACCGGCCAAGTGCGAGTCAGACTCGCGCACCGAGGGTTCCGTACAAACCTGTAGGTATATAAGTAAATGGTAGTATAGACCTGAGTATTTGATATTAATTTCAATTTATGACCTATTAAAAAAAAACTACTTACTAGATCTCGTTCAAACCAATTTTCAGTGGAAGTTTGCACCGTAATGTACATCATATATTTTTTATAGATTTATCATTCTCTTATTTTAGAAGTTACAGGGGGGGGGACACACATTTTACCACTTTGGAAGTGTCTCTCGCGCAATCTATTCAGTTTGGAAAAAAATTATATTAGAAACCTCAATATCATTTTTGAAGACCTATCCATAGACACCCCACACTTATGGGTTTGATGAAAAAAAAAAATTTGAGTTTCAGTTCTAAGTATGGGGAACCCCCAAATTTTATTGTTTTTTTTCTATTTTTGTGTAAAAATCTTAATGCGGTTCACAGAATACATCTACTTACCAAGTTTCAACATTATAGTTCTTATAGTTTCGGAAATAAATGGCTGTGACATACACGGACAGACAGACAGACAGACAGACAGACAGACAGACAGACAGACAGACAGACATGACGAATCTATAAGGGTTCCGTTTTTTGCCATTTGGCTACGGAACCCTAAAAAACGTACAAATGCGAGTTGGGCCTCACCCTATTTGGGTTCAGCACTTATGGACCAATAAACAAAATTATTATTACAGCTTACAACCTATATTATGCATCGACAGCCCCGGATCTACGATTTTTTCGAACCGGAGCACACTTGATAGAGGCGCCCCCCTCGCTAGATATGTAAAAAAATGTTCAAAGACCAACTGGGCGTTCTAAAATGAAATGAATAATCGAAGAAGAAGGTGCGCTGTTATTGGCGCCCCGTGAAACTGTCGCACGGGGCACGGTTTGCCCCCAATAGATCCGGGCCTGTGAATCGGCTTTTTAGGGTTCCGTAGCCAAATGGCAAAAAACGGAACCCTTATAGATTCGTCATGTCTGTCTGTCTGTCTGTCTGTCTGTCTGTCTGTCTGTCCGTGTATGTCACAGCCATTTATTTCCGAAACTATAAGAACTATAATGTTGAAACTTGGTAAGTAGATGTATTCTGTGAACCGCATTAAGATTTTTACACAAAAATAGAAAAAAAACAATAAATTTTGGGGGTTCCCCATACTTAGAACAGAAACTCAATTTTTTTTTTTTCATCAAACCCATAAGTGTGGGGTGTCTATGGATAGGTCTTCAAAAATGATATTGAGGTTTCTAATATCATTTTTTTCTAAACTGAATAGTTTGCGCGAGAGACACTTCCAAAGTGGTAAAATGTGTGTCCCCCCCCCTGTAACTTCTAAAATAAGAGAATGATAAATCTATAAAAAATATATGATGTACATTATGGTGCAAACTTCCACTGAAAATTGGTTTGAACCAGATCTAGTAAGTAGTTTTTTTTTAATAGGTCATAAATTGAAATTAATATCAAATACTCAGGTCTATACTACCATTTACTTATATACCTACAGGTTTGTACGGAACCCTCGGTGCGCGAGTCTGACTCGCACTTGGCCGGTTTTTTAGCATAAGTGGTAATGGCGACTTTGGCGGCCGTCCTTTCCTTTATTGTTGAAGAAATCAATGAGTTCCAGACGATGACATCTCACCCACATACGGACAGATACATAGGCAGCAGGACTCCGTTTTGCCCTTTGGCGACGGAACCCCGGAAGTTAATTACTACCGCATGTAAAGACAAGGACAGACAAATACAAAATAGATTAGGAGAAAAGGGACAAAGAATCTAAGTAGTATTCTAGTGGTATTTGGAATGCGAATTGTGTTTTTATATCCTAGCATATTTATTTATTTATTTTCTCTAAGTGTTCTTGAAATCTTGTCTGAAATCAGCATGCTTTATTAAATGCATATCTAAGCATTGTTTGCGTGCAAACTCGAAAAAAGCACGGAAGTACGTGCGATCGCAATGTTCAGATCACGATGCGAAATCTCGGTCGGAGCGAATCGATTCTGTATCGATATTAACTTGCGCAACACTAGTTACTCAATGAATGATGTACAATTCAGTATGAACACGTTTCACTGTTTTGGTAGGTGTCTTTTGATTGCATATTAAAGTTAAACAAGATGTCTTGCCATGTATTGGCTTTTCAGGGTTCCGTATACCTAAAGGTTGCCAACGGGACCCTATCTAAGCCTCCTGTCCGTCCATCTGTCTGTAAGTGGGCTGTATCTTATGGACCGTAATAGGTACCTACACAGTTAAAACATTCTATTGCCGCTATAACAACAAATAGCCTACCCATACAAGTAACGTCTTTACGGAACCCTTAGTTTTGGCAGGGTTTTGTCTTTTATATTCATCTCGGAATTACACAATATATGAAGCTGCAAATGCAGAATTAACACCGTTCTAAAAAGGCAAATCGAGCTACACGAACCCAACAGATTATTGGAAATTGATATGGTCCGGGGAGTGGTTTTGTAAGGTCAAAATAATAATAATATTTATTGAAGTATAATAATGTGTACAACTCTAAATTGCCCTGATTCCTGAACTGAAACTCATTAAGTCATTTAGGCCCTGGTAAGACTTATGAACGTTAAGTTATTTTTGTTAAGTTGCAACGTTGAATTTAACACCGAATCGGAATACACCTTATACTGAGAAAGACACCGGCAAGAAACTCAGCAAGGCTTTTTTTTGTGGAACATCTTTTCAAACTAATCAATCACGGAAACCCTTCTGTCCACGGCACCGGGAACGTTGTGTGAACTCATCACGTGTTCTGTTTTATTGAGTGCAGGGTATCTGTGCATTCGTTAAATGAACTATATTCAGCAAAAGTGCATTTTTAGATCCCTAGGTCAACGGAACACCTCATCTTCCTCACCCATTGTTTTACACAATCAAATCTCCGAAGGAAGTAACTGACAGACAAACACAAAACTAAATACACATATGCTTATAATTATATGGACAATGAATTCTAAACCATGGTACCTATAGTAGGCATGAATAACTGTAAAGATTGCAAACGTTTTTGTCTGAATGGCATCTTGATTGCTTCAAATTGTATAGAATTATTGACTTGCAATTTCGATCAAATATAACCTTGCAAGGACAAAAGGTAGGCTAACTCCTAGATTGTCGCCCCGCAGTTTAAACCCCGACCTCCTTTTTTACCCCGTTAGTCGTTGTAGTTATACAAAATGTTATAGATAGATGTTAAAATAACAGGCGCTATTTATCTTGGCCACATGACACATGGTACGGAGCGGTACTGCGCATGCGTGGCTAGCATCTGTTTTTGATGTGATAATGAATTTAACAATATTAACGAAGGTCAGTGTTGCACTGGTCATGAAGATATTTACAGATTTTTGTATCTAACCGTATCCGTAGCGTAGCCTATAGACGCTTGCAACACCAGGGGTTTCAACCATGCCGACCCTGCCTAAATATCTTTACACCCTTCTTTAAGAACCCCATGTTGTACTTCCTTGGTAATACTTTCTTGCCGGATTCTTCTCAGTTGAAGGCCGAGATCCGAACAGGTGGTAACTTCAGTAAATGTGACCTTCATAAGTGCCCTTCTGGGGCCTAAAGTGAATAAATGGCTTTGACATTGATATAGCATTGTCTTGTGGGAAGTTAGAAAGATTAGTGGCAATAATTTCATACATTGGCCGTAACATTGATGCATATAAAAAGGTTAAAAGAAGTAAAATTTAAAGGGTTTGGTAGCCGGTCTATTTGAACTAGACCCGCGTGATTGTCCTAAGGCGGGGTTCAATTTCCAGGATGTCAAGTGGTAATTCAATCCACAGGTAGTCCCGTGTGGTGGACTATGTCATTCCTTTCGTTAGATCTAACTTATTCAATGAAGGGGATCGAGCTTTTATAGTGCAATTTGGACATATCGTGCCCCTATCATGAGTTTGCTAAGGTGTTCAATTATGATTCCATAACTAGAGGTGCTGCTCGAATGGTGATACAAAATGCTCAACGTGTTCGAGGCGAGTATCAATTACGTGACAGTGTCAAGCTCATGGTAGGGGTACTACGAATTAACTCAATTAAAACTCGAGCAAAATATGGTCAAGTACTTCGCATCGGTATAAAAGCAACGTATCTCGTCACATATGTGAGTCAAGTGTGAGTAATTAAATGAAAATATATACTTAAGTGGAACTATGACAAGGTCCAGCGCGTCTTGGTAATTGTTGAAGTGTCTTTTCTGTTTAAAATCTAGTTTTATCTAAACCTTCTGCCAGCAAAGTCTTGATTGGAGTGATCCACACTCCTTGGTTTTTACTTTGCACTTTTGGTATGATTACTTACTATAAAATATGGGTATGATGAACGCGACCGTTTCAGCGCTCGCGCAGTTTTGATGAAATGAATAATGATAACACCATTGCTTGCTGAGTTTCTTGCGATTCAATTGTAAAGTTCGTAAGTGCCTTATTAGGACCTAAATAGCATACACGTTTTTTTTTCAATTTGAATTGTAAGAAATTATAAAACACTATTACAGTTTTTCCATACACAGTTCCATTTGCTAACCAAAAGTTAAATTGTGTACATTGTATAGATATTATAATTTTTTTATGGAATTTTAAAGTTAATTACCTACTATAAACGCCCGACAACCATGGCAAAACCACTTGATAAAGTAAAAAAATCTCGTCTGTTCTTTGTCTCGACGATTAATGCGCCTTGAAGGTCATTCTAATGCAACTTATAATGAAGGGAACGTGATGTTAAAAATAAAAGAATCAATAAAACAAAGATTTACACAATTTTCATCTATTGAGTAAGTAAATTGAATGTAAATATGACTGTATTACATTTTATTGATGTGACATGAATGACTCATCCAATGATTATTTTAATTATACTAGAATAGAATAATTTATTTGCATACCACTTGATGGCACAGGAAAACGAAGTAGATGTAGCTAATAAATATATAGAAGTGATTAAAAAACAGGCGATCTTATTTCTGAAGAAATTTCTTCCAGACAACCTTTGGGTAACACTATAAAATATAATCATCTTTATTTAATAGAAAGACAAACATAACCATCTATTCTATCAATAACACGTAAACGTCACACAAGCACATACTAGTATTGTGTGTGTAAAACTTTTATTGCACTCTGCCTCCAAAGTTAGTCAAGCAAGAGCCTGTATGGACAGAAGTTTTCCTCAAGAAAACAATCAAACGGTATTATATTTTCAACGGGACGTAGGTGAAGCCACGGAGCCAAGATCAGAAATGTTGCTAAATAATACAATTTCACGAAGTAAAACGGTAAATAGAATCATTAAATCAGCTCTATGACGTGCGAGAATTACTTATTTACAAAAACCCATCTCACTTGCATGCAATGCCGCGAAACCGCTCATGGGGATCGATTAAAAAATTCTGTTACAAGACAGGTGATGAAAAAAGGGTATTTTTTCTCTGTTAGAGTGATGATCAACAGACCGTTGTCTCCTTGTACGAAATCAACGATGGGCAATCATCAAAACACTGGGTAATCAGCTGCCGTGAAGGTAACATGAAATTGAGGTGCCTAATATTTTTAAGAGGAGTACTGTTCATAGTTTGCGGTTATTTTCTTTATTATGTTTTGTGAATTTTGTCGTAGAATTCGAAGTATTAGGAAATGTGACTAAGGTCTCGGAAACATCTCTATATATAAATGAAAGTCGTGTTAGTTACACTATTTATGACTCAAGAAGAGGCTGAACCGATTTCGATTCGATTGGGCGGAAAGCACAGACGTATGAGTAGTAGTACCTACAAAGCGGAAAGCTAATTTAAGCTAATTTGCAGTTACTAATTATTAAAATTAGAAGATTAATTGGGAAATGGTTCAAAACTTTCTTGTTAAAATTCTGTGACGGAAATTTTGGAACGATTTTATTGTTTGGCTTTATCAATGAAGCTATAAAAAATTATCTACCAAAATAATAAAAGCCATAAATACCAACAATACCAACTTATCTGCATTTCCATGAATGACAAATTACACTATCGTTATTCCCACTCAGTTTATCATAACAGTAATCAGTTTTTGTACCATCCTTGTTCGTGAATCAGAGGTACGGGTTCAGTGGGTCAGTCGGGCCGGGGAATCGAACCGGTTGTGGCACGCCGTTGCTCGCCCACATGGTCTCAATGTCAATAATCGTCACTTGTCATTCAATCATATTAAATGTCTGCTGAATCTTATATTTCATTTGAATTTCACTTTTGGTATACTGCAGATTTTTGTATCTAACCGTATCCGTAGCGTAGCCTATAGACGCTTGCAACACCAGGGGTTTCAACAATGCCGACCCTGCATAAATATCTTCACACCCTTTAAGAACCTCATGCTGTACTTCCTTGGTAATTGGTCTTGTGGGAAGATAGAAAGCTAGTTAGTGGCAATAATTTCATACATTGGCCGTAACATTGATGCATATAAAAAAGTTAAAAGAAGTAAAATTTAAAGGGTTTGGTAGCCGGTCTATTTGAACTAGACCCGCGTGGTTGTCCTAAGGCGGGGTTCAATTTCTAGGATGTCAAGTGGTAATTCAATCGACAGGTAGTCCCGTGTGGTGGACTATGTCATCCCTTTCGGTAGATAACTAACTTATTCAATAAGGGGATCGAGCTTTTATAGTGCAATTTGGACATATCGTGCCCCTATCATGAATTTGCTAAGGTGTTAAATTATGATTCCATAACTAGAGGTGCTGCTCGAATGGTGATTCAAAATGCTATGATGATATACTGCTCGACTCCTTTACGTAGTGGTAGCATCTTCTAGTCTTCCCCTTTGTACATTCATACGCCATCGTCAAGTTTCAATGGCTATCGGTCCATCTAGCGGACGGCGTCTCATACTTTGCTTGCCTGTCACACGTGGTCTCCAGTTAAGAACTCGTCTATCTCGTTGGTTGTCGATTCTGCAACAGATATGGCCTGCTCAATGGTACTTTAGTATATCCTCAGAACTATATGCGTTACTCGAAGGAGTCGAAGGCTATGAATGATCTTGTCCATATTATTCCCCAATGTGCAATGGCGATCTCAAGTGTCACCTCGATCTTGGCTCACTATGGTGTTCTAGCACATAATTAGTTTACTGCCTTGATACAGTTTATACAATAGGGAATATGCATGTTTTTTTTTTATTTTTTTATTCGATAGCTTACATCGATATATAACTGTAAAAAAATATTCCGCGCTAAAAAACTACAATTAATAGGACAAAAAAATATTTAAAATTATTAACTGATAAGGGCACTTTTAAACATCTCCGCGCGCTTGGCGTGACGTCACAGTCTATAACAACAAACAACTGTCAATGTCAACGACAATCAAATGAATTTAGTGTAGATTTATGTGCCTGTATTATCTTGTATTTAACCACTATTATATGATGGAACAACACAAAAACCGACGTATAAGTACTGTATTGTACCTAGGTGTAAAAATACCATAAGAAGAAAATGCAACCGATAATGTTTTTTCTTGTTCCGAGAGGTATGTATGGACGTAAGGAGAAAGTGGTCTAAAATCATGAAGAGACATGGTATCTCCATCAACTTGTTTATATTATTGTGAAGATCACTTCAACGTAAGTATATCTTAAACATTTAAACAATTTCAACTAGAGTTTTGTTTTTATGCTCCATTTAACAACCTGTCAATATAACCTAGTTTGAAGCCCGGTGGCCCAGACTTTCCTACTAAAACATTCACATTGTTATGTTTTAATCAATAATATTTATATTTTCAGAAAGAAGAGGATACAGACAATTTTATTGAGTATAATATCATGACTTTAAAAGAAAAACAAAAAACTACATTATGATTAAAGTAAGGTATCCTTCCTCATAAAGACTGTCAAAAAGATACTCAGTTGCATCTATCACCAGAGCGAAAAGGTTTCTTAGAGAAAACATCTAGAAATAATTGAAGGCACTCTCTCTGCCTCTGCCTCTCCTGGTAAACAGTGTTGGTGGCCTATAAATAACTGGCTACGACTATTTAGAAGCAGGTCACAGTATATCTTCGTTACACATATACACAGAAGATACTTGAAACATAAACATTGGTGAACCTAGTTGCAGCACTTCTTAATCTAATGTAATAAAATAATTATATAATTGATAAGGGTGTTCAAGTTAATAGTAAAGCAGGCGAAAAGAATACTACATGCATGTGTTCACCATAATCTTAATCCCTGTAATAGATGAATTTATAGTAGTCGCTTGCGGGTTAATCAATATGCAGGATGTGTTAATAAAGAAATAAGATTATTAAAATTTTGATTTTATTTCTGTTTATCCTATTTAAATAACACAGGCGAGCTGTTTGCTTGTTTGCCACCTTAGTGGTATAAAAAAATAAAGTAAATATTGCATTAAACCAAAATAAAGTACATTTTTCTATAAGATCTTCACAAAGCTTCTTATATGTGGTCTCCACTTCTATTATATGTTTTTTTTATTCTTTAAAAGCACTATGATGCTCTTGTATTATTATTTTTTCATGTGGTGTAACAATAAAGCGTTATCTATCTATCTATCTATGAGCTACACAAAATAGTGCTATATTTTTATTTGAAAAATGCATCTGTAACTGAACCGAACTGAACTGTTATTGTTTCTAATGAACTGAATCACAGTTTTCTCCGATGATTTTATTTCAATACTAAAATCAGTAGTTTCAACATCAGGTGATGCACCCATAACGGGATGCATCGAACAATTAACCTAAAGAAGCGTAATAACGTTGATTTTGCTTGCAATCTATTCCGCCAATTTCCTACCATCGACAATGCGCTCTGATTGGCTAAGACAAGGACACATGCGCTCTGATTGGCCAAGTCAAGAACACACGATGCAGTGATTGGTTCTTACTGTTTAAAATCAGTGACAAATCACTGACTAGTTTCGGAATCGGATTGCTCGGTATTACTACTCTAAGGGATTGTTCCTCGATGACGGGATGTAATGGGTTTAATAAAATTCCACATTTGTTTATTTTTATTTTATTCATTTTTTTCACAACCTTAATCACTTAACTCTCTAACAATCTCCCTCTTTTTATGGCATCTGTGGCTCAGTTTTGATACTCCCATGAAGGCTTTGTTTAAAGATCCATCAAATACTTTGCAGTGTGCAGCCTCATACGCTTTTGAAGCAGTGATCCTTGCATAAAGAGCAGTTACATTGGTCTAAAGTTGAAAGGGCAGCTTCTTCATATGCTTTAGTGTGTACCTTTATGTGTTGCACAGTCTGCACATTGCACTGACAAGACATTTTCTTAGGTCTCATTACAGGTAGCTGTTACAGTGTAACACTTCTGGTGGGCATTATGTTCAGTTGTTATGCAAGCCTTTACAGTACATTATATCACCCTCCTGTTTAACTTGGACATATCCAACTGCTGAATCACCATATGATTCTCATTCAGATCTATAAAAAAAAACACTGAATATTAATACAATGAAAACGCATCATTTATTAATGTGCTCAATATCCTTTGATTGATAGTTACTTGACTGAATTCTACAATAAAATGTAAACTTTCGATATATTCTAAGCTATGTTCTCTCATTGATATTTTAGGTTATGCTAATGTTACATGTTACATTTTCTTGCGTACCTATTGTATAATTTTCCAAAAAATGTGTTCAATAATTTATTAACATTATATCTAATATGTAATTACCTTGCAGCTTGCACTCCTTTGATTTCCGATGTAAAATCCGAAAATGACGCAAAAAACGTTGTCATCATGAAAACATACATTTTGGGGATATTATCTGATTGCGCCTTTACATAACCGCTATCAGTCATTTTCGTTCGAGGTTTTGTAACGAGACATGTAATATCACTTCTAAATATGCGAAGAACTCACAATAAAACTAACTACTTGACAAACAATGCACTTCTTGTTGTTTTGTTTTGTTGACAATGTAGACATTGACACTATTTGACATTAAAATATTGTAGTGTAGCCTGGGCTTGTCGAAAAAATATCGATACATCGATATTATTTGTTCAACGAGAACTTTTTGAGCGTTATTTAATTTTTGATATATTGATGTATCCATATAAAATTCCAATTATCAAAAAGGTATGCAAATTAAAAAAAATACGACCGAAAAATTACCTAATTTTTTATAGCTCATTCAAATAAAGTTTCATCGTAAAGATTGGCATCAGTTGTAAATCTCACAGTACCCAACCAATAACAGAAGTCGGCTTGCAGCATAGCACATAAATCAGAGTTTTTCTTCTCGCAGTGTCAGATAAATATTGGTTTGATTCTTAGTTTATAACCCGACTTCGGCAGAGCATACAGGAAGGGTTATTGTTTTAACAGTCTATATATGTTTGTATTTATTATTTACTTTAGTTTCCTCGTAACTTATGATTATGGTTTGTTAAAAGATATACACTAATTCAAAGCGCGAATATTGTTTTTTTTTACCGATATATATCGATACTTATTTGTATTTCTGACATCCCTATTGTAGACTTTGACGTCACAATTCTCTGACGTTGCGTTTCAACTACTTTGAATTTCCCGCTTGTTTTTTGGACATTTTAATAATTAATTTCATAATTATAAAGAAATAATATCAAAAAATATTGATACAGGAATAGTTCTACAGCAATAAAGTTTATGAAAAAAAATATTTTAACCCTATTTGGATCACACGCATATACCCTATAGCATTTGGACAGACGTTTTTGCCTGTTGATTTTTTATTCATGATTCACAAACGCCTTAAGTCGCGGCCGTTTCGCGTCAATATTGAACTTTATCATTTCACACGCACAGAGTAAATTTGTCTGATGAATAGAATTGTCTGTGTTATTGATAGATGTTGAGTGTGTTATTCATAAATTGCTAAGATTACATTAGCAATTACACGTCGTTTTAATAGTGTCTTACACTTACGTTATATATCTAGTTTTATCGCTTTAGAAACAAACTTTTATACAACTAAGTTGGTAAACAAGCATACGGCCCGCCTGATAATAAGCGGTTACCGTAGCGATATGGACGCTTGCAACACAAGAAGCATTGCTCACGCGTTACCGACCTTTCCCCCCTCCCCTATGAGCTCTGGCGTCCTTACTCACGCGCAGGAACACAACTTTACACATCATAAAGTAATTTGGCTGCGGTATTCTGTAAGGTGGAGGTACTTCCCCAGTCGAGCTGCTCTTTGAGCGAATAAACGCTATACTCTACCTCTCTTAATCTCTACTCTCTCTGGTTGTCGGTTCTGCAACAGATATGGCCTGCTCAATGGTACTTTAGTATATCCTCAGAACTATATGCGTTACTCAAAGGCTATGAATGATAGCGATCTCTAGTATTGGTAATATGTCACCTTGATCTTGGCTCACTATGGTGTTCTACACATAATTAGTTTACTGCCTTGATACAGTTTACACAATAGCATTAGGACAGACGTTTTTGCCTCTTGATTTTTTATTCATGATTAAACGAACGCCTTAAGTCGCGGCCGTTTAGCGTCAATATTGAACTTTATCATTTCACACGTAAAGAGTAAATTTGTCTACAGGATAGGATAGTCTATGTTATTGATAAATAGATTGTGTTTGTTAGTCATAAATTGGTTGTACTCTTAGCAATTACACGTCGTTTTAATAGTGTCTTACACTTAGACGTTATATATCTAGTTTTCTCGCTTTAGTAATAACTATGCGATGTATATGAATAAATGCCGCGTTATTTTTTTTTATAATTTTTTTATACCACTTAGGTGGCAAACAAGCATACGACCCGCCTGATGGTAAGCGGTTACCATAGCCTATCGACGCTTGCAACACCAGGGGTATAACGCGCGCGTTGCCTACCCTGCAGAAATCTCTTCACACCCCTTTTGATATTGTCCGCTTTTGATATGGTCTCTGTTCCGAAAAAAGTCTGTCTATTTATTTGATTCTATGTAATATGCTGTAATATCATAAATCATTACAAACACCAGGAGGTCATCGCATACGTGTATAATAATAATAATAATAATAATAATTCGTTTATTTCAGGCTACTAGGGCCCATAGATATATACCTTACCAGCTAACATAAATATTATAATAAAACATTTTTTGTTAATATAAACACTTAAGCCTATGTTAGTAAACACTAAAAGCACTATGTCTTAGCGCGAACGTGTGGTACTTGTCCGCGAAACCGACGGAATACCACGTCCTGCGGCCAAAAGTCCTCTTCCATGACGAGGTGCAGAATACATGTTGGAACTCGCACCACGAACGCCTTGAAGTTGACGTTGCGGCTCGATTCCAGCAGCTGCACCCTCGGCGTGTACTTGGTTTTTATTGGTATAGCTATATTTTGTATTTATGGAAGCCGTCGCACCGTCGACAGACCTCGCCGACAAGTTTAATTTATAGGAGTCAAGCGTTGATGTCAAATTACGACGTAGTATAGGTTTACCTTAGCATTGGCATCTGGGCTCTGGTCGCAATTTTATATCAATAATAATAAGCCCTACCAGTTAGCGCAGGTTTTATTTAATACATATTATATTCTATGAATTATTATTTTGATTGATATTATCATCATAACAATTATAATGCGCGACCAAACGACTGTCAGCGATTTGCTTCATCCAATTGATCCAATCAACTGGGGGGCTAAAAAGGAAGCTAAAGCAATATTGCTACGCAATTCATTTTTTCGAATTCTCGGCAGATCCTAGGTTTTCCAATATTTTTTGGTAAAATAGTTACTCATTATATACAATTCAATTCATTAAAAGATTTGGATTTGATGAATTGCATAAGATCTGCTTTAAATTCAAAAAAATTAATTGCGTTAGCAATATTGCTTAGCTTCCTTTTTAGGGGGCCTGATCGAAGGTAATTTGCCACATTCATTTCTTAATAACATGTTTGATATCAGATAGAGTTAAGTTCTTTCCGAAAATCTGAACCACTAAATTGATTATTCGCAAATAGATTATAAGTACTTATTAACCCTACCCGTTAGGGCAGAGCATCAAAAATTTTAAAGACTCATTTGAGTGTTCCCCTCCACGGAAATCTTTAGTAAAAGGCGAAAGATTTATTCGTGTTGAAGGGAAACCAGAGTTACATTAGCAATATTACTTTGAGACTATATCCACATCGTGAGAACGTAACCATAGCTCGTTTAATTACGGCACAGCGACATCTAGTGGTGTAGATATGAAACATGTACGTAAGACAACAAAAATATGTTACGAACGATTACTGTGATACAAAGGTTGATTTGATATTTTATTTCAGTTATTTAAGATGTTCTATGCGATTGAAAATAACATGCTTCCTTCCATTGCATGACTAGATTTTCGAGAGAAAGGAATACATCATTGTGTATTGACAAATTTACCTTATCTTGCAATAGATAATTTGCTAACACATAAACGTCTCTCACAACGAGCATTAGGGTTGGAAATTGTCTGGTTATCTGTACAATATGAGACATGACCATTTACCCGTCCGTCAATGGTCTATAAATATAGCATTGTGCGTAGGGATTGCAATCCGGATACTTCGAAATCCGAAAATGACTGAAAAATCCGGATTTTAGGGTCCTATTTATAAATCCGAATATTGAGAATAAAATCCGGTTTTTTCGGATTTTAATCTTAATTGATAATAATTGATGTTTAACTAAAAATTTTCATTAAATACCCAGTACATTTAGGTCAGTATTACTCTGAAATCTATGCACCGCTCGGCTCACACGCGGCTAGCTGCTACCGCTCATCCATCTAGCTAATAGTTAAGTCGGCCAGTGAGTCTTAGATGGAGGCGATGCGCGCGCGATAGTTCTATATAGTCGGGTTACCGCTGAAAGCATTTTGTACATCGGCTGATCTCAGTTTTTTTTTTGAAAGGGTCTGCAACACTCGCTTTCTAAGCAAGCTTCCTTTATATGAAATCTCTGGTGGTTTGTGCGCTTGGATTTCCAATTTCCTGAGCGAACGGTCTATTCATGTAGTCATAGACGGGTGTTCGTCGGACCTTTTCGCAACCAATTCCACAGAGATCAGATTCAGTTCTCTCTGCAACCTTATTTCTGCTGCATATTAACGAGATCGTTAATATGCAGCAGATAGCAGCTGGTGAAGCCCGGTATCTTTGGGTACGTAGACGATAGCACCGTTGTCATAGATCCAATTGTTGCGAGAGGCCATGGTAGAGCGTTTGAACGTAACATTACAGGCAGTCTCCGATTGGGCCTGCCCTCTAGTTTCTGCGCCTGGATCTCTGATTTCCTGAGTGGACGGTCTATTCGAGTGGTCATCGATGGCTGCTCGTCAGAACTAAAGGCGATCAACGCTGGTGTTCCTCAGGGATCTGTTCTCTCTGCATAGCTATTTTTGCTGCATATTAATGACTTGCTGAGACCCGGAATCTATGGGTACGCAGATGACAGCACCGTCACAGAGAGTTATGTATCCGATCCGCGGGCTAGTAGGGCCACAACAGAGTCTCTCAGAGGGTATGGTTACGAGGTTGAACTCGGCTCTGCAAATTGTATCCGAGTGGGGTACCGCCAATAGGGTCGAGTTCAATGCCTCTAAAACACAGGCCTGTCTCTTTTCTGCAAAGAGGAGTCTCTTTAACCTGACTCCCGCATTTAGTGGTGTATCTGTACCGTTATCCAAACACCTAGACTTTTTGGGTCTCAATTTATCCTCTGACCTTAATTTCGGTCGAAGCCAAAGCCAAGACTGTTGCCAAAAAACTTGGTATCCTGAACAAGGTGAGACGGTACTTCACAAAGGAACAGCTTCTAAATTTATACAAAGCTCAAGTTCGACCTTGCATGGAGTACTGTTCTCATCTGTGGGATGGCTCAGCCAAATATCAACTGGCAACTTTGGACTCGTTAGATAGGCGCGCTCGAAGGATAATTGACGATAGCGACCTAACGAGCAAGAAACTGCAAAACCTGGATCATCGGCGTCAGGTTGCAAGTTTGACGGTATTCTACAGATTGTTCCACGGAGAATGCGATAAAGAACTCCATAATCTTGTCCCTCCATCCCCGTTCTTCTATCGGACCACTAGGCGTCGGGGGGGTCTCCATCGCTTCGTCGTCGACATTCCATCTTGCCGTACCAAGCGTTTCGCTTCCTCTTACCTTATACGCACGGCCAAGTTGTGGAATGCTCTCCCGGACAACGTGTTTCCAGACACTTATAACATGGGTTTATTCAAGGCCAGAGTGAACAGGCATCTTATGGGTACGCGCGGTCCACCCTAGACTACATCTTCGCTTACCATCAGGCGGGATTGCGGTCAAGCGCAAACCTAATATAAAAAAAAAGAGTGTGTGCAGGAATTGCTCAACCTTATTCCAACCACCATCCCTATTTTTACTCCGAACCACAAGACACGGGGAAATTTTTCTTTTGTATCCTCAATTATAATGCGGACAGCAAAGGAGTGGAACTTGCTTCCGGGGACACTGTAGTTCCTGACTCTTTAGAGGGACTTTCACGGCCAGAATGAATAGGTTCCATTTGGGTAAGCGTGCTCCACCTTAGGCTTCGTCATTATCCTTTATGGACGGCTCAGTAGCCAAATACAAGCCCATTTTTTTTTAATATTACTTGCAGTTTAATTGAATTTTTATTCAAAAGCAAGCAATGGAAATACAATAAAATAGAACATCTCTCTTCAAACTACTAATAATTAAGCATAAACTACGCGTACACTTTAAAATTACAAATTATTGCAAAAAAATACAAAAATCCGAAAAATCCGGATAATCCGGATTTATATGTGATGATAAACTTTGAATCCGGATTTGAAAAAAATCCGGATTTTGCAATCCCTAATTGTGCGCACGGACGCCCGGTTACCGTTTAATGCCGCTTAAGCGCTTGACCTTTTGTGTCAAATACATTTAATAATATTGTAATTCGACAATTTCTGTTTGGATGATTGTCGCTTATTGTAAAGGTTTCGATAGCCACTTGCATGGGTGCAATGTTTGAACTCAATACAGTCGTTTTGTTGACTAACGTCTAAATTTGCAGACCTGCATCTACATCTGAAAAGTTAGCGTTAAATCCTCACCAAGATTTAGGATTAGATTTTTATTCTCTGTCATCAAAACAGATCTCAACATATAATTTCTCCATTTTCTTTGTAATTTCTTACTCAAGTACAATTTGCAAATTTGCCTCATCGATCTATGCTTCAATAGTTGTGGAGAACTGTAATCAAACCACTTTTTGTAATAGTTATCGTACTGCCAATTGATTTTGTTCTGAAACATACTTATTTAATAGGGTTGCTTTGTGCATCGCTACCATGCCGTTATTGTGACAGTTTATCTCTTGATATTCATTGCTCTCGAATAAAATATTTACTGACCTCAAATATTTGAGTTTTATTATGAAATTCGAACAACTTAGGAGGTTCGGCAGCTAATGTTTTTAACAATTGAAGTTTCTTAATGTTCCTTTAAGTCTAGAATTGATGGATTTATCCAAAGTAGTATATACCTAGCTCTAAGCAGAATGTTCTTGATGTATTTGATAGCATTATGCTATTAATGCTAATATTTAAGCAACATTTTTGCAAATAACTTAAAAAGCACTCCTTCAAAAGTACTATTGACAGGCATCTAAAGTGGTGCTGATCAATGTGAAACCTAATGTGCAAGTAATGCAAACGCCGAGGCCGTAATGTGATGGCGTTTTCTCTAAAGAAATTTATCTCATGTACCTATCACCGATATGGGCGTTCAGTGGGAAAGCTCATTATTTGGATTGAGGCAATCACTGTCACTTATGGCTTTCTAGCCTGTTATATGATGCATTTATCATATCGTGTCACTTTCAATCATTTTATAAGGCGTTTTGTTCATGGAAAAATTTAGGAAAAAAAAGAATATAGGGATTTTGGTGATGCGCTAGTCAAGACAATTTGTTACTTGTGACATCTTCTATCACCTAACTGGCACTAGTTATTAACTCTTTTTTATTGTGTATAGCTGTGTTTGACCGCAATTTTACGATGCTAAGTGATGATGTAGCCGAAGGTGGTGCATTCAAAGCCTAGAAGGAACTGGCTCTCAAGTGCAGCCATGACACACCGGTAGGTGCTTGGCAAAAGATTTTCAACCAAGGAGTGTTAGCCAGTCAGGTGGCAGGAATTTAAGTAGTCTAGATCCTTTTCTCTTAGATTAAAACAAAAAGACA
Source organism: Achlya flavicornis (assembly GCA_947623365.1). Lineage (NCBI taxonomy): Eukaryota > Metazoa > Arthropoda > Insecta > Lepidoptera > Drepanidae > Achlya > Achlya flavicornis. Next base: position 13,183,462 of record OX392481.1, read on the forward strand.
CGACTACCAGACACTCACTACGTGACAACACTAGAATCTAGAATAGTATTCACAATAACTCAATTGTAAGTAGGGCTGCTAAAAGAAAAAGAAGTAGTTTGGGTAATTAAAACTAAATTTAAAATTACAGGTAATTAAACAGTGTTAGTGTGCAAGGCGTAGTTTTGTTGTGAACTGGGTAGAGTAGCGTATTTCCCCCATTATATCTTATCGAAGTTCATGCCTATCTACAGGATCAAAACGTATCTTAACATTTCAGCGGTATTATGATTGGCCATTTGCTTCCATCGACAAAATTACATAGATCATTGACCTAACGAAACTAGTTTTCAGTTTCGGCGCCATTCAATGTTTCAATATGATTGCTTAATCATCAAAATTGAAGCGCTGTTTCGGTATACTTTTAAAGGTACATATATTCCCTCTCTGCGATGAAGAAAAGATTCTTGTTTGTAATTTGCACCTCATAACTCCACTTCTGAGTAAGCTTCTTCTGTTTTATATTATTAACAACTCGATTAGAAAAACAAGACTAATATTTTTAATATACTCGTGTCATTTAAAATACATTGGCATTGACGTTTGACTTATGTCCTGCGTCCATGAATGTTAATTTAGATTCTGAGAATGAGATCAGTACCTCATGTACGTGGTTCCTCCAGTAACTTCAGGTATTCTTATACTTTCAATTGGAACTCATTATAAATATTATTCGAATATCTACTTTAGCTGTTCGTCTTACAGTACATTTTGATGAAAATTCCTTAACCACTTTAAAGACCATGGCTAAAATCCTTCATATTCGATTGCAATGTATTGAATAAAACAATCGAACATTCAACAAGTAAGATAGGAATGTTCGCCACACCTCCGATACGGTTTCCATTTTAGACTATCACAATAGTTAGGTACTCATGATTTATAGTTTGAAATATCATGCAACGGCGACCTTGCGCCCGCGCCGCTCTCCGCACTCAAACTGGCCGTGAAATTAAACATTGCTAAAATTATGTCGTGTTTACTATTTGTGACCTGATCACTATATTTTTTTCGACCACGTTGATCGTTTTTTTTATTTTTTACATGTAACTTCTCTCACAATTCCCTGGTGATGTGAAGTAGGGTTTATTGGATTTTAGACGCATAGAAATTGACAACTGAAAGTCATTGTTGTCTAGGTAAAGTGGAAGATGCTGTGACAATTGTGATATTGATCACGGTATTTTGGGTATTTTCACAAACTGATATTTTTAACTTTGTTGCTATGATATTGATTTTATTCTTTGATTTTTTTTAAAAATTTGCTAAATAGTTTAATTCCTTTATTAAGTCTGCATGAAAGAAAATATTTATCTTTAGATTAACATCCACAGCAAGGATACGCTAAATACTAAATTAATTATTCTCAAATATCTCTATATAATAAACAATGGTGGTAGAGTGTTTACCTATATTAGAACTGCACACAAAAAATTTAGTAAATCACATGCTCTGAGATCAAAGAATGCCTTAAAACCTTGTACTTCCAAACCCAGGAAACACAGACGCAGGAAGTAAGTTTATAACTATTGCTTATTATCATTATCATAGATCAGCTACTATACATTATTATTTACCAGGTGGCTCCATGCACGTGGAAGTAGCGTCATCGCGTCAGTGTAAAACCTGTTGAACGCTTTTTGTTAAACTTGTTTCGCATAAATCGTCTACTCTCGATTGAGATCAAGGGTTTATTGGTTTATGGATAAAATAAATAGCTTCCTTTAAATTTTTAATCGATTTTAAGATATAGGATCATGGCGAGATTTGTACAAAAAAATAAAGATTTTTAGAGACGTTGGAATGACGTTATAATTGATCCTTGGTGCCTAAGGAACAACTTGAGCCTTTTTAAATATTTTTAGAACCCCGGGATACAAATGAGAATTTCTATGGCATGCCGGCGAATCGCGACTATTCGCGACCAAAACCATTATGTTGTTGTTATGTTTTGCGGGGTTTATAAAATATGTCAAGTATATTAATATGTTGCTGGTAATGTAATCTCAACAGTGGAAGTGATTTAATACCCTCTAAAATGTTTTAAATCGCTAAAATTACTAACCAGCATTTTTTTGCAATATTCGATATTTTGCTGCAATCCAAGCTAGAATACTTAGGTAATACGTAATACCATGGAATAGTTATATCCCTCCTGGTAATACGAGTTCGTCCAAATTTCATGGAGCATCGCATTTCCCAATATAGATCTTATATAAGCTTGCATAAAACAGATAGTGATTTTAGATAATTAACAATTAAGTACAGTAAACACTGGTGACATTGAATGAGCCTGGAATACAAGAGAGAAAGCTATAGATCCATAAATATGCATAACTGCGTTGATTTCTCTGGTAGCACGCTATATGCGCGCGCGCAGTTTTCTTCTACGAAAAGACACGCTGACCGAATTGAGCCAATGACTTTATTGTTACAATTACAAATTAGTATATTTTATTGAATTTTTATCATAATTTTTAATCGTAACCTTGAATGTTTTGTATGAAATATTTGTTTTACTTTACTTTACAAAGGTTATACATAATACTGATAGTACTCCAAACACAGATCAACCTTTGTTAAAAGAAATACAGAGGTTTCTTGGCACATTAAAAATGTATTTGATGCAAACTTTATGTAAATGCAATAAAATCTTTGTTTATTTGTTAAACCTAATACACCTACGTCAGTCCAAACTTTGTCAGAACTACATCGTGACACATTTGTGTAAACTTCTGTTATGGTGTTGCGAATATCACACGTTTATTTTAGCACGTGTTTTGTAAAACGTAAATCTTTTTTCATATGGCTCGCCCTGTCAAAAAGCTACATGCCCTAAATCTACGAGCCCTAAATTCACAAACTCTACACCTTAGTCGAAATATGTGGCTTGGCCGTTTAGAAATAGTTCTTCCGTTCTTGTGGATATTCCTAGAATATCTATTTCATTCATGAAATAATCTAAACCTGCTGGAACAGTCTATCTTCGTCGTCGTCTTTTTGTGGTCCTGTGTCAGTCGCTTTATCATTTCGTCAGATGATACTGCCACGATGATGACTAATATAGGTTAATTCACAATATCACCCACGCTAAGGTTACGCTAGGGTCTCACCAATCGTCCTAAGGTCACTGCAGAAGATTTTTCCTAGAAAAGAGATGTTTCTTATCGTAGTAAGGCTTGTGTTGTCTGCAATCTCATCACGGTTAGTGATAATATGACTGGCAGAACTTAAAAGAGAACTGGCTGCCAAGTGTAGCTGCTGGAATAACAATGGCTGGCAGATGGCTTTTTATACTCGAGTGTGGTATCCAGACAGTTACCGCCGAGCCATAGTTTCCTTATGCATTTGACGTCATTTTTTTTTCTTTTAATACGACGGATTCGTTAAACAATAGTACTGGTAGTTGCCCGCCTGGTGATAAGCGGTTACCGTAGCCATATGGACGCTTGCAACAAACGAGTCATCACTCACGCATTACCGACCCTTCCCCCCTCTCCAATAAGCAATGGCGACTTTACTTTCGCGCTGGAACACAACATAAAGTTGGCTTCCCCAGTCGAGCTTCTCTTTGAGCGAATAAGCGCTATGCTCTACCTCTCTTAGAAATCATATCTATGCTATCATCGCTATAAAGCAAGTTACCTGTTGCGGTAAGTAGGAAATCGTCTGGATAGTTTGTCAGTATAACTAAAGTCGCATCACACACATCAAAAGTAAAACCTCAATAGTTCAATAAAAAATTAAAAGCAACAATAACAATGTTATTTCGAAATGAGTGGCCGCCAGTCGAGCGCGACCGCTTCACGCTCGATCGAGCGAGTGATGCTGTGCTCTCCTGCGGTTGCAGTTCTTTTATAAATATAACCGAGATGAGCTGAAATTAGGAGTTGATAATCAAACACACAGATCAAACACTTCATTGTGTTGAAAAAAAGGTCTCCCTAAAGTCTCGTGTTTGATTATTGGGCGGGCAACATGCAATTGATTTTTTGAAGTTTTTGGACCAACACACTCAACGAACCTCATTGTGAACTGAAAAGTGTGTAAATTAGTGTAATAAAAACAGCATTAGTACCCGAGTTGAGATCAGTGTTCATTGATTCAGTGTTAGATGATCCAATAAAATAAACCTATATAGACACTATAAGCTTGATACCTATAATCCTACGTTTTATTCGAGATTTACCACAAGAAAGCAATATTTTTCGTTTGATTTAACAAACGATGACCAGTTTCCTGGGTTTCTGCAACTAATAATGATGATGATTTACGACCGGATGATTATAATCTCGCAGATAACGTGATAATAATACCATCTATTAACACGAGTAAATTATGCATTAAGTAACTTAATAACTAATTATTATTAAATAACATGCGAAGGAATTAACATTGTTTCGAATGGATATTTTAATGAGACAGTTATAAAAACGTCAGGCAGTGAATTGACGTCAAACATGTTTCTTATAACCTCGTCTGAATTGTCTATGTTTGCATTTTGTGCACATAATATCAACAGATCGTGATGTATTCAATATTTTCCGATACTTCAATAGTAATACTTTATGTTTTATGTGGGTTTTTTGCTGCATTGTTATTTATTCTATGTGTTATAAAGTATTAGTATCTTCGTATTACGTAAGTATGTGTTTGTTAATTGTATGAGTATTTATATTGGTTATAATTACATGTGAGTTTTAACTCCATAAGCTTATAACTTTAGTAGCTTCGCACTTTGATTCTAAAGACTTGACTTTGAATGTTTATCTGGTTTAACTATAAACGGAAAGATTACAATAAAACATAAATTGACAAGTATTTGCTACAATGAGACAAGTCTATTTGTAAAGTTATCGGTATTCAACCGCAAAATAGTTTGCACAGAACTGCTAATAGTTCATCGTCTTTTTGTATTGGTTTTATTCCGGAAAAAGAAGAATAGAGTGTAAAAAATCTCTTTTTTTGTCGATTTCATTTTGAATTAAAAATAGTGATCTTGGCCGACAGATATTATGTGAATGTTAAGAAACGGTTGCCAACATGTTTGTCAATAATTATGAAGCGACTAATACTAGACAGATTTGGATTGATGCAATTTTTGGATTGTATCATTTGAATTTATGCAACGTTTTGAGTATCGACTCCTAAATTTGGTAAAGAATCTTAGATTAACCAATCAAACACTATTTCCATGTTTTTCGGGCCGAATTCGTGTTGAGAACAATCTTTGGTTATCCCAAATCGTTTGTCGATATTTCATTAATGCATATTTTACAATAGTCCTAAGGCTTTTAGTATTATATTACAACCCGAAGTAGGGCTGCGAAAGAAAGTCGGAACGAATCGAAAATCGGCTCGCAACGCTTCGAGTGACAAGTCTTCCGAAACATCGAGACGGGGCCCAGACGTCCCTGTACAATGATGAATGTAGTGCGTCTATCTATACTGACGGGTCACGTCACGCGCTGACGCCTTTGTGTCATATCTGAAGACTACAGGGGGCCTACCACAAGCTCTTAAAACAAGGTTAAAATAACCTTATTTGTGTTTTGTCTTGTTTTGACGCCGGATGTCAAAGAGGGACAAAAGACAAATAAGGTTATTTTAACCTTGTTTTAAGAGCTTGTGGTAGGCCCCCTGACCTAATTAGGTCTTGAAAATGTTATAATTGATTCTTATTAGTCTAGTATTTGCTTTTGTTTGTGTTCGGTGTTTCGTGATGTCGCAAAGGGTCTGAATGACAGTCAGTTCTGAAGTATGTACTGTTTACCTCAGTAAAGCTGAGTCGTTATCCTTTTCGGCATTTCACATTATTGTAGAGTCTGTTTGCTATGTGTGTGGGTCGAAATTAATGTTTTTATTTCTTTGTTTTTTTATGAAGTTAACTTCCACAGTCCAAAAGCTCGGGATGTTTTTGCAACTCTGGTTTATACCCATCGAATTTAATATATATCATAAGATCAGTTTATTTCATGATCTGTTATTGTCAAGCGAATTCTGATCAGAAGGCAATGGATTGAAAACGGTGAAGACCTTGAGGTATTCATCCTCTAAGGCAGGTGTTCACCAACGTCAAGCATGTCAATAAATGAACTGTCACTATATTATGTATAGTACTTCCTACCTACCTAATTCCTACTTTTAATTTCCTACTTAATTATAATACTTCAAGTTGAGTGCTATCTCAGCCATGTAAAGGCGGTATTTCCCGAGTCAGTTGCAATGTTGCAAAACATTCCAAATGGCGCCCGCGTGCAATCAACTCTAACTCTGTACGTTCACTGTCTGTCCTGCCCTGGCCCTGCCTGACCCGCGGCTTACTCAATACATCCATCACGATATGTATGACGCTTTTGTGCAGGTACTTCTTGTTTTTAATTAGTTGGTCGTTAGAAAAAAAGTAAAACATTTGTTTCGAAATAAAAACAACAATTACAGAGACACTGACTACACAAAAAGAAATCTGAACTTTTTCCCCGATATTTTAATAGTTATTCTGCCATTCGGGGCGGAGACAAACCAACAAATCAAAGATCGTGAAAATCGATCCAGCCATTCGAGGTAGAGTAACTACCCCGACTTTGTTTTTTATTTATTTTATTATATACTAGCAGACCCCCGCGGTTTCACCCGCGAATGGTTTGAATTTTTTTGCGCGGAACTCTAATTATTTTTACAGCCAATTACACAACAATTGTTTAAGACGCGACACGGGAAAGCAGGTGCCATTTCTGTGCAGTGGTGTCTTTATAATTTTCGATTACTACCAACAATAATTTCACCGTCGAGTAATCCTCGAAATGCGGGAACCTGTCACGCACGGAACATTCAATCTTGGGCTAAAAATCGGGTCGTCTGGCAACGCTGATACAAAGTCACAAATAACATACAATTTACAGTTTCACTGCTCTCATAAAAAGATATCATAATACCCAAACTTTTTTGGCCTCAACGACACTGAGGTCAAACAATAACAACCTGTACGCTAGATAGGGACAAAGAAATACGCTTAGTCTTGCTCACACATACACGTTTTGACATATATGCGTATCTTGGCCTGTAATTCTCCGTCTACGGTGCAATGCTCTTTAAAATTGGAATGTCAAATATCAAAGAATATTTAAATCAAAAGCACTAAGGAGTATTGATATCAACTTTGATGCAAATCACCCCTAAAATAACTTTCAACCCCTTTTTTATCCCGTTTGGCGATGAGTTTCAATAAAATATGAAACAAGTCTTCCATCAATTCTGTTAAAGAATGTTTATACAAAATTTGAAGTAGATCGGACCAAGGAATCACGTTGTCCCATACAAACTTTGCCCCCGTTTTTCACCCCCTTAGGGGAAGAATTTCGGAAAATCCTTTCTTATCTGATGCCTACGTCATACAAAGAACTCACCCTCCAAGTTTCAGGTCTCTACGATCAGCGGTTTAGGCTGTGCGTTGATTGTCAGTCAGTCATTCAGGACAAAGCATTTTATATGTATATATAAAAGATTATAGGATTTGGTATGTTTGTTTACAGGGAAATTGTCGAAATGACTGAAACCTTAGAGCTAAAAATCAAATATTTAGAACTTCCATCCATCATAAAATGACCCAATGTAATTGAATTTTTGGTAAGCATTTGGACTAAATTCTTAGTTATTTATTTAATACATATTTTTCTATATTTAATACACATTTGATTTATATTTTTATAACATAATAACAAATATGATGTGTGATTGAGGACGACTGTCGGTGATTTGCTTCGATCAACAATCGAAGCTATTTGCGGGCTGATTTATTTCCCACCCACATTCATTCATAATTTAATTTCTATTCGTATAAAATAACATGTTATACGTTTGTATGTTTGATTGAATTGATAATTCGCATTAGAGAGCAAAGAGATTCAATCAAAGAGTTTATAGTGGTTTTTGCAAGTTTTTATTAACCCTACCCGTAAGGGTGGGGCATCAAAAATTTTAAAGACTCATTTGAGTGTTCCCCTCCACGGAAATCTTTAGTAAAAGGCGAAAGATTTATTCGTGTTGAAGGGAAACCAGAGTTACATTAGCAATGTTACTTTGAGACTATATCCACATCGTGAGAACGTAACCATAGCTCGCTTAATTTCGGCACAGCGACATCTAGTGGCAGCAAAGGAATCTGCGTTAATTGGTGACTTTAAATTATTTTTTATCTAGCCAACATGAACGTATAAAAAAATCAGGACGGAGTGTCACCTTATAAGAAAGTGAAGCAAAAAAATTCCTACGTTATGCGTGTGTAAAATCAGTACTGGGCCAAGCAGGCACAAGTGATACTGAGCCTTATTGTCACTGTCGACGTCTCAATGCGAAATAACAACCAATCGGCTTACTATGGTATACATGTGTGTGTGAGGCTTGTATTTACGAGACGGTACGGCTTACTTGGGGTGCTTCACTTCGTATAAGACGACCCTCCGTCCTGATTTTGTTATACGTCCATGCTAGCCAATTTGATTACAGAAATACAGTTAAAATTTGCAATCAGTGAACAGTAAAATAATATTCAGTATTTAGCTAACCCTAAGTAGCTTCACAGTATTATTATTACTATCGAAAAGCAGTGAAAAAAGTTTTTTCCTGCACTCCTCCATATAAACTTTGGGACAAATCGACTCGGTCGTGCACGGAATATGCTTATAAAATGGTAAAATTTCTCTGCACGTTTTAATATATATGTAGTTAAGTCTGTATTAGGAGATACTTACACAGATTAGTCTACTAGCACTCCTAATTACAGGCGGGTATTGCTCAACCAGCCCGTCCGGCGTGTGGTTATGCAATACTTCGAGCATTTCCTACCGTTTATGTCACCCTGGTACTTTACGTTTACGTTATGGGAAAAAAGTTATTGTTTCTTGTACATATTTTCATTTCTATATTAGATTTCCTTTGTATTTTTATATTTTTTCTCATAATTCTGTGTTTACTGAGTACCATATGAATAATAAATAAATAATCCTATCATATTCGAATCGTAATAATAAATGCCGTGTTAGAATATTCTAACTGTATGGGCCGTACATTTTAGACTTTTCAAATGTATATTTATTTTGCTTTCTGCATTTTCCCTCCCTTTCCAAGTCTTTTCATTAAATAATCAATATGAAAAGCTCAGTCAATAATATTTCAATTTTTTATTTGAGTAAGTTCAATTTAATCGTTATCATGACAACAAAACAAACAATATCTCTACCTATGACCCTAGATAACATTAGGTCGTTCACCTGCAATGACCACTTTGTCACTCAATGCCTTAATCACCCACAACCAACTTCAAAACTCACCTCAGTTTCTAGGACATAGAATTTAAATTTCCATGTATAGGAAATAATAACCGACAAATTTCATGAAAACCCTGAAAGTACGACGGTTATGGTAAATGAGGGGTCATAATTCACTGGTTATAATGGATACAATGTACCAATTGTTGATTTTTCGATACTATCACGCGATGATCGAATGGGGTGAGCACCCCTAATTGACGCGATTAGGTGTGTTTGGAATTTATTATTTCTGTCAGTCGATAAGCAAAAATGTTATTTATTACCCTGTCATTAAGGTCTTATTGTCCTTGCCTGCTAGATGGAACGACGGCGACGCTAATTTCATATCTCAGACATAAACATTAAGCTAGACCGATTATGATTTAATATCAAATAAGTAATAATTAAGCGATATATCTCAGTAGCTCATTAAAAGGCCATGCTACATGATTTCAATTTAAATCTTCAGCGGTGCATACGAGCGAAGCCGCGGGATACAGTTAGCTTAATGCGTTTGTGCTAATATTTGTTTCGTTTGTTACAGGTTTTGCAAGAGGGGTGTCTCAGTATTAGAGGTATTACTATCATTATATCTGGGGGCACATCTAATAACTCTACACGCCCTAACTCTACAAGCCCTAACTTCACAAAATCTACACACCGTAGTCAAAATACAAGAACTAGATGTGACGTTAGCGAAACGGCCAAGCCATATATTTTGAACAAGCTGTAGAGTTTGTGAAGTTAGGGCTTGTAGAGTAAGGGCATGTAGAGTTATAAGCTTGGCTCTACATGAGATCTGATAACTTTTTGACAGCGCGAGCTCTATGGTCACGTCTTGGTAACATTTTACATGAAAATGTATTTGTTGGGATAATATAATCTACTGGCTTTTGCCTTCTTCCTCCTGCCTCTTTCCAGAGACTGTTAGTAGCGTATGCATTCCTAATCTTTAAAAATCTGTAACTCGTCAACCGGATTATAATAACGAATCGACTGACACCTCCTTCATCAAAATCGGATGAGTAGTATAGGCGCTACGTTGGAACATTGCTAAAAACATAACCCTTCTTTTTTTTATTGCCTTAGTTAGGTAAAATGTAGCCTATATCACCTAGACCAAAATAACGAATCGATTGACACCTCATTCATCAAAATCTGCTTAGTAGGCGCCACGGTGGAACATACATAAATACAAACGTAGACTGCTAAAAACATAACCATTCCTTTTGGCTTTGCCGTAATCGGGTAAAAAGAGGCCTTGCAAAATGCACCGGGAATTATACGTGTACTTACCATTAGCTAGCTAGCAAACAATAAACTTAAGTAAGTACATAAGGACCAGGAAAAATCTAATACATTCCCAAAGCACGTGCAAGTGTCATGGCCCGTATAATAATATACGAGACATGTGTGATAGTCGACAGCAAGGTACATGAACACAATGGCTCGTGTGGTGTATGTCGTGACGAGCGGCGCGCGCGCAGCCGAGAGAGGAATCATTCTGGACGGGAGAAAGCGTAAAGCTGTCCGCTGGACCGAGACCCACGCTCCGAGAGAATCGTTGATTAGGGTTCGCACCATGGAGAAATATGAATTACGATTGTGTAAAAGTTTTCTTTTTTTTTTTACGACTAAGTCGGCAAACAAGCATACGGCCCGCCTGATGGTAAGCGGTTACCGTAGCCATATGGACGCTTGCAACACACGAAGCAACGACTTTTCCCCCTCCTCAATGAGCTCTGGCGACCTTACTCACGCGCAGGAACACAACTTTATGGGGCGATTACATTGGCCAACCTGCAGGGGCCAATTTGGCATACATTGTTGGTTATCTGAGTACATTGTAATAAAATACTCAAGATAACCAGCAATGTATGTCAAATCGGACCCTGCAAGTTGGTCAGTGTAATCAGCCCTTTACACAACATAAAGTTATTTGGCTGCGGTATTCTGTAAGGTGGAGGTACTTCCCCAGTCGAGCTGCTCTTTGAGCGAATAATAGCTACGCTTATTCTAGTATAGATTAGTATATAGATAGATTAGTATAGATAAAAAGTACTTACCTATTGTATGCGTCATAAAAGGACTTCAATCTGGACAACTTCAAAGTCAATAGGTCTTCACTCAACATAAGCATTGTCAAACCAATCACAATGAGGTCTAAAAGTGTAATAAAATAAAAGTTCCTATATTTGAAACTCATGCTGGGAAGCAAGCTAGTACCACGATAAACGTATAAGGTCATGAAACATTGTCACATACTTAAAAGATAGACATACAGATACTATTATCAAGCAGCAACCCTAGACTAAACATAAGAATTTTGACATTTGTGACGACGACAGACTGTAATTTGTCTCACTTTTACCCAAATTATGTATCTAATTATCATTATAAACAGATTTAGTACCAACAACAATCTATGCAAGTGGCTGATAACAGCATTCGGGAGCTTATTCACTGTAACAGCTTTGTGCACTTTCTTTGAGTCCGTAGTGAGTGTAGGAAAATTTTACAGTCATTCAGATTTAGTTCGCCTGACCGAAGTGCTCTTGATATTGAGTGAGACACAGTTGTATGATAAAGAGATTAACTAAGCACAACTTATATAAGTTAACATTTACTAACCTTTTGTGTAAATTATCAAAAATATAATTAATTCATGATGCAAGCAATATAATGAAATACTCTAATGGTGCGTCCATGCTTGGCGAACCGAGCACGAGCCGAGCCACGAACGAGCACACTGCGAGCACGATTCGCGTAGCGTGGACGGTCTTGCGAGCCTGGAACGATTGTCAGTTTTTTCACGAACAAAGGGAATCGCATCGTGCTCGTTCGTGGCTCGGCTCGTGCTCGGTTCGTGTAGGATGGACGCACCATTAGAAGCATACAAGCAATATATTGAAATCTTCGTAATGTCAAAAGATATCCACGTAATTGTGAAGTCTCATATATTTCCTAGTTCAAATGCTTTATCGTTAATTTAAAACCAAATAATTCTTAGACGTACTCAGGTAGTACGCATAAGAATTGTCGAGATCCACGCTAGATGTAACACGATTTTATAACAGCTCAGGATTAATATTCTATGTGTTCTTGCAATCACATAGATCATTATGAAGACGTAAGTGGGTCGCTTCTGCAAGATACCGTTGTTCCATGGATCTGATTCGAATAATGACTACCTGCATTTATGGTGTTAAGCAATCAGGTATTATGCATACATTATGGGTTTTTCTTAATGATTACAGTCAGTGAGAGATAAGATTCATCATAATGGCTTTTAGGTTCCTCGATCATCATCTGCAGACTAAATAATAAGAGATATGAGTCAGAGCCCTGGTATAGGAGAAGTTCATAGATGTCGGTTACCGTCTGTATTGACATAAAAAACAAAACTTTATGAGCTATGATTCTAATCCTGCGTCAATAGAAAATAAACCTTGCATAAAAGGTTCAGGTATGAAATTCAATTTAAGCTCACGTTTGTCGATGTCGAAAACTTTTGTTCTTTATCAGATAACTTCGGAATCCATAGCACGATGGGCTCCATCATGTTGGAACTCTGTCACTAAGCACATATCGGACACATATCGTGCTTACCATTAGTTACCACCTTCGGCCACATCGTCACTTATTTTGGTAAGATTATGGTTACAGAGTTTTAGTACCAAATCATGCTAGACAATAGTAAACAAACTTCGATCGGTCTCGTTCGGTCAAGCGAATGTGAAATCTATATGCCAACCATGTTATAGGAATGTGTCCTTTAGTAGGCCACTAGACATGCCCGTTTCTGCATGGCAATTTAGTTATAACAATATTGTTGTAAGTTGACAAATATTGTACACATTCGCAGACAATTTGCCTCTAATGGTGCGTCCATGCTTGGCGAACCGAGCCTCGAACGAGCACACCGCGAGCACGATTCGTGTAGCGTGGACGGGCTCGTGAGGCTCGAACGAGCGCGATTGTCAATTTTTTCACGAACAAATTGATTCGCATCGTGCTCGTTGTAGGCTCGTTCGTGGCTCGGCTCGTGCTCGATTCGCGTAGCATGGACGCACAATAAGAATATTAAATTCCACGTTTTAAAATCTCTTAAAATTTAAGTAAAGTGCAGTTGGGTAAATAAGTAATATGAAAAAGTATTATTTGTCTATGGCCGCGGATGTTTGATTTTGTCTCTGACTTGTTACAATAAAACGGTCACTGCGCAGCTCTCGGGCTCAGCGGCTTTCGGGTTATAAAGCACACTAACGGACATTGCGTTGTATAATAAGGAAGGATGCTCTTGTCATCTATTTCTAATTAATGAGTCTCTCTTCATTGCATAATATCATTAATAAACACTTTCACATGAAGTTTTGCGGCGTTAATACCAAAAATCTCTAGCTGTCTACCGCGGATTCACCCGCTTGTACGTTAGAAAATAAAGCTTCTCCGGGGCTAAGAAAATGCAAAAAATTATGTCGATCCATTTTGCGATTCTTTGTGCCTTTAAGAACTCAATAGGTAAAAAACAAACAAACTTACATTAGCATTTATAATATGATAAGTAGGGATTATCATTCTGGTCTTATGCTTCATAGATAATCCACGGGCAAATAGGTCTGTTCCTTTCACCAGCGTGTCTAGACAAATTCTAAGATATCTTTGTCGTTAATCTCTTTTTAACTAGGTTGCCTGGGGTGACGTCATTAGTGTCTGTGATTTCATATTGTATGGTAAAGAGAGCATGATTCTGTTGACAGATATGTTGTGCTGTCTGGCTGTGAGTTGTGTGCACTACTGTGACGGACGGATTGTTATAATTGTCTTATCATTTAGCGAAAACAACTCAGTTTTACATTTCTCCTTATCTATACAAAAGCGGAAGAGTTTTTTGTTTCTTTAAACGGAGTAATGGAATTACCAGTCGGATTCGAAAAATCTTGGGCAATTTTTTATCTCGGGAACGCGGGTGAAACCGCGGTGGACAGCTAGTTGTTTATGTAACTGATTTGTGATATATTATTATTATCTACTCTGTCTCACCATTGTATGTCATATTTCTGTTATAGTAGCGTTTACACGTCTTACATTGGAATCCATAGATTGTAATTGAAATACCGTGAAAGTAACCATCAAAAGAAAAGGGCGGAGAGAAAAGGTTCAGTCATAGATCTACGATTGTGCCCATAAAGTTATGCAATTCCAATTCGAGCAATTTAAATCTGTATCAAATGCAATTGGAAGGGTCAACTCAAACCGAGCCCATTCTTCCGGTGCGATAGATCCGATCAACTAATTTATTATTGCATAATAAAATACCATGATAGCTGAGACAGCTGTAAGTTACTAGATGTTACCCGTGGGGAGCCTGATTTGGATGAAATTTGGCACACATATAGTGTAAAAGGTTCTATATACAATTGAACTACTGGTAAGTGAGTGCAATGTATGGTAGGTAATGTAAAAGAATATGTCTTCTTATTTTCTACAGCATGACGTGTGTAACAAAATATTATTTATTATGTCGTATATACCTGATTTAACTGCGTTTGCTTTGTATTGAGTAGAAATACCCTCCAGATATAGGATATTTTCTGGATTAATACATATGATACTTTCCATCCCGGAAAATCAATATGTCCCTCAGGAACGCGGGTGAAAACGCAGGGCAGAACCTAGTAAAAATATAACCAAGATTATTAGTAGAGGAAGAAAGGTAGAGCGTAGCGTTTATTCGCTCATTGCGCATTGCTATTCTGAAAAGTTCTTTTGCAATATCACTTCTGAATCCGCGGGGAGATTAGAGTTTCGTAATGTTAAAATGAGTGAGTTCCACACTAGCGCCACCGAGTGATGACGGAAGTGTGAAGAACTTAGACGGGTGAGTATTTTGACGTTTTTCGTCGACTCGATGGGCTGGAAAAGTACCTACCTTCGACCTACATAATGCCGCAGCCTTAGGCCGCAGCCAGTATTTAAAAAGAAGTTGAAGAATACATTATGACAATGTTACCTAGTCAAACTTCGGGCAATTAAATGAACTTCAGTCTGTGGACCATGAACATCTTTGTTAATATTTTTTTATAGATTCTTTGCCAACTCAAAAGTGTGTCATATCGTAATTGATTAGGTTTTATTTTTAGTTAGTCATCAAGCGAGAAATTGAGTTATAATCTCATTTAAAATATTTCAGAAATTAATTTTTTGTTTACCGACGAAATTAATATCTTCTTTTGACATCGATATTTCTAAGCTTGACCTCAAGCTTGACTATAATTTGTTGCAGATCCGTAAATGTGGTAATAAATAAATCCCTGTAAAACTAGCAAATTTGATTGATGTAGCCGCTCTTACAAGCAATTCTACTATTTTAATGGGCCTTCGACTCATTCTAGAAGAAGTTCTGGACAGGAGAGAGTATTCTCGCAAAAATGTCTATTCAATCGCCCATTGAAAGTTGACAAGCTATTGGCAAAATACTATGTAGCGACATCTATCATTAACACTGTGATAGTTCACAAACGGAAAGATAGATGGCGTAGCGCCACATTATCCTGCATCGCGCTTACGTGATTAAAATTCCTTATGCCAACAGTTTAAGTGTGGAACTGTCTCCCGGGGTTTGTGTTTAACCTTTAACCTATATATCTTCAAGGCAAGTGTGAATAGGCATTTTCTGTGTTAGCTTGCTGTATCCTCGGCCTCGTTATAGCTCCTCCTGGGGTCAGTAGAAGGCCAAACGCACACCGACGTCAAAATATATAGCTTGGCCGTTTCACTACTACAAGAACTATTGTATAACAGAACATATTGTATAAGAAATGAACAGTGAAAAAATTTTTCACCATAATCCCATGTGACGGTAGCGAAACGGCCAAGCCACATATTTTGACTAAGGTGTAGAGTTCGTGAAGTTAGGGCTTGTAGAATTAGGGCGTGTAGAGTTATAAGCTTGGCTCTACATGAGATCTGATAACTTTTAGATAGTGCCAGCCATATGTCTTCGCAACATTTTACATAAAAATGTTTTTATGGGATATTTATTAGGGTACAACACATCCTCTTTATTTGTATGAAAAATCAGAATTATCTTTTTATCACGAATAAAAGAATCAATAGCATTGGCCTGACCTTTCATGCCAGCAATGACTCACTCACAAGAAACATGCTCCGCGCTCACAACTAATAATAAACCTTAACATAATAACCAAATATAACCAGTTCAAAGGGAAAGTACAGCGAGCTCAATGCAAGGAATACTAGGTACCTACTCACTCACGAAACTAATAAGGAAACGACGGTTTAAGCATTGCATTACGCAATCAACAAACTGACGACTCTGTTTGGTGGCTTTATTGGTGTCAATAGATGTTGAATGAGAAAATTCTTGAGATTTTTTTTGCCACATAAACGTACAGTTTGAATTAAATACTCGCTCTGGATTTCTTACATTACATATTTTGTACTGATAAACAATATAGCCACATCTGATATCGGCATTACGGGGCAACTATTCAAATTCCCAGAAAAATGTAAAACAAAGTCCCTACATTAAGCTTTTTATGGTGACTGTACTTTTTGTTGTCTGTACTTGCATTGTCATCCAATATACTAATGTATACCAAATGTCAACTGAATCGGACACTGGTAAGTGGGTAAAATTTAACTACTTCTACTGTGCCTAGACTCTACAACACGGGTGCTAGGATTTATAATATCGGCGAACTACCATAAAATATTTTAACAGTAAGTGATCGAATCCCAGCCTACTACTACGAAAGCAAAACGCATTAGTACCAAAATTTTAAGAAATGGACATCTAATGAAAAAATATTGATAATCAGCGATATCACTTGTTAACTTATAAAAGTTTGAAGAGATAACCAGCCTTATTTTTTTTTAATTAAATGGGCTTGCGTTTGGCCACTGGCCCATAAGGGGCGATGACGAAGACTAAGATGAAACACGCTTACCCAGAAGAAACCTATTCACACTGGCCTTGAAAGTTCCTAAATAGTCAGCGTCAGGAAACACAGACGCCGGAAGCAAGTTCCACTCCCTTGCTGTCCGCATTATAAATGAGGATGCAAAACGCTGTGTCCGTATTTTCGGTATGTCAACAACGTACGGGTGAAAATCATCCCGGCGTCTTGTGGTTCGGTGTAAAAATGGGGATGGTGGAATAAGGTTTAACAATTCCTTTGAATCTTTTGGTTGACTCTTTGATAGATAGATATTCTACTTTTCGGGAATCCCCGCGATCGTCTCGGAACGGAAAGCTCTCGACCGACCGTTTGAGCAACCAGCTCTACAATATTGTTTTCCTCGTTTAGTTTTATATTTCTATTTAAAAGGTCTTTTAAATCTCACACTCATTTTAAAATGGAGTTTCATGAATATAATCAGCTGTTGGTTTTGTGGACAAAATAAAATAATCAGTGTTGAGTTCGTTTTTCGGTTCACAAAACGTCACGCGTAGAGTTTGAAATGGCGGTATTTTTTATAACTTTTAATATAATAACAGGTAACGAAGACTGAAATGCTTTATAGCGTCGAAGTACGAGGAGCTTATTTTGGGTTTGATCTAAAATAAAATAAAAAAAGTTATTACATAAAGTATCTTAGCGTTGGCGAAAGCATTTCAAACTCTACTCACATACGTGTATAAGTGATATTATATAACCTTAGTTAAATATGAAATAGGATATTTAGGAAAGCCGCAGATATCTGTTTTCATCGTATTGTCAATAGATCACGAGTACTTTCCCTAACACTTTGTGGTTTCCACTTTAGATGTCCGCAAGTTTATAAAATATTTTAAGAGAGTTAGAGCCATGGACGTGTAAAATCAGGAGGGAGTGTCGCCTTATACGAAGTGAAGCACCCCAAGTAAGCCGTACCGTCTCGTAAATACAAGCCTCACACACACATGTATACCATAGTAAGCAGATTGGTCGTCATTTCGCATTGAGACGTCAACAGTGACAATAAGGCTTATGCCTGCTTGGCCCATTACTGATTTTACCCACGCATACGTAGGAGATTTTCAGCTTCACTTTGTTATAAGGTACCACTCCGTCCTGAGTTTTAGAGCATAGAGTTTATTCGCTCAAAGAGCAGCTCGAATGGGGAAGTACGTCCACCTTACAGAATACTGCAGCCAAATAACGTTGTGTTGCTGCGCGTGAGTAACGTCGCCAGAGCTCATCGGGGACGGGGAAAGGTCGGAGACGCGTGAGCGATGCCTCGTGTGTTGCAAGCATCCATATGGCTACGGTAACCGCTTACCACCAGGCGGGTAAAACAGACAGGGTTCAAGTACGTCACGTCACCGTAGTCACCAGTATTTCTCTAATCTGTCAGGAAGTGTACGTAAATATCTGTAGTGGAGTGAATACAACAAAGATATACTAAAAGGGAATATTAAAATACATTCGCTTCCATAGTAGAGTATTTATTTTAGTCCACTTTTTCATAATTCACATAGTGATGTTATCGGTTGTATGCAGACGATGTAACCCGAGCGCGATCCGCCCACCGATGATACTCTCTGACTTTGGTAGTTGGATTTTTAGTATTTTTATCAGGAATCGACGTCAAAATAGTGATTATTAGGGATTTCATGAATAACATTGTAATTGGGAAAAGCTTGTAGCTATATTTACTATCTGGGGGCACAGGAGTGCCCCCCGCCAAGACCGTCAAGCGAAGCACAAGGACCCTCATAACTTGGATTTGGATTATACCAGATAAACAAAATTCTCGGGACATGATGTCAATAATGCACTTATTAAACATATTACATATAACTCTACATACCCTTACTCTACAAGCCCTAACTTCACAAACTCTACACACCGTAGTCAAAATATGTGGCTTGGCCGTTTCACTACTACAAGAACTATTGTATAACACAAAAGTAATTAACAGTGAATACATATTTTGACTAAGGTGTAGAGTTTGTAGAGTAAGGGCATGTAGAGTTATAAGCTTGGCTCTACATGAGATCTGATAACTTTTTGACAGTGCCAGCCTTTGTCTTGGCAACATTTTACATAAAAATGTTTTGGTGGGATTACATTATTCAGTTCACTTGTTCAGGTTTTATTATTGTATATGTAGCGTACTTAAAAAACCCTTCATCATCATCAGCCTATAAATGTCCCACTGCTGAGCGCAGACCTCCTTTCATAAAATTTGAAAGGGAATGGGCAGATACACAACCACGCGTGCCCACTGCGTATTGGTGGAGGTAGGCTAGTGGTCAACCTACTGTTGGAGTATTCAAGCCGCCTAGGAGGCCTCCAACTAGCTTAAAAACTATCACAATTAAGTGATAACCGGGACCAACGGCTTTACGTGCCTTACGAAGCACGGAAACGCTCGATTAGAAATACCACTAGGCGGGCACCCATTCAGGTACTGGCCACATCGGTGGTAGCTTAACTACGCCGATCGAATAAGTTCGGCTAATCATGCTACACCACGAGCGCTTCGAACGCACAGCGACGAGAAACTTTAAATAGGTACTACAGAGTTTAGGATATGTTTTTGCTTCATACTCATGGCGCAGCATAGCTACAATGGTCAAGCTTTACATATACATTAAACCGGCTAAGTGTGAGTCAGATCTCAACATTAGTGTTGTGTTTATATTCTCAATATAAAATAATTTATCAGCTTCTGTGGGAAAGAAACCGGCTCTTTTATCCCTCAAACTATATAAATTTCAGGTCTGAAACTCTGAGATAATGACACCAAAGTGATAGCAGTGGCGGCTCCGCTTTGTCCTTTAAATACGGAACCCTAAAATGAATAAAAAAAGTATAATGTTTATAGGCCATAAAAAATGATGAATTGCAGATTTTGCTTTCGTTGTTTAATTTATGAGTGTAAAGGAAAGTGAAAATGATATCGTATATGTAGTTAACAGGCCGTGACACAACGCTTATATTTTGGCAGTAATTAGTGGGTATACACCGTCGAGATAACATATACCTACTATTTGACTACCATGATATTAATCTGAGGCCAATCTAAGAAGCCATTACACAAGAGGGTGTCTCCTTGCCGCGCTATGTTCGTCTTGTTTTTGGCATTAAGTGTAATGAGAAAAAGTTACTAATTGCCATGGATATGGCTTATATAACTATATGTACAGCTGTTATGGTATTACGTTAACCATATCATACGCCCATGTGACGGTAGCGAAACGGCCAAGCCACATATTTTGTCTAAGGTGTAGAGTTTGTGAATTTAGGGCTTGTAGAGTTAGGGCGTCTAGAGTTATAAGCTTGGTTCTACATCTGATAAGTTTTTGACAGTGCGAGCTATATGGTCTCGTCTTGGCAACATTTTACATGAAAATGTTTTTGGTGGGATTTCACTTCTTTTAGTAAGTAACTAGCATAAGGCAAAGGTAAAAATTCCTATTTTAAAATTTGTTTGTTGTTTGTGTACTAATACAAGCTTACATACCAAAGTTAAGCTTTCTAGAATTTCAGAAAGTTTTGTAAGTAAGTGTTTTGATGATCATCAGTGAGTCAGTGACGAAATCGGGGTTTTTGATATCAATAAAATCTAAAGTATAAGAGCTATGTTATTGAAACTTAATACGTTTAATGCTCACTATTGACATTATGTCCCGAGAATTTTGTTTATCTGGTATAATCTCATCCCAAGTTATGAGGGTTTCATAAAAACGACGAAGCGCTTCGAGAAAAGTTAGGTAGTGCCCTTGCGCTTCGCTTGGCTCGTCTTGGCGAGGGGTACTCCCGTGCCCCCAGATGTTCAATCTGGGGGCACGTGAAATACCCGTTTGCAGGCATCTGAAACCATGCGGCACCATGAAATGCAGCAATAATAAAATGTATTTTTTTTTGTTAACATTTTCTATAATTACGAAATATTTGGATTTGATTTGTATGCTAATTATTTTTGCGGAGACTAAGCCAAGTTGCGCCCAAGGCTTTGCAATAAAATATAAAAAAAGATGATTATTGTCTCTGGTTTTGTCATCCGTTGAAACTGATTTGAAATTGCGATACCGAGAAACGCAGTGGGGGGTGCGTGTTATTGGTTCTTGGTAATTAAAATGAAACTAAAACAAATGAATTACTATAAGTTTGGTGTTTTCTTATATACCTACTTTATAATTTTAGGGGGGCCAAAAGATTTTCCTAAGAAAAGAGTTTAACGCATACTACCTACGTGCTACGAGATCTACGAACATGTCTTCTACGAGGTTTACTCTGGAAGCAACATTATCCGTAATGTATTTGATTTAAAAAATCGGCCAAGTGCGAGTCAGACTCGCGCACCGAGGTTTCCGTGCTAACCTGTAGGTATATAAGTAAATGGTAGTATAGACCTGAGTATTTGATTTGAATTCAAAGTACACTAAGAAGTAATCATGAACTGATGACAATGAGGCCAAATGGCAAGTGTACCCTTCCAAACAAAAATATAATTTTCCAAATCGGTTTATAAATGACGGAGTTATGAAGTAACAAACATAAAAAAAAGAAGTAGATACAGACTTTCAGGAACGTGGGAGTCTCAAGTTTATTACATGGGAAAAAGACCAAAATAATATTTTTTTCTCGGAACTAAACTTAACGCAAAGTCATCTTTATCAGCTATGGGTATTACTGGCGGCAAAGTGCTACCACGGGGGTCCGCCGTAGTACCATGGACAATTAATTGCGAATCACAGTTATATTACGTGTGCGTAACTGTTAAATTGATGTGGTTCTGCGCAGGAGTGTCGATGATAAGGGTCATTTTGGTTAACAGGTCATAGGGTCTTTTACGTATTGAAGAAAAAAAACCGGCCAAGTGCGAGTCAGACTTGCGCACAGAGGGTTCTGTACAAACCTGTAGGTATATAAGTAAATGGTAGTATAGAGTATTTGATATGAATTTCAATTTATGACGTATTAAATAAAAACTACTTACTAGATCTCGTTCAAACCAATTTTCGGTGGAAGTTTGCATGGTAGTGTACATCATATATTTTTTTAGTTTTATCATTCTGACGGACAGACAGACAGACCGACAGACAGACATGACGAATCTGTAAGGGTTCCGTATTTTGCCATTTGGCTACAGAACCCTAAAAATTGTATATTTTGTGAGCGATACAAACGCAGAAAATCATTCCAATCTGCCTGCCACATATTTTGACTAAGGAGTAGAGTTTGTGAAGTTAGGGCTTGTACAATTAGGGCGTGTAGAGTTAAGCTTGGCTCTACATGAGATCTGATAAATTTTTGACAAGGCGAGCCATATGGTCTCGTATTGGCAACATTTTACATGAAAATGTTTTTGGTGGGATTTAGTTTCAATCAAAATACGTGCAATTGTTAGAGCAAATGGTCTCATAAATACCATGGTACCGTAAATACAAAAATCCTATAACGTTATGAGGTCTCATAACACCCATGAACTAAGTAGAGTCGACAAAATGAGTTAAACTTATTTACATTAGGTACTGTTTCTCTATTTTTTTGTGTTTTTGCAAGTTTTTTATTAACTTGCAATGTATGTATATTCGGGTCAAACTTGCAAGTCGATTTCACCAACTTCCAGGGGTCGGATTGATTTGATATTTGGTATACATTTGTATATTGGGTGACAATACAAGTATAGTCAATAAAAAGTACATTATAAAATAATTTATTAAACAAAAACTTGTTATACTTATTTAAGTTAGGTTTAATGTAACGTTGTACGTTTTGCCAGGTTGCTATGAATAAATGTTATTCTTTCTATTTACGATTAATAAAATACAGTTTGAATATCAAGTCATGACAAACAAAAAAGAAAATTAATTAAACTCAGCAGTCGTATTAAAGCTGTATAAAGACTGTACCTTTGTCCGAGAAGATTTCTAAAACCTTGAACGTCTGTGGTCCGCACCGCTTGCATCAGACCTACCTAACTACTTATACTCTGTGTAAGGAGTGAACTATCATCACGCACCAGCCGGGCGTACATAAAATAATGCCTACAATCTTGAAGAAAAGTGATAGAAATTATTTGTTGATCTTAAGATTCAAGGACGGCGTTTATTGTCGGCTCTTCTGAGTAAATGCAACCTTCCGAACCGGTATTAGAGTATTAGAGTCAGACTTGTGCCTGCGAAGGTCTATTTGAATAAATGATTTTGAATTTGCAACATATTGGCAATAACCCTGGCATGTCTTAGCGATAGTAGCCGCCTGCCTGCTTCTCAGCCTTTTGAATTAAAAACCCTCTTTTACCCATTAAAACTATGCATAAACCTAGAAAAAAATGGCATTTCACGAGTTAGAAACTATTAAACTAAATATCTCGTAAAGTAGAGAAGAGTAAGTAAAAAAATCAGCTCTAGGTCATACCTACGTTAGTGATAATAATATGAATACTTTTTTGTCTTAATTATATTCACCATGATCGAATCAAAACGAAAATAAATGAATATTAGAGGTAACTTTGTGATTTTTTTGCGATCGAGGACTTTTATTTCCACTATGTTTTATTCTTTTATGTCAATTGTATTGTGTAATTGTGAATTCTTAAGTTTTTTTTTTATACCACTAATAAATAATATCAAAATGCCCACATGTTTTTATTTCTTTTCAATATGATTCACTTGACTAAAACTCGATTCTAAGATATGTGGTTTTGCTTTAGACTGCTCTTTGGCACATCAATACCAAGTATGAAGAAAATTTCATCAAATAATATTATGGCCCAAAAAACTATCGTCCCCATTTTTTTAAATTAATAATTAAAAAAAACAAATACAAAAAGGCTTTTCCGTACAACAGTACGGTACGGAGAGCATCAGTAAGCCACTAGTTGGTATTCGAGCCGCGCACAACCAACACGCTTGCTCTATGCCAACGTAATTTCATTCACTATAGTGCTGTAACCGTAGCGACACCCGTCAAGTATCGATATCGACCTCATTTAATTTGTGCACCTGAAAAACTAAGCAATGCGGTTGTATTTATTTTTAAACTAAAACAATCGAATCTTGTAGTAAAATGACTGTTAAAGTGAAATTAGTATTAATTAGTAATCGTATAATTGTGGGTTTGTTTGTTATCTTTTGACTCCTCAATAGTAGTAGACTATTCAGGGATAAATAATGAACTTCACCAGGCGGTTCGGCGTATATCAGACGTCCGTGAAGTATCGATAAACCTTGTTGTGCGATGCAGGTGCGTATCCAACTACGCACTTACGCCAATTAATTACTAGATTGACCTTAATGTATCGCATATTATATGTGAACACATATTTGTCACATGAGATTGCGGCTATCGAATGATAAGGAAAAAAAAAGGCCCCCTGTCAAAAAAAAATTTGTCACTTATATGTATCAGTTCCCACTATACTTAACTAAATCATCTCTACATCTATATATAAACAGATAATGTTTGTTATTTTGGATATAGGAAGTAATTAATCTCCGGAACTACTTTTTTTTACCCGTTTTTTTTCCAATATACAGCGACATTATCCCCGAGTGCCTTTATATTCAGAGAACACGGATGAAACGGCAGGGGACAGCTTATGCATAATATAATTAAATGACTAATTACTAATCTTACAATGTGCATCACTTCTATTTCTTATCATAATACACTTCGTTTTCACATTCTTGAAGTATTTTAAATATCGACAAGTCGGTTTCTCGACACTATTTAATCATCAATCGGAGCGCAAGCGCATTCTATCACGATTTACTTGCAACTCTACCAATTTAGAGCTCTATTATACACTATCGAAGGTTCAGTATCCATTACCTCTTGTTTATCACTTTGTAGTTTATTATGTGAAGGTGAATCAGTAATGTATAGTTTTGATTTGAGAAATTGTTTTAAAGATAGCTTGCATAAAAGGAGTCATCATTGAATAGGAATTATTAGGAATATAGCTCGTAAATATGGCTCGTATGGCTTATTATTTTTGCAGCTTTAGGAAGGTTTCTTTGAAATCAGCATTAATAAGCTGAAATTTTATGATATTGGAAAGTCAATACCAAAAATGGATACGGGACGGACTTGTTAAATAATATTATCAAACTTAATTAAAGCGCAGTTTCATGACGTTGTTTTTAAAGAACTAGAAGAAGTAGAAGTACAGTTTTGAAATTATATTCAGTGTAATGACCACGGTAAGAATGGACATATTATTTACCATATAATAATATAATTGGACTGTTTTACAAAAAACTTAAACCGACTTCAAAGTAAACTAAGAAGTAATCAAATCCTGATGTAATGACAATGGGACCAAACGGGAAGTGTACCCTTCCAGTCAAAAAAAGAATTTTCCAAATCGGTTAATAAATCACGGAGTTATGAGGTAACAAACATAAAAAAAAAAAAAAAAGACAACACAACCGAAATGAGAACCTCCTCCTTTTCTTGAAGTCGGTTAAAAACTTTAACCAACTTTAAAGTACACTAAGAAGTAATCAAATCCTGATCTGATGTGGACAATGGGACCAAACTGGAAGGGTTTCCAGTCAAAAAAAGAATTTTCCAAATCGGTTAATAAATGACGGAGTTATGAGGTAACAAACATCACAACCGGCTTCATCATCATGTGAACGTTGAGGCAATCCAGCTCCTCGATCACACATATATAGTGAGACGACTCAAAAGAACTAAACCGTTTGAGTTAGTGTAGTGATAGTGAAAATAGTGTAACATAGTCCAAGTGCTACATATAAAGAACACAAGAACAAAGTGTCTTCCCCTTAATAGAGACAATAAGAAAAGTGTTAATGGACACATTCTTAGATATAGTCAATATAGAAGTTTATGTTAAATATAAATTACTTATTAGCCTAATATTAAGGCTAGATTGTAGTATGAATAGGGAACACTAAATAAGGTGTAACTTAGGATAAATAAAAAAAAAGTTAAGTTATGTATTTTTAAGCTATATGATAAACGCTCAAAAGGGCGTAGCTAACTAGCTGTACCTCGCGGTTTCACCCGAGTTCCCCAGGAATCGTATGTTTTCCCGGGATCGCCAAATCCGTCCCGTAGTAAATGCGTGAAAGACTAACAAACATGTTTACAAATCACACTCTCACATCCATACACACTTTCACATTTAGTACACCTTTTATGAAAATTGCCGGAAAATTAAAAAGAAGTAGGTCGTAGATATGAGTAATTACTTCCAGACAACAGAAGTAGAAAAGGAAATGTCGCTCTCTATCCGTCGATAAAACGCAAAATTAATGTTCATTTGAAATTATCCTGTTGCTAAATAATATTTATAATTAATTGTTTAGCAATTTTTGCATGCTGTAGTTGTTAACTTACGGGATATAATTATATATAATTGTGGTTTATTAACGCATAAAATTAATTATGTGTAGCATTTAATATTTTTGAGTGTGGGAATTTCCGTCAAGGATATGGTTCCGACGAGAAATCAATCTTGAATGACTATTGAATCTGATTTGGCATGAACGATTGGAATGTGATATTCGATTGATTGTGAAATCCGGTTGACGGCACTCAGCGGGCGATCATCGAAAATGTCCGCGTGAGGGTGTAAATGTTTTTCTTTTATCATGATTTGTGATGATATGGCCGAAGGTCACTCAAAACCTAGAAAGGGACCATTGAAAATGGTGAGGACTAATATTATAAGCCCATGTTCACACGATCGATTTTTACGCGCGTTATGATTAGAACGTATGACTTCATATGTGTTTACACGCTGTCGTTTTTGTACGTTGGGAGTTTTCATACATTCTATTAAAAAACGTCGAGCTCAACGTTTTTTGAAACGCCCTTCCCAACTAAGGCTTAAAGACCGTAATGTAATGACTGATCGTGTAAACTTGTCGAAATTTGGCCATGCCTCACCAACTTAGCTTAATACGAAAATAATCACGAATTCTCGCCCTAATTTCCCAGTGTGCCCCACTTTTTACTAGCTAGTGTTTGCCCGACTTCGCTCAACTTCTCAGATAATTACTGTTATGGTTATGATAATTACGAATGCAGGTCATACCTTTTGCGGCCTCAAACAGGATCAAGGTGTTCTTGAGGTTATTAATTCTTCGCAGCTAAGTAAACGATGTGTAATTGTGGTATTTGAGGGTAGTGTGGTAGAGGTGGGTACTATAAAGAACGTGACACCACAGCCAGGAAACACAAGAACGGTTTTATTTTTCAGTCACCGTAAGGTTGCTTTTCCAAAAGAGATGTGCTTTGCAGCTATGCTGCGAGGATGCTATGAGCTAAGCTGTGAAACTATGCGAGTAAGATGTGCTATGAAGATGCGGCGCCACCATGTAGCTGCGCGAGGAAGATGCACAGCTCGAGCTATGCGATGTATCGATAGTAGGGAAGCGGCGAGGGCGGCGCGGTGTGGGTAGAGGTGCTCACGCATCCATAGCACGCATCCTTCCATATAAAAAACATATCTTAGTTGAATATGTTTCCACCAGTGCTAAGCTATATGCACCAAAGAATATGATTGGTGGATATCAAACGCATCTACAGCAACGTAGCATAGCACATCTCTGGTGGAAAAGCAGCATAAGCCTTCTATTTTCTTTTTGAGCTGAGCGATTTGCGGAATTTAATTGTTAATTCTTATGTTTTACATCGTCTCATGTTTATGTTAACATGTTGTGATGTAATCGACTCTTAAATAATCTCTTAATGAATTTATATTTTATGCGAAGCCAAACTTTTACTTTTTAAATTTCATTGTGATTTATAATCAACATAATCGTTTGCCTGTCTTCTAGACAATCTTTTGGGTGATTTACATATAGTGTAATAAATGTAAATTCATTTATAGTACTTAATTACACTTACAGATTTTTACCTTCACCGTGTCATTAACAAGATATCCCACCAAAAACATTTTCTTGTAAAATGTTGCGTAGACGAGACCATATGGCTGGCACAGTCAGAAAGTTATCAGATCTCATGTAGAGCCAATCTTATAACTCTACACTCCCTAACTCTACACGCCCTAACTTCACAAACACTATACCTTAGTCAAAATATGTGGCTTGGCCTTTAGGGCCTTGGCTTTGGACTAAAGTATTAGAACTATATTATTGACTAGCGGCCCGGTACGTGCTTCGCTACGTATAAAGTGAAATAATAAAAATGTGATAAATGAAGAACCGCTCTACCGATTTTGTGCAAACTTCACATAAACCATCTACTAAATAGTCCGAAAGCCTAAACATTTGGTTTGGATAGGTGAGCCCGTTCTTGAGCTATAAAATTACAACGAAAAGTGGCATTGATTTTTATATATATTGATATGTTTAATAAGTTCACTATTGACATCATATCTCGAGAATTTTGTTTGTCTGGTATAATCCAAACCCAAGTAATGAGGGTTGGAAAAAAACGACGAAGCGCTTCGAGAAAAGGTAGGCAGTACAGGTCGGTTAACGAAAGCTGGCACGTTCACAGTACTCATAAATTTGCAATCAGTCAAGTCTAATGGACGAATGCAAAAATAGACCACTCTATATTTATGAGCAGTAGCAAAAGCAAAACAATAACTGTCTCCTTCATACTCATAAGCTTGACTTTGCGCGAGAGAGACGGTGTAAATGTGTTGAAACGTGCCAGCTTTAGTTAACCGACCTGTACCCGTGCGCTTCGCTTGGCTCGTTTTGGCGGGGGAGGCTCCCGTGCCCCCAGATATCTATCCGAAAGTAATGGGAGATTACATCAGGTTATAGACATTATATTAAAAAAACACGTCTGATATTAAGCAGTTACCATCAATCGCGCGTTGCCAATCCTGCAAAAATCTCTTCACACCCTTATTGAAGATCTCCATGCTATGCAAGGCCTTCGGAAGATCAAGGCGAGCTTACTCCACTACCCGAGCGTCCGCGGTAGGAAGCTCTCTTGAAACTATATAGTTGGTACCCGCTACTAGCTCCATCCCAAAACATTGCAAAGGTCCGTCTGTTGTTCATCGATAAGCCACAGCTGAGTTGGGGTCTAATGAGTAATAATGTATGCTCATCGCGTATGTGAACGCAATAACATTATTATGAATCTGATAGTGAAATAATAGTGTGCATGGGAAACCTCTTATGTAAGTTACGTATTGTTACTTGGGTACGTGATGATTATCTGTGGCATATATCTTAGTGAAGCAATTAATATTGTAATCGATATATTTTGAACGAAATAACGGTATTAGGCCTCCGGTAAACAGGCCCTGCGGTGGCGATCAGTTGTAAAACATGAAGATGTTTGCTTCATGTAATAGGTTTATGCATAATTTCAAATCAACGCGAGAAAAAATCAAAGAACCGTGACCACGACCGTGCCGTCACCGCCTCTGTTTTCCGGAGGCTTAAATCTTAAGGCGAACACGAGCTGATAACACACGGAGCACGAACGGCTCGGCTCGTGCTCGGTTCGCGTATTGTAGACGCACCTTTATAGAATAGGATGAACGTAGACTTTTTTTTTTTTTTTTTTACCTTAGAATGATAAATAAAGTTGTGGCTGATGCTGGTAGTGGTGGCCAAGGAGCATTAGTTCCATTTAGTATCTTACCACCGTACTACGGTTTCTTCGGGATATTTTCCTTTACCGAAAGCTAATGCTAGCCTCGTTATAGGATTCGAACCGATGACTCGTTGACGACACTATAAACTGCGTAAAATTCCTATAGTACAGTTAACAAAAAATGTTTACATATTAGTTTATAAGTTTTAATGATCGCTTTAAGTTAACTTAATGATATTGTTTGTTTCAGAAACGAACCATGACTGAATCGAGATGAAAAATAGTTGATAATATTATTCCCATCGACACAATGAAATGACCATGGAGTCGCCAGTGAGAATATGTTTAGGTATGTATCCTGCTTGAGGGACTATATTTTATTAACTTTAAATGGATAACTCTAAAACAAATAAGGAAATATTGAATTAAAACAAGAGATTTTAGAAATCATATTTTATTAAATATATTACTTTGACTATGTACTTACAGTATGTAGACAATAAGATTAAACAATTACCATAAATAACATACGAGCAATAGGAAAATTACCATTTGAGCCATAAAAGTAAATAAATTGATAAATCGTTCACATGTTTTTGTTTGTAATTCCAGGTGCAGCATTAGTAGTAAACTTACTACTGTTAAGCAGCACAACAGTTAATGGTAACGCTTTACCACTCGATACCACGTCGACGACAGTTAATGATGAGAGATCGCCAAAATATAATAGAGTAAACGGATCATGGATACCTAAAAATAAACAAAAGTCCCCTGATGTATCACTAAATGAATTAAATCCTAATGAATCAACCTCAGAAGAACACACGGAGAAAAATGCCAAATATAAAGATAGAGGAAGGGTTAGATTCCATTCTGAAAAGGCGAGTACAGATAGACCACGAAGAGTGAGGGGGTCCACAGAAGCATCCAAGTTAGTCATAGTAACGCCTACGCCAGAAGTTAAAAAACCAGCTGACATTATTGACAGTATGAAAACATATAAGAAAACCAAAATGCCTACAGTATACAGTTCCAGCACCACACCAGTGTCTGTTAAAAAGGAGGCTCAGAGCGTTGAAGAAGAATATGATGATGAAGAAGAAGAGGAAGACAAGGAATCTTTCAAAAAATATACGTCTTCAAAATTCCATGACACAAACTTTTTTACCATTCCTAGTTTTAATAATGACGAATTCAGTCACGAATCTACAAACGAAAGTTCTGACAACAAAGTTAAACAAGACTACAGTAGTCCAAGCTTTAGTAGTTTCTCTAGTTTCTTTCCTAAAGAAACTTCATACGGTTACAATGATGATCACGATTCTTTTAAGTCCGAAAGCTTTTTTAATTTCGATACTGAACTAACGACACCTAAGAATGACTTTTTTGATAAAAAATTCCGACAGATATCTAAGAGCATAAAAAAAAACTTAGATTCAATTAAAGCTAAATCACCTCCTATGAACACTACCAATGTGATTGTAAAAGAAAATGTCGGCCTCGAAAGATTAGGTAACAATACACCGATCAATAATACTTCAACAGTATTTATTAAAAATACCAAAGAAATACGTTTATCTGACAACGAAGGCGCGAGTAGCGCTAATAAAGAGTTATCTGATGTGAAAGGTACAAGTATTTATTACGAAATGTCAGTTCTATCTACTGAAAATTATATTATAAACCATTCAGATGATGACTGTGATAACGACACGTTATCATTCGACCCTACTGTTAGTTCTTCATCGGAAGAAGAGTTAGCATCATTAAAAGCGACGCAACCTACTCTTCTCCCAGCTTCAACAAAACCAACCCCGTCTGAAACTCATCCTGAATCTATATCGACATTATCCTCTGACGTTGTACCTATATCTAGTGTTCTTCCTATCTTGAATTCAGTAAACTCAATACCAGTTTCAACACAAAATACCATATCGTCTACAGACAGAGTTACTAGAGTATATTCAAGCAGTTTCAGTAGAAATCGTAGTTATTCCAAACGGCTCAATCTAACTGGAAATAAGGATTCTCCAAATAACGTGACGCCGAAAAATGACGTGACAGCGAATCCTAGTATAAGACCTCAGACGCGTAAGTTCCATCATACAACTCCTAGAACACGACCAGTGTGGATGGCACCGAAACGAAATATAACTCGAACAACTTACGGACGTCCGAGCCCTTCGACTATTTACTCAGAACATTTCAATATAAAAGACAAGTTTACGACATTAAAACCTAAACAGCCAATAAGAACAATCTTGACTACTGTTTCATCAGATATTGATCCAGTATTACAAAGTGATGTTAGTGGAACACAGAAAGTTGTTCATTCTCAATCTATATCTGATAATA
This sequence comes from Achlya flavicornis, assembly GCA_947623365.1. Lineage (NCBI taxonomy): Eukaryota > Metazoa > Arthropoda > Insecta > Lepidoptera > Drepanidae > Achlya > Achlya flavicornis. The sequence continues at coordinate 13,215,689 of OX392481.1, forward strand.
GTATACCGTCCGTATGGAAACGTGGGTCAACGAAGTATGCTACTTCTACAGCTACCTCTGCAGAAGATGAGTCCGATGTCAGTGAGATGGAGATACCACCAACGTCGACAGCATGGGCATTGGCTAGTTTGATTAGTCCTCCAGTAATGCCGAGCTCTGTGGCGAACGCAACGGGATCGACGCAGAAGACCGTCGATGAAAATGAGCTGCAGAAAGTCGGGGAATTTATAGGTGAGATTAACCTCTTGATATGATATTTTACTGTTGTCAAATAATATACCTAGTTAAGATTTTCATGATCAAGCCAAACCCGGACATCTCATTTGAAAACGAAAAATAAAATCATGTTCATTTATTATTAAGAAAAACAGACGTCTCCGTTTTTAGTTTATTTTTATTGAATTTTATTTATTTCATGGTTTCAGACAAGAAAGAAACGACCATAAGCTCGACAACTACAACAACAACCAGTTCGATCAGCAACGATATAATTACCAAGAAAATAACTGAAGTTAACCAGAATAAGCTACCGTGGCAGCCAATATCAGCACCTACAACTCCAGCATCCGACACTATCAGTGCAGCAGCGCCAACTGAAACAAAATCTGAAAGACAACCGGCTGAAAGTAATATTTCTTTTAGTACGGATCCTGTGAAAGCAGTAACCAAATCTACTGAGAGAATAGAAACTACAAAATCTTCACTTGCTGCAAATCTAAAAGAGTCTGCAAATCTAAGGCCATTATGGGTTCCAGCAAGTGGTAATTCAGTCAAATCGACGACTGATAAAACAGAAACTGTTTATAATGAAACCATTCAACCAGTTGACGCGACAAGGTCAACTGGCTTTGAATCGATAACGAAATTACCATCCGATGTTACCACACCATCCGATGAAATTGTTGCTGGCTCTGAACTTAATCATACTGTGACCGATGAAAAACCAAAGCGTACTGCAGATTATGAAATAACAACAATAAGATTTTCTTACGTACCCACTGAAGAAGTTACTGAAACTATGGAAGAGCAAGAAGAAACGACAACAAGTGAATGGCATCCAGTATACCCAACTAGAACTAAAACTACAGTGAAAGATTTACCGGTTACCACATATAGACCTAAATATATGACAACAACCGATGTTCCTGAGGCATACACCATGACGATTCCAGAGACAACGCCAACTTTGGAAATATCATCGCAAGTTGTTGAAAATGTAACTGAGCCGCTGCCTGAGACTACGGAAATGTTTGAGCAAACGACAACAGAAATACCGACAACTACCTTAAGTACAACTACCACTTCGACTACACCATCAACAACCACTTCAACAACAATTCAACCGACTACAACAGAAAAAATAACAACAACACCCAGGACAACAACAACAACAACACCCAGCACAATAACAACAACCACCGTTCCAACTACAACTGAGATAGAAACAACAACGATAATAGTAGAAGTTATAACAGAAATAAATTCAGAAAGGACTAAAACTACTGTAGGATCTACAACTGAAGCAACCACAGAAACAGAACCTGATTGTACTTCAGAAGAAAACAGCGATAGCAACGAAGTAATAACACAAAATGTTGTCAAAACAACAACTTCTACCATAACAACACCTTTACCGATGACAGCGGAGGTAACAACAGAAGAAATTACCACGAGAGTAATAAGTCAACAAAATGCAATAATATTTGAAACTACAACAGTTACGGAAGAGCAAGAGACTACGACATACCTAGGAACTAAGCCAATGAATGACGATTCGGAAAACCTAACGAGCTACAGTGAGGATGCAACTACGGAAGCATCAACGATAGTCATGTCCCGGGAGTCGGAGTCAGGGGCAGCTGTTGCGATAGCAGTCAGCACTATTGGTGTTATTGCACTGATCCTACTGATTGGATTATTGGTAAGTTTTTAATGTTTATAGTACTGAATCATAAATATGGCGGGGTGGCTTTAGATATAATTGATCGTTGAAAAGTATCAAGGATTTTTCGTTAAAGACCGTCAAAACATTTTTTTACTATTTTGTACAAATGTAAAAAAAAAACGAGAAAAATCAAATAAGTTTGAACAATCGGGCAAAAAACGGGCAAATAAACAATATTAATCCCTAATACAATAAAAATACAATCAAATGACTACACACAACTTTAAAAAAATGCACAAAAATAAAAAAAAGACACTGCAAAGCTTTAGTTATAAACGGTTCCAAAATAGAATGATTTTGAAAATGGCGGCTTTTACTTGTCTCAAAATCATTCTTTATTGGAACAGGTTATAATATGTTCTGTATCTTCCTCGATGTATTGCAGTAGTAAGATCTTCTCTGATGTTTGTTCATACAACATATCCAAAGTAATGGGCATAATATCTATAGATTTAACTCACGATAAATTACGTTCACTACTTTGGAGGACGTTGCTGAAATTGTCTTGATCGATGGCACCAACCTGAAATGATAATATTTTAAGTGTTAATATAAAGAATCGCTGTCAGATCTTATGTTTATGTCAGAAGAAAAGGTATGTTCTTCTTTCTTTTCGGATCAAAAGGGGACTTCACAACACAGGCATAAATCAATATTTTATTTATTTAGTAAATAGTGCTGATTCTGTTGTGTACAACTAAACTAAACTTAGTCTAACTATATCTCTTTTTAACAAAGAACATAATGAAAAGGATGTAAGAAATTTAGTCCTATCAAATTACTCCTATGCTTGTTTTCAACATAATTTTATTCGCCATCTATCGCTGTTACGTCTAAATAACCGCAAATGAAAACGGCAAAGACTAATTTGACAGCTTTAAATATGGTCCATCCTTTTTCAATAATGTTTGTAAGAAAGAGATGTGATGTGACTAAAATTAGTTTAGTACGATTTAAAACAGAATCGGCACCATTATCAATAATGTTGTTTGACGTAACTACCACTGAGATATAAAGCGCTTTGAAATTCCTTCAATTCAATTCAATTACAAAAATAATATTAAATATACTTACATTTTGATATTCGATGAAGAATTCCCGTAGACGCTTTTTCTGAAAATAAAAACATTTTCATTATAAATATATTTTTCTTTTATAACTATCAAAAGTATGATTGGATCATTGATATATTTAATTAAAGTAGTTTTTTAAGTTTAATTAATATTATATTTATTTATATTATTATTTTATGGGGCATTTTTTTTTTTATACAACTTTGTCGATAAACAAGCATACGGCCCGCCTGATGGTAAGCGGTTACCGTAGCCATATAGACGCTTGCAACACACGAAGCATCGCTCACGCGTTATCGACCTATCCCCCCTCCGCTATGAGTTCTGGCCTGGCAACCTTACTCACGCGCAGGAACACAACTTTACACAACATAAAGTTATTTGGCTGCGGTATTCTGTAAGGTGTAGGTACTTCCCCAGTCGAGCTGCTCTTTGAGCGAATAAACGCTATGCTCGCATGATATGTTGTAAATCGCACATAACTAATTTTAGTCACATTACATTTCTTTCTTACAAAGATTATTGAAAAAGGATAGAACATTTTTAAAGCTGTCAAATTAGTCTTTGCCGTCTTGAATTGCGGGTATTTAGACGTAACCGCGATACATTTATATGGAAAACAAGCATTGGACTAATTTGATAGAACTAAATTTCTTACATCATTTTCTCATGTTCTTTGTTAGTTTAGTTGTAAACAACAGAATTAGCACCATTGTAAAACTATCAAATGATATTTACGTTATAAATAACTAGCTGTCGCGCGCGGTTTCGCCCGCATTCCCGATGGATCGTATGTTTTCCAGAACATATTCTATCTGTGTGCCAAATCCATTCAGTAGTTTTTGCGTGAAAGAGTAACACACATCCATATATAGAAACTTTCATATTTTTTTGTTTAAACTTTATAATATTAGGATAGTAAGGATTGCATATTTTACCCAAAAAGCTTATCAGAGTGCTATACTGGAATCATTATCATCAGCCTATAATGTCCCACTGCTGAGCACAGGCCTCCTTTCACAAATGAGGGTGAAAGGGACTGGGCGATACTCCACCACGCGTACCCACTGCGGATTGGTGGAGGTAGGCTAGTGGTCAACCTACAGCCGCCTAGGAGGCATCCATCTAGCTTAACGACTATCACAAGTGATAACCGGGACCAACGGCTTTACGTGCCTTCTGAAGCATGGAAACGCTCGATTTGAAATACCACTAGGCGGTCACCCATCGAGGTGCCGACCACGACAGACGTAGCTTAACTTTGCCGATCGATTAAGAACGGCTGATCATGCGACACCACGAGCGCTTCTATATACTGGAATCTATATTCTTCTTATTATTCTTAAAGGTATATCTTCTTATACTGGGAATAATCATCTTAATTGTTTTAGTAACTTTGAGAAAATGCTGCAAATACAAAAATAAATAGTTAGCGAACCTTAATTTTTTAACCTGTATAATAATAAGCAGACAGTACATACCTAAACTTGAAGATATGGTAGCTAACTCAGTCTGCAAGACGGTTGCTCGCATATCTGACGATAAAAATTCCTCCAGTTGCAATCCGAGGCGACTGATGCGTCATGCGACACTATGATACGGTTATCGTTCACTGTAACGAGAAATAGCATACTTGGGAGGCCGTTATTTACATGTGACCCATGTCGGTCATCAGTTTAGGGGACTTTTCGGAAGTGAGATATCTGAGAATCTGCTATTCTTTGATTGGTAGATGAATAGTGTTTTTATTGAGATATCTGGGGGCACGGGAGTGCCCCCTGCCAAGGCGAGCCAAGCGAAGCGCAAGGGCGCTACCTACCTTTTCTCGAAGCGCTTCATCGTTTTTTGAACCCTCATAACTTGGGTTTGGATTATACCAGATAAACTAATTTTTCGGGATATGTTGTCAATAGTGTACTTATTAAACATATTAAGTTTCAATAACATAGCTCTTATACTTAAGATTTTATGGATATCTAAAAAACCCCGATTTCGTGACACGCTACTACAAGAAATTAAATTTTTCACCTTACGCCCATGTGACGGTGGCGAAACGGCCAAGCCACATATTTTGACTAAGGTGTAGAGTTTGTGAAGTTAGGGCTTGTAGAGTTAGGGCGTGTAGAGTTATAAGCTTGGCTCTACATGAGATCTGATAACTTTTTGATAGTGCGAGCCACGTGGTCTCTTGTTGGCATCATTTTACATGAAAATGTTTTTGGTGGGATTATTTTGACTGTAAATAAATAAGTAAACGTTTCATTTAGTAAGGTAGTTTTTTTTAAACCATTAGTGGCAAACACTAAGGTAGGAAACAAGCGTAAGGCCCGCCTGATGGTAAGCGGTTACCGTAGCCTATGGACGCATGCAACACCAGGGGTATTAATATCCGCGCGTTGCCGACCCTGCCGAAATCTCTTCACACTCTTTTTGAAGGACGCCATGCTAAAATATGGGCAGCGTTGCTTACCGGAAAAAACTATGTTCTTAAGTATATTTGAAAAAAAAACCGGCCAAGTGCGAGTCAGACTCGCGCACCGAGGGTTCCGTACAAACCTGTAGGTATATAAGTAAATGGTAGTATAGACCTGAGTATTTGATATTAATTTCTTAATTTTAATTAAAAAAAAACTACTTACTAGATCTCGTTCAAACCAATTTTCAGTGGAAGTTTGCACCGTAATGTACATCATATATTTTTTATAGATTTATCATTCTCTTATTTTAGAAGTTACAGGGGGGGGGACACACATTTTACCACTTTGGAAGTGTCTCTCGCGCAAACTATTCAGTTTAGAAAAAAATGATATTAGAAACCTCAATATCATTTTTGAAGACCTATCCATAGACACCCCACACTTATGGGTTTGATGAAAAAAAAAATTTGAGTTTCAGTTCTAAGTATGGGGAACCCCCAAAATTTATTGTTTTTTTTCTATTTTTGTGTAAAAATCTTAATGCGGTTCACAGAATACATCTACTTACCAAGTTTCAACATTATAGTTCTTATAGTTTCGGAAATAAATGGCTGTGACATACACGGACAGACAGACAGACATGACGAATCTATAAGGGTTCCGTTTTTTGCCATTTGGCTACGGAACCCTAAAAAGATGAAAAATGCATGTTTTTTTTACCGTGAAAAGGCATAATGTCAAAATCAATCAAAAAGCTCAGTTAAGGGTCTGATGAGGTGATGATGAACTTTAGCAAAGGTTCGTAATGCACTTCACTTGAGAAGACACAAGGACTTGTGCAGTTGTCGAAAAACGCCATAATCCGATTGAGTTAAGTTAATTTAATTAGTTGTATGGCACTTCCATGAAAGTTAACAATCTAAAGTTAAGTTAATAATTAGTTTAATAAACATTTGAAAAATAAATGACGGGCCAGTTAAGAAAACCACCACTTCCACCTTATGGCTTAACCACCACTTCCACCTTTTACGCCACAGGCTGTGGCTTCGATTCACACCCAAGACATGCATTTGTGTCCATGACTGCATGGACATGTCTACATGTCCTAAGTCTGTAGAATATTGTGGTTTTGAATTAAACACTTTGTTGGCACTTGAGGGAATAATTTATTGTAGACACGTATTATGTATTACATGTATTTCTAAGTATTAATATTAATAAGTTATTTTACGACACGTATAGTGGGCTCGACCAGCCAGCGATAAAGAGAGTGAGAACCCCTTACAGTGTTGCCAACTTATATTTCTAAAAGTCCATACTAAGACTTGTTCTATTACAAAGTCTGGGTGTAATTTAATAGATATGTATTTACAAACAAAAAAGTTACTCGAATTTTAATTTGAGTTTAGTTTTCGATAATGATAAATATTGGCCGGAATCGCACGGAAGTAGGGTAGTTTATTACCTCTAAGGGTCTCTGACCTAAAAATCTTTCATTTAGATTTTCCAATTAGTTTCGATATTCACTTCAGAATAAGGTCTTATATGATTACCACATTCGATCTTATCTCATACTACAGTAAGGTTGTGACCAATAATACAAACTGTAGGTTCTAAATAAAAAAAACCGGCCAAGTGCGAGTCAGACTCGCGCACCGAGGGTTCCGTACAAACCTGTAGGTATATAAGTAAATGGTAGTATAGACCTGAGTATTTGATATTAATTTCAATTTATGACCTATTAAAAAAAAACTACTTACTAGATCTCGTTCAAACCAATTTTCAGTGGAAGTTTGCACCGTAATGTACATCATATATTTTTTATAGATTTATCATTCTCTTATTTTAGAAGTTACAGGGGGGGGGACACACATTTTACCACTTTGGAAGTGTCTCTCGCGCAAACTATTCAGTTTAGAAAAAAATGATATTAGAAACCTCAATATCATTTTTGAAGACCTATCCATAGACACCCCACACTTATGGGTTTGATGAAAAAAAAAATTTGAGTTTCAGTTCTAAGTATGGGGAACCCCCAAAATTTATTGTTTTTTTTCTATTTTTGTGTAAAAATCTTAATGCGGTTCACAGAATACATCTACTTACCAAGTTTCAACATTATAGTTCTTATAGTTTCGGAAATAAATGGCTGTGACATACACGGACAGACAGACAGACAGACAGACAGACATGACGAATCTATAAGGGTTCCGTTTTTTGCCATTTGGCTACGGAACCCTAAAAAAGGAAAGTATGGTACTTATACTTACAGATGACATCTTTTTGAAACCGCAGTAGGTTTTCATGATGAACAACTCTGAAACAGTTTTAACAGTTTAAGGCTGTGATAGCTTAGTGGCAGTTCCGACGATGGTCGTCGGTTCAAATCCTCCGATGAGCTTGAGCTTTAGGTTGGATACTTTTAAGGATCTACCTGGATATTCTAGTTGGAGTCTTTCACCATGTATACCTACAGCTACACCATGGGTGTGATCGGACAGATGCGTTTGAGAGCCAGCCTTCTGGCTTGTAACCCCGTGGCATAATATTATAGGTGTCATCATCATCATCATCATCCGTAGCCTATAAGTTCCTTTCACAAATCAGGATGAAAGGGAATGGGCAGATACTCTACCATGCGTGCCCACTGCGGATCAGTGGAGGTAGGCTAGTGGTTAACTTACTGTTGGAGTTTTCAAGCCACCTAGAAGGCCTCCAACCTCCAACTAGCTTAAATTAAGTGATAACCGGCACCAAAGGCTTTACGTGCCTTCCGAAGCACGGAAACGCTCGATTTGAAATACCACTAGGCGGTCACCCATCCAGGTACCGACCACGACGGTGGTAGCTTAACTTGCCGATTGATTAAGAACGGCTTATCATGCTACACCACGAGCGCTTCATTCTTCATTATAGGTATACCGTCTGCTAATTGACAGCCTTCTGGAAAAAAGCCTCTAAATCTCTGGCCAAAAATGTCAAACTCATCAAAGTACAATCCAGCAGACAATAGCTTCAGGATGGACCATAAAACGATCATAGATCAGGACGACAATAGGACAATAAGAAAAGCTATCAATTGACACTAGGCTTGCAGGGTCGCCTTAACCGCCCGCGAGGTCAGGGGAGGCTCACCCTTTAGTAGTGGTATTTGCTCTACCTAATTTATGCCAATTTTATTGGGAATTGGAAAAATATTAAATAAATTATATTCATTTAATATTCTTAATATTAATTTATAAAATAAAATAAATAAATAAATCAGCCTATAATGTCCCACTGCTGAGCACAGGCCTCCTTTCACAAATGAGGGTGAAAGGGAAAGGGCTGATACTCCACCACGCGTGCCCACTGCGGGTTGGTGGAGGTAGGCTAGTGGTCAACCTACTGTTGGAATTTATCAAGCCGCCTAGGAGGCATCCAACTAGCTTAACGACTATCACAATTAAGTGATAACCGGGACCAACGGCTTTACGTGCCTTCCGAAGCACGAAAACGTAGCTTAACTTTGCTGATCGATTAACAACGGCTAATCATGCTACACCACGAGCGCTTCAAAGTAAAATTAATTTATATTTAATCCATATTTTATCTCAATAAACAACCAATAAATAAATAAATGCTTACCGATTATCTCTGGTTCTGTCTTTATCTTGATAATCACATTAACTTTTCGACTGAACTTGAAATTAGCCAAATAAAAAAAAATCGAGAAATAAAAAAAAAAAAAATTTTAATTCGAATACAGTCAACAAAAAGAATTAGGAAAACTAAGTTCAAGTTCAGTTCATTGCGCTCGCGTAGCAGTGCGCACTACCGCCGCGTCGTACGTCACAATAACTTGTGCTTACGAGTGAGTATGAGTCGAATGGTGGGCCCAGTAGGGCCGGGAAATGTTCAGCGGACTCGTGCATGGGTGCTCGATAGTGTTGGCCAGGAAGTGTCCTTGAAAAATGCAGCTTTGCATGTTCATGTTCGTCTGCTTGTTAGCGTATGTGTAAAACGGAAACATTTTGATCCATATATTAATGCAATATACAGTATTTATCATATATCTTTCCATAAATAAATAAGTTCAAAACTATAAACTACCTTCATACCATACAAATAACTTCATACCATGAAAAAACAAGGAAATTAAGAAGGAATTTAAGAAAGACTATAATTACTAATTGTTATATTTGATTTCACCCAATTTATTTGAGGAATGTTTTGAGCCGTCAAACTCTGATGCACATAAATACTTTTGCCTAAAAACCAAAACACACATGGTTGGGTACTTTCTGGGTGCCGTGCCATGGGTTACCTATGTTCCTAGGTGTCGCCATATCGCGCGCTAGAGGATGTTTTTACAAAGCAAATTATAAACAAAGCTCCGTTGATGACGGACCTTTGGCGCGCGTTTCCATTGCATATAGCGACTAATACACTAGGTGGCAAATGGAGCAACATGTTGCGGAAAATGTCGCTCAGCAACTACGTGGAATGTCCCGAGACAATTAAAAAGTACAATATATCTCCGTAAAATGTTGCGTTGCGGGGCATTAGGGATGTTTCCTGGGTAAAAAAAAATTTATTCTAATTAGTCCGTCACTTAGATTATCAAAAAATATTGGACACGTATTTTTTGCTTTACCAAATCATCATCAATTGACGAAGATAAAGCGCGACTAAGTTGGGTAGTGGGGGCTCGTGATTTCACTTGTTACTAAAAAGTGTACCACACCGTGACGTCACGCGGAACTTTGACAACCCATATCCTCGTATTTTTTTGTTTAATTGACAAATGAAAAAATACGTGTCTAATATTGTTTGATATTGTATATGTCGGACTAAATAGATTTTTTCAGGAAACTAGCCGCGTGACGTAAATTGAGCGTTGCGCATCATGTTGGGGGACATTTTGTCCCCTAGTGTATTTAACCCTTTAATCGGATTGACAGTTCTTTATAAGGTTGTCGGTATAAATGTGATTTTGAGGCAATGGTAGCTCAGTGGTTGTGTCGAGTGGTCGAAGAGTTCGAATCCTACAATGAGTCAAGCGGTGATATTCTACGGTTGTAGCCCGAGACATCTATTACACGTTGAAAAACTGTCACCAAGCACCTGTCTGTGTTCCGACAGCTGCAAAAACAAAGGCCTCCATTCAAAATTGTTAATTGTTACAAAACCACCACAGATTTATCTGTGGTGGTTTTGTAACAATTAACGACAAATAATAAAAAAAATTATAGACAATCAATCTACAGCGCATAAACTAATCGCAGGCCAAAAGAGGATCTAACGACGCCATTATTACGAGAATATAAATAACCACTATGTTCATTGATTGTTTTCTCCACCAAATGCGATAAAAACTCTCTCACCGGGCCTGATAAGTTTGTGGGACTGTACATTGGGTAAGTTTTGGCCTATTTCCCTCGACATTAAACAGTATGACAGTCTTCAAGCGACCTCATTTTTATCGCAGATATAATAATATAACCATATGTATTGTTTATTTTTTATAATTTCAGCTAAATCCTTTGCAATTTTGCAATAATTTTCTTATCAATATAAATTAATTTGAAATTAAAACATTAAGATAATTATTATCTTAATGTTTACATACCTATCTGCATTGATAAATGCGTCTAACGGTTAAAAAGGAATGTATGTAACCAACATACCTACACTTAAGTATATTCATAAAATAAAGAACAAAGATTTTTTTTATTTTTTTTACTTTGTATACCTGTTTGTTGTCCTGTGTTTGACCATAATCTCACCATGGCAAATGATGATGTGACTGAAAGTGGTAATCACACAAAGCCTAGAAGGAACTGGCTCTCAAGTGCAGCTGTCGGAACACACCGATAGGTGTTTGGCGACAGATTCACTTGAGGGTGGTAGCCAGCCAGATGGGTACTACAAAGTACCCTACCACCGTGCTATGGTTTACTCACGATGTTTAACTTCACCGAAAGCTCAAGCTCATTGTAGGATTCAAACCCGGGGCCTTCGTCTCGGTATCCGAAGTCACTACCACTGAGCTATCATCGCCTAAATTATAATAATTGAAGAAATTGGAACAGGGATGTTTCCTGGGTAAAAAAAAAATAATTCTAATGAGACCGTCAGTCAGATTATCAAAAAATATTGGACACGTATTTTTTGCTTTACCAAATCATTAACAATTGACGACGATAAAGCGCGACTAAGTTCGGGAGTAGGGGCCCGTGACGTCACGTGTAATTAAAAAGTGTACCACACCGTGACGTCACGAGGAACTTCAACAAACCATATCCTCGTATTTGTTTGTTTAATTGACAAAAGAAAAAATTCGTGTCTAATATTTTTTTATACTGTATATGACGGACTAAATAGTTTTTTTCAGGAAACGATCCCATTGTAGTAGTTTTAGAACCGGTTGTACTAGAAGGGTTATTAAAACACGAGTGTGAGTTTTGATAGTATCACATGAGTGTTGGATTACGGTCCCCAGGCATGATCTGATCACCCAGACTGGCGGAAGATATTCCTTTTAAATGGAGTTCATCTACTTTGCACATCCTAATGAAATATTATGAATTTATCAATTAATTTAATTACATTATATTATTTTCACAATATTTAAGTTTGTAAATCAATATTTGGACAGCAAACTTTCTTTGAAATTTAACTTAGTGAAATAATGGTTACGGGCCAGCTGGCGCGGTTGGTTAAGACTGTGGCGAAGATTCCACCTATCGCGCCACTGGTCGTGGGTTCGATTCCCACACAGGACATGCATTTGTGTGCATGAACATGTCTGTATGTCCTGAGTCTGGGTGTAATTATGTATATTAAGTATGTATTTACAAACAAAAAGTAGTATAAATGTTTTATATCAGTTATCTGGTTTACATAGTACAAGCTCTGCTTAGTTTGGGATCAGATGACCGTGTGTGAGGAATTTCCCGGGATATTTATTTATTTTTATTATTGCTAGAACCAAAATATTATACGCTTTATGCCACAACGTCAACATGGCACGATATTGTCAACGACTCGTGAGTCAATGGACATGCGCACAGAATAGGGCACCTCGTAAATTAAGGTTTCAAGTGGACTGCGACCGGGGCCTGGTAATAATCGCCACTTTTTCACACGTCGCATGCGTTCTTTAGGTGTTCAAGTGCCGATATTGGTATCGCTTCTAAGTATTTCATAGCGTGGAAACGTTCAAATTAGGTTGAAATATGTAGTTTGGTAATACTTTTGAATTTGAAGTATCCACTTACATTCTTTACATTCCTCTTTTTGTGATTTATGGGTAAACAAAATAGGCAGGTATATAAAACCACCATACCATACCATAAAATATAAAATTAAAAAAAAAAACAGTTTCACATACTGAACATGTGCTGAACATATATAAAAAAAAGTTTTTATTTCATAATAATGATAAGGTTTCAATCATAATTTTTGAGAACGACTTGTATCTAGATTTTGCAGGGGAAGAGTCAGATACTTATGGGCATCCGCATAGGGGGCTGGAGCCTCTAGCCCTTGGATCCGCTACTGGCAAATAAAATCTGCTGTGAATTTTAAAAATGAATTCCATCCTACTAATCCTAACTAATATTATAAATTCGAAAGTGAGTTTGTTTTCACGCCTCAACTACTCAACAGATCATCATGAAATTTGGCATGCAGATAGCATATGGTATGGAGAAGGACATAGGCTACTTTATATCCCGAGAACGCGAGTGAAACCGCGGGGGACAGCTAGTAATATTATAAATGCGATTTTTGAGAGTATGTGTATGGACGGATGTTTGTTACTCTTTCACGCACAAACTAACGAACGGATTTGGATGAAATTTGGCACACGTATAGAATATGTTTTGGATTGACACATAGGATACTTTTTATCTCTCGGGAATGCGGGTGAAACCGCGCGGGACAGCTAGAGCAATATTGCTAGAGCGGCCTTTTTAGACCTTCTGACAAGAAAAAGGAAACCCAAACATACGCCTACGTGCAAAAGTAATTCACATCTAGTTTATTACATTCGCATGCTGACAGTACGTCTAAATAAGTTTAAACAAACTGGTCTATAGTAAATTAACAGAGCTTTGTCTGGCCCGAAATATGATGACACCACATTAAGATTGCTGAGTGACGTCCTGTTGATAACCGCCTTGTTTATGTTAGCTCGATACTTTGCACATAGGACGTCTTATAAGAGTATGTGGGTATATAATAATTGCTTCCGTCCGTCGTATAGCGATGGGTCTTGCTAGCAAATAACAAAAACACGTAGTAGAGATGGTTGAAATTCGCGTAAAGAATTAAGAACATATTATTACCACGATAAATGAAGATGCTCAGAAGCGCTCGTGGTGTAGCATGATAAGCCGTTCATAATCGATCGGCAAGTTAAGCTACCACCGTCGTTGTCTGTACCTGGATGGGTGACCGCCTAGTGGTGCAAAAATCCTAGGAGGATCTGGTCCTGAGTCTATTGCCTCTGTAGTTTGTCCATCACAGCAATCCTGAACGTCATTGCTTATTTTTTCCGAATCTTCTGTACGGAAAAAGTTAAAAGGACAACTGAAACGAAATTCTTAACGGTCTCATGGAAAACGGAATGTTAGAGTGCCCTCCCTGCGGCTTCGCCCGCGTGGCCTGCAGGAAACAAAAATGACATATTTTTCGACAGCAATAAAACAAAACCAAACAACTTCATCCCGCTTCGAGGGAATTAAAAACGCTGTGACATGTATATGTATATGTATATTAATTTTCAATCTGCAGCCTAAACACAAAATTTACAAAGCTGACGCACTTTCATACAAACTTTCATCCACTACTTTACCCCCTTAGGGATGGAATTTCGAAAAACCCTTTCTTAGTGGATACCTACTCTTCACAAAGAATATAGGTACCCTCTAAATTTCATGTCTCTAGAACGAGTGGTTTAGGCTGTGCTTTGATATATCAGTCAGTCAGTTAGTTCAGTCAGGACTTTGAATTTTATATATATATATACTAAGATGGTTAACTGATAAATGCCTCAGTGTAAAATTGAGTGTTTTTGTGTATTATCTTACGAAATAAATTTATTATTATTTTTATTATTTATCTATCCTTGTCCCACAGCTGGTAGTCCGACGACGCGGGCGCAGAGGTATCTACGCGCAGCGCTGCACGCCCGTGTCCCTGGACGCGTACAGCCTGGACAGCGTCAGCGTTGGACACCGCAAGGGCAACCATCGACTCAGAGCCAGCAAGAGGAGCTATGGGAACCCAGCTTATGATGATGAGGTATCAAATTATTTAGTTGGTCAAGTTCATCAAGTTGGTCCATGGGTGGGCCCGGTTTTAAATCTTCAGCTTTATTATATCATCAAAGCCATCTATTCAATTTCGGTCCTAGTAGGGCACTTATGAAGGCCAAAGCTACTGAAGCTACCACCAGTTCGTAAGTCGGCCTTCAAATGAGAAGAACAGGCAAGAAACTCAGCAAGGTACAATTTTTTGTTTCGGACAATCTGACTAGGCACCTGTATTGACTATTTTTTTTTCCAAAATATTTGTTTTTATTTTACAAAGAAATCGCAAGCATAAAGTCAGACTTAAAAAATTGTAAAGTAAAATAGGTGCAAAAAAGAGTAGTCATAAATAAAATGTTCAAACACTTGGCGCAACGTCACATTGAAGTGAGACTCCACTTAGTAAATTGTAATTTACTTGAGCATTTCAACCAGCTCTTTTTTTTGATCTTGTTAGGTATATTTTCAACTAGCTGTACCCTCAGGTTCCACCCGCGTTAAAATGTAAACATAATCTCTTCATCAATAATCGGACTATCTAAAGCAACAAGACTCTTCTTTCTATCGGTAGTTCCCCGAGATAAACGCGTTCATAAATGGAAACTATTCTGCTGTTTAATATTAGTATAGATACATTATTATTAATTAATGAGTACAGATTTATCATAACTTAAATACCATCATTCATCACCATCATCATTCATCACCATCACCCAGTGGGCAATTTTGCTATTATTAGCTTTTTTTGGTGACTGTACTTTTTGTTGACTGTATTTGCATTGTTTTAATAAACAAATGTACACCAAATATTAAGTCAATCCGACCACTGAAAGTGGGTGAAATTCAACTTGCAAGATTCCACCCGAACAAATTTAGTAACATACACATACATACACATATACATTGCAAGTTAAATAAAAGCTTGTAAAATGAAGGGTTATGTAACTTCGGGTTAAATGGGTAAAGTTTTAACCCACTTAACGCAAGTTTTATTAATTAATATTACTATCCCATATTTCAGGTGACGTCACACCCAATGCAGTACCCAGCCTTGGCTAACTTCGCTCTAGACATAGAGTCCATGACAGCAGAGTTCTCCGAGATCCCCTCCGTGAACGTGAGACCAGACGAAGTACCTCCAGGGTGCGAAGACAAGAACCGCTACTCGAACGTCCTCCCACTCCCGGAGACCAGGGTGCCGCTCAAGAGGATCGGGAATGACCCTACTACGGAGTATATAAATGCTAATTTTATTACGGTAAGTAGTAAGAAATAGGTAGTTTCATATAAAGCCATATTGTGAAGTCTGCCAAATCAAACCGGATTCTTTTTTACACGAAGGCCTGAAAAAAGTGACATGTTTTCGCGGGACCTAGACAAGATGGATGTCGATAATCGTCATGGTTAGTAATCGAGAATTGACGTTAATAAACGCTTAACGCGTTTACGTTAACTATAAATTTGAATGGGAGAAATTAGTACCATGAGTATCCCGCTAGAGGCGCTGTGCCAATTCCTATAAAGAAATGTCGTGTACGCAAACCCATTAGCGTTTACTAACGTCAATTCTTTACGAAGATTTAGTAACGATGACAATTGTCGACAATTCGACATATATATTATGTCGGTTGTATATTATAATTATGTAGGTATACAAGTATGGATATGTCCGTTTCTTTATTCCAACACAACTTCTGAATGTTTGATTGAACTGTTATAGAAGTAAGTGATATTGTAATAACTTTATGACATCCCTAATTACATAGGTTCAATAAAAGGCTTGAAACAGTGTTAATTTTCACAAATATGTCGAAAATGTATCACAGAAGGTTTGCGCTAAATTTTACTTATATTTTGCGGAAAAAAACATGCTTATTCCCTGATTTTTTTATATTATTTTAAATACCATCATTCAACCAGTGGGCAATTTTGCTATTTTTAGTTTTTTTGGTGACTGTACTTTTTGTCGACTGTATTTTAATTGTCTTAATAAACAATTCCCTGATTTTTTTATCCACAGGGACCTGGGAACATACGTAACTACTACATAGCATGTCAGGCGCCCCTCTCCAACACAGTGGTGGACTTCTGGCGCATGATTTGGGAGCAGAACTCCCGCCTCGTCGTCATGCTTACCGAATACATGGAGAACGGAGTGGTGAGTTTGTCTCAGCGCCATCTAGCGATGTTGTGTGGAACTATGATGATGTTTTGTACTACGGGAATCTTTGGTTTGAGTATAATAATGTTTAATCATAGACGGGCCAGTTGGTGTGTTTGGTTAAGATTCCAACTATCACGCCGCAGGACATGGGTTCGATTCCCACACTGAACATGCATTTGTGTGCATGAACATGTCCTGAGTATGTGTGTAAATGATCCCTATAATTGAGCAATTGATTTTTATAGACATATAGATTATTATTTATAAATTCAAACCACTCATGGTTATCCTCCCAAGAAGTGCCACATTCTCAATCCTTCTAAAACTATAAATCAATAAGTAATTCAACTAATTAAATTTCCAGGAGAAATGCTACGAATATCTCCCACCTTCCGAAATATCAGACAACAAGCGCATATTCGGAGACTTCAAGATAATCCTGAAGAAGCGGGAACAACGCGACAAGTACGCTATATCCAGCGTCCAGCTCATCAACCTCACCACCAGGACGTGGCGGGAGATCACCCACCTCTGGTACTTCTGGCCAGCTAAGGGTGTTCCTGATGATTATGATTCCATCATTGACTTCTTGTGTGAGATGAGGAGCTATATGAAGATCTCGCAGACTGCCAAAGAGTATGATGAAGAAGGTAACCTGATTATCTTATATTCTATCTATAAAGCTAAGCAAATCACTCACTTTTGACAAAGAGACTTTGAAATAACTAAATACCTAGGTCCTATCATGGTCCTATCAAAAACTTCGTGAGCAAATGGATTTGAATATCATTTCTAAAGTAATTTTTCACTTCCAGGCGTAGAAGTAATCTACGGAGACCAGAACCGTTCATCATTCAGCAACCTGACCAAGCTTCGTGAAGACAACGGCTCTGGAAACGGCTTGAACGTGTACTCTCCGGCCAAGGCTGAGGAGCAGCTGAGGAAGGCCAATGCTAACAACGGCACGCTGGGCAGAATGAAGGCCGCTTCAGAAATCGAAGGTAATCTTGGTTTATGAGGATTCCTAATGCAAGAATTTGTATCTTCGAAATTTACAGGAATATTGATTTGTTGCACGAATTTTAAACGAATTTAGTTCCTTGCCTGTTCTTCTCAGTTGAAGGCCGACTTACAGACTGGCGGTAACTTCAGTAAGTGCCCTATTAGGGCCTAAATTGAATAAATGGCTTTGACTTTATCTCTTGGGGGTGTACATACTTTTGATCTTGTGTGATTACAAGCGTGATGAAAGAAATTGTTTCTGTTACTATTGAAGATTAGAACCAGTTGAGAAGAAGAGAGCAGCTCGACTGGGGAAGTCTTCATAGAATACCGTAGCAAAATAACTTTATTTTGTATTTTACGCGTGATGAAGGTCGCCAGAGCTTATCGGTGAGTGGGGAAGAGTCTGTAATGCATGAGGTGATGCCTAGTGTATTGCTAGAGCGTCCATATGGCTGCGGTAACCGCTTAACATCGGGCGGATCACATGCTCGTTTGCATCCTCAGTTAAAAAGTATAAACAGCTTGTGTAACTGCGCTTAACTAGTTGTGTATGTGCGGTACGTAGGTGTTCGTCCGTGCGTGGTGACGTGCGCGTCGGGCGCGGGGCGCGCGGCGGCGCTGGTCGCGCTGGACGTGTGCGCGCGCGCGCTGGCGGCGGGCGCGGCCGCGCCGGGCGCCGACGTGCCGCGCGTCGTGCGCGAGCTGCGCGCGCAGCGCCCGCACTCGCTCTCCAACAGACATCACTACATCTTCTTGTATAAGGTCAGTGTTATATTTCACTAGCTTTGCCCCTGCGATCTAACCAGACTTGAGAGGCTTAATTGAAAAACCCTATTTACTAAGGATGACGGGCCAGTTGGCGCAGTTATCGCGTCACAGATCGTGGTTATTGCCAAGAACTGGTTTCAATAGTACAAGCTCCGCTTAGTTTGGAATCAGATGACCGTGTGTGAGGAATTTCCCGGGATATTTATTTATTATTATTTATAAGGATCATGGATGGAACTCGCGTGCAAAATTTCATGTTTCTAGTTCAAGTCAAAGAGTCATTTATCTGCTTTAAAATACCAAATTGAACTACTCGGTACTCAGCAGATGCAACCTTCCGAACCGGTATTAGAATATTAGAGTCAGACTTTTCATAAGTGCCTGCGAAGGTCTATTTGAATAAATTATTTTGAATTTTAGAGTTGTATTATAGAAGTCTTATAATAACAGAGGTGCTTCTCTCAGAACTTTCGGGATAATATCACCACTACAAATCCGGCTCGAAGGATCATTACGGTCCTTCGAGCCGAACCTATACATATAAGGCACAAATCACCAGCAACCTGACTTATCATTAAATATATTTTTTTCAGGTACTAAGTGAATATGGCAACAAAATGATGGGAGGCGGCGTCGACACGATCTGAAGCGAACTTCATCAATTTTAACCATTCCTTACTTAGACGCTACTACTTATGACCATGACAACGATTGACAAATGCGCCTTATTATAACAATAATAATTAAGTACCCTATATATCTGGCTAATCGATTTTTTGGCGACAGTAGTCGATAATCGACTAGGTACAATTTTTAATGGATTTGAGAAAAAAGTACATGCTATTGTCAAATCGATTGCCAGACATAATAAGATCTGAATGATTACCTATACCTAGTGTTTTAGATTCCCTCATAGGAATGATAAATGGTAGTCTTAAGGTGAGTGTTGTCAGCCTTTAGATTATAAAAAATAACTATTTGGAATATTGTACCAAAGTGTAATTTACGTGATCTCTGATATGATCGCTCAAAAATAAAAACATATTTTTTTCGACTTATTTTCGTTTGCATAATATTTTAGTATTTTATGTATATGTCGTATTATGACAACTGGCATAATGTTATTTTTTATAGAAATATCCTTGTAAATAAGATAAGATGTAGTTATAGGTAAATATTATCGAACAATTTTATTTTTATTTATTTTTAGGGAATCATTCCACTAGTCTATTATTTCGTGTTTACGATTTATTAATAAAAAAATATTTCGAAAAATTTAACAGTTTAACTATTTAGCATAATTTCTTTCACAATAATTCTGATAGTATTTGTAATTATTGAGATCTGCTGTGATTTCTACTAACCCTTAGATTTTAATATAAACCTTAGAAATATCACTAATAATTATAATTACTTTAGTAAACTGGGAGGAACAGAACAGCTTTAGTTCAGAAATTTGCCTTCTCTCTCTTTTCTGATTTGTTTTTGTTATTGTTCTTTTTTTTCGTTCCGTTTTTCTCAGTGTTGCCCAACTTTTATAGTAAGTAATAAATACTCTGTGCAACTTTGCTATATTGTTTCTTGAAAATAGCATAAAATTGTTAATGTTGTTTATTTCATATGTTTAAGTATGTTATATTCAAAAGTTTGAATCCATTTTTTGCGGAAATTTTATTAGAAGCATTCATACTGGGTGGAGACTTCGAGATGGCATATTTTTGAAACCCATGTTGGGTTAGTCATGCTGAGCAACTTTTACTATGGGACCAATAGTGAATTCTCAATTATTTTTTTAATTTTTCTTTCAAAATGTCAACCTTGCTCGATCATAATGTATGAAAAGTAAACAATATTTTTTGAGAATTCAGTGTTGGTCCCATAGTAAAAGTTGTTCAGCATGACTAACATAGGTTTCGAAAATATGCCATCTCGAAATCTCCACCTGTTATAATTTAGATTATATTTGGCACTGTTTTATCCCACACGTATATACATTAAGATTTAGCTATATTTAGGTTATATAATTACATATAAATATATTATTGACCAAAAAATAAACTATGTATTATGTATTTTATAATAAACTATATAAACCGTCGTACGTTTGATAGTTAAGTCTGTATTGAACGTAATAAAAGTTATTGTAATACTTAATTCGTATTCATTTGGGGTCTGTTTTTTTTCCACGGTCGGTTAACGAAAGCTACGTTCACAGTATTCACACATATACAATTTCACGATACAGTATGTTATATTACATTAATGCTTCTACACAGTTAGTCAATTCTAATGGACGAATGCAAAAAAATTACCACTCGTAACTGTCTCCTTCATACTTATAAGCTTGACCGCGCGCGAGAGAGATGGACAGACTTTTCATGATGCGCATGCAGAGCTACGTCACGCCGCGCGCTTATTTACGTGTACACAAGTGCAACGTGTAAATGTCTTGAACGTGCCAGTTTAGATAACCGACCTGTAGTATCCATCTATAATTTTTTTTTTTGTTTTTTTTTTATACCACTTATGTGGCAAACAAGCATACGGCTCGCCTGATGGTAAGCAGTTATCGTAGCCTATGAACGCCCGTAACACTAGGGGTATAACGTGCGCGTTGCCGACCCTGCAGAAATATCTTCACACGACTTTTGAAGAAAGAAAGAAAGAAAATTATTTTATTTCTAGCAAAACACAACGCACAAAATACAGATAGGTACATAAAAAGGAACACAATAATACAATTAAGAAATAAGTATTGAAATTACATCAACAAAAAAAATAAAAAATTATAATAAAAAATAAACTGTGCGTCGCGTAGTAGAAATAAGGCCCCGACTCAGTATAAAGTTGTGGGAGCTACCCACAACACTGATATTCTGCCGGCACCTTGTAACGTGTGAGTCACGAACATCGGCGAGCAAGTACAAAAAATATAAGAATTTAAAAAATCAAAAGTAGAATGTAAATAAGTGGGTAATAGTTGCAGTACGACAGAAATAATTTAAATTAATTAAGCAGTGGAAGATTTAGTGCTATTAAACGGAAAACTGATAACTCCTATTACAATCACGAGAGCCCCGGTAAGACGATCAAACAAAACCTGCTTCCACACCACACATAAAGTATTGTGATTAAGATTGAGCACATCCGAAAAATATTAAGTAAGTGCATATATAATGCATAATACATTATAGTTACATTAAAATTGGAAAATCATTAGAAAATAGATATATTATATATATATGTACATATGATTTTACATAAATTACATAAACATGTACATTATATAAATTCTAAACAGATTTGTGTTCTTGTTGTTGAGAAAGTAGGTATCTTTTATATAATATTTTAAATGTGTGTTTGGTTTTAATATCCCGAAAAGGCGGAGGAAGATTATTCCAACATTTCGTTGCATTATATCTAAAACTGCCGCGGAAGGCTGCAGTTCTATGTTTTGGCATAGAGATACGGTACAAAGAGGCCCGACTTTGGTATGCATTTTGGTCACATAACCAAGTAATTTTTTTGTTTAAGTACTCGGGGGAGCCTGTTTTGATTACACCAAACAACATGACAGTAAAATATAAACGCTGTCTGTCCGCCATTTTAAGCATATTTGCTTTATTTAAGAAGGGGGTAACATGTGCACGAGCAGGTACTCTAAAGCAAAATCTAGCACAAGCATTCTGTACGCGTTGAATTAGACGGTGAGATCTCATCAGTAGTAGAACCCCATGTTGTACTCCATTGGGAAAACCACGCGGAAGGAATCTCCTTAGTTTGAGCCCGCACAGTACGAAACAATCCTGGTTTCAATGTGTGAGGATGGAATCCCCGTCGATGTCGAGAGTTGCGATGGCTAAATGCCTCTTTTGTTACTATCTTTTGCATATTATTTGGAACTATGTATTTGAATATAGGACGTGTAAGATTATTTTTTTAACGTGAGAAAATGCACGAGCGTACACGAGCACGGTTTTAAAGATATCAATATAATTGAAAATTATACCATTAATTAATAATACAATTTATAGTAGGTATAATTGAAACTAATAAACAAAACCAAATAATCCTTTAGCTTTACAAACAATCAGCATATTGGTCGTTTCATAAAATTATTATTTAAAATATTCATCAGTAAGAACATTTTCCTCCGACTCATTTTGAATCTGTTCATGAACTGATCCTTCCGAATCTATGTCAGCCTCTGTCGCTTCATCCTCAATTTCATAGTTAAAACTTCCTGCACCAACTTCTCTATGATGTTCTTCATTTACTTTTCTCTTTTCGTTCAATTCAGTTACTTTACTTATTTTCTCCGCAGCGTAATCTATTTCGTATTCTTTCTCCAGATTTTCTCCAACTTCTGATAAAGACTCATCTGACGTATGGACAGAGTAAGAATTGTGTTTTGGTATGTGAAGATAAGATCCCTCAAGACAAATTGATGATACTTTGTTTAAATCTGTAAATTATGAAGTTTTAAGATTTAAGGGACTTCTAGTCCTAAATGTCTTACGATACTAAAGTATTTAGAGATCTATTGGCAACAAAAAGTAATAATAAAAAAGTTTTTTAGTTTTTTCATACCTTTTAGCGTATTTTGAAGTCGTTTTTTTTTTTTTGAAATTACTTTTTTTTCGTAATTTTTACGTTTTTCTTTCACGAGAATTTGACCAAGGTTTTGAGATGTTGATTTGTAATCTCCTTTTTTTTTTGAAGTCGAAGTTACACTTCTAACTAATACTTCACTGCCTAGATCGATGGCAACTAAATACAACGATAGATACATATTGAATCACAAATCTACATCGCGCTATTGAATCTCTCTTAGTACTCTAGATATACAAGTCTCTATCATCAACAGATGGGCCATGGTCCATAAGCACGCCTGTAAGCGTGTAGGAAGATTGTTCCATTTCAATGATAAAAGCTACGTGACTCAAATCTACATCGCGCTATCGAAGCTCTCTTACACTACACGTTTAGTACACGAGATTTACAAGTCTCCAAAATCAATGGGCATGGTCCATAAGCACGACTGTAAGCCTGGAGGAAGATTGTTCCATTTGAAACAAAAGCTACGTGACTCAAATAGTGATGAATATCAAAGGTAGACCAACAAACAATGAAAGAAAGCCTAAAGAAGAAACGGGTAATGTGTGAAGGATGATATGATTATGAAAGAAGGTGGATGACGAATGGAACACAGAAGATAAGACATGATGAAAAGAGAATGAAACTAATGCAAATTTTATTAAAAGCAGCTCTGTTCCTACCGTAACATTCTAAAAGTAAGAAGCACTTACTGCAATTATGGTTTTCATAGTATATTGAAG
Source organism: Achlya flavicornis (assembly GCA_947623365.1). Taxonomy (NCBI): domain Eukaryota; kingdom Metazoa; phylum Arthropoda; class Insecta; order Lepidoptera; family Drepanidae; genus Achlya; species Achlya flavicornis. Next base: position 13,239,699 of record OX392481.1, read on the forward strand.
ACACTAATTTCTCATCCAGCTGCGTTGAATGGTGTACCTTATAAAACGGTGATAGGGTTATTTTAAGTACCATAATCCATAGAGGGTGAAAATCGAATGCCATATCTAGGTTCTGCATTTTTTTTTATTATAATAAGTTTGAAACATATGGCCCGCCTGATGTTAAGCGGGTACCGTAGCCATAAGAATGCTTTCAACATACGAGGCATCACTCCATTACCGGCCTTTCCCTCTCCCAAATGAGCCCTAGCGACCTTACTCACGCGCAGTACACAACATATAGTTATTTGGCTGCGGTATTCTGTAAGGTGGAGGTACTTCCCCAGTCGAGCTGCTCTTTGAGCGAATAAACGAGCGAATATAATAAAGCGAAATAATTTGCGGAAGGGAATTTATAAATAAACAGCATGCACATTGATAAATTAAGTATATATGGAGGTACGGAGGTACTTACTTTAGTTGAGGGTTCAAATTTTATATTTTTCCGAATAGATTTCGATATTTTCGGTTTTTGTATTTGGCGTTTTCCACGATTTCTTCTTACGCCATATGCTCGATAAGCAGCCTTAAACAGGTAGAAATTACAACATCAATAGGACGTGTGTTATTTCGAAAACAATAATTAATATTGCGTAAATAGGTAGGTAATCATATTATGCAGGTGAAAGACATTTTTGACCTAATGATAGGGTACTTGTAAGGACCATAAAATGTTTGTCTCCTCAAACATTGTGAATTGTCCAACAACATGACTATTAATACTGCAGTGCATAAACTACTACTACTAGTGCAGAATATGAAAATAATCATTATCTGAGCATCCAAACCTGTATTTTAGCTGCCTTTTGGTTCAAATCTTCATCAATAGGGTTAGTTTTTCTATACAGCTGCATAGTGTGACTTGCTGCGCGTTCCACTTCGTCTTTCTCACTGTCTGATGATGTCTGAAATATGCCTAGAAGATTGTATCAAGCCTGGGGTTACACGCAACCTTTCTACACCTTTGCGTGCATTATTATTAAATACTTTTTATTATTTTAGTATATTGAGAACCATCGGTCAAATCAATACGCACGTTTATTTTCGGACAAACATTAGTTACATTTTTTGTGAAGGAAACTCATAAAGAAACCACTAATAATAGGGAATGAATACGCTTCTGGCTGGCTACCCCTCTTATGTTGAAAATATACTAGCTACCAAGCTACTACCGGTGAATTCTAAGAACTGCAGAGTTGAAAAACAGTTTCTTCATTTATGATTTGCCACCTACGGCTAAATAATTAATTATTATGATAAGATTCTATTATCTTTCTAACGTTACCTCATAAATAACAGCGTGATTGGCTTGATGTCTCTGAAAAGCATTATGGACAGCTGTCTGAACTTGAGGCAACAGGTCTACGTCTAAATTAGTTTTCTTCATCAGTTTCATGATAAGATTCCCTTCGTTTATTGTACCTTTAGAAACATTTACAATTATACAGTCATTGAATTCATGATCAGAGGAATCTACGTATAAACTATTAAGCTTAAAAAAACGTCATTAAAGACCTGAGGTGGAATCAATCTACATATGATTAGAAAGAAAAACTGAGTACAACTGATTTAAATGACGCGGGATATCTAGAGTTTGTGAAATAGGAACTTCAGGAAGATCAACTGCTATCAAAATTAAAGTTATATCAAATAAGAGCCCTAGATGAGGCACAACAAAAGCCAACACTGAAGTTATCAACGATTAAGAAATAACCTTCATTGTTAACATACCTTTACCCCTATTAAAATACTCCACAATAATATCCTTAGCTGATTCTGCACCTTCCTCATCCAAGCCTAGATATCGGAGCTCGTGTTCCAACTCAGGCAGACAACATCCAGCGCAAGAGTCATCACACAATCGAGTCACTATCGACATATTCTCACGAGTGACAAGAAGAGCTGATAGGTAATCAGCGATAAAGCTGTATAGGTCATTAGGTTGGGCTCTTAACACCTTTAGAAAAATATGTGTATATTTAGAAGTAACCTATGGGTAGCTCTAAGGAAACTCTGAGGTTATCGAAGATCAAACATTAATTTGGCTGGTGATGATAACTTATTAGTTGAGACAATTGAATGCCAGCCCGTGGTGACATGGACATTCGATGAACGAAAACTTCGTGAGGAAACAACAGCTTCATGGCAGAGTACTTTGAATAACCCTTTCATTGCACTTTCAAGCAGAGAATCCGTTACCTCGTCTATCCTTAAGTTACATTCCAATAGCGGCACCTGAGAGTCAGTTTCCATCTCGGCTTTGTACGCTAAGTTATGAATAAAATAGTTTCACTTAGGTACTCGTAGATGCACCTTGATGCCTAGCAGCTTTGCATCTATCGAGGTGTGTTTGACGGTGGCACTTGAAAGCTTGGTCCTTCTAGGCTTTGTGGGCTTACCGCCTTCGGCCACAACGTCACACAGGCCTACTTACATATTGTAAAAAAAAGTTTCTTTATTAATATTTGATCCTACCTTCACAAACTATAAAATAATATATCCAAAACATACTTCTCTTGACATATCACACATCAATTCTTGTAGTCCATCTGGTAGAGCTAATTTGCAGCTATCTTTTATCTGAGATTGCAATAAGTCTTCCATTGTTAACGTTTCATCATTATTTATTAGTTTAAGACAATTTTTGACAATTCAAATGTTAGTAATCTAGTAAGCTACGTAAATATAATACTGATAATTTTGAAAACAGCCAAAGTGATTAATAATAGTAACAATAAATAAATGGAATATAAACTATTCTCCATCTTCTGCCTCAGTATCGACATCTGTAGTAAACTCTATGTCTGTTTCTGGTGCTGATGATGGAACAGACGCCACGTGCATCTCATCTTCTTGAGTGAGGCCTTCTAATATGTAAAAAAATATGAATTGCAATTAAAAAACCCTTGACCTTGACGACTCATCCTATGTCAAATAGAGTATAGCAGCACACACAAGGGATCGGGCCGCTCGCTGCTGGAAGCGTGTGGTCAGCAGGACTAGTGGTTTGAGGCGTCAAGTATTTTATCTAGGCACTGTAAAATTTACTTTAACGCATACGATTTAACGGCCTCCCTTGCATGGCAAGGTAAATGCTGAGCTGTAGTCGGACTCTTATACTGAGTGAAGACCTTTAGTCATTCAGCCGATTGCGATGAAACTTTGCTGAGAGGAATGCTTGTAGGCAGGGCCAACATTTTTTTTTTATAAAACTGGCCAAGTTCTAGTCGGACTTTATTGAACACGACAGGTTCCATAAAGAATAGTTTCTGAGTTACTTAATCATTCTGTATTAGTATTGTTTTCTATTTACGTTTATTTTTATATATATACAACCCTGCGATAGTCAGACATAACATAACCCTAAAACGAAATGGTTATCGAGGATCGACACTGACATATTTTAGAGAAACCATATCGCTATTTCATGTTCCATGTTTTATATGTTTAGTAACGTTTCCCACGTTCTTATCGACGACTATTTACTTACCTATAATCTCCTCGGGTATTTCTGTGACTGTATCATCTTCGGTTCTTTCAGTATATTCTTGACCACAGATTCCTGATTCTTCTTGAACTTCATCAGCGATTTGGAATACTTTCTGCAAATGTATAATATATTCACTTTTTAAACGGTTGGCTCGCGGTTGATGTGCACGTCCTATAACTACAGATGAAAAAATGAATTCCAGGAACTGCTATTCAAGTGATTAACATGAGATCCTTCAGTTGAAGGCCGAGTTCCGAACCGGTGGTAACTTCAGAAAATTTGACATTTATAAGTGCCCTTCTGGGGCCTAAATTGAATAAATGGCTTTTACCTTTACTTTGACATTATTTAACCAATTTATTACAGAGTTCATGCCGTGAAAAGGTTGCATCTGGCATCGTAAGTGTTAACGTAAGATGTTCAGCTTGAGGGTTGGTTGCCAGCTATGCGGTTACTACAAAGTACCCTACACCACCGTGCATGACTGACTATGGTTTCTTCACGAGACTTTCCTTCACCGAAAGCTTCAAATCTTCCTGCTTCAGAGCTTCCTGACGGCAATCACCGCCACTACCGCTGACCTATCTTCGATTTCAAACTGTCCATTTTATATTGATTGAGAGGTTCTTAAACTAACAGGGATCTTGTTCGTTGATTGTTCTTCCGTGTTTTGACTCGATATGTGACTCTGACGAGGTTCATTGAGAGAGCTATCTTCTGTACGACTGCGACGGGTAGGTACTGTAACGATTATTGGGTATTTATGGATGGAAATATTTGAATTGTGAACAAGTAATACCAGAATAAGGGATTTTTAGCTGTGCGTGTGTAAATTTCGGCATTGTCACCATCCGCTGTTATTTTGCACCGACTTTCAGTTGAACAAGGCTTCGTTGGAGTTGGAAGTGTAGATATGTTCAAAATAGGCATGGCATAAATCACAAGTAGCAGGTGATAAAGAATATGATTCTGTTTTCATATGTCACATCTGTTACCGTCCATGACATAGCCTGTTACATGTTATAAAGAATATTTAAGAATATAAATAAAATGTATGCGACTGAAGGACTTTGTATCCATGGTCATGAACAAATTTAAAACAAAAAAAACTTTATCATTGATTAGCTTTTAAGAGTATTCAAAAATAAACCTTAAATCAAGTGACATAAAGTGTTAACTTCTCTAACATGTTATGTAGCAGGATAGAAAAATAATTTTTTGCTACGAAAGTATATATAATTTGCATCAGTGATAATTTGACACTTGCGTGCGCTACTCGCACATGATTTTGTGAAAAATACCGTCGATCAGCATCGATGACGTAGGTTACAAATCATTGCAAATCATATATCGCAAGTGAAATCATGCTATAAAAAATAATAATATCATCAAATGAGAATTCCTTTAAAGTAGCAATCATTTCCATGCCTAAATATAATAGCAGCTAACCTGTTATTGTTTAAATGAAAAACTGCTTTACCTAGAATAATTATTAATCTATCATGGGAAATATTTACAGCTCGATAGTTACTTTCAGAATGACTGACTGTTTCAAAAGTGACGCTCTCAGCGCGTACTCGCGCGCTCTTCTGTGACTTAATCGCCGGAACACTCTTGCTGTCGATGGACTCTGTTTGTTCTCCCGTAGTCTTCTCTTCAACATGTGTGATGGTCTTCATGGTGTCATAACGCAGTCCTAGTTTCTCACTCGCATCTACTTCAAACATGACATTGACGTCGTCTTCACGAACTTTTATGTCCTGATTTGAAGTATTTTTTGTTATGAAAAAAATCGGGGAGGGAAAAGCAAAGGCATGAGTAATATTCTGGTGATACATTTGTAGGCCTATGTCACCTGTATTAATAGAAAATCCCTATTTTCAAACACTACAATAGTTTTATAAATTAGGCTCTATTTATTCATTCACGTCGGAATGTCTCAACGGATTTGATATAAAATTAGTGCAAACATAGTGGGAATACAATTTTAAAAATAATTTCTGCCCGAGAATATATATTAGATCCCCTGGGAAAACAAGTGGCATCCGCAGGCACAAGGCAGTATTGACATAATATACGTTACTCAATGGTCTTGTAGAATTGTCAATATAATCTTCAAATACTAACAATCTTGGGTCCCAGATCTATTTCCCTTGACGATGCGATGTCCAGCGGTGGACCAGGTAAGTCGACTTTTGGAGCAGGTTTCTTTATCTTTGGTTTGAGATGTCGCAGGATATTTTTTCTTACGTAGAAACCTCTATATGCTGCCTATAAAACAAATCACATATCCCCACTTTAGTGGGCGACACTCTCCTAACAGCAATAAACCAACTCCTAAAATGAGTTTTAGTGTAGGAAAACTTCGTAAAGAAACCCTACTGCGGTGGTAGGGTACATTGTTGTCAAAGGACTCGGCTGGCTGGCTACCACCCTCAGGTCTGTCGCCAAGCATTTATCGGTGCATTCTAGCAGCTGCTTAAATGTCAGGTGACTTGGGTTGACTTGGGAGTTAGTTCTAGATTTTGTATGGTTACCACCTTTGTCATCACTGACCATGGTGAGTGAGTGACAAACAATTAAAAATTTGAACTAGTAAAAATCTGATACAAGAAACCTCGAAAATATTGCATTATTAGGGTTCCGTATCAAAGGGGTGCCAACGGGAGCATATTAGTAACCCTCCGCTGTCCGTTCATCCGTACCTCCATCCTTCCATTTGTCAGTCTGTCAGTGGGCTGTATCTCATGATCCGTACTATTACGGATCATGAGAAAATTACAATGTAATTTAAATGTAATTTTCTATTGCCGCTATAAAAATAAATAATAAGAAAATATATTTTAATATTTAGTTGCACCTACCATTATTTCATAGCAATGTTGAGTTAAGATGGTTATTATTATAATTATTGTACGGAACCCTCCATAAGCAAGACCAACTCGCAGATGGACACTTTTTTATGATAATTTACCAATACACTTAATTTTCATAAGCTTACTTACAAAGAAACATAATCAATGTTTAGGATCCTAGTAAATTACTTACAACACTATCGCCATTGATGTTTGCCTCGTGTAGATTGAATTAGTTTAATATATAATGTACCTGTATTTTGAGTGTCGCCAGTGACAATTCACTGAACGACGGCTTGGTACGTTTGTAAATTTCCAAAGTATGCTCTGCTGCCAACTCCCATGTTTCGTGCAGCTCCGTACTTAGACTCTGAAATCGGTTAACCGAGTTGCTTTGGTAAACTATAAAATTATTTTTAAAGCGATATAATATATGAATAGTGTAATAAATCTATCTTTGGATTCGGATTTATATTACTAGGCTCTCACACGTAGTTATTCAAAAGTAATTGAGTTGATTACTGACAGAAATAAGTAAGTAACTAATCATTCAAATTACGGTAATTTATAGACAGTCATTGGAGACGATTCTGTTGTAAATCGCACTAAAATAATTTTAGTCACATCACATCTCTTTCTTACCAACATAATTTAAATTTAAAAGTAGAACATATTTAAAGCTGTCAAATTACTCGTTACCGTCTTAATTTGCGAGTAGACGTAACCGCGATATTATATGGCTAAATTTACGTTGAAAACAAGCATTGGCCTAATTGGACGGGACTAAATGTCTGTCATCCTTTTTAGGGTTCCGTAGCCAAATGGCAAAAAACGGAACCCTTATAGATTCGTCATGTCTGTCTGTCTGTCTGTCTGTCTGTCTGTCTGTCTGTCTGTCTGTCCGTATGTCACAGCCATTTATTTCCGAAACTATAAGAACTATAATGTTGAAACTTGGTAAGTAGATGTATTCTGTGAACCGCATTAAGATTTTCACACAAAAATAGAAAAAAAAACAATAAATTTTGGGGGTTCCCCATACTTAGAACTGAAACTCAAAATTTTTTTTTTCATCAAACCCATATGTTTGGGGTGTCTATGGATAGGTCTTCAAAAATTATATTGAGGTTTCTAATATAATTTTTTTCTAAACTGAATAGTTTGCTCGAGAGACACTTCCAAAGTGGTAAAATGTGTGTCCCCCCCCCTGTAACTTCTAAAATAAGAGAATGATAAATCTATAAAAAATATATGATGTACATTACGGTGCAAACTTCCACCGAAAATTGGTTTGAACGAGATCTAGTAAGTAGTTTTTTTTTTTACGTCATAAATTGAAATTAATATCAAATACTCAGGTCTATACTACCATTTACTTATATACCTACAGGTTTGTACGGAACCCTCGGTGCGTGAGTCTGACTCGCACTTGGCCGGTTTTCTTAATGTTCTTTGTTAGAAAAACATATAGTGGGACTAAATTAGTTTGGTTGTAAACAACAGAATCAGCACCATTATCGATACAATTAGTACCGATCCCCTTGCTATGATCTCTAATTATTCAAGTGATGATTGATTTTACTACTTTCATGAGTAAAGGCTTTAAAAAGTTTAAATTTAGAGGACTATAATAACCCTTTCCATCAACTTCTTCCTGTACCAGTAGTCCCGGTACGCGTTCCTCACTATTTGACAAACTTTACCAGTCGTCACTTCATCCAGGGTATTCGATGACATTACTTGTTTCATTATCTGGATCTCTCGAAATTTTTCTAGAAACATCAACAACAGCAATCTTGATATTAATATCGATTATCTACATGTTCTTCTTGTATGTTGGGCTATCGCGATAAAATTATATGAACTCTGCTTTGTCTGGGATCTGATGGTGAAATGTGACGAAGGTCAAAGTCAAAGCGAAGATACTAACTAGAGCTTGAGCTTTCAGTGAAAGAAATCATTGTTTGGAAACCTACAGGCCAGCGAAGTCCTCGTTGTTAAAGGCCCCTGCATTGAGGATATAAATTGCTTATTATTGAGACTTGAAGTTCTGTTTCTAAGATATACTGACCTTTTCCCTCCGATGGTTCAAACCCCTCAATCTCTTGCTTAATAACCTCGGCCAAGAGTTCAGCTTGGCTCTTGCTCACGCCGACGTGACACAGGTGGTCCTCCACTGTCGGCCTGCAGTCGCACAGGTCGTCCAAGATCTTTACCGCCAGGACGCCGTGCTCGCGGGTGATGAGCAGTACTGAGAGGTAGTTCGCGATGAAATCGAAGATTTTGGTCGGTTGATCGCGTAGTACCTGGTGGATACAGTATTATTTCAGACAGAAGGATTTAACGGACTGTTTTCTTTGAATAAAAAATATTCTACAGATTATTATCAAAATTCTTTCACCAAGCAGCACCTTTGGTGTATTCCATCTGGTAGTGCATTCGCGATCTAATTATTTCTTCTGGAATTTGTGTACTTACCACTTTCGCTAACATTACCAGACGCTAAAATCAAAAACAGGAAATCTAATAACCCTGACAGTACTTTCTGCCTATAAAGATGTTGGAAGAAATTCATGTTAAAAAATAGTTTTATCAATTAAAAGAATAATAAATGCTATGCAAAGTTACGCTGACCATAATCCACCAGATTTTGTTTTTGTTTTTAGCAAATTAACATACTTGTTATTTATAACATGTATGGCATGTAAGATGCCTATGGAGGTGCAAGGTGGATGACACCTCCATTGAAAAGGAAAGATCTTCCGCCAGGCTGGGTCATCCTGCGCTACATGCTTAAGAAACGAGTCAAGTAAGCACACTATAAAAACGATGCAATCTGGAATCCAAATAATCCTTTTTATGTTCTTAAACTTTTTAAGGATTCTACATCCAAAACCGGTAGTAAAGGCACAGCAGCTATATTAATCTATATACATGATACAACATACTTAACATTTATTGTCTCAATGGATGTCATAATTTCCCGTGCTAACTTTCACTTTTGCATGTTTGCAAAGGAATAAAGCAGATATTGCAAAATCAACGTTGCAAAGTTCATGGTTCGGCTAGCCGTTTTCGTACAATGGATTGGACGGACACACCTATGTGAGAAGGCCTGACAGTTTGTTCCTTTCTCTCACGGCAATAGGTAAACGGCTTGTTTTTACATAGATTGCCTTGACTGACCTTCAAAAGACTTACTTTTTCTCGGTTAGTTTAGTCTAATTATATCCAATGCGAAGATAATGGTCACGTTGCTATAAATTTTGATAATAGTATTTTTTTTTTGCATTTCTACTATTATCTTTTGGTTTTGAATCAAAATAAAATATTGGTAAGAAAAAAAACGGATTATTAATATTGATTGCTTGGATAGATAGCATGTGTTTGTAAGCCATGCATGAGCAGGTAACAGGAAAATCTGGCAATGACAACAGAGAACCTCCGATCGATGATAACAATAACTACAAAAAACCGGCCAAGTGCGAGTCAGACTCGCGCACTGAGGGTTCCGTACAAACCTGTAGGTATATAAGTGAATGGTAGTATAGACCTGAGTATTTGATATAAATTTCAATGTATGACGTATTAAAAAAAACTACTTACTAGATCTCGTTCAAACCAATTTTCGGTGGAAGTTTGCATCGTAATGTATATCATATATTTTTTATAGATTTATCATTCTCTTATTTTAGAAGTTACAGGGAGGGGACACACATTTTACCACTTTGGAAGATTCTCTCTCGCAAACTATTCAGTTTAGAAAAAAATTATATTAGAAACCTCAATATCATTTTTGAAGACCTATCCATAGACACCCCACACTTATGGGTTTGATGAAAAAAAAAATTTGAGTTTCAGTTCTGTTAGAAAGGAGGATACCTTTATTCTTAAATGTAATCTCACTGGCCAACAGTACTGATATTTGAATATGTGTCAAATAGCTTTTACATATGAAATGACGTGTAAATTTATTATATCGAAAATATAACTAATTTTCTATACAGTAAAACGTGTTCCTACTTTATTCGCTTCAGGGAAAGATATAATATCTGTCTAGACATTATATCTGGGCATTATATCTGGTTATGGGCGTTATTTTTCCTGTAAGTAAAATAAAAATCTATATTTTTCGAGAGACGAAAAAATAATGGAGCACAATCGAGGTGATCATTATGAAGGTCACGGAAGTCACGACTACGGATTTGGGAGCAGTGGTAATGGACCTGTCGTGAAGTTAGACGGTCAGGCAAACTATGGCTCATGGAAATTCCAGATGGAGTTATATTTACTTCATGAAGATCTTTGGGAGTATACGTCAGTGACGCCGCCGGAAACAGACGTAGTTGCTACAAAGAAAGATCAGCGATTTCGTGCAAAGATAGGACTTTCAATAAAGACACATTGCTTGGTGCATATCAGAAAAGCTAAGAATGCACGCGAAGCATGGGATGTATTAAGAAAAGCGTACGAAGACGCTGGAGTCAACAATCGCTGCAAACTTCTCAGCAAGTTAATCAGTTGTAAGTTGGAAAATTTCATACGTATTTGAAATCATGTCACTTGCTCAAAAACTTCTAGACATCGGTAAAGAAGTGGATGATGAAATGCTGGCAGCATTGATGTTGCAAGGATTGACAAAAGAATTTGAACCTTTGCGTCTGACAATTGAAAATTCAAATATAGAACTGACAACCGATTATGTCAAAATGAAGTTATTACACCTAGATGATGATTACACACAAACAGCAACTTCAAGTGTGTTGGGGTAGGTTGTACGTACTGGAATAAATCTACTTACAGTTTATCCGACATATTTTATATTAATAATTAATTTTACAATTATACCATGTTTTCTCACTTGACAGACTTGACACATATTACTTCTTTTTCTTCTATTAAAAATAAGTAATCCCATAGACTGGGACATTGGTACTATCGAGGTTGTATTCCGACACTCCTCCTCGATTTTTATGTGAAAATCATTGTAACATATAAATCGTTAAATAAAATCAAATACAACATTCACTCCTCCTAGATAAATACTCACACATCTGGGTGTATTATAGCAATACTTTGCATTCTTCTCTAAACATCTTATGTCTTGCAGTCGCTAATGATTTTGTTAACATATCGGCCAAATTGTTCTCAGTTTGTATGTAAGATATTATCATCTTCTTTGTACATATTAAATCTTTTATATGGTGATATCTTATATCGATATGTTTTGATCGTTTACTGTTTTCATAATCCTTTGAAATAAAAATAGCTCCTTTGTTATCGACATACAGCGTAGGCGTAAGACTTATTCCAAAATCTTTTAATAATCCATTTATATTTATTGCTTCGCATGATGCTAGTGATGCTGCTATGTATTCCGCCTCTGCAGTTGACAATGCAACACAGTTTTGCTTTCTAGAGAACCATGCTACAACATTATCATTGTATTTAACTATGCATCCGCTTATACTCTTTCTATCTCTTTTATTATTCGCCCAATCAGCGTCGGAATAGATTTTTAAATTTATTTCATCACTCTTTTTATATTGGAGACCATAATTTTTGGTAGCATTTAGATAACGTAATATGCGTTTACCATGTTTCCAACATTCTTCATTTGGTTTATCCAAAAATTGGCTAAGATAAGATACAGCATAGCTTATATCTGGTCTTGAGACTGTACTCACAAACATTAAACTTCCTATTAGTTCTCTATATGGAACTTCTATAATTTTTTCAGTTATGTTAATGTTTAAACCTTTCTCCATCGGTGTATCTTTTTCCTTGCATTCAGTCATATTAAATTTTGTTAACATTTTCTCTATTTGTTTCGTTTGTGTTATTCTTAATATTCCATTTTTCCTTTGTATCTCCATTCCAAGAAAATTCTTTATCTCTCCTAAATTTTTAGTATCAAATTCTTTCTGTAATAATTTCATTATTCTGTCAGTTTCCTCTTTCTTTCCCATTATCAAAATATCATCAACGAAAATCAACATCCAAATATTTTTATTAAAATATAAGCAAAAATCATTTTTCGATCTTTGTAATCCACATTTTACTAAAAATTCATTTAACCTTTCATTCCAGCATCTAGGACTTTGTTTTAATCCATATAAACTTCTATTCAATTTCAGTACTTTCTTTTTATTTTCTTTAAGTCCTTGGGGAACTTTGATATAAACGTCATATTTTAAATAACCATTTAAAAATGCTGTCGGTACATCCATCTGATAAATTTTAAAATCTTGTTGTACCGCTTGTGCTAGAAAAGTTCTTACTGTGCTCATTCTAGCTACAGGTGAATAATTTGTATTAAAATAGTCTACATTTTCTACTTGAAAACCTCTAGCAACTAGTCGTGCTTTTTTTAAACCATTTTCCTTCGTTTTAAATATCCATTTCGTGTCTATAGCTTTCTTTCCTCTAGGTAAATCTAAAGCTTCTGTCCATGTATTTAACTTTTTCAATGAATTTATTTCTTTATTTATAGCTTGCAACCATTCTTTATCTTTTGCAGCTTCTTTGTACGAAGTTGGATCATTATTTTCAGTTGTAATCAAACAAAATGCTGTGTATAGTTGAAAATCATTCATATGTTTTGGTTTATTTATAGTTCTACCAGATCTAGTTGTTATTTTATTATAATTTTCATTGTGTACATTATCATCATCATCATCATCATCATTATCATCTGTCATATAGTTAGAATTATTTAGATCATCAGAATCATCTTGACCATTTAAACTTTCCTGTCTTTTTTGTATATGTGTCGATGTATTCTTATTACATTTGTCTTCATCTTCGTCATTAAATGTTATTATATTTTCATAAGGATAGTTTAGTACCTCCTCCTGCTTTTCAGGTCGGTAAACAATTTTTGTTTCATCAAATATAACATCTGTTGAAGTTATAATTTTATTACTTTCGTCATCCCATAGTTTATATCCTGAACCAGTGTAGCCAACCATTATCATTGGTTTTGCTCTTGGTTGTAACTTGCTCGGCTTTGGTATTGTTACAGTCCAAGCTTTAGAACCAAAAACTCGCAGTTTTGACAAATCATTACATCCATACCAGATTGAAGCTGGTGTTTTACCGTACAATGCTTTAGTAGGACTACGGTTAAGCTCATACGCTGATGCGCAAACCATTTCGCTCCACAATTCTTTGGGTAATTTTGTTTCTGCAAACTTTACTCTAACTTTGTCTAATAATGTTCTGTTCATCCTTTCAGATGTGCCATTTTGTTGTGGCGTATATGGACTTGTATATTCTAATATTATGCCTTTTTGTTGACATGATTCTTTAAATCTTTTGGAAGTAAATTCTCCACCATTGTCCAATCTTATTTTCTTTGTTTTTGTTCCAAATTGTGCTTTAATAAGCTGTATATGTTTTATAATATTATATTCTGCTTCATTCTTATTTTTCAATAGATATATTATTACGAAATGTGAATAATCATCAATCATCACTTGAAAATAACATTCGCCATTTATTGACGTTGGATTAATAGGTCCACACAAATCTGAGTGCAGAAGATCTCCTATCTCTTTACTTTCTCTTTTATTAGATATAAAGGGTCTTCGTGTACTTTTCCCTTCTATACAACTCTCACATCTTTTTTCTGAAGTTGGTAATCTCAGTATTTTTAAACCTTTTCTATTTAAATGACCTAGCCTTTTATGCCATAAATCATTATCTTTATCATTTGTAATATTTGCATGCTCTTCCTTTTGTACTTTTAAGTCAATTTCTAAAATGTATAAATTTTGATGTTTTTTGCCATAAAAATAGGTTTTTCCTCTTCTTATGCTTACTGAATCATTTTTGAAAAGAACTGTATAACCTTTATCTGTAATTCTTTCGACAGATAGTAAATTATGTGTTATATTTTCTACAATTAGTGCTTCAAAATCAATTTTCATTTTATTACAATATCCAGTAATTGTTCCTTTTTTATTTGCTATCAAACCTTTTCCGTCTGCAATGGTAATAATTATAGGTTTTTCTAAATTTTGTATTTTAGTCATATATTTTTCTAAATTTTCTGTTACCATATGGTTCGTAGCACCGCTGTCTAATATAAAATTACTTTCATTGTTGTCTGATGCAGTTAAAGCAATATAACTATTTAAGTTTTCTTTTTTACCTCGTCTGTAGTAACCTCTATTTCTACCACCTCTTCCTCTAAAAGGTCGCCTATATCTTGTATAGTTACTACTAGTGTTATAATTTAATCCAGAACCTGATGCTTTAAATATATTTTGTTGAGAGAGAGAATTATCAACGTTCTTATTTTTAATTTTTATTTCTTCGTCGAGTAATCTTGATTTTACGAACTCTAATGTTATATCCGTGTTAATAGTTTCAATAGCTGTAATAACGTGTTCGTAGTCTTCATTTAATGTTAATAATAAATGACAGATCTTGTCAGAATCATCAAATTTCTTATCGATGTTTTCTAATTCTAAAATAATCTTTTCAAATTTTTGGAAATGATCTTCTAATGTTTCATGTCGCTGTAATTTCAAACTTAATAATCTCTTTTTCATAGTAATTTTTGTGAAAACACTTTTCCGTTGAAACACGCTATCTAGTTTTATAAACATTTCTTTTGCATTTGAGCATTCTTGTATGATAGATAGATGCTTGTCCGATAAACATTGTATAATTAAAGCTTTAGCCTTCGAATTATCAGCAATCAATTTTTCATCTTTATTTATTTCTATTTCGTCATATTCTAAAATTTGTATTACCTGTTTAGCTTCTAACAGTGATTTTACTCTAAATTTCCAGTTTGAATAATTTTCGCCTTTCAATATTGGCAAAAAATTGACATTCGTATTAATCGTATTCATCATAATTTTTTAATGAATATTTTTTGTACTAACTTACTCCATTCGAGTATAATCGCCCATAACCTTATGTTGGGGTAGGTTGTACGTACTGGAATAAATCTACTTACAGTTTATCCGACATATTTTATATTAATAATTAATTTTACAATTATACCATGTTTTCTCACTTGACAGACTTGACACATATTACTTCTTTTTCTTCTATTAAAAATAAGTAATCCCATAGACTGGGACATTGGTACTATCGAGGTTGTATTCCGACAAAGTGTTAATTCTAGTGAAACTAGAACAATTGCATTATACTCTAAGAACAATAAAGTAAATAAAAAGATAGCAAGACCTATTAAATGCTTTATTTGTGGAAAACCAAGTCATAAAGCCAGAGAATGTCCTGAAAATGCAAAGAATTCAAAGAAGAAATCATCGGCCATGGCTACAACAAGCCTTGAACCAAAAAGTGATATATGGATTTTGGATTCTGGGGCATCATCACATATGAGTAATCGAAAGGACTGGATGGAAGATTTTATGAGTGGTGATAGAGTAGAAGTGAAGTGTGCAAATGGAGAACGTGTGTATGGGTTAGGCATAGGAAACGTGAGTAGCGATGTGTTAGATTTTGATGTAATGTATGTACCAGACTTAGCAGGTAACCTCCTAAGTGTGAGTGCATTAACTAAGAAAGGTAAGACAGTAGTATTCTCGAAGAATGAATGTAAGATTTACAAGAGATGTGTTGTTCAAGGAAAGTATGAAATTAAATGTAGTGAAGATAAAGGTGTGTATAAACTAAAACCCAGTTTACTTTTACAGACTACAAAGAATAACGATGTATTCCTCAGTGCCGAGATAGCTGCAGCAGAAGATGTGCAGTTGTGGCACCGACGCATGGGACATCTTGGATTGCACAATTTGAAACTTCTTAAAGATAAGATGAGTCTTGGAGTAAGTTTTGCATCAAACTGTAATAAACTAGAATGTGTTTCATGTATTATGGGCAAACAGACGAGTCTCGTCTGTTTGCCCATGCCCAGGTCGTCGACCTTTCAAGAACAAAAAAGGCACGAGAGCCAAGGATATTCTTGAGTTGGTTCACTCTGATGTATGCGGGCCAATAGAATCGGGAGAATCTTTTGCCGGATATAAGTATTTCATGACCTTGATCGATGATTATACCAGAAAAACCTTTGTTTATTTCCTGAAAAATAAAAGCGAAGTTGTAGTAAAAATCAAAGAGTTTAAGACATTTGCGGAGAAGCAAACTGGAAAACACTTGAAGATTTTACGTAGCGATAACGGTACAGAATACGTCAACAAAGCTATGAATGAATATTTAAACAAAGAAGGAGTTATTCATCAACTAACTGTTGAATATACACCTGAACAAAATGGAGTTAGCGAAAGGGCAAATAGAACAATCATTGAAAAAGCAAGGAGCATGATTGATGATGCATGTCTAAGCAAACAATACTGGGCTGAAGCTGTAAAAACTGCAGTTTATCTGAAAAACAGGTCGCCTACGATTGCTTTGAGTAATAAAACGCCAGAGGAAGCGTGGTCAGGACGAAAGATTGACTTATCATTAATAAGAGTTTTTGGATGCAGAGCTTTCATGCATGTACCAGATCAAAAACGGAAAAAATTTGATAAGAAGAGCAGAGAGCTGCTTCATATGGGATGTGAAGAATCATCGAAGGCTTATCGGTTGATAGATCCTGTAACAAAAACTATTTACAAAGCTAGAGATGTTATTTTCTTCGAAAATCAGAATAGTAAGGATCACATAGAAGAGACAGTTATACCTGATAATCAAATCAACAATAACAGAGAGATATTTACTGTGATGCCATTAACAAATTTTAATAACAGAGATGTCTTAGAAAATGTTCATGTATCTGAAGAAATTACTGAAGATATTGCTGATGTAAGCACTGAACAACTGCTTGCAGAGGGAACTTCTAGAGAAGTAATTAATAGAGTTACTGAACAAGACATGGAAGAAGATACTGATGGAATCACCGAGGAACCAAGTGGTGATAATACTGATGGAACCGCCGAACCAAGTGGTGATAGTGTAATTGATAATCAGAGACGATATCCTTTAAGAGTAAGAAAACGGAAAGAATATCCTGATTATGTTACTTATAATGCATCAGTGACTACTGATGAAGATAAACCCAAAACTGTTCAAGAGGCTCTATGTAGTGGATTTAAAAAGGAATGGAGAGAGGCAATTGAAGAAGAGTTAAATTCTATTAGAAGAAATAATACATGGACTCTTGTAAAACCATCTCCTGGAATGAATATTATTGATTCTAAATGGGTATTTAAAATCAAAAATGAGGCGGGAAATAGAAGAAGATTTAAGGCACGGTTAGTCGCCAGTGGTTTTAAACAAAGAAGAATGGTTGATTACGAAGAGACCTATTCTCCTGTAGTAAGTCATAGCACTTTAAGATTGTTGTTGGCGTTGGCTGCAGAATATTGTTTAAAAATTGATCATTTGGATGTAAAAACAGCATTTTTGAATGGCGAGTTACATGAAAAGGTTTTCATGAAGCAACCGGAAGGATTTGAAATTCCTGGCAAAGAAGATTATGTTTGTTCTTTAAAGAAGTCTCTGTATGGGCTAAAGCAAGCTCCAAAAGAATGGAACAGGAAGCTCGATTTTAAATTAAAAGAGATGAATTTTAAACAATCAGAGCATGAGCCCTGTGTATATACCAAGACTACGAAGAATTCAAAGATTTTTCTAGCAGTATATGTGGACGATCTGTTGATATTCTGGAATGACAAGAAAGAGATGACACAGGTTAAAGAGCAACTTATGTCTTTCTTTGAGATGCGTGATCTAGGGAAAGCAGAGCTTATTTTGGGTATGAAGCTAACCCAAACATCAAGTAAGATTACCCTTGATCAAGAAGACTATATACAAAAACTTTTAAATAAGTTTAACATGACAGATTGCAAAACAGTTGCAACACCATTGGTTGCAGGAGTAAGACTGTCCAAGCCTGAGCATGGTAAGGCACCAGATGAAAGTATTCCTTATCAAGAGCTGATAGGATCCTTGATGTATCTTGCAGTATGCACGAGACCAGATATTGCTTATGCTATTAGTTATTTAAGTCAGTTCAATAACTGCTATGAGGAGGTACATTGGCAAGCTGCAAAGAGAGTGTTACGTTACTTGAAAGGAACAAAGGAATTATGCCTAAGTTATGAAAAGACAGGTTTATATCTACAAACATATGTAGATGCGGATCATGCTGGAGATGTGTGTGATAGAAAGTCATACTCTGGTTTTGTCATGAAATTTGGCAATGGAGCTGTATGCTGGGAGAGCAAGAAGCAACGAACTGTAGCTCTTTCAAGTGCAGAAGCTGAATATGTCAGTCTGTCTCAAGCTACAAAAGAAGCAAAATATGTTCGGAGTTTACTTAAAGAACTTACTAGTAGAGAAGAAACTGTAAAGTTCTACTGTGATAGCCAATCTGCAATGGCAATGGCGAACATGCAAGGTAGTGCAAGGACTCGATGCAAACACATTGATGTGAGATATCATTTTGTTAGAGAAGCAATTATTCAAGGTGTGATAAGCTTGAACTATCTTAGTACTGAGGAAATGATCGCAGATATACTCACAAAACCGCTACCAAAAGGTAAATTGATTTTTTGTATAAAAGGAATGTTGAACATAAGGAGATTGCTTGATTGAGTAACTTGTTGAACAAAAGGAGATTGCTCAATGATGTAACATGTGAATAAAAGGAGATTGCTCAAATTTGTAACTTGAGTGTTGAGTGTCAGTTGAGTAGATGAATGAGATTAAGGAGGAGTGTTAGAAAGGAGGATACCTTTATTCTTAAATGTAATCTCACTGGCCAACAGTACTGATATTTGAATATGTGTCAAATAGCTTTTACATATGAAATGACGTGTAAATTTATTATATCGAAAATATAACTAATTTTCTATACAGTAAAACGTGTTCCTACTTTATTCACTTCAGGGAAAGATATAATATCTGTCTAGACATTATATCTAGTTCTAAGTATGGGGAACCCCCAAAATTTAATGTTTTTTTTCTATTTTTGTGTGAAAATCTTAATTGCGTTCACAGAATATATCTACTTACCAAGTTTCAACATTATAGTTCTTATAGTTTCGGAAATAAATGGCTGTGACATACGGACAGACAGACAGACAGACATGACGAATCTATAAGTGTTCCGTTTTTTGCCAATTGGCTACGGAACCCTAAAAAGCAACAGAAATCATAACCATAAACTGTTATCTTTCAAAATGTTTAAAATTACAAACATACGAGTGGATATGATAATAATTTTAGTATGTGCAATTGTAATTAATTCGAAGAAAACATTGAGCTTCGCATTTTTCCTAATCGTTAGTACCTCCTTCATATCAGTGTGCCAGCTACTGGACATGAGAGCTAGTTCCATTCTAGGCTTTGTGTGTCACACTCGACATCACGTGTGTGATAAGTTGAGACCCGCACTCCCTTGTTTGTACTTCACCAATGGCGCCCGTTTTGCACTTATACGCGACTGTGATGTCACCACGTCTCTTATCGAGCAAATGGTGAGATTGTGGTCAAATTCTATGACACTAAAAATAAGAGAAGGAAGAAAGTCATCAAATATTTCCAAAGCTGAACTTACTTCTCTCGTGATATCAGACATAAGTTCCTTAAGTCCCTCAGGTACAGTGAACACATTGGCGCACCCATGTTGCTGCAGTAACTCATTCATTTTACGACTCAAAGATTACCGGCTGACATTTTCGTAAATGTCAAATTCTTATTTGTTGGAATTACGCTTTTTTTTCGAAGAGTTCAAAGAACGTATCAAAACTTTTTGGTCAATTTTATTTTTAAATATTGGGATGAACCAGTTCGACGTTTGGGCACGCGGCAAGACTCAATAGATATGTTCCAATAGCTGTATTTGCGAGTTAGTTTCAGTCTGTTTCCATCTGTTCCATTCATGATCAAGGCTAGAGTAAATAGGCATGTTCTGAGCTAGAGTGTAACTTCACTTCACTCTGGGCAGAGTGAGCCTGAAGCAAATTATTATTACCCACGATTTGCCTTAGTCCATAGTGATGTGTACGTTATACAACGAGTAACGGAAAGATTTTTACATCTATACTAATATAATAAAGCGGAAGAGTTTTTGTTTGTATAAACGGGCTGATCTCCGGAACTACTAGTCGGATTCGAAAAATTCACTAAGTAATAGTAAGCTACATTATCCTCGAGTATTATAGGCTATGCTTTGTATCACGGGAACGCGGGTGAAGCCGCACGAGAGAGCTAGTCCCATATATTGGGAACATGACAATACCCTCGTAGTGCAGTGACACATTGTTTATGATTTGAATAAACATTTGGTATGAATTCTTTCAGTAATTTATGTTGAGCTGAAAAATTGTATACGGAGTACTAGCTGTCCGGGGCGACTTCGTTCGCGTGGTGCTACCCTGCCCTATGGTGATACCCTACCCTACCCTACCCCACCCTACCCTACCCTACCCTAACCTACCCTGACAGCAAAATCCCCATTACAAAATGATCCGCCATTTATTGAATTCATTTGTTACAAAAAATGTGATAAATAAAGAACCGCTCGACCGATTTTGTGCAAACTTCACATAAACCATCTACTAAATAGTCCGAACAAAGTCTAAACATTTGGTTTGGATAGATGAGCCCGTTCTTGAGTTATAAAATTACAACGAAAAGTGGCATTGATTTTTAGGGTTCCTTAGCCAAATGGCAAAAAACGGAACCCTTATAGATTCGTCATGTCTGTCTGTCTGTCTGTCCGTATGTCACAGCCATTTATTTCCGAAACTATAAGAACTATAATGTTGAAACTTGGTAAGTAGATGTATTCTGTGAACCGCATTAAGATTTTCACACAAAAATAGAAAAAAAAACAATAATTTTTGGGGGTTCCCCATACTTAGAACTGAAACTCAAATTTTTTTTTTCATCAAACCCGTAATTGTGGGGTGTCTATGGATAGGTCTTCAAAAATGATATTGTGGTTTCTAATATAATTTTTTTCTAAACTGAATAGTTTGCGCGAGAGACACTTCCAAAGTGGTAAAATGTGTGTCCCCCCCTGTAACTTCTAAAATAAGAGAATGATAAATCTATAAAAAATATATGATGTACATTACGGTGGAAACTTCCACCGAAAATTGGTTTGAACGAGATCTACTAAGTAGTTTTTTTTTAATACGTCTTAAATTGAAATTAATATCAAATACTCAGGTCTATACTACCATTTACTTATATACCTACAGGTTTGTACGGAACCCTCGGTGCTCGAGTCTGACTCGCACTTGGCCGGTTTTTTTATATATATAGATAGATCTGATCTAATCTTCACCCCTTTTCGTTACAAGGATCAGCATGGACTGATCGTGCGGTACCCTAAATCCTACTTTATCGAATCCAAAAAAATATCATATTCCTGTTATTTACTCGTAGTTACGTCTGGTAATCGCTATGGAGATGTTCTTCATCTTGTTATGCATTTGCTGCTGTAATTCTTACTCCGGGAAATACCAACTTTTTGTGTCCTACTGCCAAAGGTTTTTGTATTGTTCGACATAATTATTTGGAACTAGGTATACCTAACTTATTGGCTGCAACAGTGCTATTTCAAATTCTGTACATCAACTACTGGGCCGAATGAAAACCCTCGAAAGCTGAGATTATACCTACCTTATCAGAAAAAGTAACCTTTATTTAGTCAGTAGGGTGACAAGCAGATAGACGGTCCACATTATACGTGGTCACTTCCGCCTGTTGACATTTGTTGTACGTGGGATTACTAATATATTGCAGAACTTGAAGGTCTTTAGGTATAAAGCGTATGTCCTAGTTGTTCCTCAAACACGCTGTAATACTCAGTAGCTTTTTATCCCGGTATAGTCTAAGCATTTTTTTTTCTTTTACTGTGTATAGGCCTGTGTTTGACCACAATCTCACTATGGTAAGTGATGATGTGGTCGAAGTTGGTAAGCACACAAAGCCTAGAAGGAACTGGCTCTCAAGTACAGCACGGAATTTATTCAGTTTAGGCCCCGGGAGCGCACTTATGTAGTTCGGAAGTCCGCTTTCAACCGAGAAGAACTGGCAAGAAACTAAAATAAATATAGAGGGGTAGATAAAATGATAATATAGCTGAAGGTGGTGAAAAAACTTATTTACTAAGTAAATAGGCAAAGAAAAACAAAAAGACAATTAGTTGTACATATACTTTGTACACCCGCCTACATGGTTACCTTCAAGTGGAAAACCTATCGCCAAACATCTACCGGTGTCTTTCGGTAATTCCCCTAGGATTGCAAATGCCCAATAGGTGGTCCTTGCCAGTCTCCTAACATAAAAATGTATTATGCTGAAATAACCACAGTATACGTAACTTTCATTTTGAAACTGCAAAACGTCTAATTGTAGTCGTCAGAGTTGCATAACTTGACTCATATGATTTCAATGTAGACATTCTATTGAAAGTCGCAGTACAGCAGCAAGTATTTAGCAGCGGAGTTACTCTGCCTTTACTCATAGTGTTACCACAGTTTTACCTATGCCTAATGGTAAAACTGTGGTGCTACTTTATCACTTTAAATATATTGAACTGTCCCGCGCAGTTTCACCCACATTCCCGAGGGATCATATGTTTTCCCGACATAAAAGTATCCTGTGTTAATCCAGAACATATTCTATCTGTGTGCCAAATTTCACCCAAATCCGTTCAGTAGTTTTTGCGTCAAAGAGTAACAAACATACATCTATACTCACAACCATGCACATAAATTTTGTTATATACGGGAACCCACGCATGGTGACGACTAGTCACAGTCAGGGCATCTATCTACCGTCCACGCCAACCGACCCAAAGTCCATTAAATTGACCTAACAAATACAATATAGTAGGTACATCACTAATTTCAAAGTCTGTGCTTTTAAACTGCAAAATTCCTATCCATTACACATTTACATTAATTTATGCATATGCTGGCATTCTTAATTATTACCAACAAAATGCTTAAAATTTTATAAATACTTTGAAATAAACATTGCAAAATATTACTGCAGTTAATTAAATAGGAAATCTTTTGTTTTACTCCTCACGTTTTCCATTATTTTATATAATTTTTAGTCCTTTTTAAGGTAGGTTTAGGTCCCTGGGTTTTAAGTCTTGAGTCGAACAGACAAACTAACAAATACACAAAAAAGCGATAGTTATTGAAAATGTATAATAAAAAAAGTTTGACTAACTTATCGTGTGCAAAACAATGACTTTACGATACTACATCAGTAATTATCTCAAATACAAATGTGTCTGCAGACAGACCTTAATCAAACAACATAATAATACACCCAGTACTTCAGATCCGCGTGTAATTCTTTGTTATAAGTCCACTTTTACAAGACCCGCCACTCAAACCTAATTTCCCCTTCCTTATATCAAACACGCTCGAGGTACAAGAGGTCCAATGAAATTGGTTACTTAATAACGACATAAAACATATTGTCAACTATCAAACCAATTGCTAATTGAATTTGAACTTTATACGCCACAATATAAGATCATAGTATTGTTTTTCAACAGTGAAGTGTATTCGTATCGTTACATAAAGTTTGTAGCAATTCATTTTGGTTGAAGAAGTAGTCGCGAGCGCATGTGTCATATCTCGTGATACTACAGTTTGTTATGGCACAGATAAACCATATGTAAATAATACAGATAATCTGTTTTTTGTGGCGTAGAAGACTTACATGGTATACTTGTACCCCCTTACTCATAAAGCGCTATTTAACTAAAATACTGTTTAAAAGGTCACGTAAATAACGTCACTGTATTGTCATTGCCAAATAATGTGACATTATTTACGTGACCATTTAATCAGTATATTAGTTAAATAGCGCTTTATGAGTAAGGGGATTATAGTACTATCTATGCGTAGGTACATGTTCAATTTTTTAAGTGAGTGAAAAAAACGTGTGAATCGTTTCATTATTAGATTAGTTTTTTTCAAGTAGCTTATTTACTCGTCAATAAGTGTTTTGTTTTAATAATATTTGTGTGGATCACAACGCGAACAAATGAAAGAGTAAGTACTTAGCGAGTAATTTTATCTTGTGACAATTATTATGCTGATTTATTTATAATCGTAAAATATTAACGACTATTAAAGTGATACTAGCTGCCTCGGCGCGACTTCGTTCGCGTGGTATCCTTACCATAGCCTACCCTACCCTTCCCTGATCTGCGGCTTTTTACCCGACTGACCTGGAAGGAGGGTTATGTTTTTCGAGTGTATGTATGTATGTGTGTATGTATGTATGTATGTCTATTTCTTTGGTACGCTCTGCAGCCTAAACGGCTTGATGGATTTAAGCATATGAGGTGTCGTTAGATTCGCCTTGACTGTGGGAGTGTCATAGGGTATATTGTTTTTATATGGCGTCTACGGATAAGAAAAGAGGGGGGGTATTAAAAACAAAAATTTCGTTATTATAACAATATGGGTATCAAATGAAAGCTTTTGAACAGCCCATTCCATATATGTATATATTGCAATACTTTTGTGCTACCATTTTGACGTAAACTGCAAAAAACCATGTTTAATGCAAGAACAGTAGGTACTATGAGCGGTACCGTACGTAACTCAACAGAGTTGCGATGGTTGTTAGCGTTACTTTACCGTACCACTCATTTACTTACTTATACTTACAACTCATTCTGTATAGAACTAAAAAGTCTGAAATAAATTAAATTATTAAAAGAAACAAAAAACCCGACTGCGTAAAACCAAAATTAACTGAAAAGAGAAAAACAAGCTCTGGAATATTACTTGAATGTTATAAGGTATTGCAGTCGGGGATAAACAAATATTACAAAAAAAAAACACATACCTAGGTTATTAGTTTGTCCCCGACTGCAATACCTTATAACATTCAAGTAATATTCCAGAGCTTGTTTTTCTCTTTTCAGTTAATTTTTGTTTTACGCAGTCGGGTTTTTTGTTTCTTTTAATAATTTAATTTATTTGTGAATGTTTCCCATGTTATTATGCTATTCGGGGCAGACAAATCCACCACATCAAAAATCATGAAAATCAGTCCGGCCGGTCTTGTGTTATAAATGGTGTAATTAACCCGACTTCGTTTTATAATATGGATATATCAAATTATAAAGTGATTGTTTAATGTCGGGTGCATGTCGGGTGTTTTTTTTTTTAAGTGTTTACCTAAGGTTCGAGCACATTATGCCGGGCCGCAGCGGGGCGGAGCGGGCCGCAGCGCAGCGCAAAATGTTTACCTAGCACATTAGTGACGGGCCGGGTCACAGTGCATTGACGGATTTTGAGTTCAGTGTACTGCCAGAATTTGCATGCAACTGTACGTTATGGATAGCTCTGACGAAGAACTTTCTTTTTTTTGCCTGCTGTTAGAAGATGAAGTTATTGAACATAGACAACAAAAAAGAAAACGTAAAATATGGATACATCCAATTTGTTCTTTCATTATCTCCCCTATTTCTTTCCAAATGTTGTCTCTCCTTTGCTGGTCATCATAATGAGAATCTTGTAAATTATACAGTTCTTTATAACCTTGAACTAAACTTATCAAAAGTTCTTCATTCATTTTTGTTCAGGAACACGGAAATACTCAAAAACGCAATATCAAATAAACACGTGCGCGCGTGCGCACCAATCCGCTAGCTATAGCACACTGTTGACGGGGCGCAGCGGGGCGGGGCGGGCCGCATCGCACGGACGAGAATCCGCCTCGCATTAATGCGAGCCGCTGCGGCCCGGCACAGTGTGCGATAATTCATACAAATTGTATTAAAGCGATTTGAGCGGATTTTTGCGCTCCGCCCCGACACGCTGCGGCCCGGCATAATGTGCTCGAACCTCTATTGGTCGTTCAATTGTAAATGGGCTCATACATTTTTCTAATCGTATTCGGATCCCGAAGCATAACCTATATCCTGAACAATTAGGAAAATTTGTGCCCTAAAATTAATGAGTTTTT
Organism: Achlya flavicornis; assembly: GCA_947623365.1. Classification (NCBI taxonomy): domain Eukaryota; kingdom Metazoa; phylum Arthropoda; class Insecta; order Lepidoptera; family Drepanidae; genus Achlya; species Achlya flavicornis. Next base: position 13,266,033 of record OX392481.1, read on the forward strand.
AATGACCACGACCTAAAGAACCAAGACCTTATAAGACCTTAAGAATCTTATACTGCATCATCATCCTCTACCTACCCTTATCCCAATCATTTTGGGTAAGAAAGAAAAGAAAGAAAGTATATAATAGGCGCAATATGTATCTAATCTACACTTCTTTCATTATATTCGGCATATCTACATTCACTCCTTTCTTACTCATATAGTACCTATAAATATCTTTTTTTTTTTTATTATAAGTAGCTATATCTTTTGTTATACTGCATCGTATCGTTTAAATTGTTTTTCGAGTTATATTTACTTAATTGTTTCAGTTAAATAGCGACAATTTTAGAATCGTCTTTCATTCAAATATTTGGCATAGTCGCCTTGAACAAAGAATCTATCCATCCCATAAATAAACACACAGAGAATGTACCAACTAAAACAAAACTGAAAAGAGAAAAAAAACTAAAATTCAAAAATGGAAGTCACAACAGCCAAGGTTGTTTCCATGCTGGCTTTGGGAATCGGAAGCTTTGCCACAGGAATTATACCATCATTCATATCTGATGCTGCAAGACAGAGGCACCCTCTTTTAATTTCATGTTTACTATGCTTCGGGGGCGGGGTGCTTCTCGCCACATCACTTGTCCATATCCTCCCAGAATCAAGGGAGAAGCTACCAGAGTACTCGGAACTTATGCTGTGTCTTGGGTTCTTCATAGTGTATTTTGTGGATGAACTAGTCCATCTATTTTACAATGGAAACAGTTCTGTGACCCATCAAAGAAGTTATGGGAGTGGTGAAGTGACAAGTCTGTTAAGGGAGACTGATGGGGAGTTCAAAGAGCGGTCTTGTGGGGATATGGAGAACCCAAGGATGTGCCATGTTGGCCACACGGAGCCATGTAATAAGAGCTCTTCAGGGATCGTCGGATTGCTCTGCGCTTTGCTTGTGCATAGCATTTTGGAGGGACTGGCTATTGGACTGCAGGAAACTTCTTCGCAGGTGAGTGTCTTTTTTTTTTGGAGTTGGTTTTAGGAAAATATCCTTTGGTATAGTTTTTGTCAATAGACCATCGCGATCGTGGCAGGAGAATTATAGCCGATGGGAAGTTACTGAAAGCAAAGTTAACAAGCATGGCTCATCGGTCGGCGACTTAAATAGGTATCTTATAAGCAAGCTTGTGCCATCCTCGATTACATCATTGCTATTCCCAGAATGAGTCTATGTCAAGCTACGATTGTCCAGACAGATACAGTCAATTGAAAACTACATAATGTATTTTTAAATACAGAGGAAAATGTAAAGTTGCCATTAAAATTTTAACGATAAAAATTGATGAGTTTATTGCCGGCTCTTCTAGCAAAAGCAACCTTCCGAACCGTGCATTTTAGTGCATCAGAGTTTGACTATTCATAACTGCCTGTGAAGGCCTGTTTGAATGATTAAATTATTGCATTTGATTTCAAAAGGGAATGTTAGTAGAAAAGGGTAGCTTTTTAAAACAGACGCATTTTTTTAATACGTTGCTTATCCATGTATATGATAATGAAGACTTGAATAATCTCAATCGTATCTAGTGAGAAAGATAAGTATTTAAAATTAATATAAAAAATCCGTGTACAAACAAACTGACCTACATGTGAGGTGATTATGTCGGTAAACACTTTAGATAACACATGAAGGTACTTACAATGATAACATTGTTAACGAAATGCAACGACCGTAATAATGGTATCATTGCGCCGTTACGTTATATCTTTGAATTAAAGCTATTGAACAGAATGGAATCTTTGGTTCGCAACGCTATGGAAAGTTTGTGAAAAGATAATTATCTTGAAACGTAAGATTGTTGAATATTTGGATTAGAATTGGTCAAATTCTTTAATAATTACTATAATCAAGGGACTATTAAAATATTACCTACTTTAAACAAAACTTCCCCGATTGCAGTAAAAATTCATAACTTGGTTTTGACTTTTTGTAACGTCGTATTTTATTTTGATACTTGGGTACCTATATATTTTATTGTATGCCTTTTATTAACCTTACGTTACCTGGGATGGCATAAAGGTTCTACAATACCACGCTGTTCTAATTTGGCTTCGGGTCTAAGCATGATAGAATATAGAAACGTATAAAAATATCTGTAAGTGGTAATCTTTTTTTAAAGTATTATTTTTAATTTACCGGTTTTTTTTTATAGGAGGCTTCTGCAACCTTCGATATATATTTATATGGCACTATAAATTCAAATCTTGTAATTTTATCAATATCCTTGAAAGATTATTTGCAGAAGGATGGGTTTGGTTAGCTCAAGGTTACCAAACGAGGTACATTGGAAGATGATCGGAAGCTATCAAATTGGTATACGATTGCGATGTGATGTTGACATTTAAATTAAGCGAAAAAATATCAAACGTTCTTAATTATCTCAGGTTAGTCTTCCTTCTTGTATCGTACGTATGCCTCATTGCTGAGGATCAACAAGCCACGTGACACGTACCTATTATCTTCTCACGGACTTTTGTTTGCCATAATTATGATTCATCTTCTCCTGTCTACCGTCCAACGGGGACAGGGGACGGAGTCCAATGCGTTGGTTCGACCAAATATATTTACTCCATATTTGATCGAACCAACGCTTGGACTCAAGCTCTTTCCTTCCATCATGCCTTAAATGAGGCATTTCTCCAGGTTGTCTTTTATGGAGATACTATCAGTTCAGACATTTTCTTTCTATTGAGAATGGCAGAAAATAGCGATTTTAACATCGTAACGTAAATTCCAGGTGTTCCTGCTCCTCGGAGCCGTAGCGTGCCACAAGTTCGTGGTAGGCTTCTGCCTGGGCGCGGAACTGTGCGCAAGCTTCCCTGGCCGAGTGTGCACGCAGGTCATCAGCGTGGCGCTCTTTAGTGGAGGCTCCGTGATTGGCATCATGCTTGGAGCGGGCCTGGAGACTGTCAGCACACTCAAAGACTCAGCTGCTGTTCCTATTATGCAGGTGGGTCATTAATTAAAATCATGGATAATAATGCGATCTGTGTAAGATTTTACCGTTTATAGCCATTTGTTTCTGACATGCTCGGTTAAATTGAAAAAGCAGAAGTTAGTCATTTTGAGAGTGTATAATTTTTGTAATTATCGTACATGACCCTGATAGTGGACTTTATATGTATACATAAGACGTGACTTGGTGGTGAGTAAAATAGATGGGTAATAAAATGATAGGTAAGTAGGTATATTTAGCCAGTTTGTGGAGCTCATGAGTCATGATTTGTGCAACAGATCCTTGGGTTCTTAGAATATTGTTTATTGGTTTTCTAACGGCAAAAGAAGAATTGCAAAAGTTCTAGCAGGCAGACTGCTCACTTGATTGTTTCAAGAATTATGAAACTGTAAATGCTATTTATTGTCTAAATGCTAAGTGGCATACTTCGTAAAATATCTAGTTCCATATATCCTACCGCCATCTAGTAACCACATCTATAAACTAATTTGATTATTTCAGGCGCTAGCAGCGGGTACACTACTATACGTGACAGTTAGTGAAGTGCTTCCCCGCGAGAGGGCGCGCTGGCACGAGCGCAAGCGCAGCGCAGGAGTTGCTCAGTTCATGGCAGTGGCAATTGGTTTTACAGTAATGTATTTATCCACGAGATATCTTGGTAAGTACAAGTTTGTTAGTAAATATCCCATAATAGATCCAAACTGTACTTAGATGGTGTGTAACGTTTGACAGAAAACATGTTGCTTTCCTAAATTAATTGTATTGAGTGATCATTAACATTCAAATCTTTTTGTTGATTGGTAGTAAACAATGGGTACTTTTATACCGATAAAAAAAAAGGAGAAGGTTCTATGGTCGACGCATATGTTTTTTTTTGTGTATGTTAACCGATTGCTCGGAAATGGCTTATGCGATTTAGATTGTTTCAACTGTAATATGTCAAGGTAGATCCCGATATGGTCCCATATAAATTTTATCGTGATCTGAACATAGAAATTGATATGATGGAATTCCTTAACGGAAAAGAGCAGAAACATCGCGATTGACGCATTTTATATTCAATATGGTCGACAAATCTTGAGAAGTATTGAAAATGAATATACGATACCTACTCAAAATAGAAAAATTAAATGTTTTTAACAAAAAAAAAAAACGCTTTCAAAGTACACTGTATACGAGTATGAAATAACTCTTATCTAACAATAAACCATTATGCAGGGAGAATCATCCCTGTGGATGGAGAATGAAGTGTCGAGGATGATTTCTGATCGATTTGCAAATCATTTAAATTATGTTTTCTTATTTTTTCAGATCACGACTGAAGTGACTGCGATAATTTCGTATATAAAATTAAGGTTAAATAAGTTTTTTGACTGAATAGGTAACTACCTTTTGAGTAAGGATGATTATGATAAATGTATCTACTTATGTAGGCTTAGTGATTAAGGTGCTGACAATAAAATATGTTTTTGCTATTTCTGTTTTTTTTATTAAAGTTTTTGATGTCAACAATAAAATGTACAATTGTGATGTTGGTTCTTAAATGGGTACAAAAGTAATATTGTGTGTAATTTGTGGTACAACAATGTAGTTAGTAATGGACTTCGTTTTATTATTGGTGTAATTCGTTATTTCATTTTATTGTTTCTATTCTATATGGGTTTTACTTTCTGTGAACATATCAATTTGATAATTATATTTATCTTTATTTTTTATAATACTTGCCTGATATTTTATAAAACTGAGTCACTGAGTTTAATGTTTGGTAATGGTGCTGATTCTGTTGTTTACAACTAAACTAATTTAGTCTTGTGTCTTGTGTCTTATGTCTTTTTCTAACAAAGAACATAAGAAGAGGATGTAAGAAATTTAATCCTGTCAAATTAGTCCTATGCTTGTTTTCAATATAAATTTAGTCGACATCTATCCCGGTTACGTCTAAATACCAGCAAAATGAAGACGGCAAAGACTAAACGACAGCTTTAAATATGTTCTATCTTTTTTTAAATAATGTTTGAAAGAAACAGATGTGATGTGACTAAAATTAGTTTAGTGCGATTTACAACAGAATCGGTACCAATGCCAATTACAATTATTTTATATAAATAACTACACCAATAGTAACCAAACATGGAATACAATTTTAAATTAAAGTACTGTATGAAATTCACGAACTTTACATTGTAAATAGGTAGGTAGGTACATTTGTAAATTGTATTAATATCAACGGGTATAAGTATTGCTATTTTCTTTAAATCATGCATAAACAAATAATTTCTTAAAATCATAAGTTGACCAACAAATTAACTTCGTTGGTTTCATATTTGATAATGGCACTGTTATGTGGTGATGCTACACAAAGAAAGTGGCGACATCTATTTCTGCTCAGTATAATTACTCAACAACAGATGGCACTGTAACATAAAATGCTACTAGTTTATCTACTGGTCATTAGATGGCGCTGTTACTCTATGTTATAAAAATATTTTCTTTTTTGTTATTTATTACACATCTAAATGCATAAAATAATCTCAGTCCACAATACTATTGCGTTATTTATATACATCGATATAACTTTTTTATTTTATTTATGGAAGCGATTTCTAAATAAGAACTATACATTCATACTGAATATCGGAATACCTCGTATTAAACAGTATAAATAAAATGAAATTAATCCTTATAAAATATAACTAAATTTTATTTAAATACAATAAAAGTATTACAAAATAGAAAATAATACAGATCTTTGACTCGACGCACTTAATGTCTAAGAAGTAAGTACTGTTACAAAATAATAACAAAAAATTATAAAATGTTAACTTTGAATAAATATACTTAATTTTAAAGGGGAAAGAGAGCATTATAAATCAGTGGAACGACTTTATTTGGTGACACCAATTATTATAAATTATCTGTGGACTGTTATAAGTAAAGAGAAGTGAATGAAATAATCATCCTGTAACAAGTTGATATCGAGTATTAATAAAATTCATTCGGAAATGATTTCCACATTATTTGGCATACTTTATATGCCTCAAAAACTTTTGCTTCTAGCTGAATTCACCAATCTAAACCTTGTATGGACTTTTATATTTTAACTATGTATTAGAAAACATTAGTAATGTTAAATTTATAATCTGACCTTTTAAGTCTGTAATAGTTTTAATGGTTGTAATCTCATGATAATATCGGTTCTTTATAATAATCAGTGTCATCACGGGACCTCACTACGTTGTGGTTAATCATTTATGTAATGACGTATCAGAAATCACAGACTGAACCTAGCTTACGATAAATATAACGTTTTGTAAGGCGTAGTGAAGTCGTTATTATATACATAATATGCTATGCACCCCGATCGCGTTCGGTAACTATTAAAATAATAATAATGTAGGTATTTATGATGGTATAACAACATCCATACAAGAAACTGCGAATTAAAATATAGTCAAATCACTTATACTGTCTAGGTGGATAAATGACCTACAATGGACATTCCAGGGGGTCTAGACAAGATGATGATGGATATCGACAATCGTATTCGTTACTTAACGACCAATCTTTGTATGGGACATTTCAAGTCGAATGATCAAGTGATTTTTAGCAATTTCTTATGTCAATCCCATACAAAAGTTAATCGTTTAAACGATGACAATTGTCGACATCGATCTTGTCTAGGGGGGGGGGGAATCATAATAAGACTAATAGATATAATAGTTATCTGCAAAAAAATACTCTGGATATGTTCATCGGTTTCCACCAAATCGAAGTTACGTGTGATATCGTCAACTGTAGTGATTTGCAACAAATTTGTTACTGATTTTGAATAGAAGTATGCAATAATAGTATTACAAAACTTTATTTTTAACAATATGAAAATATACAAGCCGATTTTCTTTTTGCTCGCGTTAGATTTGATTATATGGATGTTGTTCTTATATTCATTCGTTTCACCTAATACTACATAATAATACATAAATTTACGTATCGGAATCAAACTATTGTAGGTTAAACTGTTAACGATAACTAAAGGCACTTAGAAAGGCAATGTTTCATAAGACCGAGACTATCTACACGACTAAAACAAGAAGCGTAATTAAATAGACGTAATAATTTCCAAAATAAATACATTGACGTACATCGCACCGATATCGCACCCGAACAACTCACATCGGTAACATAAATTGACAACCCTGCAGCAAACACCAACGTTGATGTACACCTTATATTTACCTCATTAACGAATCAGCAAAGTTAACCAATGCCAGGGCTATCACTATCGCACGAATTTGTTCAATGTCCCACTGGTATTTCACTAGCTCACTCAGGTCTCGTCAACCTCCACTATCCTCCTATTACGTTTCTTCTTGTGTCTCCGACGGCTTTTACCCCCAGGTAAGGATAAGCGTCCGGGTTTGATTTGGCACTCACAACCAGACCGCACTAGTACATAGTCCAACGACCAGCCTCCCGAGCCGGGTACAGAGATGTGGCCATCGCTTTTCTGCTGAGGCTTTTCTGTTGCCGCCGAATGGAGGTAGCGTACGAGGGCGTAAGAATATGAATACTTTTGTATGCACCTCGAGTTGTTGTAGAGGCGTGGGTCGACGAAACGACATGGTGAGTCGACGACACCTTCTGCACACGACACCTCGTATAATTTCTGCTTGTCTTGTGGCCCCTCGAAGAGCTCCACGTACAAGCCTTGCGATGTGCGGCCCCCAGTCTTGCGCACCATCTCGACCACCGTGGGGCAGCACTCCACGCCGTCCATGTGCTCCGGTTGAGAGCCTTCGTCGCGCATTATGGTCTGCATTTTGCGCCAGTGTGACCTCCTCCACGCCGCTGTCATGTCCTCCTCATCCGTTCTGGAAAGAAAAATTATAGTATTAATTGAAATGTTTTAAAATAATTCCAGCTACCTAACCTAAGTATGTTTACTACTTTAATTATTGCTTTTAAAAACCTTTACGATACTAACTATGTATAAAGATAACCCTCTCCTTTGCTGTATTCCTCTCATAATAAGCCTTATGTATCCATATGAGGGTAAGTAATTATTATAGTGGTGTGTAGGTATACTTACAACACGTGTTGCGAGTGGTGAGGTTGCGGCGCGCGACGCACGCGACTCACGTTGCCAATCACGTCGCCTGCGCCCGCCACTGCACCACATAGCACCTGTCGATGGACGACTATTATTAGACATCTTTTGTAAAAGTTGGATGATCAAGAAAGTAATAGAAAATCATCAAATCGTGCAAATCAAAAATATGGGACATGACGCAAAGATAATTTATAAAGAGAAGAAGCCACAAAGAAATAGGTTGTTGAACTAGGTACTGAAAATTCAATACTCAATAGTTTATGGTATATAAGTATGGATAATGTTTAGTTGATTGTACACGCACGGTAACAACAAATATAAAAGTTTGATCAAATAAATATTCTAACTTATTATATCTTAACATGTTAACATCAAGTACTACTGAGAAAATAATAACAATCGTGTATGTACATCTAATCAGATAATTTCACATATTTTCGCTATCAAATACGTTTCAATTACAAATTAAATTAAGCATTATCAAGATTATCAGTTCAAGTGAAATAAATAATATTCTTAATCGAAGAAATCTTTTGTTGCCAACGTTTATTGGCTAGTCATTAAAATTTGGGAATTTTGTTGTAATCCTGATAGTAGTAATAATTGGAATATTATTATGACTTTTCAGTAGCCTGAATTTCACTAAGCAATAATCATCATGTTTTGAATAAAGCACGAAAAACTTTCGAAACATTTTAAAGAAACAGTAATACTAAAATATTGTTAAAATTATATAACAGTCCAACAGGGTCATTGTTTTTAGATTTACAATGTTACGAACTATAACAATATCCACACAAACAATACAAACATGAAGTACTTAATAAATGCTGCGTTATAGAAGCTATCAAGGAAGATAATACTGAAATATCAAGTCTCTGCAATATTTCTCTAGGCCAACGTTTCCTATAGCAACAGGAGCCCCAAAAAGTTCAACCGCTGACCCACGTACATCGGGTTTCAAAATATTTAATGAACATTATCCGATTTTCAGTTCTCTGTATCATTGTTTTGAAATACCTACGCCATTTCCACGGCTTACCATTCGACAACAATACAAATTCAATTAAAACTATGAGATTAATTCAGATTCCATCTTGTTACTAAGCCTTTAAGGTTTATAATTAGTTGAAAGTGAATTTACAATCGGCAAAAGTATAGTGGCACATGTAGTACAGACAAAACAAACAATTTGAGTTCGCGTCAAAACTATTAGCTACCATTTGAACTCGACTGTAAATCGGGTTTGTTTTTAAAAGAAAGTATAAATATTTTATTTCTATATATATTTTTTATAAAGAATTTTATTTCTCACTCAAAATACACACAATTAAAACGTGTTCTACATAAAAACTGATTGATTGTTAACTTTGAAACTAGGATAGATACTTCAGATGGAAAAGTAAGTATTTATGTAAGCTTTTCTTTAAGGATCAATATGGGTCGCGTCACCAAAGGATTTTTTTGCTATTTTTCGTAGTTCTAGATTTAACCATTAACACCCACTGGAAAAAAATACCTGTATAGTATCTAATATCAACAGACAAACTGCTGTAACTATACACGTTCATTTAGCCCAAAAGATCTTCTGTTTTTTTTTTTTTTGGTTTCTACAACCTCTTCATCATCTTGGTTCATTAGTAAAAATAACATCATTTTATTTTTCTATCTCGCTTGCACACACAAGTGAGTTTTCTTTCAATTCGAGTTCTTTATACAAATGGTAGGGGCAACACAAGCCGGCAGTGGTATTATCGCTGCAGGCATGTCAACCAAGCCGAGAATCGACCCATATACATCAATCCTAAAACTTATTACACCGAATTCTAAATGTGGAACATAATTGGAACATTTGGTTGAAAAATAGTCGAGATTATGTCTGGATGTTTTCTTTAGATGAAGATTTGTTAGCATTTAAGATTTTTATATGAATAATACGCCTTCATATTTCCTAGCCGTGTTTAGTTTGCGTTAGACTAAAATCTCACTTTGGGAAGTAATTTTGTGGCTCAAGTGGTAAACACATAAGGCCAGGGAATGAACTGGCTCTCAAGTGCAGGACACGCCGTTAATTAAAGTTGTATTTCGCAAGTTGGGTGAATAAATGTTTAAAATTATGGAACTAGGTAAAAAATTGTTATCTACTTATACTACTTAATTTCATAAATTCATCTTGTTGAATTAAAATATAATTTTGTAGGTTTAAGTTATGCGAAACTGATACAACAAGAGTGCAGTTTTAATTTCAATAAATCCGGATATAGTAGTTTATACAAAAATCCTATAATGATGCACATTTATATCATACCAATTTGTTTGGAAGCCCTAATAGACCGTTGGTTCTCGCGAGGGACGTGCGTCCTATTATAACAATTGATGTCATTGTTATATGTTTAACCGCGAGACAACCTATTATCATGTGAATATATTGCAGTTCCAATAATATTACATACATACGTGTCGAATTGATAATCTCCTTTTTTTTGGAGTCGATTAAAGAAAACTTTAATTTAAGATTTGTTTTGACTGAAATGGACTTTCGAAAGAGCTATATAGTACATAAGGCTTTAAAAACCTCAGCAAACCTTTACGACTCCCTACCATTTTCGTCTGTCCAAATGACTCAATTTTGCAGGAATTCCAAACCATCGAGGGAGTTTAAAATATAGTAATCTACGATAAACACATCAATATTTGTCGTATAAGGAAAGTAAATGATAGATAAGTCGACACTTTAACAGCTCTGCTTGCAGTCTTTACGATTCGGCCGACTAACTGATCCATATGTAACGATTCCAGGAGATTGTAATGATTGGATTAACACGATACTGGGTCGAATGAGAGATTTAAGAGAGGTAGAGCATAGCGTTTATTCGCTCAAAGAGCAGCTCGACTGGGGAAGTACCTCCACCTTACAGAATACCGCAGCCAAATAACTTTATGTTGTGTAAAGTTGTGTTCCTGCGCGTGAGTAGGGTCGCCAGAGCTCATAGGGGAGGGGGGATAGGTCGATAACGCGTGAGCGATGCTTCGTGTGTTGCAAGCGTCTATATGGCTACGGTAACCGCTTACCATCAGGCGGGCCGTATGCTTGTTTATCGACTAAGTTGTATAAAAAAAAAAAGAAAAAAAGAATGATCAGAATATTTTTATGGAATATTATTGTAGGCTCCCAACTTGGGTGAATAACGCGTGGTATACTCAGCGCTGCAGATCTATGCTATTAATATCCTTTGAAAGCGATGGTATGAAGTATGCAATGCAAATAATTTCGTATGTTCTTCATATGGAAATCAATATAAGTGTATATACTTTTTTTTTTTTTTTTTTTTTTTTTTTTTTATACGACTAAGTCGGTAAACAAGCATACGGCCCGCCTGATAGTAAGCGGTTACCGTAGCCATATGGACGCTTGCAACACACGAAGCATCGCTCACGCGTTACCGACCTTTCCCCCCTCCGCTATGAGCTCTGGCGACCTTACTCACGCGCAGGAACACAACTTTACACAACATAAAGTTATTTGGCTGCGGTATTCTGTAAGGTGGAGGTACTTCCCCAGTCGAGTTGCTCTTTGAGCGAATAAACGCTATGCTCTACCTCTCTCAAAATATTATATTATTGCGTTCAAAGGTTCTATAAAGAATCATGGCGAGATTTGTACAAAAAAATAAAGATTTTTAGAGACTTTAGAATGACGTTATTTTTGATCCTTGGTGCCTATGGAATAACTTGAGCCATTCAAAATATTTTTAGAACCCCGGGTTAAAAATGCGAATTTCTATAGCATTCCGGCGAATTTGACTATTCGCGACCAAAACCGTTATGATGTTGCTATGTTTTGCGGGGTTTATAAAATATTTCATGTATATTAACATGTTGCTGGTAATGTAACCTCAACATTGGAAGTGATTCAAAACCCTCTAAAATGATATTTTTTTTTGTACAAATCAATGTATAGATCTCGCCATGATTCTTTACAACTATAAAAATAACAGCAAATTGGTCTCGCATAATATATTTTTGCCGCATGGTTCTTTAACAGTTCTCCTTATTCCAACAACTATAGAAAACTTAATTTTTAATCAGCTTGAAAAAAAAACAAAAACATTTTCAGCGTTTATTTCAAGCCAGAACGTAACAGAGACCGGTATCAAATTTCCATTCATTCGGATCATTCAATCACGATTATCACGCCACAGATTTCTCATAATACACCATTCGTATGCCGACACCGGTCTTTCTACATTTTAATGACACACTGACGGAATTCTACTTCGCCTATAAATTAACTAAAATCCCGCTTTCTGCTAATTACTTTAACATTTTTTACGCATGTTTTACGGAAAGATTCTCTAGATTCTAGATCCACGCTATGGTTCATCTCTACAGATGATTTGAAGGCGTGCTTGTTGATGACGTTGTTAATTTAGATTTGTAGAAATCATTAGGTGCTACTCGTGGGGGCTGGTCTGCTTAAGTTTGCTATTTATTTACTTATTAAATATTTATTCAGTCTACTTTGTAATACTGCCGCCGGGGCACGCAATTGTTTTCAGTGCGATTAGAATGTAAATATTATGTAATGAATCTAAGCCTGTTTTGAAAAGAGTAATTGCTGAGTTTATTGCCGGCTCTTCTCAGTAAATGCAACCTTCCGAACCGGTATTAGAGTATTAGAGTCAGACTTTTCATAAGTGCCTGCGAAGGTCTATTTGAATAAATGATTTTGAATTTGAATTTGAACTGAATTATACAATTTGATAATGATGACATTCCTTTCATATATTTTCGTAGATTTGTAAAAGCTGCTATCACTCGCGCGTCGCCGTTGAAGAAAATTAGGTTTTTTTAATTGTCTACAGCTCGTTAACACATTCATATTTGAATTTATTTATGACCATAAACTATAATATTTTCGTTTTAAACCATAATATGGTCAATTAAATTTCGCGCTCCAAATATTTTTTATAGTTATTTATTTTTACGACAAGCCGTAATTAAAGTTAAAGCGTGGGATATATTTTTTATCTCTTATTAATGATGAATTATGTAAATGTACCGAAAAACAGTTAGATATTGAAGTGTCTCAAAAAGGCTAAACAAGATAAGATTTATTAGTCTAGTACCTATTCTGTAAAATTGAGAAGTGAGAATCTGTCTGAATCTTAGATTTTCTTGCTACGGACGGCACTTGTTGGATGCCTTCTAGGCGGTTTGAAAACTCCAACAGTAGGTTGACCGCTAGCCTGCCTCCACCGATCCGCAGTGGGCACGCGTGGTGGAGTATCTGCCAATTCCCTTTCACCCTGATTTGTGAATGGTAGCCCGTGCTCCGCAGTAGGGCATTATATAAAGAAATTGAAATAGACTGATGATTATGATGATGAACCCACAGAATTAGATCCCAGAAGGCACAATACTAGCGATATAGATTCGTGTACACAATAATTTTGTTATAATTAATTCAATAATCATTTTGTAATTATCGCCGTGAAGCCAAAAGAGAACACAAGCAATAAAATACGTTTGTTTTACAATGACAACCATTAGAGTTGATACCACTAAATAGCACCAACAATCCGGGTCTAGGTTAATAGTCAATAAACACGCTATTAAAATCAAATTATCACTAAAGAAAAACTTACTTCTTATCACCATGCGAATAAGGTTGAGAATGGTGTACAAAATAAGTAAATTAATCTGGTAGGTCGTAAGTTCTACGCTCAAGTAAATGAATTAGCTTGCATTAAAATAAAACAATCTTTACTGTTAGAAAAACTCGAATTCGGCATAATAAACGAATTAGTTGTATCATAAGTGAGTTCCCAGACTCTTTTGAATAATTTCATCAATCAGTTTTAATGATATTAGACCTTAGATTAAACCTTAGATTAAGACAGGTAGAGCGTTAATTCGCTCAAAGAGCAGCTCGACTGGGGAAGTACCAGGAAGTACCTTACAGAATACCGCAGCCAAATAACTTTATGTTGTGTAAAGTTGTGTTCCTGTGCGTGAGTAAGGTAGCCAGAGCTCATTGGGGGGGGGGAAAGGTCGGCAACGCGTGAGCGACGCTTCGTGTGTTGCAAGCGTCCACATGGCTGCGGTAACCGCTTACCATCAGGTGGGCAGTATGCTAGTTTGCCGACTTAGTCGTATAAAAAAAAAAACCTAAATAAGATGATAATGGTTTGATTAATTCGGTTGTTCATGCTACAGTTGTATTAATATCTCTGTTTGTGCATCTCTTACCCGATGTGAGAACGTACCGTAGGTCTCTTCCTTTGTTTAATCTAAGTACTTATTCGAATAAGTACTTGAAATGCCATCAATGGGCAAATTAAATATTGGAAGGTATCTAAATTTGTCAGTTCAATCAACAGGTCGGGAATATTATCAAAATGAAAGCTAACTGAAAAGTGTTTGACGCCATGTTGTTTTTCTTTTCCCTGTAAGTAGATAGTAAGCTCCGTAAATGATTCACACAGCAAATCTGAATGGATTCGAGGATATCATGAAGAAAGTTATGTTATTTACTCAGAAATGCATATCAGTCCCTGCATTATTTCAAACAAATCTTCGAATAGTTGACGATACCTTGGAAAGAACTAAGTAATCAGCAGGGACAGCAGGTAGTGGATTAATTAGTTATTTCACAAAATAATGATTATGTTCACTTTGTATTGCTAAAACTAGGTATGAAATATAGAATTCCAGGAACTGCTATTCAAATTATTAAGGTGTATTAGTTGAAACCTAGCAAACCTTTTGCCCAGACTTGACCACAAATTAGACCCCAAGAAATAGATCTATCAAACAGCAAATATCATGTGACATCATTCCTACAATGCGATCATAAATCGAGCAAAACAATCGATTGTCACGGGTCTCGTCAATCGCATTATCGATGAAACATACAATCGACTTAAACTGGCCGCCCTCGTAGATGCAAATTAGATATTTAATCCTTAATTTATGTCTCGTATGACCCACCAATTTGGTTTGCGTTTAATAAATTTACAATCAAATGATTTTGAACTTTGTGTAATTGAAAATAGTGTTAATGAAAAGGTTTTTGACGCGTATTTGTTGGTTTTGTAAGCTGTAATTTACTGTGTAAATTGTGATTGGTA
Source organism: Achlya flavicornis (assembly GCA_947623365.1). NCBI lineage: Eukaryota > Metazoa > Arthropoda > Insecta > Lepidoptera > Drepanidae > Achlya > Achlya flavicornis. The sequence continues at coordinate 13,281,269 of OX392481.1, forward strand.
ATATGAAGTCGATTGTTATCAGATACATTAATTATGATATTGTTTGACGCGTGACAATCACCTCATAATGTTTGATTGAATATTATGGGATCTCGGTTTCACTATGCAGCAGGTGACTGTATAATTAATGCCCGCTCGTTTGATTTGCCGCAGTTCAATCAAAACTTCAATCAATAGGAGTAATATAGTACTACGCTGTTATTTTACAAATAAACAAGTAAATATTCTGAAGAATCACACATGGCTATCTGATCTGAAACTAAGCAGTTTATACAATGGAAACCAGATAATTATAAGTATACAACGTGTAACAGATTAAGATGATTCTGAACAACCAGTTTAACGGTTTAGCATCTTAATCTGTTACATGTTGTATAATTGTAAATATATACTGATACCAAACATCATATTTATTAACAACAAATATGTACAAAATACAATCTATATTTACATAATTGGACTGTTTTACAAAAAACTTAAACCGACTTCAAAGTACACTAAGAAGTAATCAAATCCTGATCTGATGACAATGGGACCAAACGGGAAGTGTACACTTCCAGACAAAAAAAAAAATTCCAATTCGGTTGATAAATGACGAAGTTATGAGGTAAACTAACAAACCTAGAAGAAAAAAATATAAAAAAATACAACTAATTGAGAACCTCCTTTTTTTGAAGTCGGTTAAAAATACAATCTATATATAGAAAATTTCCTCAAGTCTGCCGCCGGCAAGGTTCCCACAAGGCTGGCAGTGTTTCCTCTTTGGATAGCCAAGCTGACGCGTTGGCGGAAAAAGCTGCCAGCCCGCTGGTCTCCGGAGGTCTCGCCTTATTGAGACCCAGACTCGTAGTAAATATACATGATCATACAAATGACTTTCCGCCGCGTATTTAGATCTTCAAAAGTCTTGTATTTTTTTTTATTAAGATATTACAGTTTAGACCCTGGTAAGGCACTTATAATCATATAGTTGTTACATTACATCGAGTTCTCTCTGGAACACAGAAGAAACAGCTTCGCGAGGGGTAGTGAACTAAAACGTACATAATACTTAGGTATACCTGTACCTTACTATACATTATATACACTTATTGTATACATTACTCGTAGAACTGTGAGCTAGTTTAGCTAGGAAGTGTGGATATAGAATCAATCGTAACAAATAGACGTGTGGAATGTTATATGCATTCCAAACATCATAAATAGCGAAACAAGATGCGCAGCAACAGAAAATGCAGTTTAAAAAATTAAAATTAGTGCTATTGTTGAGAAAGATTTTACATCGTAAAAAGAAAGAACATAGTTAAAATTCAATAAGTAAAAAAAAGTGCTCAAAAGTAGGATTATGATGTAATATATTTTTTTTAATTCACGAATCAACTTTTATTTAGGACGATTAATCCGTATTTAAAAAAGCTTAAAACTCTCCCTAGCTTACTACTATGATGACGAAGTATTTTTTTTTATACCACTAATGTGGCAAACAATACAAGCATACGGCCCTCCTGATGGTAAGCAGTTACCGTAGCCTATGGACGCTTGCAACACCAGGGGTATCACTCGCGCGTTGCCGACCCTGAAGAAATCTCTTCAGGGTTAATAAACTGATGTTGGGTTTTCAAAGTCCCTGACAATATTTCTATCTAACATAGGTATCTATTACAGTAAAGAAAGACAGCATAAAAATGTTTTGACATTGTGAGAGTAATTTAAAGATTCAACCTACCTTATCTCCCATACTCGCCCGTCCGTCGTAGCTTTTAACGTATCTTAAGTGGCGGACGCATCTACTCGTTAGAACGCATGCGCATCGCACTCCATTAAAATTAAAGATTTCGATTCGGAAATAATCCTTTTCAGATGTGAGAACTGTACTTGTCCGATATGAAGGGAACATATTGTTACTTTCTATCGATAAAATATTTATATTTTATTTGGACGAGTGGCCCAAAATGTGGGCATATTTGACCGTAAATCATAACAAAAATAAACCGGCCAAGTGCGAGTCAGACTCACGCACCGAGGATTCCATACAAACCTGTAGGTATATAAGTAAATGGTAGTATAGACCTGAGTATTTGATATTAATTTCAATTTATGACGTATTAAAAAAAACTGCTTACTAGATCTCGTTCAAACCAATTTTCTGTGGAAGTTTGCACCTTAATGTACATCATATATTTTTTATAGATTTATCATTCTCTTATTTTAGAAGTTACAGGGGGGGGGACACACATTTTACCACTTTTGAAGTGTCTCTCGCGCAAACTATTCAGTTTAGAAAAAAATGATATTAGAAACCTCAATATCATTTTTGAAGACCTATCCATAGACACCCCACACTTATGGGTTTGATGAAAAAAAAAATGCTTAAAAAAACCAGCCCAGTTCGAGTCGGACTCGCACACGAAGGGTTCCGTACACTACTAACTAACTCACCTATACTATTACTATTAAAAAAAAAGTCGTTTCTTGTATTTTATTATTTGTTGTTATAGCCGCAATAGAAATACATATTCTCTGAAAATTTCAGCTGTCTACCTATTGCCATTCCTGACAGACAGACGGACGGACGGACGGACGGACAGCGGAGTCTTAGTAATAGGATCCCATTTGGAACCCTTCGGTTACGGAACCCTAAAAAGGGGTCCGAATATTTCTATTAACGTATAGATTCACGTATTTTATTTTGTTCGCCTGTGTAAGATATAAATATAATACAAAATAAGTTGGTCACAACGTTTTTATCAAAATTAATAATTCTATCAGGATTAGTTTGCGTGATCTTATAAATTAAATTTTATCGATATTATATTCTATCGTTTAACTTTCGATTCCAAAGACAACGGTTTCTACATCCATTAATATGCCGATCGACATTATATAGTGTTTTTCTAAAATCTTAATTGGACGGACTATTCCAAAATGCAAACATTAACATAAAACATAATAAAAATAAATACAATAAATTACATTTAAATCGTATAAGTGTCGATGAGCCCACGCATGTGTTCCGGTACGTCTATATCGATTTCGGATCGATTGTATTCGAATGAGCAATTATTCGGTTGATTTGTGTGATTGGTTGGCGAGAGTGGGAGTCGGTGAGTCGATAACGAGTTTAATCGCTAATCAGCCATCACTATTTAACGGAAGTGAAATATTTGTATGTAGATAGAATGGTCTAATTTTGATGCAGTATTTTGTAATACACCCACGGCGACTTATCGCTTACGGCGCGTTTGGGTTTTCTGGAATTGACTTGATAACTTCGGATTAGCTAGTAACTAGAATGTTATAAATTGTTAGAGGATGGTGAAATGTTCGTTATAGTTCCACCTCCAGCTACAAAAATAAATTACTTATATCGTATTTTTCCATAATTTGTAAAAATCAGCATAGTTTCAATATAAAGCGATTCTCAATTGGGTCTTTAGTTACAATTACTAGTTGACGCTTCAGTAAACGAACCCAAACGCCGACGTCATACACAGTGTATAATAGAGGACATAAGGAGGCGCCCTGAAAATTCCAACATAAGTTAATGCTAATCGGTTATCTCGAATTCACTGCCAAATGAGAAATGATCATATGTCAAAGCTTAAGAATGTCATAAGCGTACTTAAAATTACCATCGTCCTTATTTACAAATACCTATTTGACAATTTCACGCAGTCACATCAATGAAAAATCACTTTCAACCACCGAAAGTCATTATAAAACGGATCAAATCCTTTGCGAAGTTAATAACCTGATGCAGTAAGAGGATCAGAAGCTCGGGGGCTCAGCCTTAAGTCCAGGCGTGGAGAATCGTACGTCAAACATCCAGTCAGGAGAGCACTAAGCGGCTGGACCAAAGGATGTAGACTTCCAACATGACGCTAAGCCTTTTTGATTGTATTTATTAGTACACTAGCGTACGTTAATTCATTAGTCCATATCAGATGTAAAAAAATATTTTTAAGGTGTTTAGCATGACACAGTATAAGATAATAACAGTAGTGAAGTTTTAAAATAACCTTAGGTTTGATTTAATATCAAGAGTTCAAAGTTATGTAAATTGCGAACAGAATAATACAGTAAACATTAATCAATCTATCATTTTGTTTACAGTTGATTGAAAGATGTATCAGTGGGTTTGGAATGGTTTGGAACTTTGCTTCAATTGCATGCCTACAAACGATTATACAAATAAGTAGGGCGGCAGTATTGTCAATTTTAAAGCTATAGCTTGTAACTGTATTATTAGCTTGTGTGTATAGCTGTAGCTAGTCAATAAGTTATACTTAACTGACATTTGGTACTAGTTATGCACTAAATTGTATCATTATTTTAGAGGAATGGGTTTTTATGACTATAATATGACTTATTTTTGAAAATAAAGTTTTGCCGTATTTTTATTGATTCAGTTAATACGGGGTATACACAAATGTTTATAAATAGGTATTACTGACACCATAAAGCCCTGAGAATGCAACTTAATGACAATAAAAGCTCTAGGGCTAACGAACAGTTGCGCATAATCCCCACAAAGCCGGCCGCGTTAATCCGACTAGATTGTAAAGTCACATAAATCAATTTCAATATTGCTGGATTGTCAACCACATAAATTAGCACGCCTCACAGGCTCACAAGCTTCGAGCCTGGTGATAGCGTGACGTGGAGAAGTTGCTTTAAATCTTCGTAAATAACGTGACTTGACTAGTTTCATTAATTGATGTAAAGTAAAAATGCGGTAGGTTTACAGAGTGGATACCTCTAAATGCTTAATTGGGTTAGTCATGCCCAACAACTTTTATTTTGTCTATCTTTGTCTGGAAATACTTATTTTCATAATGCGTTCCACCCATGATTTTTCTAATAATCTGTTAAAATTGAAGCGCTCGTGGTGTAGCATGATTAGCCGTTCTACTAAGTGGTATAAAAAAAAAAAAAAAACTTAAGCTACGTCTGTCGTGGTCGGTACCTGGATGGGTGACCGCCTAGTGGTATTTCAAATCGAGCGTTTCCGTACTTCGGAAGTCATGTTAAGCCGTTGGTCCCGGTTATAGTCGTAAAGCTAGTTGGATGCCTCCTAGGTGGCTTGAAAAATTCCAACAGTAGGTTGACCACTAGCCTACCTCCACCAATCCGCAGTGGGCACGCGTGGTGGAGTATCGCTCAGCCCTTTTCACCCTCATTTTGTGAAAGTAGGCCTGTGCTCAGCAGTAGCCTATAATGTCCCTATAGGCTGATGATGATGATGTTAAAATTGTATCACTCCTAAATATTTATAAAAACTTTGAAAATTTGTGGGTGTCTTATATAAGTAAAGTAATCTCTGGTTCTATGCAATTAAACCTGCTCTGCAAGTGGATTTAAAATAAAATAGAATTCAATAGAAAATAACTTACAAGAAATCAGTCAATCGCGAACCGGAGGCGACGCATCGTGATCGTGACTTAAATAATATTCTTGAATAATAGACGCATTGTCGCAGCAAAATGTCGGCTTAACACAATTTATTACTGTAGAATGCATCGTAATTTGTAATCCTGAGTAAAACCAACCTCGTTTCTGCTCACTACACCAATGGCTGATGATGTGCTAGCTCTGCCTAACCTCGATCTAGTTGATTGTTAGGGACTCTCGGAGACTCGTGCATCTATGGGGACGCAGCGTTTGAGTGAAAAAATACTACTTAGGTGAGAATTAAATAAAAAACATGAGCGATGTAATTTCCAATGGCTTTATGATGCAATAGCGTATCGTAAACATAGCTAGAATTTTTGACTTCGAATTTTATGTAGTCCAAGAGAATAAAAAACATAGCAATTGTTTTATTAAGTACCAAGTGTACGACGAGCATTATTTTAGCCTGCCTTCATTTATCTTTGCACAAACACATTTTTGCAGTTTCGAGAACACTTATAGTGTATTAAATAAGAGTTATATTTCAACACGCTAATTTCAAACATAGAATGCTACTGCTATTACCTTTTGATTGTTTGAGCTACTCGTGACAACTCTATATCAGGTGCATTCACATATTTGACAAACTTTACTTCGCATTATCAAATAAACCCTTCGTTCAAAAACCACTCTTGAGACAAACCATGAAAGATGAAATCAAGTTATCGGAAAGGTATTTATTATTTAGTTTAGGCCAGAAATGTCACGGGTAACATGCGGTTGTTTTTGACATGTGTATGTAGGCTCGCTTACATAATTGTAACACTTGGCGGGGTCGTAGCATTATTGCTCGTTCATTTTTAGGAGATTTCCTTATTGCATTACAATTCATCAAAATAAGAAGGTATTGAATATATGAATTCACCATAACTAATTGAAAGTCACAGTAAAGTTGTGTTACTGACATTGTTTTCAAATGCACTTTGGTTTCGAGGTTCGAAAAATGGTCCTAAAATAAAGCATTTTCTGATGGTGGTCGTCCATTCAACATTTAACCCGTCAATGAGCACTGTTTGAACTATCGCGTCAAGAGACAGGTCTCGAATCAAAGGGACCCGAGACTTCCCAATATTTGATCAAAAGTTTGTACAAACATCAAATGGTTTATGTAATACATAGTTTCGGACGCCTCAACGCCCAAGTATTGAAGATCCATTTCCTGTTTGACCACGATAAGGGCATACACAAATATTGTTTCGGTATGTTGGACATTTGGGATCGCATTTGGGATTGGGATGCATTCTGCATACCGTTTGACGTTTGGGTCTTTTGGACCGATATGATACCGGGAGATTAGGATTGAGTTATTCGAGAAAGGGTTAAATTAAATAGTCATTATGCAACTTGACATTATTTTTTTATTTAGCAAAAAGTAATTAATTTAACATTTGACTTTATACACGTTCGTGTGTTTGATTCTCATCCTCATTATGTATCGAGTCCTGTTTATTTTTAAACAAAAACAAATTCCTATACAAAATCAATTTAAGTAATCTGTAAGATATCTATCGTTTGTCTTGTCTATATGAGTCCAATTCAATAAAGATTTCATTGTATAACAATTCGACTTAATTCCAAGATAATATCACATTTATGATAAGGGTGTTTCCTCATTGTTATGGATTTCTACAAATAATTATCTTGTATCTTTTTTTTTGTTTGTGGCAGTATCTACAAGCCTGATCCGAAATGAATTCCTGAATCCTGAATTTTATCTGATAAGGAATCACTGTCTATGACGTATGAAATGACAAAGATGGCGATATTATAACAATAGATTACACAGAGCATCGAAAAATTAACTCGCACCCTACTAGTTGTACGTAGTATTTATCTACTCTGAGCTACTAGGGACGCCTCGCTCAACATATTCCATACTATTCAAGCATGTCAGTGGGCGGCACCCTTTTACCAATATATAATAATAATAATAATTGATTGATACAAGCCTACCACAGTTTGATGTACAATTACAAGGTGAAATTAAATTAAGTAAGGTAAGGGTATTTTACAACATTTGTATGTAATATGACATTATGTATTGTCTTTGGTATTGTCTTATCATTTAGTGCTGTGATATAGAGTCGATATTAGGTGCTTGCAATTCGCAGGCACGAGTATTGTCATTATTTTCGTCTATGCCTCTGTAAGAATTAGCCACCAATTTACTTACATATGCTTACATTACTTCCTGAACTTTACCCCATAAAGGTCAATGTTCTACCCATTACTTCACGGAAAACTATAGGCACTAAAACGATAAGAGTAATCGCAGAGTTCATTAAAATCGATTATTAATCGAATTACTCGCTGCTTTTGAAATTGAATAGCATATAATTTTAACCGACATCAAAAAAAAGAGGAGGTTATCAATAAGGTTGTATTTTTTTTATGTTTGTTACCTCATAGCTCCGTTATTTATCGATTTGGAAAATTATTTTTTGTTTGGAAGAGTACACTTCCCGTTTGGCCCCATTGTCATCAGGTCCGGATTTGATTACTTTTTAGTGTACTTTGAAGTCAGTTTAAGTTTTTTTGTTAGATTATTTTAAGTCGATGATAGCTCAGTGGTAGGAACGTCGGATACCGAGAAGGTCCCGGGTTCGAATCCTACAATGAGCTTGAGCTTTCGGTGATGGAAAACATCGTGAGGAAACCATAGCATGGTGGTACTTTATAGTACCCATCTGGCTGGCTACCAACCTCCTATCTTACCTATCGGTATGTGTTGACAGCTGCACTTGAGAGCCAGTTCCTTCTAGGCTTTGTATGTGCTTACCACCTTCGGCCACTTCTTCACTTACAATGGTGAGATTGTGGTCAAACACAGTAAAAAGAAAACGATTAATTAATCAGGTAGGTAGGTCAGGTACGTCACATATAGGTATATTCGGTGGAGTCCTGATAGTTTTTCATGTAATCACTGATATGATGATATTTGTGATATTTATAGTATTGTAGTTTGGTATAATTGTGATAACCATTTCCCTACGCAGTAGGCAGTAGCCCCACCTGTAGTAACTTCAGCAAGTTTGACCTTTATAAATGCCCTTCACCGTGGGAAACTGAATAGGACTTTCATATTATATTTCAAGCTAGTATGGTTTTGTAATTATCGGGTGAGTGTGACAGTGTGTCTCACTGTCTGAAAATATTGATTCATCATTTTGTTATGCTATCTGCTGTCTAGTCGAAATGATTAGTGCAAGAATTTTATCACATAATTTTATAATAATATCCCACCAAAACATTTTTATGTTGCCAAGACATATATGGCTCGGACTGTCAAAAAGTTATCAGATCTCATGTAGAGCCAAGCTTATAACTCTACAAGCCCTAACTTCACAAACTCTACACCTTAGTCAAAATATGTGGCTTGCCCGTTTCGCTACCGTCACATGGGAGTAAGGTGGAAAATTTATTCACTGTTCATAACTTTTTTGTTATACAATAGTTCTTGTAGTAGTGAACATTTTCAATAAATACACAAATATTAATAATGGTATGGGAGAACCAGTTTGATTACTAATTTTTAACCCTCTCACAAATTAACCGATTATTTTTCGGAATTAAATATTCTCAGAAAATAATCCTACACACATGTGAAACCAAACTATCAATCCTTTTAATGGAAACCAGATACTGATATACTACCTCACAATAATAGAAATATAAATCTATACTTATTTGACATATTTATACACAGAATCAGAACAAACAATTTAAGTTCATGCGTACGCCATGTTTGTCCTGGGTTGGAATCGAACCAATGACTTGTGGCGTGGTACTTAGGGCACCTGAACCTAGCACCTATCGGTGGAACTACATTGTGACTCATATCTATGTGTAACCGACATTGACTTTGACTAGGAAATTGGATTGAATTCGCGTCTCAATTTATGCAGTTTGCACCAGATTTTGTTAGTGTCCTATCTTTTTTAACACGGTTCAAATGATTTGTGCCTCTATTTGACATTCTAGTGTAGACGTTTTTTTCAAGTGCTTAATTTTGTCGCCTTACCGACAGAAAACTTTCCCATGAAACTGTTATTTCTGATTATTAGAAACTTCTATAAATTGTCATAAATTTTACTAATTTTCTAGGCCAGAAATATTAACTACCGAATCCGTACCGTTCAAGATGTATCCCATATACATAACCCTTTAGCCTATGATAAGGCTGTATGGTTATCGACCCATGCCCATTCTAATTAAGGTGAAGAATTGACAACTACGTCTAATAGGTCTCTACGAAAGGTCTTGGTTACTGAATGTATATCTGTCTGTAGCCCTGACCAAATTCTTAGTTCACTTGATATGTGACTGCCGTTATCGAAATCTCCGTAAAATAAAAACCGATACTCAACATTATGTTTTTCTATTAAAAAAAATAACGTTCATCCGATTCAGTTAAAACTTCTTACAGTTGTAGTTGGCACTTTTTTTTTTATTAACTAAAGTTCTTATTTCAAATTTGAATTATGTGTTTTTGTAACAAAGCCACATTCAATGTTCGATTTTATTTTTTTAATTACTCGGGATTTAATTAGCAGCCAGAGTACGGGAAAGTAGGAAACTGTTAAATGTTCGCATAGGGCTTTTTGTACGCGCTTTACGGCCGATTGAAACGTTCACACATAAAACGTTTATAGCTTTTCTAAGTTTCCTTTTAATACTCGCGTGTGTAAGCTCTTAAACTGTGGCGTTAGAAATGAAATGCTATACTTCTTTATTTATTTGCTTTTAGTTATAGTAGGTAGCAACTATACATTTCTAGTGTACGTTATTTATGACTTAAATTATTATTAGAAATAAGTTTACAAAAATATGTTCATTGAATAATAGTAGTTACAACACAACAGTATCATTTGGTTTTATACCACTAAGTTGGCAGTCAAGCATACGGCCTGCCTGGTGGTAAGCAGTTACCGTAGCCTATGGACGCTTGCAACAACAGGGGTATCACTCGCGCGTTGTCGACTCTGAAGAAACCTCTTCACACCCTTTTTGAAGAACCCCATGTTGTACTCCATTAGGAAAACCACGGCGGGGAGCTCATTCCACAGTTCGATTAATGTTGAAATTTAAATTTTATGTTACGACATATTTGTTTGAGCCGTCTATAAGTTACCGTCACTTATCCTAAACGTTAGCGTTATTAATTTGCGACACCTGTTAAATTTACGAGAAAAACGACAAATTAATCCACTCACCATTTTAATTGCCATGAGCAAAAATATATTTATCCAAGGACTTGAATAAATCATACATAAAATTTGAGGTCAACACTGCGTTCATTTGAAAACGTTATGTTCGAATCACTTTTGCTTAACTTTATAAATAACACTATAACATAAATAAATAGCACTTCATAACTGTTAAAATAATATCGTGCACAATTTTAAAAAGTAACATATTCCATTTTCAAAGTTTCAAATTGGAGTTCGCGCGCACTGTCAACTAATGACATAGAGAACATGAAGTTTTTTTTAGAGACGACTAGAGTTGGCCACTGCCAGTACTATACTGCCGCCGAGAGCACGCTTCGTTGGCATATTGAAGCGTAAAGATTAGACTGAACCGCTTTATTGGAATGCTATCGAGTTTTCGCTCATCGCTGCCTCGCGATAATACTAATTTTATTATCGTGAAATATGTTCGATAGTAGTTGAGAGAGTCAAAAATCTCGAAAGATTTCACCTATGTGAAAATTAACTCACGAGTTTTAACATTCTGCAAAACATGGTCATAATCTTTTGCTAGAGATGTTTTTGCTGATCATTCGATGTGATAATTTACTTTATCGGAATTATTTTATTTTTTCAGAAATTAAGATGGTTGCTTACCTAACGAAGCAACCTCTGTAATACAATACCTTATTTAACAGTTAAGTGGGTATCTACATAAAGAAGTGAAGAGATATTTCTACCCTGAAGCGGTAATTATTAACCATACCAAAGTAGAGAAAGAAGGTAGAAGTTTCTTGGGTAAAAGTACTACTTCAATTTGGCCCAATTTTACCAAAATCGGATAACTTTGATCAATGAATACATATTTGTGTCACGCAGCCATATAAAGTGCATCGCGCGTGTCGTAGGTAAAATTGGGCCCAAAACGTGGAAATGAATCAAAAATGAAATTGCTCTTTTTTAAATTATCACATTTTATAGTATTGATTTAAACTGTTCCTGTTCTTCTCAGTTGAAGGCCGGCTTCCAAACCGGTGGTAACTTCAGTAGCTCCTACTGGGGCCTAAATTGAATGGCTTTGGCAGTGACATGGTAACTTACCACGAGCAGAGTGGAGAGGGCGCTTGCCATGCGCATAGTAGCAACGTGGCGGTGGCGCGGGCGGCGCTAAGTGACGGAGGCGGCGGGCGGACGGGCTCGCGAGGGCCGCATCCGGCCGCCCTCCGGACCTCTACCACCGTCGTGACGGCATTGCACACCTGGAGCATAAACATATATCTTCAGTACCAGAAGTGCTATAATTCTTATTTCATATTTGGGTTAGGCTAATTCAAGTCTAAAATAAAGTCATCCTTATTCAATGAGGAGGGAGAAAGTGTGCCCCTGGTGTTGCAAACGCTCTTATTGACTGAGCGAGCACGAAGCATCTTCGTTTCAGCTTGTACAATAATGCTTTCGTATGTCTGTCCGGATGTCCGGCTGTTTTCCTCTATGGGTCGTATTGCTCGTGGAATATTGTAAGCAGGTATGATGCTATTAGATTTTATTTGTCGATTCAGTTTTTGGAATATTTTCAAAATGGCGGAGCCATGGGGGTTGAAATAAGGATTTTCTTTTAAGGTGCGTGGTGTAAATTTATTCAGTTTTAAGCTATGCAAAGACAGACTCGCGAGGTTTACACCTCACAGAGCGCCTAGTAATATATTATATACATTTGGTGTTTTTTCTCCCAAAATAATGTATATTTTTCCAATGGACGAAAGGAAAGTCCCAAACACACCAATCGAATTCAAGTGGGGAGAGTGACACGTGAATATATCTCGTAAAATCAAGATGGCGGATCAAATTCCAACGGCGCATGTGCAAATTTAACAAATGACACTCAAGGCCACACCCCTGACTTTCTCCATGCAGGTGTTAACCAATCAGATTGTCTTGATTCAGATGAACTGGTGTATGAAAGTGATTTATATAATAGTATCATGGTGTTGTTGAATCTTCGCCAGAATATTGATGGATTGGGTTCTTTTCGGTCATAGCAAGTTTTATGTGGTATTAGAACTTAAAAAAAAAGCTTTTATTTAGATTCCTTATACCTACACAGATTAATTAAAAAAAGTTAAAGTTATTTAAATATACAAAAAATAGCTAAGAAATGTATTTAATTTAATGTTATTGTTAGTAGATATTGTTTTTATATATTTTTTGTTAGTTTATTATTATTAGTATAAGGACCGCCAGAAGCGGTAAAAGCCTCCTCCAAGTTTTTCCATTCCTGTCTGTGTCTGGCAATTATTGTCCATAGTTTCCCAGCGACGCATACTATGTCATCATGCCATCTTTTAAAAGGTCTAGGTATTAGAACTTGTGGGATAATAATGTAGTATTATTCTTAATTAGGTACCATAGTTTAAGTAATTAACTGTAACGATCTCAAAAATAGATTCGTCTTTTCAATGAGATTAAAAACTTGTGCTGAAGCCATTGAGCAATTATTACTACGTATAGAGAAGTCGCCACACATCACAACTGTGTTCCGTTCAAGTGAAGCCATCCGGCCACACTTGTTGTTGTAGAACGATGAATGAAACGCATAAGCGGTGTTTGCGAGAAAAAGACTCCTAAAACCGTTCTCTCTGCTTAGACGACTAATTTATTGATTCAGCGCTAAAGAGAGCTTTAATTTCAGTTACTGCAACGGGCTTACTGTTAGAAACTGAGAAGTCTTTTACCATTAAGAAATAATAAATCGATGATTGTCACACAACATATTAATTGCCTTCTTCATTATTTTTTCTTTTTTTACTACCTATGTAAGTGCAAGTTATTGTGGTGTGTTGTTTGTAGCTTTATGTATGGCTTGAAATAAAATAATAACAAGTTTACATTTCAAATTCTACTCGTTTAATCAACCACACCTCTTCCGTTTTGCAAATCTAAATGTATTTCTGTTTTATGAATAGTTGGACGGATTTGTGTTATCATAATGAATAAATTTTTCCTTATTTTAACTAATCTATGTTTTCAGTAGAAATGTTGTCATTCACATGCTTGTTCAGTGACGTCACCTGTGGACGTCACTAATCAAAGTCCGCGATTTTGAACTAACTAGCTGTCCCCCTCGGTTCCAGCCACGCTTTCAGGATATAACCTATAGCACACAGGGATTCTGTAGCTTCCTACCAGCATTGGCGTGGGTACGGCCCACCCCAGAATTGTCTGATGCCCACCCCAGAATTTTAGGTTTGTATCAGTATCAACATTGGCCATTGTTTTATTGGCCAGGCCCCTCTGGAAAGTAATTCTAGATACGCCATATCTATCAGTGAAAGAAGATGATTACCCTTCACCATCGAACAATTAACCCAAAGAAGCGCAATGACGTTCAATGCGCTCCGATTGGCTTAGTCAAGGACACGTGCACTCTGATTGGCCAAGTCAAGGACACGATGCAGTGATTGGTCCTTACTATTCAAAATCAGTGACAAATCACTGACTAGTTGCGGAATTTGATAGTTCAGTATTACTACTCAAAAGGGATGTTTCCTCGATGCCCTTCAGATACACACAGTATGTTTTCTCAAGCTTATCGTACCTTCCTCACGGCATCTTCATTACCATTGAGTTATCATCATATTTAGAGAAGTAGAGCATATAGTTTATTCGCTCAAAGAGCAGCTCGACTGGAGAATACCACAGCCAAATAACTTTATTTTGTGTTCCTGTGGGAAAGTCAGGTCGCCAGAGCTCATAGGGGAGGGAGGAAGAGTCGGTAATGCGTGAGAGATGCCTCATGTGTTACAAGCGTTATGGCTTTGGTAACCGCTTACCATCAGGCGGGCCGTATGCTTGTTTACCAACTTCGTGGATTTAAAAGAAAACATCACATCAGTTCCTTACGGATGTTTTAATTCCTGGAAAGTCTTGCGTCGCGAATTTGTACGTAAATCTACATTACAATTGAAGGAATTCTGTACTGCATACTGTTCAGCAGGATGAATGTTCAAGACATTGGGATACATCTCAAAAATGATATGTATCTCCATACATTCGTATTTTTAACCGACTTCAAAAAAAGGAGGAGGTTCTCAATTCGGTTGTTTTTTTTTTTTTTTATGTTTGTTACCTCATAACTCCGTCATTTATGAACCGAATTGGAAAATTATTTTCCAATTTGTCTGAAAGGGTACACTTCCTGTTTGGTCCCATTGTCATCAGATCAGGATTTGATTACTTCTTCGTGTACTTTGAAGTCGGTTTAAGATTTTTGTAAAACAGTCCAATTATTTTTAGTATTAAGTAATTTGTGTGACATCAATCATTTAGTTCCGGTACACACCTCCATTCTAATTTCTGACATCATTGCGAATTTTTAATGTAACTCCTTATCTTAATGATAAACTTGGCGCCGGTTAAACGATTATACCGAAATATTTATTCGATGATTCATAATTTGTAATATCTTAATTCTGACATTGTTTATCTAACTTGAATTAAGGTGAGGGCACATCTTTGCTTCCGATTGAAACGTGCGTATTTTTGAGTACTTTGGAATAATTTGATTATAATTTTTAATCAAATGTATCGCTAACTTGCATTAAACTGCAGTTCAAAATCCTGATCAATGGAGTAAAAAAATGCATAACACTTGGCATAAGATTATTAAATATTCTTTCAAGGCGGATATAAAAAACTTTATTGGTTAACGTCAGGTTAAGTTCGTAACGTATCGTAGCATTGTTATTGTCTGCAACTACCTTTATAGCCACACCCAATTTTAAAGGCAGTTCATTAAGGTGTTCGCAAATCCCAGTATTTCTCTTTTGCCTGACTTGTCAATGAACGGTAAAAATCACTGACCCTGATTTTTTCATTCTCTCTACAAGGCATTGATATTGAGTAAGTAATGGCCAGGATATAGTAACAATGAACCATTATAGGTCGAAAGGAAATATACCTCGGCTATTCTAAATAGCTATCAGGAAGATAGGTACCTTATTGACTGGTTTATTTATCCTATGCTACTTGTACTAACTTCGTCGCATAATAAAGATGAGCAAATGCATGCGCTGATCGATCAATCGCACGACCAGTCCGTCAGGCCATTAGCTGCTACTCCTGAGAGTACTGTACTAAACTAACCGATAGTATTTGGCTCCTGGCTGTTACTGTGCCATTTCTAATTATCGTAAATAAGCAGTCAGCTACTGGACCCCGTGGAAACCAGGGCTTATACATTTCAGAAATCTTTGAGCATTGGAGGAAGTAACACGTCTTGTAAAATTGTCTTGTCTAGAGAGAAGCAAGGAAGAGTACGGACAACCTGATGATAAGATAACCTATGGACGCTTGCAATACCAGAGGCATCACTTGCGCGTTTCCGACCTTACAAAAATTCTTAAAACCCATTTTGAAGAACCTCTGCTGTGCTCCCTTGGGAACACCACGGCGGAGCTCATCCATCAATAGCGAGAGTTGCGATGAAGGTAGCCGTGGTAACAAATCTTCAGAACACTGTCCATTGTACATGCAGTAGATCACCCATAAGGAGGCTCATAAGTCTCTCCTCAGACTATGGGGCTCTTAACCGCTTGTGAGATCGGGATCGTCGACAATTCTAATTGCACGACGCTGTGCCTAAAATCTCTAAAGGAAGTCTCGTGGTGTAGCATGATTTGCTGTTCTTAATCGATTGGCAAAGTTAAGCTACCGTGGTGGTCAAATCAAATCAAATCAAAAAGTTTTTTATTCAATTTAGGCCCTGGTAAGGCACTTATGAACGTTAAATTGGTACATACAGTTGAATTTACCACCAGTTCGAAATACACTTAAACTGAGATTTTTTTTATTTTTTCAGTCGTGGAAGATCTTTTCATATTACACTTTTTTTTTCCAAATACACCAAATATACAATACCTGGTCGGTACCTGGATGGGTGAACGTGTATTGGTATTTCAAATCGAGCGTTTCCGTGCTTCGGAAGGCACGATAACCCGATGGTCCCGGTTATCAAATAATTGTGATAGTCGTTAAGCTAGTTGGACGCCTCCTAGGCGGCTTGAAGGTTGACCACTAGCCTACCTCCACCGATCCGTAGTGGGAATGCGTGGTGGAGTACCTGCCCATTCCCTTTCATTCTAACTTGTGAAAGGAGGCCTGTGCTTAGCAGTGAGACATTATAGGCTGATGATGATGTTCCAAAGATCACCCAAATTCGTATAGCCATTACTGCATGATTAACTAAATAACATACAAACAAACACATTATCTTGCCAGTGCTTCTTAATGTCTTCTGAACCAGTTATAACTCTTTTTTACTTAAACTTTTTAATATGTCTACTTCCATCAGCGCCAGAGACTGATTAGTTATGACAAGCTTTTATATATCTTCTCCTGCAGTGTAAATTTCGTTACAATTATTAATTCTTTCACTGAAAGCCTCACGAATGTTCACAACTTGCTTGTATCATGAGACTAATGTTATTTGCCTTGACACTGCTGTTTACAAAAGACCAAAGGTCTGTCAATGATTTTAAGAAGCTTACGTCAACGTTGACAACGTTCACAAGGTGAGTAAATTCACAGAAGTAATAAAATTCAATCAATTAGTAGTTACTTTGTATTACAGAGTAATGAAGCGTTGAAAGTGACAAATTAGTATGTAATTAATGTCGAATGATGTAATCTTTTATGTATGAAATCTTTTTATTCAAGGATTATTGTCATTTTTAACCGACTTCAAAAAAAGGAGGAGGTTCTCAATCTGTTGTTTTTAGGGTTCCGTAGCCAAATGGCAAAAAACGGAACCCTTATAGATTCGTCATGTCTGTCTGTCTGTCTGTCTGTCTGTCTGTCTGTCTGTCTGTCTGTCTGTCTGTCTGTCCGTGTATGTCACAGCCATTTATTTCCGAAACTATAAGAACTATAATGTTGAAACTTGGTAAGTAGATGTATTCTGTGAACCGAATTAAGATTTTTACACAAAAATAGAAAAAAAACAATAAATTTTGGGGGTTCCCCATACTTAGAACTGAAACTCAAATTTTTTTTTTTCATCAAACCCATAAGTGTGGGTTGTCTATGGATAGGTCTTCAAAAATGATATTGAGGTTTCTAATATCATTTTTAGGGTTCCGTAGCCAAATGGCAAAAAACGGAACCCTTATAGATTCGTCATGTCTGTCTGTCTGTCTGTCTGTCTGTCTGTCTGTCTGTCTGTCTGTCTGTCCGTGTATGTCACAGCCATTTATTTCCGAAACTATAAGAACTATAATGTTGAAACTTGGTAAGTAGATGTATTCTGTGAACCGCATTAAGATTTTTACACAAAAATAGAAAAAAAACAATAAATTTTGGGGGTTCCCCATACTTAGAACTGAAACTCAAATTTTTTTTTTTCATCAAACCCATAAGTGTGGGGTGTCTATGGATAGGTCTTCAAAAATGATATTGAGGTTTCTAATATCATTTTTTTCTAAACTGAATAGTTTTCGCGAGAGACACTTCCAAAGTGGTAAAATGTGTGTCCCCTGTAACTTCTAAAATAAGAGAATGATAAATCTATAAAAAAATATATGATGTACATTACGGTGCAAACTTCCACTGAAAATTGGTTTGAACGAGATCTAGTAAGTAGTTTTTTTTTAATAGGTCATAAATTGAAATTAATATCAAATACTCAGGTCTATACTACCATTTACTTATATACCTACAGGTTTGTACGGAACCCTCGGTGCGCGAGTCTGACTCGCACTTGGCCGGTTTTTTTCTAAACTGAATAGTTTGCGCGAGAGACACTTCCAAAGTGGTAAAATGTGTGTCCCCCCCCCTGTAACTTCTAAAATAAGAGAATGATAAATCTATAAAAAATATATGATGTACATTACGGTGCAAACTTCCACTGAAAATTGGTTTGAACGAGATCTAGTAAGTAGTTTTTTTTTAATAGGTCATAAATTGAAATTAATATCAAATACTCAGGTCTATACTACCATTTACTTATATACCTACAGGTTTGTACGGAACCCTCGGTGCGCGAGTCTGACTCGCACTTGGCCGGTTTTTTTTATGTTTGTTACCTCCTAACTCCGTCATTTATCAACCGATTTGGAAAATTCTTTTTGTATGGAAGGGTACATGGGTATTTGATTACTTCTTAGTGTACTTTGAAGTCGGTTTAAGTTTTTTGTAAAAAAGGAGGAGGTTCTCCATCTGTTGTTTTTTTTTTTTATGCTTGTTACCTCCTAACTCCGTCATTTATCAACCGATTTGGAAAATTCTTTTTGTCTGGAAGGGTACAAGGGTATTTGATTACTTCTTAGTGTACTTTGAAGTCGGTTTAAGTTTTTTGTAAAACAGTCCTATTATGAATAAACGAATGAGCTGATGTCGAGAATATTATACGTTTTGGCCAGTGTTAAGTTTAGTAGATTTTTAATATTAAAGATCCAACAAAAACACTGCAAGTTCAGTTCGACAGGGAAATCTAACGATAATCGATATATGACATAATTCGCGGAAAATCAATTTACACAACATAAATATTTCATTTCAATCCTGACCTAATTGTTTTTGACGTTTCATTAATTATTTTGGCGAAACCATTAAGTTCACGTCACAGTTTATAAATTAGTAAACTTGTACCGAATTTCGTTTGCACAAAATTAATTAATTGTAACCATTAATCAATCGAACTGGGAATCGATTGCTTATTGATTACTTGGGTAAATAACATCAATTCCGTTTTTCTATCATAGTCTATGGACGGAAACACCTTGTCTATGGTTTTAATTTTATAAATATACACAAAATATCATCATAATTTTTCTTCGCGACTTTAATTATGATTTCATCATCATCAGCCTATAATGTCCCACTGCTGAGCACAGCAGGCCTCCTGCACATAAATGAGGGTGAAAGGGACTGGGCGATACTCCACCACGCGTGCCCACTGCGGATTGGTGGAGGTAGGCTAGGGTCAACCTACTGTTGGAATTTTTCAAGCCGCCTAGGAAGCATCCAACTTACCTTAGCTTAACGACTATCACAATTAAGTGATAACCGGGACCAACGACTTTACGTGCTTTTCGAAGCACGGAAACGCTGATTTGAAAAACTAGGCGGTCATCCATCCAGGTACCGACCACGACAGACGTAGCTTAACTTTGCCGATCGATTAAGAACGGCTAATCATGCTACACCACGAGCGCTTCTTAACTAATTATGATTTACTGAGTGCCAATCATAATACAATGACCGTAGTCATTATAATGTTTTACTGTATGTATGTAATAAGCTAATACGAACCTATTTACTGGAGCACAAGGTTCAAACTAAACTAAAAAAAACTTTTCACCATTTTAGCGGATCTAACTACGTAGATATTCGAAATACAAAATCCATCCAAATTCTTAATTTAAAAGCAATAAAATTAAATCGTTCTTGGACAACCTTTATGCCCATGCATAGTAATCTTGATAATACTCAAAGCCATCGATTGGCATAATGGTGACGTTCTACGTCATCTGCAACGCTATTGGCTGATGTAATAAACGACACGTCACGAATTTCCATTCTTGATTTATGATTGGTTGACGGACTAATGAATTATTTAATGGTTCTCGTTAAATTTGTGTCGCCGATTTAATGTACATTTATCTCGCATAGAAAAACGTTAGGTATTTATTTCAATGTTGTTATACTTTAATTATGTTATCACTTTATAAATCTTTGTACAATAAATTGGTAAAAATAATTGAGTTAAATTGCATTTATAATGAAAAATACCATTCGGGGGAGAATGGTATTCTTAACTCCGTAGTAGTTCATCAATCGAAAAATCTGATTAACTACAGATGATAGAAATATATATATAGCGAAATAAAAAGATGTGTCTAACTAGTAGAGTATTTAAGAAATCATCAAAATTCCTTCACTGTCCGTACCGTGAAGGAATTTTGATGATTACTATCCTATATATATCCGATTTTATATCCCAATACGAAGAGCCTCCAATATCTGAAAGCGGAGTAAATTGGTAGGTTGGAATCCTTGGTAAGTGAGTCAGGCTCACACTTGGTCATCGCATAAATCGAATAGTGTTATGTTTAACCACAATTTCACTAGCATCTGATGATACTGAGTATGGTGGTAAGCGAACAGAGCCTGTGGCTCTACCGCGTAACTTTGGTGGTAATCGTAACGAACACCATTAATTATTTCATCCAATGACGCGCACGCGGTATGACGCGACGATGACCATTCGTGGGCCCTGATTGGATGAAATTCAGTAATGGTGTTCGTTACGATTACCACCAAAGTTACGCGATAGAGCCCCTGTTCCCGAATCTCGAATTCTCAAGTGCAATTGTCGGAACAACGATAAGGTGCTCGCTGCTCGACGACAGTTTTTCAATTTGATTAATCCATAAAATCTTTATAACATGTTACAACACACCATAATGACCCCTGATTAGATTTCCTTAATTGGTTATAACCTAATTTGGGTCACCGTAGGTCTATAATTATGTTTGACATCTGTTTTATTAGATATCGAAGATTTATGAATCATAAAAAAATGTGTCGATCAGAAATCTGAACACGCTGTGACTTAATGCATTATAATTCTGGTCACTCAACTAGCTCCACCCTGTGGTTTCACCCGCGTTCTCGGGATGAAAGGTGGGTTTCACGAAGGAAGTCGTCCACTAACGAAGAGATTTTTAAATATGACATACGGAACAGGACGTGGTCTTTTACTGCTGGCCGAATAAATAAGCTCAGAGTCACTCAGCGAGCTATGGAACGAGCTATGTTCGGAATCTCTCTACGTGACAGGGTCCGAAACGATGACATTCGTAGGAGAACGAAAACTATCGATATAGCTCGTAGAGTTAGTAAGCTGAAGTGAAGCCAAATCGCTCGAAGAACTGATAGCCGATGGGGAAGGAAGGTTTTCTCATAGCGACCACGTACTGGAAAGCGCCGTGCGGGTCCACCACCCACCAGGTGGACCGACGATCTGGTCAAAATCGCTGGGCGAAAATCGGGGTTGGGGAGTCCTATGTTCAGCAGAGGACATCACTAGGCTGATCCCTTAAATATCAAAATCAATAAATCATTATTCAGTTTAGACCTGGCACTTATGAACGTTTACAGTTGACTCAATCCCACTGATTCGGAACTGAGAATACTTCGACCAAGAAGAATCAGCAAGGCATTTTTCATATTTCAATTTTTTAAAGATTTCTTTAAAGGGACAAAATAGAGGCTCAAAATGGCGCGATGGCGGGCGGAAAGCTATTTTTATATAAAAGATGTTTAGTGGTAGAGCCTCAGCCTGGCCAATTAGTAACTAGTTACAGATATCTACTTTACTGTGCGATCTGTCTCGGAGACTTGAGCCCAGCGAGCGTATCTCGTCTGAATGGCGCCTGATTTTTACATATGAACAGATATTTTAATTAAAAGATTTATTTTAAGCGTTAAGTTTTTAAGACATCGGATAATGTCAATTAATCTTTCTCGTCTTGTAACAATTGTTATCTTTTTCGATAAATCTGGATTTAGACGGTGTGGCGGTGTGTGACTAAACACATATTTAGGAGTTCCGAAACAAAAAGGTAAACAATATTTTTTTTTGGTTTCTGTGCAAAAGGAGCCGAAATGTGGGACCAAAATTTCAAAGTGGATCATTCCAAAACAAGATTTTATTTTCTTTTATGTTGCATAGGTTTTGAATTATGATGAAAAATGATAAAAATACCCATTCTCCATTATCTGCATAACTCCGGTGTTCGCAAATGCATTAATTGGAAATGATTACAGTAGGTACATTGATGTAAATATTACAGGAAAAATAGTTTCCAGTTTTTTCGAAATCTACAAAATTCCTTCACAAACAAATTTTGCTATGCGGTTCGATGTTTTTCTACAGCCCAAACCAAAAAAATATACGTCTGAGGAAGGTCGGAACCCTGGGTGCTTGAGTCAGACTCAGACCCAATGAGGCATAAAACATCAAACGACCTACTTTCCTCAACAAATTACTTGTCCCGACCCAGTCACGGTCGAGTAAAGGCAACTAAATTCCCAAATGTACACGTTTCTCGGCACAAGCGGCCGGACAGATATATGAGGGCGGAACATAGACCGACAAGATAAAGGAGTGGTCTCTATTTCAGAACGCGTCCAATGTACGCATACGCACTGGGGTGATTACAGGCTGCGATTTTATTTAGAGCGCCCGTTATTTGAGGAGTTGAAAAAATGATTTTCTAAAAACTTAGATTCGCTTCCTTAATGCGTCAAGATTATGTATTAATAAATATCCTGGGTCATTCTTCGCACCCGGCCATCTGATGTAAGTACTATGGAAAGCAGATAATCGATATGCTACTTGTAAATATATAATTACATCCAGACTTGAATTGGAATTAATATGTCAATGTTTGTCCTTGATGGAAATTAAATCCATAGCATATAGTGTGCAGTCAAGGTCTCCAATCTAAAGAGAAAAGTCAGAGGGCGTATATGGCCCTTCACTACACAATCCAACCTCCATCAAATTAGCTTGCACTTAAAAAAAACAATGAATAAAAGTCATAGAAACATCAATGAATAAAAATTCTGCGTGATTCCATAGAACGTGCAACTGCGTCATCTTTCCACCCCAGTGCGTACACGCTGTGAACAACGTAACACATTTGGTTAGCGAATATCGATCTGGTGCGCCATAAAGCATCAAGTTCGTTACGATCATGTCTACGCTTGTTTTATTGTCAACACCGTCTATATATTGATGTACTGTTATAAATGTCTATATTTACACTGGGTTGCTTTACTGGACATACTGTTCTAACGGGATGAACTAGGGATATAGCTAAGCTGCATATATTTTGACTATGGTGTGTAGAGTTTGTGAAGTAAGGGCTTGTAGAGTTAGGGCGTGTAGAGTTATAAGCTCTACATGACTATATGATAATTGGCTGTACATGAGATCTGATATCTTTTTGACACTGCGAGCCATATGGTTTCGTCTTGGCATTATACATGAAAATGTTTTTGGTGGGATCCTCAATTTCTATCGTCAGCTCACGATAAAAATTATATGGGACCAGCTCGGGATCTACCTTGAGACAGTATCGCATAAGCCGTTTCCGCGTAATCGGAGAACATACAAAGAAAATATATACATACAGTCGAACATAGAACCTCCTTTCTTTAAGTCGGTTAAAAAAGTAAATTGAGCCATATGCACCAGTTCCTTTACCAATTTTCGTTAGTTTAGTCTAGGAAAGTCCAATGATATCTACTTGGATTTTACGATTCAATTGTCAGCAGGATACGGCAGGATCAGTGAATTGATTTTGGTGATCAGTAAACTGCTACTTCGATCAAACAAATAACTATTTCTTATTATTCAACTAAACCTTTATTGAAACCGACTTACAATATTAAACTATCGAAATAGAATTACTTGACTGGTCCACTTGCCTAATCCCCACATCCTGAGGCATTCCACGATAATGGTGGAGACACTAACATTACATTTGAATAGTGCTCAGACGACCTTGTTTTATCAGCATGAATCTTAACATGACATTATCTGGTGGTTATTAGCATTTTGCAAAACACGCAGTGAAGGCGATACGATGCGAGTGTAAAGCGATTTCTTTATAGCCCTTTTATGATCTTTCAGCTCCC
Source organism: Achlya flavicornis (assembly GCA_947623365.1). NCBI lineage: Eukaryota > Metazoa > Arthropoda > Insecta > Lepidoptera > Drepanidae > Achlya > Achlya flavicornis. The sequence goes on from OX392481.1 coordinate 13,305,613, forward strand.
TGTGGTTTCACCAGGGTACTCGTTCGTGATAATTATGGTTTTTTCGACCCAAAAACTATCTCAAAATCACGTCGACTCATTACTTCGTTGCTGCGTGTAAGTAAGACAAAGTCAAAGGCAACTTTAGCCCTAGTAGGGAACTTCAAAGGTCTGAAGTTACCACCACTTTGGAAGTCAGCCTTCAACTGAGAAGAACCGGCAAGAAAATCAGCAAAGTAACATTTTTTATATCTTTTTTTTTGGCAAATCTGACTAAATTGGCCACAACAACAACAAGCTAAAAAACATACTTTAGAATTAATAGTAATTTGCAGGAATTTAGTATCTATAGGGATAATCTTCATTCTGTCAACTCCCGGGTTGCCGAGCCGGGCGATATGGGTTTCAAGGCTGCAGCGGTTGTTTAGGCTTTTCACCCAGTAGTCTAAACCTAGGTCCCCGCTAACAATGCGATAATAGTTTATGTGAAGGTGTCATCCAACGCGATGCGTAAAGTCACAGATAGAAGCAACGCACCTCAATACATTAGGAACTGAAGGTATATTTATGTTTGTTACGTACAGATTTTGATGAAAATTTACTTCAATATCATCTTCTTATATAAAATTCTACTGCACGTGTGTATGTCACTGAACTCCTCCTAAATGGCTGGACCGATTTGAATGTTTTTTTTGTATGCGTTTGGTTGGTGTCCTGGATGGTGGACAAATCAGCCCGGCAGAGGGCGCTGCAGTCGATAATATAACCTAGATATCATTCAAGTCGGTCCAGCCGTTTAGGAAGAGTTCAGTGACATTCACACGTACATACCCCCTTGATTCTACTGAGATTTCCTATAGTGGCCATCTCTACCAACCTCTCGGTCATAAAAGACGGCACACTATACCTGGCGGCAACCACTTACGAAGCGTCAGAGACCATCTGCGGTAGGTCACGCTGCCAGAGTAGTCGCCCCTGGTACTCTTGAGAAAATGTGAGTCACACCGGTACCATTCTGGAAAAATGGTAGTGATTTGTCCAGAATGGTACCGGAGCTGTTTAAAGTCGATACACACGTTCAGTAGAATTAACTCTCTGGATGGTTTAGATAGGGTAGGGTACCACGCGAACGAAGTCGCGCCGGGCAGCTAGTAGTATTATAATGTACGTATAGCTCGCGTTCTAGCTAGCACAGGATAACAGGCAGATAAATGCGTGTGGCGCCGCCTATACCCAGTTGCATTGATTAATGACTTATTATTAGTTTGTTTTATGTTGTCAGACCCTCCGAGCCGGCTAATGACTTTATTCAATTGCCTCCCGAGTAATGAGTTTAAATATTTGTGTTAAGTGAACATTCCTAAACTAATTACCGTATTAGTAATCGAGCTTACTATAACTGTTCTATAAACGGCTTGTTTTTGAAGTAAATGGGACTAAGAAATGCACAATATTACGCTATAATAGTTCTTCTTCTTCTTATTTTTAAGTTAGGGCTCATTTCTGCCAGTGTCGAGTTATATTATAGTTTCCGTCACAATAAATCACTTTCATATTATAGTCCTCAGTCAGTCACCGTCCATAAAAGTCATGTTTTACTACAATGGTGGTCATTGTACTAAAACTCTTCACGGACTTTTTGAGACAACTTGAAAAGTCACGAATATCACGATACACATAATTCCTTTCACTTCACTGGTGCACATGGATGATCTTTTAGGGTAAAATACCAAAAAAATACACAATAACACTAAAAATACACAAATTTACGAAAATAAAAATAAAAACGCAACTTCACTTTGCATTTCCCGACAAAAAGTCGCTGTAATAGTTGATATTGTTAGTTTAGTTCATAGTTTCAGTATGTCACTTATTTTTGTCAGTGTCGAGTTAAAAGTTATGTTTATTTACACAGTCATTGTCCCACCAAATCAGATTTCAGTAAAATGGTTCTTTTTTATGTTAAGTGGGCTTACGTTTGACCTTCGACTGACCCCATGAGGAGTTATGACTTATGACGAGGCCGAGGATGTAGCACGCTTACCCAGAAAAAGCCTATTCACTCTGGCCTTGAATACATTTAGGTTGTAGGTGTCGGTAAACACAGACCCGGACACCTATAACCTAGTACCTTTTTAATAATCTTTAAAGCCTGCACACTAACAACTCACCAAGTTATCACCGCAATCGGATGAATGGGACCTATTAGGAACCCATACGTTACAAGCAGACGAGAACGTTTATTTTTACAAGCTTGTATTTAGTTTCACCTGTCTGGTGTCTGTAATCGAATCTTGCGATTTAAATTCGACCCACATCCTAGTGTCCGATTGAGCTATTTATTTAGTATATTGGATGACTACTCACAAGTACGTAGACAACAAAAAGTACAGTCACCATAAAAAGCTTATATTCAAAATGGAATGTTTAATAATAAATTGTTTAAATTTTGCATTGATATAGATTTTAGTTTGCGCTTTATGTGAGTAAACAAACGTAATATAAAATGTAGTATTAAGATAAGGATCTTCACACTTCATTGTACATTAATATTTATTCCAGTATACCTACTATTTACCAATGTCGCGTAAGAGGTAAATAATCGATTAGTATGCTCTAACATGTAATCGACTATAATTGCAACCCGGTTATGCGCAGGGTTTATTTGTTTCATGTGTACGGTATGACGCGTGTGTGTCATTAAATTTGATGGATTATTAAATATTCGATGCATTTAGCACAACGACGCGCGATATTGTAATACCGAAAACGGTCTCATGACCGGTCACGTCTGCCGAAGAACCGATGGTCGATGAAAACGAGTCTTAGTGTGGAGACCGAGTCTTGGCAAACGTACAATGGACTGAAGACCAGGGCTGGATACGGGTGGCAAGAAATAGGAAGGAGTGGCGCGCTCTGGGAGAGGCCTATGTACATCAGTGGACTGATGAAGGCGGAGATAGGTAGGCAATTTATTAAGAGAGGTAGAGCGTAGCGCTTATTCGCTCAAAGAGCAGCATAACTGGGGAAATACCTCCACCTTACAGAATAACCCAGCTAAATAACTTAATGTTATGTTCCTGCGCGTGAGTAATGCTTCGTGTGTTCCGCGTCCATATGGCTACGGTAACCGCATATCATCAGGCGGGTTAGCCGACTTTGTCATAAAAAAGTCTAATATCACCTCATCAATTAAACTGTATAAGGAAGACCAAAACTTAGAGGTCAAAGTTAACTCATAATACTGATAATAAATATTTAATTGAAGCTGCGCGGTGCGAGACTGCTTTCAAAATCACGCTACAAAGTGCGCTAAAGTCGATAACCATCGTATTAAATAACTTATTCATTACATTACGCAGTCAATGGGGTAACAAAGTATGTATTATAATAGTTACTTATATATTATTAAACTATACAATTTAAGCCTGTAATAGGTAGTAAATGTACTCATTTAACTGCAATCTAAATTTTATTACTGGTTATAGTTTATAGTACGCTCTGAGCGTGTTGCGAGTTTGTTAGTAAATATTAATGTCATAGCCGGGGAAAATAGGGTCAAATATCGAATATTATGGCCAACGTTCGTGTGTTTTCCGGCCCTTTAGGCACATGTGCCACTGCCGGCGGTGAAGCGACTAACGACCGACAAATACCCTGATCACACAGTGTGATAGCGGTTCAGTATTACAGGATCACTTCCTATTAGCCACTAATCACTGTTGAAATTTAAAACGGAACGAAATATTATTTTATTACTTTTTACTAATTCGAAATCGCTCCTGTGAATCGCTCATTAAAAAACTACATACTGGCCACGTACACACGGCTACCGATCAAGCTATACATTTCTAGTATAAGCTGACCTCCCATAGTACGGAAATCCTATACAATGCGAGATCAGCTTATACTGGAAATGTATAGCTTGATCTGTAGCCGTGTGTACAATACGCACATCCCCAGTGTCAACTAATGATACTTCAAACTGAAGAAATTGACAATACATATTGCGTTACACCAACAATGCAACTTTAATAATATAACCTAGATTCCCACTGCAGCGCCATCTGCCGGGCTGATTTGTGAATCTAATGTGATGGTTGAGATATATGGTAGGGTAGGAGAGTAGGGTAGGAGAGTAGGGTAGGGTGCGGTAGGGTAGGGTACGGTAGGGTAGGGTAGTGTAGGGTGGGGTAGGGTAGGGTAGGGTAGCACCACGCGAACGAAGTCGCGCCGGGCAGCTAGTTGTATTATAAAGCATAGAAGGTTAACCGTAGGTTGACGTTATTTTCCAGCTAGATGACACAGACAAATCCTATCGCATGGAATGTGCAACTGTGGTGCCACCAAGCAAAACAATCACACATATCCCAGTGAGAATCAACAGATTGGTAAGAGGTCACGCTGATCGAAATATCGCTACTCATCGGTGGGACAGTTGCTTTACGGAATTCATAGGCTAATACGAAAAACATTAACCGACGGTAACCTCGAACATAAAAAAACATAAGTTGCATTTATTAGCTAAATCAACCATGGATAGAATTTTAAAACTGAGTTATTTATAGACAGGTTTAATCTATTCTATACTATAAAGAAAGAGTACGAATTTTGTGAGTTTGTAGGTAAGTATAATCTCGGGATCTACTGATCCGATTCTGAAAATTCTTTCACTGCAAGGGAGCTACATTGCCCACGAGTGATATAGGCAAATCATCTAAAAATACTGGTCAAACTGCGGGGGACAGGTAGTTTTATATAAACCTATGCTCTCAAGTTACACTAAAACGGTCACTGCGCAGCTCCCTTTTATTGCGCAATGATAAATCTAAACACTTCTGTAAGAACCCCTCAAGTTGTGAAAATTTCATCAAAATATCGTAAAGTGGTTCTTGTTTTATAAGCACACTACCTAATACATAAATACAACACAAGGAGACAGTTTTTAACCGACTTCAAAAAAAGGAGGAGGTTCTCAATTCGGTTGTATTTTTTTTTTTTTTTTATGTTTGTTACCTCATAACCCCGTCATTTATGAACCGATTTGGAAAATATTTTTTTTGTCTGGAAGGGTACACTTCCCGTTTGGTCCCATTGTTATCAGATCACGATTTGATTACTTCTTAGTGTACTTTGAAGTCAGTCTAAGTTTTTTGTAAAACAGTCTAATTATTACGATATGTGAAGTGATAAGGATTATAGATAGAGATATAGATTTAAATCGATTTAGATTTATTAGTTGCAAGCAATCTATAAAATTGCTTGACAGCGATTTGTAGCGAATTGAAAGAAATCCTACTTACAATCCAATCAAAACAGTCAGGAATCGCAAATGATAAACTAGTAATTAATATCGCAAGTATTTTCCAATTGAAGTTATAAATGCTAATTAATCGATTATTCATAGATAGGACACGATCAATGCGCACACCGTGATCGAATGATAAGACGTCTATCGATTCATAAACGATATAATATGTGCGCGGGCGCCGCTCTGCGTGTTCTTGTGACGCCGGCGCCTGGTAGCGAACTGCTTAGTGGTTATCGCGATTAGTAGGGACTTACATTTTTGCATTTTTTATGAAGAGGTTATAAAATTGTGTTGTCTAAAGAAATAAATGGATGGAATGAAGGAAAGGAAGATGCTAATGGTGTTTCATAGTAAAATTTCGTCTCGTCTAAGTTTAAGTGTGTGTACACTTTAACTTAGACGGCTTTTGTATAAATATTATTTTGTCTTAGTTTTTCATTTGTGCGGATTATTCAGTTTAAGAGCAGTCAATCCGCCATACTTTTCATACAAAAGCTTTGTACTGTAAGATTTTTTCACAAGGAGTATACTCCTGGAACAAGTTTTATGATATGCGAAATCATTAATGACGACTTAGCGAAGCGGCCGCGAGTGAATTTACCCGACTGATAACCGACTGACTGCTCTGATGGTGTCTCTCTTTTTTTTTGCAGTCAAACATTACGTTGGATGAAAGTACAAGCTTTTTTGCTATGCTTGCGTTGGAGTTGCGTTGGCCATGAAGGGCCCTTAGGCACTAGGCGGTCACCCATCCAGGTACCGACCACGACGGTGGTAGCTTAAATTGCCGATCGATTAAGAACGGTTTATCAAGCTACACCACAAGCGCTTGCTGAGAATAGCCGGCAATAAACTCGGCAATTACTCATCAAAGCAAGCCAAGAAAGCATTCAAATTCTACATGAAACTATCTGATTAGTGTAGCTGCCAGAATACATCATTTAAGGGTGTTAGCCATCCAGGTGGGTACTGTAAAGTACCCTAACACAGTGCTATAGATTCCTCTCGATATTTTTCTTTACTGAAAACTCAAGCTCAAGCAATGATTATCATCAATATTTATCGAGGCTTCCGGGACCAGCGGGCGGAGAGCTTTTTCTGCTAACGAATTAGCTCGAGAATGTTTTTTGCCTTGTGATACCAATCATTTGGTTCACAATACTCTATGATTCAGCTTGTATATTAACATTTTCCTTACTGTCCTTAGCTGATTATTCACCATGATATTATGACGTGAATATTATACGTTTATCGTGGGGTAATCCATTCATATTCAATCACTGCTAATGACCATCATTAATTATCATAGAGACACGTGTAATAACACTTTATGAATAGTCATATCCGTTTCAATTTTGAATTATTTATGCTGCGTTTGAGTTTATGATTATGAGACAATATCCTATTTTGTAATGTATGATAGTTCCGATTCTTACAAGATTTTTAAGTTCAGATGTGTTGTCTTGTATTTGTGTCTATTTCTTATTTGTAGTTGCCACGATTTCGTTGTTTTAAAGACCGTATGAAGTTGCTAAGCGTGTTGATTTAAAATGATTCGTCAAAAAGATGTTTCGTCCTTATTTAAGTCCTTATTTTTAGAGCAGCTTCTGCACTATATTCTGTTATGGGCAACTTTTTGTATCTGCACTATACTGCAATCAATTATAACTTAGATTGCGGTCTGGCCTGCGCTTTATTCTATTTTAATTGATCAATATAACATTTGTGGCCCTAGCTCTTCCCTTTCCTTGCTTCATTTCTATCTATCTTGGCGAGATATAGTTTCTCTTCTATTCCCTACATTCCAGGCCATTGGGTTTCAAGCTGCACCTTTCCAATGTAATTTCTAACCAATCATTCAGTAACTTGGCGTGAAATTTAACAAATATTACTCTACCTAATAAATCAATACCAAAAACATACGAACAAAATAATAGAGTCGAAAATACTCAAAGAAAATTTCTATAACAACTAGTGACAACCTAATTAAATACAGTCTGTTGTTTATCAATTCCAACATAACAGACACCTAGCCGAAACCAATTGATCATACCCAATCGTACACATGGTAAACAATTTTAGTCCAGAGATACCATTAGCATTCTGGTTTCTATTAATCAGAGTAACATAAACTAGATAGCGTTTGTGAACGACCTTCTAAGGCTAAATCGTGACGTTTATTTTGCAAGTACGCGCATACCTGAATTGCTAAACGCGCTGAACGTCTAGTTTTGACCGAATAAAGTCATGATAAATCCCGAGGCGCTAATGAATGGTTTGACAAAGATGGTAGTACTTCAGAAATAAAATAATGGCTTCCAAACAGATATAATGTGTCATAAATAATTCGCTCTATTTGCCCTTGATTTAGAGAAGGTAGCAACAGAATCATAACTTGTGGGCCATGTGATAAAAGGAGAAAAAAAAATTGCCGTACTCTTCTTGATCCATGGAAGTAATAAATAGTAGTTAATAGTAATATTTTTTTTTTTATTTTAAATTGTTAATTGTATACCGTCGGTACTGCGTCACTGTATGTTCGTGATATCATGGACGTGGGCCTCGACTGAAAACCAGCGCGAGGGTTAGTTTTTCTTACTAACCTAAGCATATTGCTGAGTCGAGACCTATTCATGGCATCACGCAACATTGCATTTTTGTGTAGATTTTAATTGGTTGTTCTGTTTTTTTTTAATTCTTTTTTTTTTATTATGTAATGTTGTGTGTTGTCCTGAATAAATCATTTTTCTTTGTTTCTTATTCTTTCTTTCTTAGTTCATATACAACGTCGGTCAAAGGATGTCAACAGACACTAAAACTTAGCGCACGTCTGATTGGTCTGATGATGTATCTCAATAATAATAAGCGATGATAACTCAGTGGTAATCACATCCAATGCCTCGAAGTTCGCTATTTCAGTGATGGAAAACATCGTAAAGATATCATAGAATGGTGGTAGAGCAATCAATAGTATCCGCCAGCCTGGTTACTGCACTCATGTAAATAAATTGACACCAAGTATCTATCTATCTATCTATGTATTTCGGCAGTTGTATTTGAAAGCCAGTGTCAATTGTCCCAGTATTTCTAACTTCCATAGAAGACGATGACCAATATCATCAGGATCAGGTGGATCATTTATCTGCTTGTCAACCTATACTATCAATATTCCTATAACATCTTCAACTACATAGCAACTAGGGGAAAAGTACAGTTTTGTCAAGCCCCAGGTATGGCCATCAATTTTAAACCGCAACTAGAACTTGGATGTAGGTAAAGGTAGTCGTAACCTGAAATGATTTTCACGTGTCGACTATTAGCAGGCAACCAGATGTGTTGGTAGGAAGGTCAATGTCGATTGGCTTAGAGATAACCCGATAGATCCAGAGTTTGCCGGTGATATCGACCTGCTATCACGATGGATCGAAGTCATAGAGTTAGAAAAAACTAGGAATAGAGATTTCTATGATTACATCTAACTGATGGAAGAGACTGGGACGAAAAATTTTTGGATATTACGATTTCACAGTGATAAAGGATAATATGGTCGAAGATGAAACATGCAGGCATATTAATAAACATTCACTGAAATAATAGATTTTAGCCTGCCAAAAAACTTTGCTAGTATCTTGTATACTCATAAATAGCTAGAATAAAGAAACGGAGAATTTAGTTGATTGAAATGTAATTTTAGGTAAAATCTATGCATTATAATATTTATAAAATAAAGAAATGTAGCATCTAACTAAAGTGATTATTCTAGCTTCATTTATGGTCTAGGATTATGTTCTATTATTTAAACCTACCGACGATTAAGATTTAGTCTCGTCTAAAATTTCCTAGCTCTGCAAAACCTACCTTACACAACACGGAAGCGTCCATTTTACAACTTGTGGACAAGTGGCTTAGTGTATGATCATGACCCGGTCATACAATCCCGATACAGCCGGTGCGATCATTGGACACCCTGACCTTCACATGGTCAACTGGCAAGTCTGTTGACCCCGTCAGGGTTTGACGGAGTTCGACAGTTTGGTTAGTAAGTTAAAAGTTTCTGCTAGATAGACGTTTATCAAGGTATTGTGATTGGGGCCTTGCTGTCAGATATATGGTATTCAAGTTACTTGTTGATATTTTGAACTTTCTGGGACCTTTTTTTGGGTATATCTACCTAAAAACTGTGTAAAAAATCAATTAGTATTCTTGCTTAATATTGGAATAATTCACTAAGACTTCACCTTTCATCAAATACAGTTGTTTTATTATCTCGAGAGATGAGTATTCCATTTCTCTGCAAAATCATTAGTTTATAAACAGGTCTTAGAAGAATATATAGATTTTTAATCTAATTTGTTGAGTACATTACAGCATCTGTCCTTGAAGACATTAAATAATCCTTTCTAGTCTTTAGTCAGCTGAGATTTCAAATCTAACTCAGTTTATACTAGTCTCGCTAGTGTTGTCTGTCAGTCGATATCCTTTCGATAAACAAACTCATAATATTGGCAAATTGACAAGCTAATACTCACAATGGTAACGCGTATATCGATAGCATTTCGATTATTGTTTTAGCAATTGGCAACAATTCTACGAAAGATCTGTCTAGATTTACTGTAATGATGTCTTGATTATCTGTTTTGAGAATTCTTCTGATATAGATTTTCATTATATTCGTGTTGTGATAAAAGAGATCAATATAGTGAAAAATCAATTGGAATATATTTACTATCTCGCCAATTTCACTTTGAAATACACATGAAGATATTTTAAAATCATAAAACAAAGCATTTATTTAACATTATGTATTTGTAATTTGATTCTATTGACAAAACTGAGTCAAGTCTATAACCTAACTTCTCTTATTAGTAATTTTACGAAAACTATCGAATTTCATCATCGCAAAACTCTTACAAACGATCTATGGACATCTTGACAAAGTGGGTACGCGGTCTTTTCGTAACTTAGGTATACTCTATGCAAAACGAGCAGTATTTAACTCGAAGTTTCCAATTTTAGATCCTATTTCTACTACTTATAAGGTTAGAAATACATATAGAGTCTTGTTTATTAGTACTGACATTGAGAAGCCAAACTGAATAATCAGCATGAACATTATTAATGAATTTATTGGATATGAATTTAATTAATATCTATCTTTAAAAAAGGTTGTAAGGTTTTTTTTTGATTAAATACATCATTACTCTCGAGTTAAATAAATTACAATCAGTTTCTTTCGAATTATTTATTTTTTATAGAGCGAAAATCGTTTTTAGGGTTCCGTAGCCAAATGGCAAAAAACGGAACCCTTATAGATTCGTCATGTCTGTCTGTCTGTCTGTCCGTGTATGTCACAGCCATTTATTTCCGAAACTATAAGAACTATAATGTTGAAACTTGGTAAGTAGATGTATTCTGTGAACCGCATTAAGATTTTTACACAAAAATAGAAAAAAAAACAATAAATTTTGGGGGTTCCCCATACTTAGAACTGAATCTCAAATTTTTTTTTTTCATCAAACCCATAAGTGTGGGGTGTCTATGGATAGGTCTTCAAAAATGATATTGAGGTTTCTAATATCATTTTTTTCTAAACTGAATAGTTTGCGCGAGAGACACTTCCAAAGTGGTAAAATGTGTGTCCCCCCCCCCCTGTAACTTCTAAAATAAGAGAATGATAAATCTATAAAAAATATATGATGTACATTACGGTGCAAACTTCCACTGAAAATTGGTTTGAACGAGATCTAGTAAGTAGTTTTTTTTTAATAGGTCATAAATTGAAATTAATATCAAATACTCAGGTCTATACTACCATTTACTTATATACCTACAGGTTTGTACGGAACCCTCGGTGCGCGAGTCTGACTCGCACTTGGCCGGTTTTATTTTTAATTATCTATACTAATATTATAAAGAGGAAAGATTTGATTGTTTGTTTGCATTGAATAGGCTCCGAAAGTACTGAACCGATTTGAAAAATTCTTTCACTATTGGGAAGCTACACTATCCCCGGGTGACATAGGCTATATTATATTTTCAAAAAAATTAGGGATCCTTACTAAAACTCCAATAATGTAACCCAAGGTGTAAAAAAATTACCTAAAATATTCATTACATCGCGTGCGCTGCGAAAACCATTGATGATAGAATAAAATAATGTACTACGACTTTGCAGAACACATTATTATTTACAAAAAGTGTCGCGATACCATATGTCTAACTATTATAGTTATGCCACACATTTTTCTATTTTAAATTTTTTATTGAAATGCCGCCGCTAGAAATGGCTCTCTATTTGTATCTTGGTATTAATCCTTATCAAAATAAATTACTTCATATTCAAGACTGCTTCAATACCTTTATATAACTTTTTGAATTATTCAATTCGGACATACCATTCAAAAGATATCACGAGTTTAAAAATATAAGTATTAGCAGAAAAATCACGTCACGGGTACGGGCCGTACGGGAGGGAGTCAATCTCTTTGCGTGTGGCTCAGTGTTTGTAAAAAACGGCTTGACGGTAGGGTAGGGTAGGGTAGGGAAGGGGGAAGGGGGAAGGGAAGGGTAGGGTAGGGTAGGGTAGGGTAGGGTAGGGTAGGGTAGGGTAGGGTAGGGTAGGGTAGGGTAGGGTAGGGTAGGGTAGGGTAGGGTAGGGTAGGGTAGGGTAGGGTAGGGTAGGGTAGGGTAGGGTAGGGTAGGGTAGGGCAGGGCAGGGCAGGGCTGGGTAGGGCAGGGCAGGGCAGGGCAGGGCATGGCAGGATAGGGCAGGGCAGGGTAGGGTAGCACCACAGGGTAGGGTAGCACCACAGGGTAGGGTAGCACCACAGGATAGGGTAGCACCACGCGAACGAAGTCGCGCCGGGCAGCTAGTGTTTAATAAAAAAAGTTTCCGAAATCATTATTAAAATTCTTGATGGTAAAATTATCCTGTTCGCCGTATGCCAAAAAATTGATTATTATTTAGTGTTAAAGCCCATACAGGCGGTTAATCATCTTTGATGTATGACACGATCGTCGAATCGGCGTGCGCGCACGCGTGAAAGCGCCGTTTTATGTGTACTGCCTTATTTGGTCATCGGTTTTCGGGTAGTCGTGCACGAAAGGACAATGATTCAATATTTTTTTTATAATTTAATTTGGCCCTGACCCGTCCATAAAAGACAATAACGAAGCCGAAGATGGAGGACGCTTACCCAGAAGAAACCTATTCACTTTAGCCTTGAAAATTCGTATATTGTAAGAGTCAGGAAACACAGACACCGGTAGCAAATTCTACTCCCTTGCTATAGGAATAGATCATGTTCAATTGCAAGACCGTACGCTGATTAAAAAGCTATCAGCCCTTTGATTCCGAACCGGTGGTAAATTCAACTGTATGTACCAATTTAACGTTCATAAGTGCCTTACCAGGGCCTAAACTGAATAAATGACTTAGATTTTGATTTTTGAATACTATAACAATAAAACAATTAGACAATATTCACAAAAATCAATCTATAAGAATGAACTATCTATTTTACTATTTGCCACTTTTGCTCTCGCCTAGACTTCAAGACAAAGCTACTGATTTTTTTACAAGCTTTTATTTAACTTGCAATGTATGTATGTATGTTCGGGTGGAATCTTGCAAGTCGAATTTCACCCACTTCCAGGGGTCGGATTGACTTGGTATTTGGTATACATTAGTGTATTGGAAGACAATGCAAGTACAGTCAACAAAAAGTACAGTCACCAAAAAGAGCTTGTATTAAAAATTAAATTTTTAACGAAAACTAAAAAAAGCTCGTCGTCGGTAACGATACGTCGTAAATTATGCTTTTTATATAAAAGTAATCATACACATGCGAACCGTTATGAACTTTATAAGGCGGTGTTAAAATAAAAACGGTGAGGTGTGAACTCGATAAGTAATCGTTGGTGTTTTATTAGGCTGGCAATTTCACCAGCATTCCACAGGGCGCAACTTTAAGCCTCCATCTCTAATTACATACAGATTGGGTAATCTTTTATATTGGTTAAAAATTACAAAAAAAATATATAATTATAGAACAGACTAAAGTGTTAGCCACAGGTTATTTCACCATTAAGCGGACTATTTAATTAGCTTATATTTTACGAGCTGTCCCCCGCGCTCCCGGGATAAAAAGTGGCTTATGTCCTTTCCCATAGGCTAGGCCAATAGGCTATCTGCATACCAAATTTCATGATGATCCATTGAGTAGTTGAAGCGTGATGGCGTAACAAACAAACAAATAAACAAACGAACTCACTTTGCATTATAATATTAAATTAAAATTAAAAGTAAGGATTCCCAAAATTTTACAGTATTAGCTATGTGCTTATGCTTATATTCGTGAAAGTAAGTAATCAATAAGGATAATTTTGAAATCCAAGGTTGTCGATTAGTCTGGGGTGCATGTATACTGAGTTTATGATACTAGAACAACTGCCAACTGCTTACATGCCCAGACTCATGACAAATATGTTTGGCAGTCCTAATCAGACAATGTGTGAGTCCATTGGTTAAGCTTACAGTTGGCAACTTCACGGCAATTTAGTACTGTCAATGAGCTGTCATAATTGACATTTCGACAAAGATTTATTAATTGTAGGTGACTTTGGTTTTGTAAGCTATTCGTATTAATTTCTACCCTGCTAGGCGGTTAGGACTTAGGTTAGGTCTTTGATTATAAATCACTTTGTGAATTAGTTTTAATGGTATATATTCCACACTCTTTTTGGATTGGTGGCCGAAAATCCTAAAAAAGTATTAATTCATACTGTAATAAATACTCTAAAGGAAAAACATTCAAACATAAAAGTTATCAACCTTCCCCCTTACTCATAAAAAGTTATTTAACGAATATACATTAGTTATTTTTTTATTAATTTAAAGGGTCACGTAAATAAAGTCACATTATTTGACAATGACAATAGAGTGACTTTATTTACGTGACCCTTTAAATAGTATATTAGTTAAATAGCGTTTTATGAGTAAGGGGGCTTATATATTGTGGTAGAGCAGATTATGGAGCATACAATATTCAAAAGTATCTTTCAATCCATTTGTGAGACGAGGATTATTTTTCATCCTCGACCCAGTAGGTAAAATAATGGATCGCGAGCGAAACTGCATGGTGTAAGCCTTACACTGCAAGGTTATATCACACGAAATTTTGTGGGTGTAAAACATACACCAAAATATCGAGGTCTTATTTTTGTATGTAAGAGCGCCACTATTAATTTGAATACTGTCAAAGTATGCAAATTAAAGGTTAATAATTCTAACGTCAAGAATACCTGTCATGCAAACGCAGCGTATAATATTGATAAATGCCGTATACCCCATTGTGTACTTCAAGCGAGCTAAGAACCCATTTCATAAATCGGTCAAGTTATAGCGAAATGTCTAGTTAAAGTTCTCATACGCATAAAGCTGGCACATTAAAGACTTTTTTATATTTTAAGAGTATTGTAATAAACCACAGCGGTGCATGGTGGTAGCAATTACTAGTTTTACTGAGCCATTCGTTTATTACTTATAAATGGAGCAGGGTATGTTCTGTGTCTGAGGACAATTCTTTGCCACTTGCAATTTTTAAAGTGAATTTTTTTATGTTTACTACAGGCATTAAAACTTAAACTAAATATAGGAGTTCAAGCTTTTGTATATTTCATTATCCATTCTCGGAAACCATTTCGCTTTATATACTTATTTTTTTTTTATTCATGTTTTAAAAATTAAAAAACTTTAGTAATATTTGTTTCAATAAATATGAAGGTATGCTAGTACTAATGAAATATTGGACATTAAATTTCAAGTGGTTTCAAGACTTATTGATATATATAGTAGCTAATGGTGCCAATTCTGTTTGAAATATCTTTCTTACGAACATTTAATTTTTTTAATAATTTTAATATGTTTTTTACAATTTCGTTTTTAAATTAAAATCTTGGCCATTGTAATGGATATGAACTGTATTATGATTATGAATTATTACTTGAGAGATCTTTTTGAAATTATAATGTAAGAAGATGATTTAAAGACAGCTTAGCTTCAACAAACTATGGGATTGTTTGTAAGTTACCCAAAATAATTCAGAGACCCACAAGATCTACAACTTTGTTACGCTAACGTATAAAAACCGGCCAAGTGCGAGTCAGACTCGCGCACCGAGGGTTCCGTACAAACCTGTAGGTATATAAGTAAATGGTAGTATAGACCTGAGTATTTGATATTAATTTAAATTTATGACCTATTAAAAAAAACTACTTACTAGATCTCGTTCAAACCAATTTTCAGTGGAAGTTTGCACCGTAATGTACATCATATATTTTTTATAGATTTATCATTCTCTTATTTTAGAAGTTACAGGGGGGGGGACACACATTTTACCACTTTGTAAGTGTCTCTCGCGCAAACTATTCAGTTTAGAAAAAAATGATATTAGAAACCTCAATATCATTTTTGAAGACCTATCCATAGACACCCCACACTTATGGGTTTGATGAAAAAAAAAATTTGAGTTTCAGTTCTAAGTATGGGAAACCCCCAAAATTTATTGTTTTTTTTCTATTTTTGTGTAAAAATCTTAATGCGGTTCACAGAATACATCTACTTACCAAGTTTCAACATTATAGTTCTTATAGTTTCGGAAATAAATGGCTGTGACATACACGGACAGACAGACATGACGAATCTATAAGGGTTCCGTTTTTTGCCATTTGGCTACGGAACCCTAAAAACGACCCTGACTTAACCAGATTTAAAGCTAATTACATAATTAGCAATAAATACCTCACCTACCGCAGGCCTGGTGAAACAAAAAGTAGAAAGACGCTAATAACACATGTTTAGTGGCAACTTCTTTGCTAACACCGTATCATTACGCAAATTACTGGTGTTTTGTCAGTTCAGACACAAAACGGTTATGTTATACTGACTCTATGACAACTGGAAGAGTGAAGTAAGAATTTACAAACTCAAGTAGGTATTGTTTACGGGAGTGAATTCCTAATTCAAAATCAATCATTATCTCTATGGACCTCGAGACTTTAAAATGAATTTGCACAACAAATTATCCCAAGACATCTATCAGTTTTCGAGAACCAAAATCAAAAATTGATGAGAGCAAGAAACAGAGGAATACAAAGAATATTATTTTCTTGTCTTACTGAGTCTTTCTTTCAGGAAGGTACCAGTCACCATTAAATACAGTGAGTAGGAAAGATAATAGAGTGAGGTAAGAATTTACAAACTCAAGTAGGTATTGTTTACGGGAGTGAATTCCTAATTCAAAATCAATCATTATTTCTATGGACCTCGAGACTTTAAAATGAATTTGCACAACAAATTATCCCAAGACACTTGCATCTATCAGTTTTCGAGCACCAAAATCAAAAATTGACGAGAGCAAAAGCAGAGGAATAAAGAAGTCTTTCTTTCAGGAAGTTACCAGCGAATCCTTAATCACCATCTAACGTCAAGAATACCTGCCATGCAAACGCAGCGTATAATATTGATAAATGCCGTATACCCCATTGTGTACTTCAAGCGAGCTAAGAACCCATTTCATAAATCGGCCAAGTTATAGCGAAATGAATTTGCACAACAAATTATCCCAAGACACTTGCATCTATCAGTTTTCGAGCACCAAAATCAAAAATTGACGAGAGCAAAAGCAGAGGAATAAAGAAGTCTTTCTTTCAGGAAGTTACCAGCCAATCCTTAATCACCATTCAATAACAGTGAGTAGGCACGCTGGTTATTGCTTACTTAAACCGATATGGCTTCTGCTTATTAGATTTAAATACAAATCTTTCTTTAGGATCTGTAAAGCCTGTGCCATTGGCGCCATAATACTATGGTGTTATGAATACAAAACATGGTATACTTGAGAACGGGATTATTCGCAAGAGTGACATTGTAAACAAATCAACATCGACTGAGCTATGGAGGTCGGTGAACGGTTCTCTTCACTTATTATTCCAAATTCCAAGTTTAGGACTTAGCATGATGATAGAAAGAGATACTATAAAACTCGTAATAGAAGTAAAAGACACTGGAAACAGGCGTCATACAAGGGCCAATATAATATTAAAGATTTGGCTTAACAGGAAAGCTTTTTCTGAGTAAGAGACTTTAGGTCCTTTCTTTCTGTTAAGTCCGGGATAAAATTAATCTCATGTTTTATTCGCGGATATGATCTATCTATGTGCAACGTTTTATCTAAATAAGTTAAACCATTACGACGAAATTGAGGAACAGATATCCAAAAAATGGCTACAAAGATGTTTAAAGAAGCAATCAAAAACTTTATCGGTCAGTGCTCAAATAAATTGATTAAAGGATCACAATTAGAATCTTCTTTATATATAAAATTCTACTGTACGTGTGTATGTCACTGAATTCCGCCAAACGCCTATTCCCGGCAGATGACGCTGCAGTCGATAATATAACCTAGATACCGACTGCAGCGCAATCTGCCGGGAAGACTTGTGAATCTAAACCATCCAGGGCGCCACCCAAACGCATACAAAAAAAAAAACCGGCCAGGTGCGAGTCAGACTCGCGCACCGAGGGTTCCGTACAAACCTGTAGGTATATAAGTAAATGGTAGTATAGACCTGAGTATTTGATATTAATTTCAATTTATGACCTATTAAAAAAAAACTACTTACTAGATCTCGTTCAAACCAATTTTCGGTGGAAGTTTGCACCGTAATGTACATCATATATTTTTTATAGATTTATCATTCTCTTATTTTAGAAGTTACAGGGGGGGACACACATTTTACCACTTTGGAAGTGTCTCTCGCGCAAACTATTCAGTTTAGAAAAAAATGATATTAGAAACCTCAATATCATTTTTGAAGACCTATCCATAGACACCCCACACTTATGGGTTTGATGAAAAAAAAAAATTTGAGTTTCAGTTCTAAGTATGGGGAACCCCCAAAATTTATTGTTTTTTTTCTATTTTTGTGTAAAAATCTTAATGCGGTTCACAGAATACATCTACTTACCAAGTTTCAACATTATAGTTCTTATAGTTTCGGAAATAAATGGCTGTGACATACACGGACAGACAGACAGACAAACAGACAGACAGACAGACATGACGAATCTATAAGGGTTCCGTTTTTTGCCATTTGGCTACGGAACCCTAAAAACATTCAAATCGGTACGTTTAGGAGGAGTTCAGTGACAAACACACGTACAGTAGAAGTAACTCCCTGGATGGTTTAGATAGGGCAGGGTAGGGTAGGGTAGCACCACGCGAACGAAGTCGCGCCGGGCAGCTGGTATGCTATAAAGCCTTAATTCATTGAAAAAAAAGTAAAGGTGATAAGTAAATTAAAGAAGTCAATGAAAACTCAGCTTCAGTTGTAGTGAGTCCAAAGAAATCTCGTTACATCGATTCAAATCGATGTAAAACGGTGTTCGATAAAAAACCTATAATAAATGTATTTCTTTTTGTTTCATTTCCGCCGCTCTGGCTAAAGCAAATTGCCCAATAAAATACTTAATTGAGACATTACGCCGGCAGAGTTAAGATTCTGATCTTTGTTTCGATTGTTGTACACTCACCTACATGTTTGCATATCAGTATATTAAAAATATGATATATCTCTTTATCCATTTGATCTTGTTTGTCTAATCGTTAGTAAGACTGTATTTTAAGATTACAGACGATGGCCGAAAAGTAATACAAATATATGCAAAAGGGGACACTGTCTGTCATTATACCTAAACACACATGCCAAACTTCAGGATCTTACTACTTACTAGCTTGAACATTTTCTTTTTTTTTTTTTTTTATGTTAAATGGGCTTGCGTTTGACCTTCGACTGACCCCATGAGGAGTTAAGACGAGGCCGAGGATGTAGCACGCTTACCCAGAAAAAGCCTATTCACTATTTCTGATATAACGAAGGCATCTACTAGGGTTTATGAAATATTTATCCCTAGGGGGGTAAAAGAGGGTAAAACCCGCGGTTGTCATCCCGCGGGATCCCCTAGCATAATCATATTAACGATGAATTAACTCACATTAGTATAGAACTTGACACGATATGGACATTATTTGAAAAAGTGAACACATTAAAATAAACTCAGACACTTTTCTCTCCAGCAGTACCAACATATCTGGAATGAACCGAGACACGCCACACCCCGATATATATCTGGTGGATTACGAGTGAACACAGGTGAACCGGCTAATTTTAACGTCTCTCGTGATTTACGTGATGGCCTGTACTTAGCCTTTTCCATTTGCTGGTTTATTGTCGTTCAAATTAAAGTATGTAGGTTTCAGTTCCTCTAGAGGTTTATAGCGAAGCTAACGGCATTGGGTATCCTGTCCTAGTTGTTAAACGTTTAATGATTTTCCGACTAGATCATTGACTATGTGGGAAACTATCAACCTGGATATGCGAGATAAATAAGGAATTGTTGTCTCACACATTGGGATACAAGGTAGCAAATTTTTTTTTTTTAAAAGAGGTTTGTGTTAGAACACTATCTGCACTACTATGACAAATGATGATGTGCCAAATGGTATGACGTTACGTACAATGGTATAATAGTTACAGCTTACAATACCTTTAATAGATCATTAGGTAGCTCCAAAGCTAATGATAAATAAGAAGAAGCGGTTTGAATTATTGAATACAATTTTGCTATCTCTCACCATAGTCCTGAATACTTCTTGCTATATTCTAAAAAAACCGGCCAAGTGCGAGTCAGATTCGCGCACCGAGGGTTCCGTACAAACCTGTAGGTATATAAGTAAATGGTAGTATAGACCTGAGTGTTTGATATTAATTTCAATTTATGACGTATTAAAAACCCAAAATTTATTGTTTTTTTTCTATTTTTGTGTGAAAATCTTAATGCGGTTCACAGAATACACCTACTTACCAAGTTTCAACATTATAGTTCTTATAGTTTCGGAAATAAATGGCTGTGACATACGGACGGACAGACAGACAGACAGACAGACAGACATGACGAATCTATAAGGGTTCCGTTTTTTGCCATTTGGCTACGGAACCCTAAAAAGATACTAAAAGTACCTGAAGTTTAAAAAAATCATCAAAGTTAAAAATTTTAGACAGTTATGTTATAAACCATAAAAATATGATGGAATCAAAGCCGAAAACGATGATAAAATCATCAAAAGCCACCGTGAAAGCAAAACCACGCAAATACAATCGTTCTCAAATAAAACTCAACACTTGTACGAATAAAAATGTGGGTGACAATATATTACGATTTATCGACAATTCGACACCGAAGCACTCAGGCATCGACCACCGGCTGAGTTCATTACCTACCGCAAAAACATGCGTGTGCACATGAGACACGGAAACAATCATATTATGATATTTGAAAAGATACAGCCAATGGTAGTTAAAGAGCAGGTACTTCTTATGTTATGCTAATGTTTGTGTCAACTATTCTAATTAAAATAGAACAAACTTATTAACTTATTAAAGTAGTAGACCTGTTAGAGAAAATTATTAGTAGCTTCTCTTAACACTTAATACTGTTATTGCTGGACTATAAAAGTACCAGTCTAGAAATCTATGAATGAAATTATGTTATTAATAGATCATAATAATATATCGCTGTAGGTGCTATTTTAATAAAGTATGTAGAAAACTTTATAAATGTATTCAGGTATTTAGCGAATGGGTTGTAAAGCACGATCGTGTGAGACTACCATAATATCACACACTATTCACTTAACATACTACCGCAGCCAAACGATTTCTTTCATCGACTCCCCCGGTGTTCCGATGCGCAAAACTCGATTTATTGACAATAAAATCAATCGCCGAGAGATCGTAAACGAAAATAAAAAAGTCAAACTTGATTGAATAATAATAAAACTGTTAACGCAAGGAAGCTTCTTGTAATATATAATGTGGGTGTAAAATTAGCTTTTATATAAATTTAGGTTACGGGCTAGCGAGACTCGTTAAATTAAGGCAATAAGAGATGTATTAAAATAAAGTGGACTGAAAATAGAGCCTTGTGGGACCCAAATATGATATTATGACTGTTTTATGAATAATTGTTTGCTGCAACCGAGCTACAGGGTTATGGAATCAAATAAAGATGCGCCCAAAAAAGAGCTATATCCCATTATCTAACCTTAGAACTACTAAAGGTGTTAAGAGGAAATATTCAAACAAATGTTTCTGCAAATTGGGTTTATAAATCACTTGACATCATTCAGTTTAACCATTGACAGTAGCTTTATTGCTATCATAGATCGTTCAGGCCACCAATCACGACTAATTACTCTCGCTCGAGGTTGTTATCTAATTAGTATCGGGCTAATTGTTCATTTTACTACCTTTCATCAGATCACAGTGCATATAATATTTATTAATGAACATTTTTAACGGATAGCTCGGAATTATTCTGCGTGATATAGTAACATAAGTAGAAAAACAGGAAAAGCAAAGTACAGGTGCTTTTTTTTTTACTGTTTATACTTAGGCCTGTGTTTGACCACAATCTCACTATGGTAAGGTTTGATGTGGTCGAAGGTGGTAAGCACACAAAGCCTAGAAGGAACTGGCTCTCAAGTGCAGCTGTCGGAACACGCCGATAGGTGCTTGGCGACAGATTTTCAACTTGAGGGTGTTAGCCAGCCTGACGGGTACTACAAAGTACCCTACCACCGTGCTATGGTTTCCTCGCGATGTTTTCCTTCACCGAAAGCTCAAGCTCATTGTAGGATTCGAACCCGGGACCTTCGTCTCGGTATCTGACGTCACTACCACTGAGCTATCATCGCCTTTAAATTGCTTTTTCTCCAATGATGTTACATAACATTACTCATTACAGCATTGAACCCTTATCTTATTGTAATATATAAGATTCAAAATAAACAGCAGATAAGAAGCTTAATTGCCAATATAGTTCCATTAGTTGGAGCCTTGTTAATGATAGATCTGTAAACATCGAAAATAAAATAGAACAACGTTAAATATACGAAACATTACCAACAACTGTTTCGATGATGCGTCTCGTATGTTTCACCTTGAGATAAAGATGAAAATCAATTGAATCGCAATTCCTCATCGGCATAGATACTTTTGTTTTGTTGGAAGAAACTGTGGAGCGAACGAAAAGCATTGCCATCAATTTGCACCAATCAAATACGTTGTACAAACTTGACCTTAGCAGTGACATTGGAGAAATGATGCACTTAATCATTGTCACTTTGCATAGCACACGCTTGACGTAATAATGGGGCCGATGATAGTTATTCTTGATTAAACTGGCGAAGGGAAACCAAAACGTTCATTGAAACTTTGAAGTGATAGAAAATGGCTATAAAGATGATGAAAATATCAATTCTATTTGCCATTGCACAGCAGGATATCATTTTTGTCACTCTTTTCGGTCGGATCCAAATTTTGATTTGAATGAATGAAACCGGAAAGTAACAAAAAAAATTGAAGAAGAAAAACATGAAAGAACCTTAAAAAGTATTATTCAAAATTTAGGAAGTCAACATCATTAATTAAATTAATGGTATGCACAAATAGATAAACTGTCAAACATGAAACCAATAAATTTACAAATATTGCTCATGAGACTCTAGATAGTGCTGAATTTTAAATAAACTCTTGTATCTAAACAATAATAATTTCATTGATAAACATGAAAAAATATTCCATTTCGAATGTAAAAATCAAATAGCAAAACGTTTCAAAACGAAATAATGGGCTCAATCAAACTATAATAAATCAATGAATTTTCTGTTAAACGCTGAGACAATGTCTAGACAGAAAATTGAGAACACATGCAGAAATGGGTCAAGTAACAACAATGATGCAAATATGTAATTAGGGAAGATACGACGGTTTATTAACCTAATTCGTGTCTCAAGTATAAATAAGCTCTAGTTGCGGTAACTATTTATTTATCTTTGTTATTATTAGTGTGTGTATCTGACATTCTGGTGGTAAAAGACTCAAGAATCTAACCAGGGTTTGTGAAATTCGGTTACATTTGAGATTTCCTTCTCTGTCGTGCATGGTTCCTCATGGTATCCTCTTAGTTCTTATTATATCTATAATGAACTAGTGGGTAGTCTTTCCGTAATCAGAAGTACCATTTTGGCTACATTATTCGAACGGTAAAGAAGTCAAATGAGGAGCTGAATTTTGCCGAACAGCTCCATAAGATTTTAGGTGTTTAAAAATGTATTTTAGCTCAGACATGCTGATATGGTTCTACTTTACTCACGCTTTTTTCTACAAATCCATTACAGTTTGAAACATATTGTTCAGCTTTGTAACTACAACCGGTCAATTTATCATCACTAAAGTAGATGTCTACCGACCACTTACTTTGACAAATGAATCGAAACGCCGCGCGCATGTTAATTTGTCACTCTTTTGTTTTTGTCACGCTCTGCAACGCTTTCATTATGAGAGACAGCCGCTTTCTTCGTTACATCTCGATTTAGATTCTTAAACGTCTCTTTACGACTTATTGTTTTGTCGAATGCAATATTCTCTAATGTAATGAGCATTTAAATTATCATTAGCATGTATTGTTTTAAATCCTTATAGGTGTTTTATTCTGCTGATAATGCATTGGAAATTTTATTCAATGAATTCCCGGGATTGACGTTTCATACAATTGAAGGAAATGATTTGAAGAAAGGAATTGATTTGAATTCTAATACGTTCCTTAAGCATGACATAGGATTACATTTAACATAAAATGATGACTCAAATGAACCGTGAAAGATATCATAATATTACAAGCTAAAATTATAAGTGATATTTACAGAATCATAAGCTTTCTTATAATATGTTCTTCAACATCGAATTTATAATAATGTTCTTGGGCAGTAATTTACACATTTCAACGAATCTATAAATACAGGACTTTGTCATAGCTTGATAGCAATGATTTTTATTACTTTTTTATCGAAAACAAACACAGATTTATGTTCATTAATGTGACATTTGCAATTTTTAATATCAATATACTCTCCAATGACAGAACAATGAGAATTATTAATATTAATATGTAATGGGTACCTTGTTAACTTCGGACTCCTTAAAGTTTCAAGAGGCGTTTGTGAGGTATCTGAAACAAGTATAAAATAATAATTAGTTTTTTTTATTGCAACATACATAAGGCAGATTATGTTCAGCCGTAAACGCGATGATAATGACGACACTAAAAACTTCTCGGTGTGAGCTGACCCTTATAGTTACAGCAAATGTTTTCTTTTATCGCTCAAAAATAAAATCACAGTGAATGTAAACGCTTACCAATACCAATGTAAATTATCTAGTGATAGTAGGTAGAACCTCATTATACAATTCCGGAAGTAACAACACAGCACCTGAATCCCACGATTCCATGCCATAAGGGTGCATTCGAGTCATGACGTCAGTTCCTTGACCATAAGTAGTACCCATATAAGTCATTTATTATAAACCAAAACGTGCGCATGAGTGAGTATCGATACAATCGAATCACGCGAATGTCGTGATGTTTTCAAACGATTAATATCGTTAGATGCTAAATTATTGGCTAAAAAGCTCAATTTTGTAATGCATTTTGGATAAATGAAGTTTCATAATCTCAAAATAATTGTTTTAGTTAGTTTCTTAATCTCTTGACTTGATTTTATAAAATTATGAAAATAAAACGGAACTGAAAAACTTGTGACAAAATAGTTCAAACGCGACAAAGTTATTAATTCTGCGAACTCAATAGATCTTCATCATTAGCCTATAAGGCTATGATTCCCCTAGCTGAGCACAGGCTTTCCTTCTTAAATTAGAGAGAAAGGGAATGGGCAGATACTCTACCACGCGTGCCCAATACGGATCGTTTGAGGTAGGCCAGTGGTAAACCTACTTTTGGAGATTTCAAGCCGCCAACAATCTTAACGATTATCACAATTAAGTGATAACCGGGATTTATGGCTTAACGTGCCTTCCAAGGCACGGAAACGCTCGATTTGAAATACCACTATGCGGTCACCTATCCAGGTACCAACCACGACGGTGGTAGCTTAACATTGACGGTAGATTAAGAACGCTTAATCATGCTACACCACGAGAGCTTCAACTCAATGGATACTTTTTTAATTTAGCCATTTTTCATAGAGGTTTGAAAACTGATATTTTTGCAATCTCCGCATCCAGAATGGAAACCATCGCGTACGTAACAATAACCAATAAATTGGAATTACTTCACTGACAAGTGTAACAAACAACCCAGCGGGAGCACTCACAACCATCGCCTCATTATCGACAAAATAAACTTTATCATTAACAGCATAAAGATTATAAATTCATTCGAAAATAAATACCACGTGTATTGATATTTTGCTTTATCAATGAAATTTCGAACGTAGCATATGTAAATTAGATTCGAAATCATGTGTAGCTAAACACGTTACAACACCACTATTGAAGTCAATTGAACAAAATATCACTTCTCCAGACGAGCAAACGTGATCCGTAAATGTAATTCAAACATTATGATTTGTGATAATTACACTTAAATGCAAACTTGGGGGTAAGGCATTCATAAATCGAATGTAACTACGAATGATGGATACAATATTAGACAAATATAGCATTACGTAGGTGCTCGATTCGCCACTCGAACTGTTTGTTTTGACACCATGAAGACGCATGTAGTTTCTAAATGTAGGTACTTTAAGTAATGCCTTAATAATATTATCATAATGTGTTACGCTAATGGTCGATGCTTGTACTGAAACTGCTTTTGGTACACCGTTTTACACATAGTAAATAATGCTAAGCATTGAAATGTTGTGTGTTTAAATTATTTCTAATAACGCTTTTCAATAATCTATTATAATCTTTAAAGCTATAGTTTACTTTAGTTTCTTGTGTATCTTTATTAGAAACTTTCACTCCACCACACGAACACCCATCACCGCAGAGATGTTAAACAAGGATCAAAAGTGGGCAGCGATTACACAAAAATCCAATTCAATTACCACATCTTTTGTGATCTAAAAGCCGCCTTTGTGCGAGCATCGGCGACTACACGAATAATCAGTCTCAATATTTGAGCTTCAATTTGTTTACACAACACATTGAAGTGCAGGCGCCCTGTAGTGTTACATTCAACAATTCCGAGGTTTTTATTTCCCTTGTACATGAGAAAAATCCGTCAGGACCCCGTGGGAACGCCGGGCTCCCTCAAGGGTCAATATTGGTCCACAATATTTCATTGTTGTTGGCTAACTTAGGAGCTCGTTTTTCGGAGGCTTTATCAAACAATTGTACGACGCCCTCCGCTTTTACACCTACGATAGATGCATGTTTATGTTTGTAATTAGTTCCGTCTGTCGCGTTGCCGATATATAATGGTAAATAATGCATTGTTGTGGGTCACTTTTATGACTGGGAGCTTGGAATTCGTCATGGGTGGCTTATGGCTTGAATGTTTTGTTCTTTTTTCTTTCATTGACCGCGCTATGACTTTTTACAATATCGTTTAAATGCCTGCGTGTAGTTTTATTAGGTTTCATTCTTTATTTCCCACGACTCAATGGCACGAAATTAGTTAAGAATTTTTTACTGGCAATGGACTTACACAAAATTGCAATTTACCTCATTTAAAATCCATAAAGAGTCTCTCTACATATACAATGACATATGAAAATTAAAATCATAGCAATATAATGAGCCATACTAAAATACCTTTACAAAATTAACGATCATCAAATAGTACCGATATTATCTTACACGGACACATTCCCATATATTCTTTATGCTGATTAAAATTAATTTACTCCGCGTCAGATATTTCCAGAATCTTCCATGAAGCAACTAATCAGCTAGTTAATTAGGCTAATGAGTCAAATACGTGAAATATTGGATGAGAATGCGAAGGTTAAAAGTAAAGGGCTGATAACCATGCAGCAGTTGTACGCTTATACTATAAAGACGCGTGGCATTTAATCATCAAAACTGCTGTATAGCAACGACATACAAGAACTTATATTGGTTTTAGAAATAACAGTTTAAGTCCGTACGGACCGTAGGACACTCTACAGGTTAACTACAAATATCAACAGATTCTTGATATGTGGCAGTTTCATGCTTAATCCAAATGTCAAATCACCTAAAGTAGGTAGGCTATTTCTATTTACGTCTAATTTGAGTGAAGTTTCTAGACTTTCCAGCATTGCTGGTTAGTTCCTTGAGGCTATGACATTTATAATACTCTAAATTACAAAGACTTGAGTATTTAATTGATAAGGGTTTGTCAGCGCGTGCACCATAATTCAAAATATAAATTCATAATTGCTTAATGTCATGCATTTCTGCATACAAATATATCAAATCCGCTGAAGGCTTAAGGCGTGAATATGTTAGTATAATGTACAAGTCAAAACGAAATCATGCAAAGACCTTTACTTCCCAATTAGGTGCCTACTTATCTTAACATAAATGAAACGTCATTCTGTGTAGTAGGTACTTGAGTTTAGCACGCTAATATCACAAAATATTCTGGTAGAATACATCAATATGTTGGTATAACAAATGTTTGCCAATTATGTATTAAAGATTAATAAATGCTTTAGATCCGGAATAGTTTTCAATTGGAAAATAATAATAAAAGATCATAAAAATATAGATTTTTCTAATCAATAAGTTTATATATTTGTACGCCCTGGTGCAGAATTTGCCTGTCCGAACATTTTATCTATACTAATATTATAAAGAGGAAAGATTTGATTGTTTGTTTGTTTGTTTGTTTGCATTGAATAGGCTCCGAAAGTACTGAACCGATTTGAATAATTCTTTCACTGTTGGGAAGCTACACTATCCCCGGGTGACATAGGCTATATTATATTTTCAGAAAAATTAGGGATCCTTACTAAATCTCCAATAATGTAACCCAAGGTGTAAAAAAAATACCTAAAATATTCATTACATCGCGTGCGCTGCGAAAACTATTGATGATAGAATAAAAAAATGTACTACGACTTTGCAGAGCACATTATTATTTACAAAAAGTGTCGCGATACCATATGTCTAACTATTATAGTTATGCCACAATAAGTGTTTTTCTATTTTAATTTTTTTATTGAAATGCCGCCGCTATAAATGTCTCTCTATTTGTATCTTGGTATTAATCATTATCAAAATAAATTACTTCATATCCAAGACTGCTTCAATACCTTTATATAACTTTTTGAATTATTCAATTCGGACATTCCATTCAAAAGATATCACGAGTTTAAAAATATAAGTATTAGCAGAAAAATCACGTCACGGGTACGGGCCGTACGGCAGGGAGTCAATCTCTTTGCGTGTGGCTCAGTGTTTGACGGTAGGGTAGGGTAGGGAAGGGGGAAGGGGGAAGGGGGAAGGGGGAAGGGGGAAGGGCAGGGTAGGGTAGGGTAGGGTAGGGTAGGGTAGGGTAGGGTAGGGCAGGGCAGGGCAGGGCAGGGTTCGATAGGGTAGGGTAGCACAACAGGGTAGAGTAGGATAAGGTAGGGTAGCACCTCAGGGTAGGGTAGGATAGGGTAGGGTAGCACCACAGGGTAGGGTAGCACCACGCGAACGAAGTCGCGCCGGGCAGCTAGTATTATATATTTTATTTAAGACCTGTATGACATGTAATAATAAGTGCAAATTTTTACAAATAAATTGAATTGAATTGAATTGAATAAGGCGAGTTTTATAAATTTAAAAACGAAAACAAAATATATGTTGAATAGTTTTCCAGCGGGCGCAGGAAGTAATAAATATATAATATACAATCCAATACTGAATATTAATAATCTAGTTATAATTAATATTGATAATCTAGCTTGGCTCCAATTGAGGGGCTTGTACAAGGTCATAATTCGTATTTTATTGATGTAAATCCATATATGTACATTCAATTATAATAAATTAAATTAAATCTTCTATAACCTCTTGTAAATGAGTAAAAAACATATGAATCAGTATTAAAGATACAAACTTCTCTGCAAGTACCTACTTTTCAGTCTTTTGTTAAATTACTAATCTGTGTACCTCTACCAGAAAAATTAATAAAATTTGATACAAAAAAGTACTGCGTTACCGCTTTAAAAAAATGCCACTCTGGTGTGTTACATACATTAATTTACTTGTCAGACATGAGATGCTGCTTGTTATTAGTGTTAAATTAAACGTACGATTGGTCGCCATACATGGTAATAATTACTAGTAATAGGTATAGATTGGAAGGTGTAGAAGTATGTATTGATTGATTACAATTTCTCTAACTAACGAAGTTTTTATGAGATGATGGCAACCTGGTTTTACGTGTGTTTGCTACAATTCAATTTAGAAAATCGCAACGGAATACTGAAAAGAAGTTAGTCGGCTAATTGGTTGAAGAGAACTTTGAGAAAATGCTCGTATTTCTTTGGGAATCCGTCAAATCGAAACCAATTGCTGGCTGGAGTAATATTTTTGTACTACTACTGAGGTACCAAACAAGATAGGCTTGCCTGATATAAGAATCCACTCTTTTCACACCTTCTTGGAAAGGGATTTAAAAAGGAGTTGGGAGCAGTCGCTGTGCCAGGAGTGGAAGGTAGTTAATCGATGTGCAAAGTTACGCAAACACTAGTGAGGACGGTATCTGGATGGGTGACTGCGTTGTGGAATTTCAACCGTAGCGTTTTCCGTCCGCCACGTAAAGACGTTAGTCCCGGATATCGTTTAATTCTGATAGACGAATGAAAAAGAAGATGACAGAAGGTTGACCACTAGCCTGTCTCCACCAATCCTCATGAATGCATGGTGGAGTGTCTGCCCATTTTCTTTCACCCTCATTTGTGAAAGGCCCATGCTCAGCAGTGGGACATTAAGGGCTGATGATGATATCAAAATTGATGTCCTCCTAGCCGTTTTTGGTCACAGCTACCGCTAACTTGGTCTTCAATGTCGAAAGTCCTGCTGAATGACTATTAAAGCCAATCTTGGCGAGAAGGATTAAGCCAGGACACCACCGTTATAATTATCATTCTAATAATCGTAGTACGGCATGAATCTTATTTTACAACTTAAACCGTTATATAACCAATAGACAACACTTAAAACAATCACACGCGCCTGTGGTCGTTAAACCGCTTCATTACCACTTTATTACAACTAAAGTGTAATAATTAACTCATTATGACGCCCTACGGGGAGTTCCAGAGGAAATCATTTGGAAGGTGACGAGGGAAAGATTTAGAGAGGATGTTTCTATCTTTACGTACATTTTGGAATGTGTTTAATTTGCGCCTGGATGGTCTAGCGGTAGGAGTTGGATTGGCAAGTTGCTATTATAATATTATGCAGAATATTATTTCTGGGACATTCTTAACGCACGGCTATCTGGTCTGAAGCAGAGTACTATGGAAACCAATAAATTGTCATGAAGATATTTCTTAACGAACTTCAAAATCTTTTAAATAATTTAATTCAAAATTAAAAAAATATGCATCGATTGGACCCAATTATATTTTTATGCCTTTTGCGGTCGAGACCTTGGGACCGTGGGGGTCCGAAGCTCGCAGTTTTGCTCGCATCTTGTCTTCAAAATTTATCGAGACCAGCGGGCGGGGAGCTTTTTCCGCCAACGCGTCAGCTTGGCTATCCAAAGAGGAAACGCTGCCAGCCTTCTGGCGGCAATCTTGAGGAAAATTTCTATATATAGATTGTATTTTGTACATATTTGTTGTAAATAAAGCTAATTATATTTAATTAAAATTGAATGATATAAAAACGTGAATGTTCCTAAATAGGAAACTGATGAAGATAATCCTGAACTTGCCTTCCTTCATCACTCACAGAAAATTAAACAACTCCTTTAGATCTAATACCCGTACTTAAATTACAGGCGCCGCCATATTTATATACCGGTGATAAAACGGTAATGATTAACACGTTTGATCACCGCACATTATCCGGAGTGATTAGTGATCGTAAACCGATATATAAATACATTTTGGATTTATTGGTAAAGGAGCCGCTTGTCTAACTCAAGGGTTAATCACTTCGACGAAAAAAAACTTCTTTTGCGTTTCAAACATGCCAGAGTGGCGGTAATTATCATGACGCATGATGTGCACCTTGCATTGCGAAAAAATATTTTTAAAATTGCATTTGACTGAAAAACTGAAAACTGAAAACTGAAAACTGAAAACTGAAAACTGAAAACGAAAACGTTCCATCATTATATTCTTCGTTTAGTAAGCATGACAAGCTGCTGAACGACCAGCTCGACTGGGGAAGTACTTCCACTTTACAGAACGCAGTCAAATAACTTTATGTTGTCCTGCACGTGAGTAAGGTCGCCAGAGCTCAGGGGGAGCGTGGAAGGGTCCGTAACGCGTGAGTGATGCCCCGGGAGTTGCAAGCATCCATATGGCTACGGAAATCGATTACGGGCGGGCGTACCTATGATTATTTACCGTCGTTGTATAAAACAACTCTTGATTCGATCATCAAAATAATAATAAACATTTTCCTACATAGGAAAATAAGATAATTTCCATAGGAAAGGATGGCTGCAAGAAATTTTAAAAATAGGTCCCTTATTGCTGTCGCGCTGTGCCCGAGCTATCCCGCCCGAGGGCGACAACGGCTTTGGCTATGTCTGTCGGTTTTCCTTTGATTTTTTATAGTCTTCAAATTTGTTAGCTGGGCGTCTGATAAGGGCGTTAAAAATGGTAAGTTTTTGAGATTTTAGAAGGCTCCTAATTCTTATAATAATTAATTTATGGAGAAAAACACAACCGAGGGACATACAGTGGTACTTAAAGATTGCATAGTATAATAATCATTGCTCTAGTGTCATTATCCCGAGAGGAAACTGAGGATTACGTTTGTATGGAACAAACGCCACCAGCATTGCCTCTTAGTATTTTGTTCAAGTATCATACACTCGCCTCGCTTGCTCATTTTTCTTAAAACCTCCTCTCTTTTTTTTTACAAAATTATAGCTCCAAAATAAGGATCTACTTTTTCAATAGAGCTTGCTCTTGGGAGACTTTACATGATCACAAAAAATATAAAACCTAAACCGTATCACCTCACGGACTTGGTCATAATCAAATCAAGCATTGTGTTGGCTCAATAAACCGCGTCACCCCGCTCATTATCGCGTTTCACACTTGACCGTTCGGTTTATAATTACACAAGTTCTCATACCGGTTGGAGCGAGTGTTAAATAGCCTATACGAGTGTGAAAGTGACTTTAATTATGAGGAAAAAGGGTTTTAAATCGAAGTTTTAAGTACATGGTGGTATTAATAACAGTAGGTAACTCCTGAATTGAATCTGCTAACTTACCCCTTAATCTTAAAGCGCTATTTAATTAATATACTGATTAAAAGGTCATGTAAATAATGTCACATTGTTTGACAATGACAATAGAGTGACGTTATTTACGTGACCCTTTAAACAGTATATTAGTTTAATACCGTTTTATGAGTAAGGCCTTTAGTAGTTTGTATGTACTATGTACGTACGATCGAATGCGCATCTCATAATTACAGAAATCCCGTTTTTGTTAAAAAAAAAACTAATACAAGCTATTTATGGTGACTAGACTTTTTGTTGTCTGTACTTGTATTTGACGGGCCAGTTGGCGCAGTTGGTTAAGAGTCTGGTAAAGATTCCACCTATTGCGCCGCAGGTCGTGGGTTCGATTCCCGCACAGGACATGCATTTGTGTGCATTAACATGTCTGTATGTCCTGAGTCTGGGTGTAATTATGTATATTAAGTATGTATTTACAAACAAAAAGTAGTATATGTATTATATCAGTTATCTGGTTTCCATAGTACAAACTTTGCTTAGTTTGGGATCAGATGACCGTGTGTAAGGAATGTCCCAGGATATTTATTTATTGTCATCCAATATACTATTGCATACCAAATTCAACCTCTGGGAAGTGGGGTGAAATTTGTCTTGCAAGATATGACCCGAACATAGCAAGTTTAATAAAAGAATTGCAACAAATAGAACCTCTTCTTTTCTTTTGGAGTCAGTTAAAACATCATTCGAATTGAACACAATTTACCACAGAGTTTTAAATCATGTTTTGAAAAGTTTCAAATTAGAAATCCCCACCATATTAATACTACCAATTGACTCGCACCTCAAATACCCACTTGTCTAATCGTATAATGACTAACAGAATTAGAATTCTCAAAACATCACCATTGTCCGGTAAAGTGCCTCTTGAGAGTCAGCAGCGTCGACTGCGCCTATGTTTTTGTTTCCCACGGCTATTTTGAAATTTGTAAATATGAGGTGCTCAGTGTCGGTCCTTATGGGTAATATAGCATAGAGAGGCACCTTCTACTTATTGTCGGTACAAAATTCGCACCTGTGGCTACATATACAGAGTGTCATCTAAATAATGGTCCAAATGATAACCCTCGAATATTCAGATTATAAATAAATAAATAAAATAAAATATCTTTATTTCAGACATACACATTGATATACATTCATATTGGCACATAAGAATAAAGCTTACTATAACACAATGACTTACAGAATGACTTACATTCTATCTCAGGTGGCAATGTCCACCCATCGTCCGTACATTAACGTTTGTATCAGTCTTTCCGACAGACTCGCTATGATAGAATTTTTACACGTGTGAACTCTGGCCATAATGTGAATTATGCCCAAAGAGAAAAAAAAATTGCCCAATAAGAAAAATAATCCGTAATATAGAAGTTTAAGTAAAATTACTTATTAGCCTCATATTAAGGCTACATTTTATGGATAGGCAATACTTATAAAGGCGTACCCCGGGATAAATAAAATAAAAAAAACGAAACTGTAAATATTTCAAAATCTTTTTTTTTTTTTTTTATAGTGCACTAGCTGCCCGGCGCGACTTCGTTCGCGTGGTGCTACCCTAGCCTGTGGTGCTACCCTACCCTGTGGTGCTACCCTACCCTGTGGTGCTACCCTACCCTGTGGTGCTACCCTACCCTGAGGTGCTACCCTACCCTGTGGTGCTACCCTACCCTGTGGTGCTACCCTACCCTACCCTGCCCTGCCCTGCCCTACCCTGCCATGCCCTGCCCTGCCCTACCCTGCCCTGCCCTACCCTACCCTACCCTACCCTGCCCTACCCTACCGTCAAGCCGTTTTTTACAAACACTGAGCCACACGCAAAGAGATTGACTCCCTCCCGTACGGCCCGTACCCGTGACGTGATTTTTCTGCTAATACTTATATTTTTAAACTCGTGATATCTTTTGAATGGTATGTCCGAATTGAATAATTCAAAAAGTTATATAAAGGTATTGAAGCAGTCTTGAATATGAAGTAATTTATTTTGATAAGGATTAATACCAAGATACAAATAGAGAGCCATTTCTAGCGGCGGCATTTCAATAAAAAAATTAAAATAGAAAAACTGTAAGGAATAGCTTTGTCGATGTGATGTATGTCACATACATACAGTATGTGAGTGGAGCCGTTGGCGGCTGAATATGTCGCCTACCCTCTCATTTTGTGTTTTGTGAACGACTGCGTGCGGGTGTGACCGATCCTGTTCTTAGCCGGCGGTCGCGGCGAGCGCATCGCATTGAGTTGTAAGAGTTGTGTATTCAGAGATTCAGAGATATTCTTGTGTTCAGAGTAAGAAGGATAAATAAATGGTTCAGAGTATTCAAGTAAATTGTTGTAAGTTATTAACACAGTCACCCAACCCACCCGACTTTACGATTAGTCCTACATGGTAGCAGTCCGTGGTTGAGATCTACGGAATACTCGGGTGACTGTGTGCAACAAAAATTATGTGCTTTGTGATTTAGATTCAGAGGACGGATTCAGAGGACGTAATCGCATAGTTCAGATTGGAAGCACGCCATGTACAATAACATTCGTCATAAGAGTAAGTAAAGGGCTTGTAAAGGTTTGTCAAGTGTTGTTCCGTTCTCGGCAGTGAATTTTTATAAGAGTATATTGAAGGTAATAAAATAATAATAATAATAATAAATATCCTGGGACATTCCTCACACACGGTCATCTGATCCCAAACTAAGCAGAGCTTGTACTATGGAAACCAGATAACTGATATAATACATATACTACTTTTTGTTTGTAAATACATACTTAATATACATAATTACACCCAGACTCAGGACATACAGACATGTTCATGCACACAAATGCATGTCCTGTGTGGGAATCGAACCCACGACCTGCGGCGCGTAAGGTGAACCTTAACCAACTGCGCCAACTGGCCCGTCATAGTCATCAATAGTAAAATGCATTGGTAGAAAGTCCGAAAATGGAAACAAAAGTGTAACATAATACGGGAATTTGGTTAGCCGGGCAGCGATAGTCTGCATGAAGCGGCCAAGCGAGGCTTGTCGGTGCGTGTTCGCTGTGGGTTTTTGGGCAGTGGCCGCTGGCTGAGTGTGCCCGAGTGCAAGGCCTGGCGCTCGTGTATGCAAGGTTAGCGTGCTGTCTGTCTATTTCTCTCGGGGCGGTCGTGTATCGTTGGTTTCGTGGCAAGCTTGTACACCTTGTGTACAAGTGAGTCGTGGTGGTTTCCGCACGCGTGTTGGCTCCTTGACTCAACACGTTGGGCAGCACACGTCGTTGTCTAGCGAGCTAGCAAGTGACTTGCGTTCGCACTAAACGGAGGGAGTTTAGGCGGCTTTCACAAATATCCCGGGCCGGTACGTAATTTGTTAAATGCCCTTGGTCCCATGCATGCTATATATTTCTCTCTTGCGTAGATGCAAAAAGGGATTTTCATTTACTACCGTGCTTTAATTAGATAGATGTCGTATCAAAAGAGTTTACAGGAAAGGTATCATATAGCGAAGAGGCTATATAATAAAGAGATTAATATACCTATTAAGAAGTAAATTACGTTGTGGTTGATAAGGAAGGTTTCTCTTATCTCATTGTTAATAAATTCATAAAGACGATCCATTTTAACACTGAAAAAAAAAAAAAAAAAAAAAAAAAAACGTCAGAAGGTACTTCAATATTTTTAGTAAATATAATAATGAAAAAAATAAAAAATAAATATTCAGTGTATAATTCAGAGGAAAATATAAGTTATTAAATTAAGATTCAGAGTATAACTACAATATTAAGAGAGAATGAGAGGAAGAGAAATTCAGTCGATATTGAATTTGGCTCAATACTTGAAAATGTTTCTCGAATTTACTGCTACGAGTGAATATAGATTCTTCGCATGAGTTTGGTGTCCCGTTCTGGCTTGCCTTGCGGTCAGATACTGGATTACTGGTTCTGTGGGGTTTTTCGTTCACTGCATAAATTCAAATCAAAATTAATCACGAGCAAATTCAATAAATTCCAGGGTCAATGTTCAGCTGAAGCTTGTGTTCAGTGGAGTCTGATCATTGATTAGGAAGATTGGAGGACCTCATTCGGGACCTACGTGTGTGCTTGCGCAACCCAAAACCGACCAACTTTCGTGGTAACGCGCGGAGTTGAACATCGGCGAGTGGTGTGCATGCGTAGTGTGCTCGGTGAGAGAATCTGATTTCTCGTTTCGAACTAAAGTAACTTGTGGTTCGGTTCTTTAGTTCAGAAGCAAGAAACATTACTTGATTGGTTAAAAACTAGAGATCACCTGGTATTGTGATGTAAATCAAGAGGTTAGAAGAGAGTAAGTAAGAGTAAGAGTTACAAGTAACAAGTAAGAGTTACAAGTAACAAGTAAGAGTAACAAGTAAGAGTTGATTGTTCTGAGAGAAATTTCTTATGAAATTAACTTAAAAATAATAATACATAAAAATAACAATAAAAACAACTAATTAAGAGTGTTTCACAATCCTGGAACAGATGGCTAGTAAAAGCGCTCTAAGTGGAGCTACAGAAAATGTGAGCGAAGAGTATGCAGAGTACATGAGAGTCAGAATTGGTAAAAGGAGGTTAATCATTCTGATCCCATCAAACAAAATAAGAATAAGTATTTTTTTTATTAGCCATCTATATTTGACTGAAAATTCAGAGTGCTGTGATTATGGTAAGAGGTTAAAAGTTTAAATCTTGTCAAGATTAGAAACTTTTATTTAAAGAGTGTGAGAGTTCAGATCTGAAATTTTTAAGAGGAGTAAACCCAGGTTATTGTTGAATATGTTACTTCACAGCAACAACCACAACTAAAGGAGGTTCAAAGTAAGTCAGAGGTAATGAGTGGGACCACAACAGATAATTCAGAGCTTAGAATAATAAATTCAGAGTATAATATAGAGACTAAAACACACACACAAAATAAAAAAAAATAAAAAAAATAATAAAAAAAAAAAATATGTAGAGTATTTGTATGATAGATAGATAACGATTATTATTACACAACATGAAAAAAAAAATAATACAAGAACTATGCTACTACTTCCAGTGCTATGCATATGTAGTGTATGCTAGTACTTCTTGTTAAGAGATTTGAGACACGTGAAATATCAAAAGATCGGACGACTGGAGTCTTGCTTAAGAAGGTAGTTCGTCCTCTTCACTCCAATATGGCGATGAGACTAATGGCTGCCACATACGTCATACTTGTAAACAAGTACTGCTTGTGGGGGCTGGTCTGCTTGAGTTTGCTATTTACTTATTAAATATTAGGTATGTAATAAATCTAAGCTTGTTTTTAAAAGAGTAATTACTGAGTTTATTGTCGACTCTTCTCAGCAGATGCAGCCTTCCAAATCAGTATTAGAGTATTAGAGTCAGACTGTTCATAAGTGCCTGCAAAGGTATATTCGAAATAAATGATTTGATTTTGATTGAGTTGACAAGCTGGCCAAATTTCACATGCACATGCTTGCATGAATTTGAGAAACTGAAAAAAAAAAAATATAAAAAAAAAAAAAAAACATGTAATCTCAACAGGGATTAGTTTGTAGCAACTTAAAGAAGATAAGTCCAAAAAATTCAGAGGCAATACAAACAGACAGGTGTATGTTTGATCAAGTCAAGTTTTGTTAGACTGTTTGAAAACAACATT
Organism: Achlya flavicornis; assembly: GCA_947623365.1. Classification (NCBI taxonomy): domain Eukaryota; kingdom Metazoa; phylum Arthropoda; class Insecta; order Lepidoptera; family Drepanidae; genus Achlya; species Achlya flavicornis. Next base: position 13,343,940 of record OX392481.1, read on the forward strand.
TACAAATTGGATGTTAATTGATTGAATTAACTGATTGACTCAAACCAACCAGCATCAACTGGACTTTCAGAGACCGAGATTATGTTGGGGAAGAACTTGGTAAAGGGTATAATTATTAGTCTTATAGATTAAGAAAATCTTAGGTTTAACTGAGCCCATGTAAATTTTAAAGAAGTTAAGAGATAGCAGGAAAGGAGAAGTCAGTTCAACTCGAGTGCCTTCAGAGGAAAAAGAGGCAACATCAGAGTCAACTTCAGAGGCAACTTCAGAGGCAACTACAGAGTCAACATCCGAGGTAGCTCCAGAGGCAACATCCGAGGTTCAGTGAAGAGATATAAGAGATATTATGAAGGATTAACTGAGCACGAGAACTACAAGGGCTGTGCTGTGATGGATATTATGATGAGTATGAAGAGTCAGAGGGTAAGAGACATTTTGATAATAATTTAAATAATGAAACACATTTAGAGTTTATTGCTGTCTCAGGAGCTACAAGTCATATTGTTAATAAAAGTTATAAAAAAAAAAAAAAAAAAAAATGACAATGGAGTTATAAGAAGAGCTAATATTTATGAATTTGCTGATATTTTTTATAAAGATAGTATAGATATTTGTTATAAACGGTAGAGGTAATCGTTTGCTTAGAAATGATAAATTAGATGGAAATCATATTAAACTAAAAATACAAAATAAATCAGATATATCAGAAAACCTATTGTCGTTACTTAAAATAGTAGATGCAGAATTTTGTATATATTTAGATGACAAAATATTCAGAGTTTATAATAAAGAGAATAATAAAACTATTTGAAGGGGTTTATGCAAAACCCAATTGGATAGTTAGATTGGAAGGTCAAAGATACCAATAATACTACAATGAATGAATACTTAAATTACATTTATTATATTAGATAATTATATTTGCCCTGCGTGTTTAGCAATTGAAGATGAGTCTTCCCAACAATCGCAAACCAATAAAGACAACGAAATGTCAGAGTCGGAGGGAGATATTTCTGAGTCTGTTGAAACAATTGCAAGAGATGTAGGGTCTGCGATTGGGAGGGAGAGTTTGGAAGATCTCAGCTCATATAAATTCAGATCGGAGTGTTAAGAGAACATGTTATCCTAAAATCCTTTTCACATGGGATTGTTTTCAAAAGCCAGTCAGAAGTCAAGCTAGATGTGTCAAAAATAGAAAAACTCCCATTCAAACAAAATAGAAGTTGAACAGAGAGGTCACTTCAAATAAGTCATTCAGATGTGATAGGGCCAATTAAACGCTTTTCATGGAATGGTCAAAAGAGGTACTAGGTAATTGTTTTTGTAGATGATTATTATCAATAGTATGCCAATGTATACTGCTTAAAATCTAAAGACGAATCTAGTGAAGCGTTTGTAAGCTATTTCAGTTCTGGTCAAAATGTATTAGGTACAGATGCAAAAGTTTGCTATATTGGGTCAGATAGAGGTACTGAGTTTACAGGTGGAAAACTCACAGAGAGAAAAGAAAAAATCAGATAGTCGTCCACCCTGTACTCCTGAAGTTAATGTACAGCCGAAACATTCAACAAATCTATTCAGAGAACGATAAGAGCGTATATGTGTGATTCAAGTTTACCACCAAGAATGTGGGAATGAGCTGCAGAAACAGCTGTTCATACTTATAACATAACCCCACACAAATCAATTAATTATGAAGTCCCTATATTAAAATTCTCACCAAAAGCAAGATGTAATTTAGAGGTTTGGTTGTATCGCTTACGTTAAACTACCTTTTTGTTGAAACAAAGTTTAGCAATGTATCCATCAAACCGTATTAGTATAGCATACATCCACAGGATATATTCTAAGGCATCCTAGCAGGAGTTTTTTTTTTTTAGAATCAAGACACGTAAGATTCATAGAAAGATTTGTGTATAAAGATGTATATTAAGATGTATATTAAGATGAATATTAAGATGTATATTCAAGATCTCATTCTACAGTGGTAGAATAAGAAAGATCAGATAAGAAAACTTAATTTACAGTAGGTACAGAAATAGTAGAAAAAGATCATTCAGAGGTAAATATAAGTATACCTGCGTCTAGAGAAAGAAAGGTAGACCAAAAATATTAAATAAAATAACAATTCAGAGGAAAATAAAATACATTCAGAGAAACAGTATGAATAGAAAAATTCAGAGGTACCAATAAAAGAAAACTGATGGTTCAATTACGAGAAGTAAAGCTAAGAAAATTTAAGATATAAGCTTTGCCCGGTATACAAGAGTTTCAGAAGTTAGAGAGATAAGAGAAGATGAATTAGGGTATATTTTATTAGCATAAATTCAAAAAAAAAAAAGACCCAATCACATTTGAAGAAGCGATGAATACAGACGATAAAGAGTTATGGAAACAAGCCATTAAAGAAGAGTTAAACTCTATGAAAGAAAATACGGTATGGGTTTTAGTAGATCGACCTAAAGAAAATACCTATGGAACGAAGCCTAACATTATTGACTCTAAGTGGGTTTTTAAAAAAAAAAAAGTTGAGAGCAATGGTTCAATTAAATATAAAGCACGACTAGTCACAAGAGGATTTAAAGATAAAAATGTATATGGACTTAAAGAAACATATGCTCCAGTGTCAAGATTGTCTTTGATTAGATCATTTCTTTCTATAATCAACAAAGAGGACTTGGAAGTAAGTCAAATTGACGTTAAAACAGCGTTCCTAAATGGAGAACTTAAAGATGAAGTTTTTATGGAAATTCCAGAGGGTCTAGATGTTACAGAGAATATTAAACTTGAAAAAGTCTGCAAATTAAAGAAGTCTTTATATGGTCTTAAAGTTGGTCCCAAATCGTGGAATAAAAGATTTTCAGAAGAAACTATAAAACTCGATTTGGAAAATGATCTTCATGATCCTTGTTTATTTACTTGGAGGCTGCATGGAAAGCTTGCCTTAGTGCCTTAGATGACATGCTGATAGCCGGCAATGACGCAGATAAATTAAATAAAATAAAATCACACCTAAGCAGAGTATTTCAGATGAAGGTTTTGGGTGAACCCAAAAACTTCTTAGGTATGAATATACACAGAGATAGGATAGAGAGAAGCACTACCATACATCAGGCTACATACACAGAGAAAGATTAATGCATAAGACAAGTCCACAAGATACGCCTATGATAACCCATCAGGTAGATCATAGGAATAAAATGTTCAAACCTGATACAGAAGATTTAAAGAAATCAGATGAAATTAAAAAGGTGCCTTTCAGAGAAGCCATTGGAAGTTTAATGTATCTGGCTAATGCGACTCGACCAGATATAGCTTATGCAGTCAACTACCTAGCTAGGAAACAGATAGATCCAACTGAAGAAGATTGGACTAAAGTAAAAAGATTGTTTAGATAGCTGAGAGTTACAACTGACTTAGGAAATAAGTTCCTATATAATTCAGAGAACCTAGAGCTATTTTCCGATTCAAGTTTTAGAGATTGTGAAGACTCTAAATCTACATGCGGATATGTGATAGAGTTATTCGGAGATGTAATAACCTGGACAAGTCATAAACAAACCATAGTTACGACTTCTACCTGCCAAGCAGAAAACTGGACACAGAAAAAGTATGGCAAGCACCCATGCTGACTTTATAAAGCAATGTGTAGATGATAAGAAAGTGAGAGTTCATTGGGTGTCTGCTGACGAAAACTTGGCAGATATAATGACAAAACCTCTATCTAAGAACAGACATGAATTGAATAAATTCATTCTGAATTTGAATTTGAGGACTTAAGAGATAAAATTACCAATACAGAGAAAAATAAGAAAAAGAAATTAAGATGAATTACAAAACGCAGATCAATATCCAGAGAAAAGATTTAACATGTATAGATTTATATTTGTCTTTGTTTGCTTTCAGGACAGTAACAACAATGAGACCTAGGAATAGAAACATAAGAAGTTGACGCCAAACCTAAATCATTTAATAATTTATCACCATATCTTTGATATATACTTTCAGTTTGTTTATTTTAAATTGTTCATTTTACTTCTATAAATGTTGTTGTAAACTTATCTTTGCTACACGCTTTGGCTATATTGTTAAAATATTTTTTTCAATTAAAATTTAAGTATTGTTGATGTATTCGACAAAGGGAGGGAGTGTAAGGAATAGCTTTGTCGATGTGATGTATGTCACATACATACAGTATGTGAGTGGAGCCGTTGGCGGCTGAATATGTCGCCTACCCTCTCATTTTGTGTTTTGTGAACGACTGCGTGCGGGTGTGACCGATCCTGTTCTTAGCCGGCGGTCGCGGCGAGCGCATCGCATTGAGTTGTAAGAGTTGTGTATTCAGAGATTCAGAGATATTCTTGTGTTCAGAGTAAGAAGGATAAATAAATGGTTCAGAGTATTCAAGTAAATTGTTGTAAGTTATTAACACAGTCACCCAACCCACCCGACTTTACGATTAGTCCTACAAAAACACTTATTGTGGCATAACTATAATAGTTAGACATATGGTATCGCGACACTTTTTGTAAATAATAATGTGTTCTGCAAAGTCGTAGTACATTATTTTATTCTATCATCAATGGTTTTCGCAGCGCACGCGATGTAATGAATATTTTAGGTAATTTTTTTACACCTTGGGTTACATTATTGGAGTTTTAGCAAGGATCCCTAATTTTTTTGAAAATATAATATATTAGCCTATGTCACCCGGGGATAGTGTAGCTTCCCAACAGTGAAAGAATTTTTCAAATCGGTTCAGTACTTTCGGAGCCTATTCAATGCAAACAAACAAACAAACAAACAATCAAATCTTTCCTCTTTATAATATTAGTATAGATAATCTCAGTTTCCGAGAGGTTTTCATGTGGGCCATACTTTACAGGACACCCTGTAGCTATATTCTATTCTTAACAGCATGCGAAGGCTTATTTGAATAACAATTTTGAATTTTAATAAGCAGTGACGAATTATATTCTGTCTGTGCATAATACGTGTGGCCTTTATCTTAATATTCACAATCATACAAATAGCACTTAATCACGCTAATCACACTGAATGGATTCAGATTAAACTTGACACATCAATAGATCATAACTTGGCATAATACTATAAATTATTATTCCAGTAAAAAAAAAACCTAAGAACGCAAGTCGCAAGTCCGGCCTCAAATGGACCTGCTGTCATCTATGGGCACCTTGATACCAGCTTGACCCTATAGACTCGGTTCAGCGACGTGCCATTAGAATTATCGACGATCCCGAGCTCACAAGCGGTTTAGAACCCCTCAGTCTGAGGAGAGACTTTGCTTTGAGGGTATTTTTAACTGACTTCAAAAAAGGAGGAGGTTCTATGTTTGACGGTATGTTTTTTTTATGTGTATGTTCATCGATTACTCCGAAACGGCTGATGCGATTTAAATCGTTGTATTTTACGTCTGCTTTGGAATTGTACAGAAAGTAATATTTTATTTACTAAAGTGAAGAAGATTTTAAGGGAAGTCATTTTTAACTATAATATGACAAGGTAGATCCCGAGGTGGTTCCATATAAATTTAATCGTGATCTGACTATAGAAATTGAAGATATGATGGAATTCCTCAACGGAAAACAGCAGAAACATCGCGATTGAAGCATTTTATTAAATATTGTCGAAATTTTATCAATGATATGCACATCCTCGGTCAGTGACAAACTTTGAGAAGTATTGAAAACGCATAGGAAACTCGTCTTCTCTATGTACCAATTTAACGTTCATCAGTGCCTCACCAGGGCCTAAATTGAATTAAATACTTTTTGATTTGATTTGACTCAAAATTGAAAAATAAAAACGAAATATTTTGGAACAGAACACGTCATGCTCTTTCGCTGACTTCAAAACAGTGTCAGATAACAGTTATTTCATACTTTTTAGTGATCTTTGAAGGCGTTTTTTTTTTTAAAGTTTCCATTCGACCTCTCTTAGTGGGGAGTGGGGTCCCCTTTACATAAGGCAAATGAAATTATAAATCTGATTATTTGGTAAACTGGGTAAAATCAATAAGTTTTTGTTAACAATTTAATTTTTAATACAAGCTTTTTTGGTGACTGTACTTTTTCTTGACTGTACTTGCATTGTCTTCCAATACACTAATGTACACCAAATATCAAGTCCATATCAAGTCAATCCGATCACTGGAAGTGGGTGAAATTCGACTTGCAAGATTCCACCCGAATAAACATACATACATTGCAAGTTAAATAAAAGCTTGTAATATAATTGGACTGTTTTACAAAAAACTTAAACCGACTTCAAAGTACACTAAGAAGTAATCAAATCCTGATCTGATGACAATGGGACCAAACGGGAAGTGTACCCTTCCAGACAAAAAAATAATTGTTCAAATCGGTTAATAAATGACGGAGATATGAGGTAACAAACATAAAAAAAAAAAAAAAAAAAAATACAATCGAATTGAGAACCTCCTCCTTTTTTTGAAGTCGGTTAAAAATAGATATCTATTTACTCATTTATAAGCGAAATATTGAAGAAAACTCGTTTCCAAGGCAACGCAATAACAGGTAACTTATGAAGTTGTTAACATTATAGTGAAGCATACATCAACACTCAACCCCTAAATTGGCTCTCAAACGGTCGGATAAATCCAAAAGTAAATTGTTTATTACTTAACTTTAACGTTTAAATTAACCGAAACGTGAAACGTTCGGATTTAACAAGCTATCTTGTCTGTCTGTCTTGATAGTTAACTAGAATGTTAGTCCAACTGGCAGTTATATAAGATACGAATTTAGTTCGGTACAGTTAGAGGAAAAAATATTATACTGAAAGCTAAGAATATTTTAGATTCCAAATATGAAGCTTAATTATTGTATGTGTTTGAGTATAGTCTTCTCTTCTTGTTTCTTCTGGCTATTAGCCTAATTTAGGGTCAGCCCTCCTACTACTTCTGCGCCAGGCCACACCGTATGTGGATTGTGTCTATTGTTATTGGTGGTCGTCCGCGGTCTCTTTTTCCAGCTTCAAAATTCATTACTCTTTTAGTCACATGGTCATCATCTCACCTCATCACATGTCCGTACCAGCGCAAACGGTTTTCACATAGTTTAACGACTTTAAATGTACCACGGACCACGGACCACGGACCAGCGTAGCATCTTCATCTCTGTGTTGTTTTAGTATTAGTAAAAAAATAATCCGTAAGTAATTTGCCATGTAGTGGAGCCCCCGCAGAATAGACGGGTTCGCAACCCTTAATATTAGTTAAGCTAAGAAATAATATCATTACAATTACAATTTCCAAAATTTTACCAGAGTATAAGAGATAGACATCACATGAGTTATCAAACAATTCCTTAATTAAAATAATCTAAAGTTTCATCTATGCGGTATCACTTACCTTTGTACCGGTTTACCTTTAGCTTGGTAAATTGTGAGTGTCATCGCCAAACGAGTTTACGTCTAGTGAAGAACTATTTGAAGATAATCTTGAGATAGCTTGACTCTTCTAATGATTTCATTAATGAAACTTTGCAGGTTTATTTTTTAGGTTTGCATACTTGTAATCTTGTTTGTACTTATGTTTCAGACCTTTTATTTATTGATCCTACAAATATAATAAATGCAAATGTGAGCTAAACGGCTAAACCATACAATACGAAATTTTGCACGCAGATAGAAATATATTAATATTAATAAAAAAATGTTTTACTAACAACATTACATGACAACCTCTCAAGTGGAGAACTAGTGTATTATCTAGTTATCGCCTTTCAAAATTCAAAATCATTTATTCAAATAGACCTTCGCAGGCACTTATGAAAAGTCTGACTCTAATACTCTAATACCGGTTCGGAAGGTTGCATTTGCTGAGAAGAGCCGGCAATAAACTCAGCAATTACTCTTTTCAAAACAAGCTTAGATTCATTACATAATATTAACATTTTAATCGCACTGACAACAATTGCGTGCCCCGGCGCGGCGGCAAAATTACAAAGTAGACTGAATAAATATTTAATAAGTAAATAAATAGCAAACTTAAGCAGACCAGCCCCCAAAAGCAGCACCTGTTCACAAGTATGACGCGTGTGGCAGCCATCGCCCTCCTCGCCATATTGGAGGGAAGTGAGCGACCCGTCTCGCCTCACATTAAAATCTGGATAAATGATGATTTTTCAAGAATTGAAACGTGATTCAAACAATTTCTTTGACCTTATCAAAGGTTATGTGCCACCATCCAGTAGGAGTATTTACAAAAACAAAATCTGATCGAAAAAAGTAACAGGGAATTTTAATACCAAATTTGAAGACATGGAGGCTCACTGGTCCATCCGCTCGGACCCCCGTGGCGGACTTTTGTCCTTAGGTTAATGTAAAGTAAGGCGAAATTCATGTCTTTGTATATAGAAATTAGTTTGCTCATTTTCACCAGAAGAATCGTTCTCTATGTTTTCTGTTCCATGTTATTTCGTTTCAAAACCGATATAAAATAGTATTAGCCATTTAAAAACAGTCCCCCTTACTCATAAAGCGCTATTTGACTAATATACTGTTTAAATGGTCACGTAAATAATGTCACATTATTTGACAAATGACAATAGAGTGACGTTATTTACGTGACCCTTTAAACAGTATATTAGTTAAATAACGTTTTATGAGTAAGGGGGTACAATTTTTTAAACGGCTATTTCATAATATGGTACCAAGAGCCATATATTCATACAAAAAAAAAATATACCTAAAGCTAAGTAAATCCCCTCTCTAGCTGGATGACAACGCCAAGAAGTCCAGTTCCGACCAGCTGCGAGCCACTTCCTGCGGTAACGTCACACCGACACGTCACACGCTCGACACGTGTCGTGTGTAACCGGCCACCGCCACGTGTACTGGGCATTACGGCACACTATCTATGTGGAATGTATTAGCTCAGATAACATGGTGACATTTGGTAAAAGCTAACTAAGATGAATGGGGAAGTTGGTATTTTAATCCAAGCCTATTTAATTTCGAGTCGGTCTCGTGCACCGAGGGTTCCGCACAAACCTTTAGGTAGGTATAAATTATTAAAAATATTTTTATTATATGATGTAACAAAAACCGGCCAAGTGCGGAGTCAGACTCACGCACCGAGGGTTCCGTACAAACCTGTAGGTATATAAGTAAATGATAGTATAGACCTGATTATTTGATATTAATTTCAATTTATGACGTATTAAAATAAATTTACCACTTTGGAAGTGTCTCTCGCGCAAACTATTCAGTTTAGAAAAAAATGATGTTAGAAACCTCAATATCATTTTTGAAGACCTATCCATAGACACCCCACACTTATGGGTTTGATCAAAAAAAAAATTGAGTTTCAGTTCTAAGTACTTATGGGGAACCCCCAAAATTTATTGTTTTTTTTTCTATTTTTGTGTGAAAATCTTAATGCGGTTCACAGAATACATCTACTTACCAAGTTTCAACATTATAGTTCTTATAGTTTCGGAAATAAATGGCTGTGACATACGGACGGACAGACAGACAGACAGACAGACAGACAGACAGACAGACAGACATGACGAATCTATAAGGGTTCCGTTGTTTGCCATTTGGCTACGGAACCCTAAAAAATGTATGCTTTTTATTGCTTGTCTGTCTGTCTGTCTGTCTGTCTGTCTGTCCGTGTATGTCACAGCCATTTATTTCCGAAACTATAAGAACTATAATGTTGAAACTTGGTAAGTAGATGTATTCTGTGAACCGCATTAAGATTTTTACACAAAAATAGAAAAAAAACAATAAATTTTGGGGGTTCCCCATACTTAGAACTGAAACTCAATTTTTTTTTTTTCATCAAACCCATAAGTGTGGGGTGTCTATGGATAGGTCTTCAAAAATGATATTGAGGTTTCTAATATCATTTTTTTCTAAACTGAATAGTTTGCGCGAGAGACACTTCCAAAGTGGTAAAATGTGTGTCCCCCCTGTAACTTCTAAAATAAGAGAATGATAAATCTATAAAAAATATATGATGTACATTACGGTGCAAACTTCCACTGAAAATTGGTTTGAACGAGATCTAGTAAGTAGTTTTTTTTTAATAGGTCATAAATTGAAATTAATATCAAATACTCAGGTCTATACTACCATTTACTTATATACCTACAGGTTTGTACGGAACCCTCGGTGCGCGAGTCTGACTCGCACTTGGCCGGTTTTTTGCAATGTTTCCTTTATCTGTGCTATGAGACGTTGCTTCGTACTAAATTTCATGATTCTGAGTTCACGGGAAGTACCCTGTAGGTTTTGATTCCCTTGCGAGTGTCGAAAATTTGCAGGATAAACGGCTGTATCTTTTGATTGCGTTGGCTTAGAAGTTTGATTTTTTCACAGCTCCAACGGACAGTAAACCTAAGTATTTGATAAGAATTTCAGCGTTATACCTCCACGCGTTACTGAGATAAAAGGGTCTTGACAGACAGACAGACGGACAACAAAATGAAACCCTAAAAACAAATACGAACGAAGGACTAAATAAAGTTTGGATAAGTTGGGAAGATAAATCAATTCTTAAAATGAAGGGAAGCTTTTATTCCATCTGTCCCGGTAAAATTTGACCCATTGTACTTCCTGGTTTCCGATTGAACTGAAATCATGGAGCTAATCTCATGATGGAGCCAGGAAGGTGGCCATGGAAACTCTGTAGTAAAACGAAGTAACCCCATCGAGATTCAGGGTTATACATTTTATACTTGTTATGTATTTAGTTTTTTTTTTTTATACAACTTAGTCGGAAAATAAGCATTCTGCCCACGTGATGGTAAGCGGTTACCGTAGCCATATGGACGCTTGCAACACAAGAAGCATCGCTCACGCGTTACCGACCTTTCCCCCTCCCCTATGAGCTCTGGCGACCTTACTCACGGGCAGGAACGCAACTTTACACAACATAAAGTTATTAACTTTAATGATAAAACTTTATTGATTGTAGAACATTTTTTTATAAATTATCCTTTTAATAAAACCATAGATTATTTATACGTCAATTCAAAAGATCTGAATTAATATAGCATCAATCATCACACCTCCGCAATAAATACTTCAAGGTAACAAAATAAAACAATTATCCAGGACTATTTGTTTAAACACAGCTACATTGAACACCCACGTGCAAGCGATGCTATTTATATGTAAATCCGAAATGTGAACAAAGTGACATACGGACTGACAGATGTTCTGCGTTAAATGCGAATACTCATTACAAAATATTGCTGTATTGTATTGTTTTATGGGTTAAAGAACCCGTGGTCAGTGAAACAAGACTCGCCGAGGAGAGGAAGTGCCTAGCTATCATATATCAATAGTTGGCAATTCAGACATTTATTGCATGATAAGGCTCTGGCCCCCAATTCTCACGCTTTCGACATCGATGTCGAATAGACATTTGGCGAAAATATGGCGGTCTTCTAACAAAGCGTATAGATTTTTTAAGATGCCTTGCTTTTTGGTAAATGTCTATGCGATATTAATGTGATGTGATGGGAGAATCGGGGCACTGAATCTTGTTTTTATTCGCTCTGCGACGACGCCGGTAAACAAGCATAGGCCTACCTGATGGTAAGTGGTTACCGTAGCCATATGGTCGCTAGCAACACGAGGCGTATCTCACGCGTGACCAACTTTTCCCCCTCCCCAATGAGGTCTGGCGACCTTACTCACGCGTTAGAATACAACATAACTGTGGTATTCTGTAAGGTGTAAGGTGTAGGTACTTCCCCAGTCGAGCTGCTCTTTGAGCGAATAAACGCTATGCTCTACCTCTCATTCATTGACATTAATATTGCATTAGACAAACTCTATGTTTGCTCTTTATAAAATAATAGCTTCTGCTCGCGGCTTCGCGCCCACGGTGGCCTACACAAAATTATATATTTTATCATAACTTTGAAACTGACGGACTTTCATACAAACTTTCATCCCCTATTTTACCCCCTTAGGGGTGAAATTTCGAAAAACTCTTTCTTAGTGCATCTAGTCTTCACAAAGAATATACCCTCTAGATTTCAAGTCTCTAGGCCCAGGGATTTAGGCTGTGCGTTGATATATCAGTCAGTCAGTCAGTCACGACTTTGAATTTTATATATATAGATGTGCAATTAAATTACTGCATTCATTATCCATAACGGAGATTCTGTTACAGCTCATCAACTAATATTGTTTTTTCGTACACAAATTGTCAATTATCATTTTAATACGGACCTTACAGTATCAAAATTGAAAACAATTAAGCGACTAAAAGCCAAGCATTATGTTCCCACGTCAATAACAAAACAATGTGATAATATTGACACGTGAAGTTAACAACAGGCGAGTGTCACGTCACGACGCGGACGCCACCGGTTGTCACGTTGGTCACTGTTTTCACATAGACACTGCACTTGATCTCGCAACAATTACTTACGGTATTTGACAAATAAATCCCTTTATCTATACAGCTATACTAGTTTTCTTCCGCGGTTTTACCCGTGTTCGTAAGGGACCTAGTCGGGATAAAAAGAGTAATCCAGAACATATTCTATATATCTTCCAAATTCCATTCACACCCGTTGATGCTTGAAAGGTTATATAATAATATCCTGGGACATTCCTCACACACGGTCATCTGATCCCAAACTAAGCAAAGCTTGTACTATGGAAACCAGATAACTGATATAATACATATACTACTTTTTGTTTGTTAATACATACTTAATATACATAATTACACCCAGACTCAGGACACACAGACATGTTTATGCACACAAATGCATGTCCTGAGTGGAAATCGAACCCACGACCTGCGGCGCGATAGGTGGAATCTTAACCAGAGCGCCAGCTGGCCCGTCAATTATATTTATCTAATTGCTTGAAAGAGTAACAACAATCAAATTTTAGACGGGTTACTATAGTAAAAACGCTTTTTCCCAGAGATGAGACACAGATCTACATCGATTTTTCACCCGACAACCCCTATATAGCAAATTTCATCGATTCGTTCTCGTTATCTCACGTATGTGTTATAAATAGAATAAATTTATTAATTTATTCAAATTTAATAACGTATTTAATGAAAGTTTCTGTAAAACGTCGTGTTTCATATGACAAATATGTCCCATTACGTGTACTTTACCTCGTGTTTACTTCTTGTAGAGTAGGTGTGATATCTCAATTACTGTAGGCTTAGAATAATGGCTTTAAATTAAGTATGTATTAAACATTAATCTACGACGATGGAGCTTAAAAGCTTTTCGACAGGATTATGAAAGCTGCACGTTGGATATAATGTTGGTAGTGAGTCATAAACACATGATGGGATGGTGTTGTAGCCGAAGCACAAGCATAGAATTCCTAAAAGGAAACCGAATCGCAAGAGCCAGTGCAAGTCGGTAGGTGATTGTTGTAATTCAACTTACCTAGTGCTGATTTTTCAAGGGCCAGATAAGCGGTATCGTATCGGGCTGTTTATTTGTAAGACCCCTGGAAGACGCGATTTAACTATTGTGCATTAGACGAAGAATGGTTTATGTAGTGTATGTAATTATATGTGTAATAATTATGTAGGTACCATTATGAATAGGCAGAGGGTAGGTTAAGCCATGGTGATTGAGTCGCAATAAATCTGTTCTTCTGTGAGTTGTGTTGCTTTGCCATTCCTGTAAATTCAGTTACAGAACCTTTAATTGGCGATGCGGATGGGATACCTTAAGGTACTGACGATACCACACATCCTCCCCATCCACCATTACCCTAGTTTAATTACGAACTAAACAAAAATAAAACGTTCAGTTGCAAACAAACAACTGCAAAAAGTTCAGTATGCTAATCGAGCATATAGTCAATTTGTATGATATTGATTTTGTCTTAGCAAATCGACCACCTAGGTGTGCTGATTTACATACACCCACATTGCTAATTAGTAATTATGATAACGAATCGATTATAAGATTGAATACTAGATAACATATAGATACAGAATCTAATAGGCATGTTAACAAAGTCTTTATAATTAATAATAATAATTTAATAATAATAATAATAATTTTTATTAGACCAAATTAGATACACTCAATTAAATTGAAGTCTCTGACACTTAAGGTAGGCAAGGCCTGTATACTAAGAGTCAGCTCCTTCCCTAGATATAGTTGACAAATCTAAAAGTGTTCAAAAGTTAAGTAAATCGGCAAATAAATTTATGAAAGAAAACTGACTATCTAAAATCTAAATGTCATGCAATTAACATCAAATTAAATGGGGGTGTGTGTGTGAATGTGTGGGTAGTGTGTAAGTGTGTAAGTGTGTGAAGTTATGCGAGTGTATGTAGTGAAATAAGTGTATGTATGTATGTTGAAAATTTATTGATTTTTTGATAAGAGTTGTTCGGTATCCTCGTAACTATATTATATTATTGTTCATATTGATTTAAAATAACGACATAGTTTCTAACTCATAGTTTTTCGTTCCCGACGAGTCTTATGCTTTCCAGAGATGCAGTTAGAATGCATGTTAGCCGCAGGCATACGCTAGTTTATATTAGTAGGGATTACCAATTAGCCCCTGTTTTGATCAGGGACAGCACAGAGAAAAGAAATAAGACGACTGTCATCTGACAGTTAAAAGTCGATTTTCAATATCCTACGGATAACCCACATAGGTGGTTGGATTAATTGAACATAATGATTTAATCCTTAACTAAACAATTTCAACAAAAACAAAACCCCAGATATTTTGAAGGAAAATTAAAATGTCGAAAGAACAATTTCACTCGTGTTCAACACGATTCTTATCCGGTTTTATTTTGTTATAAAAATAACAATATGGGCTACAGGGCTACTTATCACGTATCCGCTAATAAGTCAGCAACCAGCACCGCCCCGGAAGTTTCGTGGAATTACCTTTTTATAATGTCACTTAATGTTGATACAGATACGTGAAGCGTCTTTATGATGGGAATGAAATTCAAGGTAATATGGTGATGATGAGTTAAAAATGAAAAAGAAATAGAAGGACGCTTACATTGGGCATTAATCTACGCTAGCTGAGGGCTTTATGCGTCCCCTCTCTCCCGTTGACCCTGTAAGGTCGTCATCAAGATCAAAAGGAAATTTTAATTCGAAAAAAGCCCTGCACATTTTTGACAAACTTTTAAGGTGAACGCACACTTATCCGAGCCGAATGCTCACTTGCCCGCGTCGAATCGTCCGAATCTGGATGAGATTTCATATACAGCGAATGCGTTCGACGCGTTCGGCTCGATAAGTGTGCCTTCACCTTTATCCTACAATCCACAATACAGAAGGGGCTTCGTCAAATAGAACAACAATACGAGATTCTGATGAGGGTGACGACCTAGTTAGATACGGTAGCAGCTAAAGGATAGAAACAATTCTGATTAGTTCGTTTTCAAAATCTGCAGGTGCTCTACCACGTATCTTTGGTGATAATCGTGGCGAATACCATGTAATGAATTTTTAAACACACTCGCTCGTAAATTGACATTTATTGCACCGCACATCCGCACATCGCGCATCGCTGTCAAAATGTTTTCGTTTCGTTCGCCTGCGGCTCACGCGCTTAATACAGCCTCGTCTGTAATTACCAACTTTGCACACATGTATCATAATCTACTATTATACAATCAGGGCCCACCAATGATCTCTGTTGCACTGCGTCATTGGAGGAATAATTAATGGTGTTCTTTACATTTACATTTGATTTTAAGAGAGGTAGAGTAAAAAACTGTCAATCGCGCTCGTTCGAGGCTCGCAAGCCCGTCCACGCTACGCGAATCTTGCTCGCAGTGTGCTCGTTCGTGGCTCGGCTAGTGCTCGGTTCGCCAAGCATGGACGCACCATTAGGTATGCCCATTTCCATATGATTTTCACCAACCTTAGGTTATTACTCCAATAAGGTAATTCTCAGTTTCGCCCACTTACCTTGTTTCGTATCGAAATGATTGATAGCAACCCAAACAGTTGTTCTAAGTCCGACAAATGTTGCCCGTTGACATAATGGCGGATTGTTTGTGTGATATGGTAGCACAAGCGCCTTGACATTGTAATGATTGATACTGGTAACACTAACACGTGTCAGCTGCTTACTGCAGTTTGCGTGAAGTTTGCCTATTTATCTAGTTTCACAATATTTTGTGAAAGTGCCATATTTGGCTTGTATTAATATCCTCTGCTGAACATAAGCCTCTCTAATTCATGTTTTTTTTTATACGACTAAGTCGGTCAACAAGCATACGGCCCGCCTGATGTTAAGCGTTTACCGTAGCCATATGGAAGCTCGCAACACAAGAAGCATCGCTCACGCCTTACCGACCTTTCCCCCCTCCCCTATGAGCTCTGGCGACCTTACTCACTCGCAGGAACACAACTTTACACAACATAAAGTTATTTGGCTGCGGTATTCTGTTAGGTGAAGGTACTTCCCCAGTCGAGCTGCTCTTTGAGCGAATAAACGCTATGCTCTACCTCTCTCAAAAAAATTGTTAATTGTATATACTCGTAATTTATTTAATATCACAAAATAATGATACATGATACCCATAATGATTCACATCTTGACAATATTATTGAATACATTAAGACTATTCGGTGCGAGTACAAGGCGGGTTTCGGTTAAACCATAAATTCAAATTATCTGAACTACCGGTAACTTACCTGTATTTGAGTGTACAGGGTGTTAACATATTCAATCATTGTGTTGTACACGGGTCGTGGGATGCGATACCATCATATATGTGGTTGTGAACACGACTGGAGTTTGTAAATGATTGTAAAATAAAGCTCTTTATCTATTGTTTTTAGAAAATATGGCAAGTGATAACCTAAATAATATTTTTTGTATTGATATAAAAAATAACTATCTCAGTTACCACTTTACTAATAATACTGATAAGTTTTATAATAGAAGACTAACCTCTTTCTGCGGTTTTACCCGCGTCTTTTATTATCTATACTATAGTAATAATATAATAAAGCGGAAGAGTTTTTTTGTTTGTTTGTTTAAACGGGCTAATCACTGGAACTACCAGTCGGATTTGAAAAATTCTTTAACTAATAGCAAGCTACATTATCCCCGAGTATTATAGGGTACTATTTATCACGGAAACGCGGGTGAAACCGCGCGAGACGGCTTGTATTTCATATAGCTGGAAAAAAAAATCAAATTTTCATCCAATAAAAATTGTTCGGTTTGATAAGGTATGACGATTGAGTAACAAAATGTACGATTTTCATGAACAATTCCTTTCTTAGTTATAGTCAAATGGAGCATGTTATTTAAATAACACTCTGTATAATGATTCCACAATACACAGGTAACTTTCTCCGAGCCTTGTATTTCTGTCACCGCGGAAGGCTAAACAGGGGTTATCGATTCCAGATAACAGTTACGTACATTTTGTAATGAAATATCGATATCGATACTATAATCTCGATATAGTGCATGGCGAAATGTCTCCCGCACTATTCGTGGAGGAAATCAGACTCGTTTGTGATTTCAAATTAGTTAAAACTCGCTTTTACTAAATATAATATAAATTATTTAAAGGTTTGATAAATTGTGTTCAACTAAATAATATTTTACTTTATAGGATGTATTAGTTACTGGTGTTTTCAATACTTGACTCATTTACAATTTATATAAATGTATAAACCTAGGTACTAAGTAGTTAGCTAGCAGCCAAGTGTTTGTTTGTACTAATTTCAAATCTATACATATTAAAATTATTGTATATTTATCTGTTTAACGTGTGCGTTTCTTTACCATTTATTACGATGACACTTTCGTGAGTTAGTGTATGCAAAACATAACCCTATGTTTACCGCGCACTCGGGTAAAAAGAGGCTTTGCAATACACGTTTGGTATTATCTATTTTAATATAATATTCAAAAACAAAAACAGTTATTACCAACACCATTTTTAGTATAGACAGAGGGCCAACTATAAGCTTTTAAAACAATATTATTCTAACCTTAATTGTCTTTTGTCCTTCTTTGACATCCAACGTCAAAATAGGACAAAGATAAAGATTAAAAAGATATATATATAAGACATCAAATTAGTACAATTACACAAAAAATAAATAAAATATATGATAAAATAAACATAACATTAATTGTACCTACTAGTTGGGTCTAAAAGGCCCAGCTCAGCATAAGTTGCAGAATGTTACAGCGCTGATTTTCGGTGGTACACGGACGCATGGTCGTCGAACACAAATATAAAAGACAACTTAATAGTAAAAATACAAAAGTAACATAATCAAATACAGAATCCAAAACAGCAGTAGATAAAAAGAATAATAAAAAACAATAAAATAAAGAAAAAAATAAAAATACACACTAAAAACATGAAAATATTTGTACGTAGTAATATTAATAACTCTGATAATATCAATAGGGATCAAAACAATTAAAAGACAAATAAGGTTATTATAATATTGTTTTAATAGCAGTAGATAAAAAGAATAATAAATTACAATAAAATTAAGAAAAAAATAAAAATACAAAATAAATACATGAAAATATTTGTACGTAATAATATTAATAACCCTGTGATAATATCAATAGGGATCAAAACAATTAAAGGACAAATAAGGTTATTATAATATTGTTTTAATAGCTTGTGGTTGGCCCCCTGTTCCTTGCATTTGATACGCATAAAAGTCTCTTCATTTGTACCGAGACAATACAATTCTTCAGTTGTTAAAATTATTTCAGCAATCATTAAAATAGTACTATATATATGGCCGCTGAAAAAAACAATAGAAGATTTAAGTCATTATACTCGTAATAGACTCCACGACCTCACGATGTGACGACCACCCGAAACAAAGCCATAACGCCAGTCCGGGCGTCAAACAAATTGGCAATTCAAATTATATTCATTTATTATGGCGACTAACGATGTACTCCGGTATTAAATTTAATACCTCAATCTCAGGCGCCTAAGTTTTAAATATGCATAGAATTTCAAAGCAGCATTATTTATTGGTTGTTGAGGTGCTATTAGGTACTACTTACAAAAATTAAGATACTGTAGATAAATTGTAGCTCAAGACATAAGATATCAACAGCTAAGACGAATACAACAGTTCAAATGCTACCCCTAAAGTAAGGGCTATTTCTCTATAACGAGTCATATACTACATAGGTCCAGTGTGAATTGGAGAACTCTACATGCGTCAAAAAATTAACTTCTCGGATATAAAGGCTTCTTTCATCGAAATAGTTCCTCAAGATGGTATAAATCCGGCAGCTTTAGTTGAGAGCCAGTTTCATCATACCACTCATCATGGTATGATTGTTGAATAACCAAGCCCATCCATAAAAAAGTCAATGTCGAATACAAAAATCAGGATTTTCAAAGCTTTCATCTTGCTAGAAAGCGAAGGTAAATAACCATATCCCATAAGCTCCCAAGATACTGAGATTTATATTGGGCAAGCATTTATCATACACACGACAACGTATCCAATGCGGGTATACAAACACTTAATGAGGCGAAAACTCAAAGAAAACAAGCTATGGACACCCACGCAAATTCCAATAGTAATCCATGAATCACCAACGAAAGTTGACCTACCGCAGTATCGATTGATGTTCTAATAATGTAGCGTAAAGAAGACTTAGAAGAGGGTCTCACTATGGTGGTCTTAAGAACTATCTGTGGATATTGATTCGATCAAAGAACTTGATATAATTCACAGGATTGTTATAGCAGTGTTAATGTCGGAATTGAATGTAATACTAGCCCATGAAGAGTTTGTAATGGATACTAAAAAAGATTTGGTGAATGGTTTGGGATGTCTTTGAATTTAGGTCAAGGATTAGAGAGTCAGTGATCTCAGATATTTTACTTTCCAGGAAGATATAAAACTTTACATAGTGGAATTAAACAATAGGCGTATCTTTGTGTTCCTGCGCGTGAGTCTGGTTGCCAGACCCATCGGGGTGGGGGGAAGGGTTGGTAGCGCGTGAGTTATGCTCCGGTGGTGTTGAAGCCGTACTCCATAGGACTACAGTAACCGTTTACCACTAGGCGGGAAGACTTCGTATAAAAAAAAACATGAAAAAAATATTGAATTGCAAAATATCATTTAAGATCATTTATAGAATAAAAATATGAATTGCTCGCAAAATATTTTTGAAACTAACTTTTCGAAAATATTATCGGCTTTTGTCACCATACATTTTTTGTATTTAATCCTTTCCCAAATCACACCAATACACTTTTAATATACCTATGAAAATAATTCTCAGTTAGTATAAGGTAGCTGTTAAATAGAGAAAGAAATTAAGCAGATTCAAAGAATCCCCACTTATAATATTGCTAGCGGGTCCCTTGCCTGCATATTTCACACTATGCCTCAAGTGTACTCGAGTATTGCCGTCTCAAGGACTCTCAGAGGCGCCAACCTAAAGACCTTGAGAATCTTCACAAATATAACTTTTACCTTCGACTAAAACTACTTTTACTTTATTTTCTTCTAATTTAAGACCAATATCCAATGTTTTTAAGTTTTTCGGCTACATTTTATTTATTTTTAAAGAACATGCATTACTTTTCACTTCAGCAGAGTTAAGACTATGTATGTTCAATTTCTTGGGATTTATGAGAAATGTTACGAACTGTTTGTTTTCGATTGCAAATTACTTGAATTAACATTGTTGAATCTATTATCTCTTGAAGTGTGTTTTTGTTTGCTGGGTTATATTATTTCAAGATTTACAAGAGTGTGTATATTTATGAAAAGTTTCATTTGTTTCGATATTATTTTATCATGTTCATTGCACTTACTGCAATTGGAGTTTATTATGACATCAAATTATGATGAAGTTATATCAGAATTTACTTTGTTTTAAACTAACAATTTATAATTGTCAAGATGAATCAATCTACTAAAAGAAGTTTCGAAATGTTCAAGCAATGACTTAAAATAATTACATTTAGAACGCCGTAACCATTTAAGTGCCCGCAATGAGCGGTATTCTTTAGATCGTCACTTCAAAGCAATACGTCTTCATCCACACAGTGTGATCACTCAATTTATGTCAAACGCCCAGATAAGGCACCATTTAATTTTTAAACATAAAACAATGCTAAAGAATATTAAACTTTAAGCCTTTGGTGTTAAAAGCGGCATCGTTGGTGGCGCTGGGTATAATAAAGAAGTAAATGCAATTGTGACAGATCGAGGGCGCAAAGCCTGAGTTTCAAGTGGTAAATATTGTGATTCTTTGTATGAATCAAACGAGAAAAACACTTAAAACGTCGCGTAACACTTAAAACAGTTGACAATGTGAGTGGCAGCTGTATTTGAAAAGATATATGAATTGAATGCGATAAAAAAACATCTTCACAATTTTAATTGGTAATTGATTGTTAAACAACTTAGTTATATTTATAATCAACTTACAATAAGAGTTGAAGATTCTATGGCATTCATTATTTTAAATCCATTTGAAATTAAATGATAGCTCAAGAGGAAGATTTTAAATGATAAATGTAGGAGCTGATAGCATAGTTGTTGTGACGTTGAATGCCGTGACTAGGCTGTAGGTCACAGCGTATGTACCCGCCTGGCCCGCCCTCAAGTTTGAAACTTGTCGATCAGCACCTATCGGGTGTGTTCTGGCAGTTCTACAGTTCCACATACTACCTTCAGCCCCATTCTCACTTACCATGGTGAGATTGTAGTCAAACACAGGCCATAAGCCAGTGTAAATTATTCGAAGATTATTCTTTTAAGTCCAACATAGCGGAATTTGTCTTTTCTCATTTACCCTTTTATTAGCATCATCTGCTGCTATAATCTTGCATATGCTTACTATTTATATCTATTTCATTTCTAACTTTGATTGTGTCTCTTTCCAAAGTTGTTTAGCAGTTCTGGTGACTAACAGCACGTTCTATCAACTGTTAAACTTATGATTTATATCTCAACTAATCTACAAACATCTATCCGACCGGTACTTGATTGAGTTACAAATCTGAACACTCTTTTAGTAATATCGGTCGGGTTTGACTTGAAAATATAATTAATGTCGTAATCATAGAAGCTGTAATTTCGATCTTATCAAGTGCGAAGGAATTTTAAGGTTCAGTAACAGCTACTCCATTAACAAGGTATATTTATTAACATTGTCATTATTTTAAAAGATTTATGGATTTGTTGCGTACTTGTATGTTCGTACTGAATATTTCTGATTGCATTAAAGTTGAGTTCAATTACAGTCATTTTAGCAATATTTAATATGATCTAGAATGCCATGCCATTGCAATTTAAAAGTTTTAAGATCGTAAATACCGTAATTAAAAATAAATTGCAAAATTTCCTTTGGACAGGTTTTTAAATGCTGAACTACTTAAATTTCTTCTTTATTCTTGAGAAAAGGTAATCCCGTCCCTGGTCTTTAATGGCCAAGGCTAGTTGTTAAGTTAAACAATCTGCATAAAATCTAATGATCTGCTGTATTGTCAATGGCGCCTCCTCATTTCTAGAGGGTTCTAAATCACAAAAGTTCAACATTCATCCCAATGGTACAAACATTTGTACAAATACGTCCAATCTTTTTGTTACAACTTTATAAAAAGCGGGTCATATTAAAACCCGACGTTTTGTCCAACAGGGTCTAACTTTTTTTGGTTTGATTTTTTCTTGTTAATTACTTTTCACACTTGGATTATGTATAAATATGTAATGTATTAAGTCAGAATTATCGAATGACTTATTTCTAAAACTTCATACGATTTCCTTTTCTGAGATAAAAAGTATCGTAGGTATATTGTATCCAGGGAATTATGTCCAAATACATTCATGATTTTGTATCAAAAAAATGCAGTTTTTAGGGTTCCGTAGCCAAATGGCAAAAAACGGAACCCTTATAGATTCGTCATGTCTGTCTGTCTGTCTGTCTGTCTGTCTGTCTGTCTGTCTGTCCGTCCGTATGTCACAGCCATTTATTTCCGAAACTATAAGAACTATAATGTTGAAACTTGGTAAGTAGATGTATTCTGTGAACCGCATTAAGATTTTCACACAAAAATAGAAAAAAAACAATAAATTTTGGGGGTTCCCCATACTTAGAACTGAAACTCAAATAATTTTTTTCACCAAACCCATAAGTGTGGGGTGTCTATGGATAGGTCTTCAAAAATGATATTGAGGTTTCTAATATCATTTTTTTCTAAACTGAATAGTTTGCGCGAGAGACACTTCCAAAGTGGTAAAATGTGTGTCCCCCCCCCTGTAACTTCTAAAATAAGAGAATGATAAATCTATAAAAAATATATGATGTACATTACAGTGCAAACTTCCACCGAAAATTGGTTTGAACGAGATCTAGTAAGTAGTTTTTTTTAATACGTCATAAATTGAAATTCGTATCAAATACTCAGGTCTATACTACCATTTACTTATATACCTACAGGTTTGTACGGAACCCTCGGTGCGCGAGTCTGACTCGCACTTGGCCGGTTTTTTTTTATATTTGTTTCTGATTTAGATAAAATGTAATGATGATAATGAATTTGATCGAATAGCTTTTTTGCATCCTCGTATTAGATGATTTTAGTTTTTAATTCATATTTATTTATTTTATCCACTCACCTGAACTTATCTATCCTTTGTGAACGATGGCGCCGCAGATACCGTTGTACAACATAACAGATAACATCTATTATTATTTACTTAAATAAAAGGGCAACAAGACCCGACGACTGATTCACTCACTTGACCGTTACTAATTGTATCTTGTCTCTAAGACATAAATATCTTCTGTCTTTCACGCCTTTTACTCTGTTTTCTTGGCTGTGGATGTTTCAATACTCGGAATAGTGTTGTTAGTCACGATTTTTTATCAATAACCTTGAGTTTAAAATAATTTGAAAAGGTCTTCATGGAAAATAATTAATTGCCTACTAATCTAGCGGTTCTACCATATAGAGTTCCAATATTCGCCACAGATTTTTCAATAAAAAGAAAAAGGATTTGAATGGCTGAGAATTCAAATTTTGTAGCATATCACCTAAAGATACGGCCGCTCACATCATTTTGAAATACGAGGTAATGTTTGAGCAATAGGCAGAAGTTCTCAAGCCTGTGAGGATACTCGGCTAGATAGGCCTGGGGACATCAAAGAAAAGTCCTGCGCTTTTGGACAGAGCTGGGCTGCTTAAGTGCTTAGTGATCTAGCCGGCATTCTTCACGCAAAAAAGAGCCCACTCGAGTAGCGTTCTTGAGAAAATGAAGGGCCCACAATAATGGCATAAAAAATGAAAATACCAATGTATTGTCGTCGAATTGCCCGCTCTATAGAATAGTAGCCCGTCTGGAAGAAACTAATGATGACTTTTAGGAATTAGTTTATGTCAAATTATCTCAATATAAAGACTTCTTAAAAACAGAAATAGAATAACTTTTTACTGGAGTATAAACGAATCCAGAAAAATATTTTAGAGCAACTAAGATTTTTGATAAAAGGATGACCTTATGTCGTAGAATAACGGGGATTTACAAAGGACAATATTCATATAGATAATACTAATTGTTGTACATTTCGAATTCGAGACCTTTCGACAAATTAGGTAACGTAGACACACGTATTGAAGAGAAATGAGGTTAGAACAGGGTTGTTACGACAGAAAAAATATGTAGAATAGGTAATATACTAAGCCATTTATTTAAACTAATATTACACAGGTTTTGATCTAACCTATCTACCCAGTTTCGCTAATAGGTAGTAATTTAGATTTAAACAAATATTTTTTGAGATAAGTAAATCTGGTTTTTTCAAATTAGATCAAGTTTATTCTACAAACTGGCCTTTTTACCTCCTTTATTGCCTTAATGTCAGCACATATTGCTGTCAGTATTTTATTTCTTTACGTGAATCTCAAAAGATGATGATTCGCTACATGAGTTCTTTTAAAATCGTAAATAATTTAATGAAAAACGGTTAATCTGGGTTTATTTTGCTAACTATAGTTTAATATTATAGCCACGCACATTCCAAATCTATGGCTCCTAAAATGTCCATCAACATTACTAAAAGTTGGCGTAAAACCCCAGACGTTGGCGCCAAATAACTTAAGTTAAAATACTGCGTGACCTAAGAACCGTATACACTCTGTACAGGTTTTGTTGCTACCTAATATCAACAAAATATAGATAAATCTATATTAATATGAAATGATTCAATTTCAACAGCATATTTTTAACCGTCAAATATATTGTCATTTAAAACAACGTTATATTTTCATAACTCAACTTGACAGCCCTAAGTTACATGTCGGTTCCTTTTAAGTAATATCGTGTAAATGGCAGTGATATTGTTTGTTAATAGACTTTCTACTTGTCACGTTAAGAATAATGATTTTGGAGTGCATTCGGTGAATTGGAGCAAGGTACGAGTAAATTACAATTTCCTATTTCGATTTAGATTCATGTTCGAAGATACGATAATGTCGGGGAAAGTGTGGATACAGTTACAGAAATAATATACCTAATCAACAAACCGTAGTGTCACTTCTACATATATTTTGAAAATCATCTTTGTTGCCTTTTTAAGCTAAGAGACTCTCGTTTACTAAGCTATGTCTAAATCTATTAATACTTATTAAACCAATCATATTTACTGTTGTATCAAATATCAATATGATGTCAAATCATCTCCAATAATTTTATTACCATTGTCATTTTAGATGTCGTTACTATTGTGCGATTAATCTTTTTTGCTTTCATTGCTTCCATTAACATATAATTGGCCGATGAGATGATCCATAAACAGTTTCAAATAAATACTTCTATCAAAAGACTGTAATGTATGGATAATCGCAACGCAGATATAAATAGTCTTCTACAAAATGTAGTCCATTGTTAAACTAATTCTATTACCCCATAATGTAACCACACAATTCTGTAAATGCAAGATAACTAGCATATTGAGTTATGAATTCATTCTATTACATATTTACGACAGCCAATACACTTTGACAAACCGATTATTATTATTAATAATACAATTATCTGAATTTATCATTTAAGCTGCATTATCAGTTGCTAAAAGAACATAAATAAACCACTTTGTATCTATTTTAAAATTTACAGGTCGAGAAACGGAGGCAAATACAAATTTCATTTATAGATTGTAAGCAAGAATGTTGTTTCCTTTTGAACTCGGTTATGATAACACAAATTTTAGGTTTATACCGAATCATAATTTTGAAATTCCGGTGTAACTTAGGTAACAATATTTCACCAACATTACAATTTGCACTCAGGTAGACGCAGTAGTCATGTAAATCATTTTATTCGCAAAAAACCAAGCTTGGATTACAATAAAACCAGCAATTGAACTTACTGATAATAATAAAGATTACACAAACAAGTTTACATAAAACTTTACGAGTCTAAATAATAGCACCAGAATACAAAAAAATCCCCGTACCTACTTGTAGTAAAGTCTAACAAAAATAATTTAAGCGAGACATGAAATGATTTAGAAGATAGACATGAATAAGTGAATATTAATACATTAATGGAGTTTCTAAACGCATATATTTGGATAAAAGAAGACACGCTTCAAATAGGCACAAATAGTAATATTAGTAACTTGACTCTAGCAGCGTTGGGCGGGCGTGGTTTTATAAATCAAATAAATTTTCAATTAGTTTGCCGCCGGCAACACCGGCCAGCGGTAATGGATTGCCGTTTATATGGATTTAATCTAGTTACTCGCGATGAGTTTCTAAATTAGTCTTGGTTGCTACACCGTTTCTAAACTTGAGCGATGGGGTCTGATCACCTCTACCGCGCATCTATATATTATGTGATTAACGGAATGAAGTCCAGTGCAAAGCACAAGAATTTTTTAAACATGGCATTAGCTAATTTCAACTCCTGACTTAATTTAATCGTTTGCTCTCTTAGCCAAGCACTTCAACGTACAAAATTTTTACTACATTCCCCTATTTGTGGTCACCGATCACCATTCTAGAGGTTTACGTCCCTATTGTTGGTCCCATTCTTTCATTTCTAAGAAAACAACAACTGAACGCCGATACACCGATGTTTTCTAAGAAAAGATCGACGTTTTTAAGTATGCGTTTCATTGTTGCGGATGTCAATATTGCAGTTAGGTAACATTTGAAATAATTTTTATCATAGAACTGAGGATTTAAAATGAGATTAATATTAACAATGGTGATTCGGTGCAGATAGACATTTCTGAACTTTAAAAAAAGAATGCAATAATAAATAATTGATGTGAAGTCATTGCGATTATTTTGAATACTATGTATATGTAATTTATGTATGTTTTTCACGAAACTCAATATCGAATGGAATAAATAAGAGAGAAATTGGATTTAAGTATAAATATAAGTAAAACAAAAGTAAAGCATATCCTGAGTTTAAAACGATGTAAATTCTAACTTATTTCCAAATATCTGAAGTAGAGCATGTTGTACGCAATAGCATAGTATCACATAAATAAAAGAAAGACACTCTTGAGACGAATTCCATTAACAGCTTCTTAAGCATAAACAAATATTATAATACATTTTCCAAGCAATGACATCATACCACGTGTACTCATTACGTTAGATTCAAGTGCTCAACTTGATATAGACCATACCCATCGAGATAAAAAATCGGTAAAATATTGGCTTAGTCACTGTTATTTGTAAAATAATAGTGATTTTGAAATTGTTAAAACGAAAACTGTAGCTGCTAGTAATGTTAAAGAAAATAAGGTAGTGATTAATGAAGTAGCCAATATCGATTAAGAGAATGTTTCATAATATTCACGCGTAGTTATTGAGAAGGCATAGATTGTTAATTATTCATTTAGGTATTGGTTAATTAAAACTAATTCTCGATTTAAAATCAGGAATAGAGTTTATGTATCAGATTTCATTAGAAAAAACATGAGGTTTATTTATCTAGTTCTACGTTTTTTGGGATTTAACACCTACAGTCACATCCTCACTATCATCATGTGGTGAGATCTGATCAAATACGTGTTTCATACGTCATACGTTTTTAATTTTTCATTTATAGATCTTTAATGGTTGTATGTTGGAGTGTTTGTAATTTTACTAATCTTAACCCAAAATAATGTACATTATATTCAAAACAGCCCAGCCAAAAACTTGAAAAATTATCATTCCTGCATGTCTCACAAAAAAGAAACAAGTTTCACTTGTCGATACTATCTGTCGAAAAACGTCGAAAACCATGCAAATAATAAGTGAGACCCCACACGGGAACCTTGCGGCACGCCCGCTCTGTTACTAAGTAAACAATACGTGGAATGGAGTGAAAACAAAAAAAGGAAGTTATTTATTGTTCCGGCCAGAGGTTGAAGGTAAAGTCACTTTTTTAAGCTACAGTCTGAGTGGCGACGGATTTGTAATCTGTATTTGCAGAAGCAGACGCATGTATATAACATGTTACGGAAAGGGTATAGGGTATAACGAGTTCTTTGATTCTAGGCGCACAGATTTTTATAAAAATATCAGAAATTGACGTGAAAAGATAATGCCCCTCATTGAGTGGTGATACGTTGATTATGATTTTAATTCAATAAACTTTAAAGCAAACATTTTTGAGTAATTTATTTTGAGCTGAAACTTTTTATAGAGAGTCTACCTGATTTAGTCTTTACCCCTCTCGGATAGATATACCCTTTCCATAAGACGTTGTAGAGTCAGCAGTAGTATGTAATCTTTTGAACTTATCACCTCTTATCCCGGACAACGTGTTCCCAGATACTTATAACATGGGTCTATTCAAGGCGAGAGTGAACAGGCATCTTATGGGTACGCGCGGTCCACCCTAGACTACATCTTCAACCTGAAGGTAACTACCAACATAACCTCTACTCCATGGGGGTACAGTAATCCTAATCCAAGAAGTACCATACCACCATGCTATAGCTCTATGGTTACACAGAAAACTCAAGCTAAACGTTAAACTGAAGCGCTTTTTTTTTTTTTTATACCACTAACGTGGCAAACAAGCATACGGCCCGCCTAATGGTAAGCAGTTACCGTAGCCTATGGACGCTTGCAACACCAGGGGTATCACTCGCGCGCTGCCGACCCTGAAGAAATCTCTTCACGCCCTTTTTGAAGAACCCCATGCTGTACTCCATTGGGAAAACCACGGCGGGGAGCTCATTCCACAACCTGAGCGTCCGCGAAAGAAAGCTCCTTTGAGCCCGCACAGTTCGAAACAATTCTGGTTTCAATTCGGCTTGATTGCAGAAATATTAACGTTTGATTACGGGTCTGGAGGAAATTGAAAGATATCAATGAATTCGTTTAACCAAATAACAGATATCAAGTTTTGTACAAACTTGCTAATTATTCGGTCACAGCTTCACTTTATATAAAACTTAATAGCGTAAAAGTAACTCTGAACAAGATCGTAAATATAGTTCCAAGGTAGACTTGTGCAATAACCGAAATGAAGTGTAACAAGACTAATAACACTTATAATTAGTAACAACCGCAAGCGCACTAATAGACTATTGTGGAGAATGTTTAGTTTGTGGCAATTTTACGTGTAACAATAATAATGAAGTGGAACTAAAATAAAATATATGCACGTGTTCTTAATGTCGAATCTGCTAGGAGTTTTAGCTACTGAAAATAATAGAAGTCATCATCATCAGCCTATAATGTTCCACTGCTGAGCACAGGCCTCCTTTCACAAATGATGGTGAAAGGGACTGGGCGATACTCCACCACGCGTGCCCACTGCGGATTGGTGGAGGTAGGCTAGTGGTAAACCTACTGTTGGAATTTTTCAAGCCGCCTAGGAGGCATCCAACTAGCTTAACGACTATCACAATAAGTGATAACCGAGACCAACGGCTTTACGTGCCTTCCGAAGCACGGAAACGCTCGATTTGTAATACCACTAGGCGGTCACCCATCCGAGTACCGACCACGAAAGACGTAGATTAACTTTGCCGATCGATTAAGAACGGCTAATCAATCTACACCACGAGCGCACAGAAGTAATCATTGCCAAATAGGCACAAAATATTTGTTGCAGAATAAGCGTAAGATTTCTTGCAGGGTCTACAACGCGCGATGATACCCCAAGTTTGGTAAGCGTCAACCGTTTTCCATCAGGCGGGCCTTATGCTTGTTTGTTACCTAGTTTGAGCTTTCATTGAAGGAATCATCGTTAGGATAACCATAACAAAGTGGAAAAGTAATTTGTAGTCAGTATACGCCTGTCTGGCTACCATCCTCAATTTGAAAATCCTTCACAGGTGTTCTTGTTTCAAGGTTTTGTGTCATATCAGTCACGTAATCATTTACCACTGTAAGATTGCGATCAAATGCAAGCCTGTCATTGGTAAAAATATCCAAATCAACATTCTAAGTATTATGCACCACATCAAAAAAACCTGTAATCTCTAACCAAACTCCATCTTAATGAATAATAAAAATTAAAGTTGTGACATCGTCTGTTTAACCGTAAAATTAATCGATAGCTCTTCCGTTATTATACAAATTATCATATCAAGAACAGCTGGTGCGGCGTGAAGTTTCATTGCGTTAATTATTATCGTACCTTCGGCGTTGGTTCGGCCCCCATACCGTGAATTTCACAAGAGATTAGATTATTTAATTTTATATTCAATTTTTATTTTATGGCGTCAGTTTTAGTTTTAGTGGATGCATTTGTACCGGTTATTGTATCTAAAGTGTTTGCGGATTACATTTTGTCGTTTATAACTACTCAGTCTCAGTGGAGGAGTGGAGTTATGGGTTTCTTTTATTTCGCCGCCTGCGGTTCTCACGGTACAGTTCTAATTTGTATGTTATCTTTATTAAATAATATTATTAATATCTTAACAATTTACTAAAATTATGGAAATCTATATATATATCTCTCTCTCTATATATATATATATCTCTTGGTGTGTTGCGTATTATATAATTTATTTTGGATTTGATTATGTCACATATCATCAAATCTAGGCTATTGCTAGATAATTAGATATGTTTCAAACTTATGGCTGACATGTGGCCAGACGGAAAGATCCTGGGACATCCTGGGACATTCCTCACAGACGGTCATCTGATCTCAAACTAAGCAGAGCTTGTACTATAGAAACCAGATAACTATTATAATACATATACTACTATTTAGTTTGTAAATACATAGATACTTAATATACATACTTACACCCAGACTCAGGACATACAGACACATGCATGTCCTGTTGGGAAATCGAACCCACGACCTGCGGCGCGATAGGTGGAATCCTAACCAGAGTCTTAACCAACCGCGCCAGCTGGCCCGTCAAAGATGATAAGTGACCACAGTGGTCTATCAAAATTACTCGTGGATGTGTAAACCTTTACTTTCCCGCGAAAGCAACTGGTTCTCGAGTTTTACAAATAATTTAAATGCATATCTTGATATACGTCTTTACATGGTCTATACAATACTACAGCAATAAACTGATAATACAGTCACGAGATTATTTAGCAGATAGTAATTTCATATTCCGAAACGAGGACATTTGTTGTAGAACAATAACAAATACCGGTAGCTCGTAGGGTCAGTAAGCTGAAGTGGCAATGAGCAGTCGACATCGCTCGAAGAACCGATACCCGATGGGGTAGGAACGTTCTCGCGTGGCGATCACGTATTGGAAAGCGCCGTGCGGGACGACCTCCCACTAGGGCTGATATGATGATGATGATGTATTTCGATTTATATAAAATACAAATTGTCAAATAATGGATTCCAGAAAAGGGATATAAACAACTTTAGAAACTCGATTCCACAAAACAATCAAAGAAGTAGCCGAAGATACCTAGTAATAAATAACCGATGGCCACAGAAGTTGTGCCCGACGAAGCACCTATTAGTATCAAACAAGTAATTGCTTACGATTTGTCAAAGCACACATAACTTTGTCGTTACGAACAAACTAACGTTATACTTTTTGGAGATGGTCCAAGTTGTGAGCGAGCGGAGTTTGATTTGTACTTGCCGGGAGTCTTCTCAGTTTAAGATATATGTACCGTGGTTTAAGTGTATTACGAACCGGTGGCAAAATCAATTGCAACGTTCGTAAGTGCCTTATTAGGGCCTATATTGAATACATAATTTTTGAATTGAATTGAATTACTTTCTCTTTCAATAATAATCTATTATTAAAATAGTATTACATCATCAATCACCTATGGTAAGTGGTTAAAGATAAGGCTATTTATATGCATTAGCGGTCGTAGGTAATCGATGGTAGAATGTATTCTGGATTAACACATGGTACTTTTTATCCCGGGACAGAAATATATACCTTGGGTACGCGGGTGAAACCGCGAGGCGCAATTAGTATTATATAAATATAAAAAAAACATAATAAAATAAAATAAACGCATAATGATATGACGTAATCTCGATGGTTGAATCTTCCATTAAAAGGCCCGAATTGATGTTTTATTTTTAACTAGCTTTCCCGCGCGATTTTACCCGCGCAAAGTAGCTTGTAATACCGAATGGTAGTTCCAGAGATGAGCCCGTTTAAACAAGCAAAAAATCTCATCCGCTTTATTATATTAGTGTAGATAGATTTTCGATTGATTGAGAGTTTGAACCATAGAGTTAGAATATATCTTTTACTCAAATAATATAATGTTATATGAGTAAAAGATATACGCCTTTATAAGACGTTTTTAGTTTCCCGGATTGCGTCAATATATTAAATTGTATTTAAAAAAAAAAAACATTTTGGACACACTATTATCCTATTGAACTTTTACCTATTTAATTTTAAAAAGCTCTTACAATTTGGTACATGAGATGATAAAAGTACAAATATAATTATTGTTTTAGTAATATACAAAATATAGTTAAAAAAAATGAGAAAATATATGCATGCACAATTGCACATATTCTGCATCTTAAACCACCGCCCAAGTGCCCCCAGTACAACTCATCAACATTTCAGCATAGGGCGGCTGCGCTCGCGCACACAACTTGATTTATCGTTATTTTGCTCTTGAAATTATCTAGCCGTGCCTTAATGTGTATTTGAGGGTAGGCAAACTCAAAATAACACAAAATAAATTACCAAACACGTTAATATTTCAGTTCAATTTATGCTTACTATTAAACTTGAATGAGTTTGAATTATTTTGAGATTTAATTACGAAGTGAATGTCATTGGTTTCTGTATGTTTGTATGTTCGATGCTTTGACTATATTTCTTAGATTTTATTTGCCTCCATAATAAATATGGAAGGACCTTTGATTAAGGATACATCCAGATAGAGTGTCGCAGCTATGCACGCGTCGATAAAAATACGCTCTAACTGTTAGGGGCTAAATCAAATAAAAATAAATAAAAATGCAAAATAATGATCAATATTTAAATTTCTCCCGATTTTAATTGGAATATTTTAACAACTACTATCATTATGAACGTCATTATGACAAGCAGAATGACGCAGAGGGAGCGTAAAACGTAGCTGTTACGCGCTGCAGCCTATAAAAGTTGGCCTGTTTTGTATATTAGTGTAGTATGGCGACGTTCTTTCTAGGTATATTTATTTCTATGGGAAGGACATCGTTTACCAATCAATTGTGTTGTAAAGCACGTTGTATGTTTCATCATTCGATAAATTTTCTTATATGTTGATATATGAATGAAATTATGTTAACGAAATAATTGCAATATTCTGTGGCTTTTGAAATTTGAAATTGGCAAAAAATTATCATGAACTAATAAATCAGTTATTTATTTGCATATTTGCGTTGTTATTGCTTGGGATAGGTTTACATATCAATACGTTAAAATGCAGGGTGGGTTCTCTGATATTAAGTGGTCATGGCCACCTATGGATATGTCTATTTATATTTTTTTTAATAAGTAGTAGGTAATATATATTTGAGAAATCTATAGGGTAAATGCAAAATGGCTATATATTTTTCTATTTTATGAGAGCTAACATTATAACTGGGTCAAATAGTTATAATAATGTCTACGCCACGTGGTACAAAAATAACTTTGGTCAAAGAACTTTAGTACTGAAAAAAAAATATTATTAGATTTTTTTTAATATGCCACAATATTTGAAAAATAATGGAAAATCTCACCTGCCAGTTTCACA
Organism: Achlya flavicornis; assembly: GCA_947623365.1. Lineage (NCBI taxonomy): Eukaryota > Metazoa > Arthropoda > Insecta > Lepidoptera > Drepanidae > Achlya > Achlya flavicornis. The sequence goes on from OX392481.1 coordinate 13,378,123, forward strand.
AACGTCCACAAAATGCAAAACATATAAATCCACGCACAATTTTCACAAACACAATTTTTTCTATTTTCAAATAAAAAAGACTAAATCCACTTCTCACAAGACACTCAATTCTAATTTTAAATATTATTTACCACCAGTTCGGTATACGATTAATTTGTCATTCGAGTTCGAAATCGATGTTAGATTCGATTGTATCGATGTCGGACGTCGGTTGCGCGTGTTTGCGGGTTGCGTGTGCGCCGGCCACTGGCGTGCCGGTGCGCCCGCCGTACATTTGCTATTGAACTTGGCAAAGCTCGCTGAAAACGATTTTGCATTTGACTGAGGCTGCATTATTGTTACATCGATAAGTAGTGGTGTGTTAGATGCAATTGTTATAAGCGGTGGTGATGTAAGCAAGTTCTAATCGTGTGTTGTTGTTTCTGAGCTCTGGCTTGATGCACAGAGGATTAATTCCTACTTAATACTCTGTGCCTGAGTTGTTTGAAAGCTTAAAATTTATTTTGTTACAAGAAAAAAATACCATCCATAAGAAGACTAATAACTAAACCTCCGATCCGCAAACGGTGTAAACGACTACCCCTACCAATTTACGTATCAAAGAAGACGCATTCAGAAGCGACGCATAAATCAAACCACATACCTACCCACGCAAGCCAGCAAAATATTCATACACGAGTCTCAAAACTGAGCATTACAACCGTACTGTCTGCTTGAAGTCGAATAAGTTTGTAAATGAAATGCAAAACCTTCTAGATCCATTGTTTAATAATAAGCTCTGAAATGAGTACCTGCTTCGGAGTGAGGTAATTGGTCTCATTGTTGTATTTAAGTAGGTACTTCATTTACCACTTCGAAAATCAATGTGTTTTCAATTGTAACACAGGGGAGTAAAGTTGCAAATTCATAAACGGTCCAAAGACAATTGGACCGTTGGTTGGAATCCTTTAAAAGTGTTTACTGGTAAGAATTGTTTTTAGTTATTGTTATTAGTCATCATTTGCAGTCACTATTTATCTATCCTACTTTTACATGACCTAAACAAATGTAAAATAAATGGAAAATAAAATATCTTATGAACTTTTAATTCCCAGAAATCTCTCCAGGCCATATTATGGCGAGAATCAAAACATAAGCCAAGGCTCTAGAATAGATTGTGTTGATCGAAAATAAGCCTTATGTCATATGTTCAGGATTCAAATAAAATAATTTCATTTTGCCTTTGCTATATTAAAATTTTGATAACGCTAATGCGCCACACATTATTGCATATATCTACTAAGTATATTTATGTGATTTTGCATAATTATCACCAATGTAGGCAGGGGAAAAGTTGTCCACTGTGGTAAAAGCTATCTGTGGCTCTTTGCTCTGTAGAATACTTGCCTGCACACAGAATTTACTTGTCAACGACTACATGCAGGTGCTCAACTCCAGTGTATTGTCTGTAGGGTTGCCATCTCTAAAATCTGGCAACCAGGACAAGAAGCCTGAAAGCCCCGAATTTCGGAACATGGAACCCGGACATGTTAACAGTGCTTTTATTTAAATTACTCAGTAAAATAAAAAATAGTTTTGATTTTCGTGACTTGAAAACTTTTAAACTCGGACAAAAAATGAAACCCCGCCCGGATCTCCGGACGCCCTTTTAACCAGGACAAATTCGGGGAAACCCAGATGGATGGCAACCCTAATTATTCATAAAAACTTCACTAACACTAACTTAAGCAGAACCACCAAATACATTCGACCAAAGCTTTTCCTACATTAGCAAAACGAACAAACTCTATAGCACCTGTTAAGTACAACCAAAGACGGCCGCAAATTGAAAACATTACTTACACGGTTAATTAGTCATGGTTGAGAATTACATAATCAACCGACCGGTGTTCCCACGTGCTAATGAGTCTACAAAACGGCCATTAGTGAGAATAGTCAGCCAGCCGCAGGTACAGGCAGAGATGAAGCCGTGGAGAATTCCCTAGCGGGTATCAGGGATGTTGAAGACCCAGTTATATCTGACTTAGTAACGGTGATTGTAGATGGTGTAATTTATGAGAGAAAAGATAAAATTATAAACCACGTATTATTAAATTGTAAAGGACCGGAGAAACTTATTCATCATCATTAAAAAATAAGTGTTCAGACATTTAGAATGAAGACATAGTATACGTGTGAAATAGTAATTACAAATAATAAAACCGGCCAAGTGCGAGTCAGACTCACGCACCGAGGGTTCCGTACAAACCTGTAGGTATATAAGTAAATGGTAGTATAGACCTGAGTATTTGATATTAATTTCAATTTATGACCTATTAAAAAAAAACTACTTACTAGATCTCGTTCAAACCAATTTTCAGTGGAAGTTTGCACCGTAATGTACATCATATATTTTTTATAGATTTATCATTCTCTTATTTTAGAAGTTACAGGGGGGACACACATTTTACCACTTTGGAAGTGTCTCTCGCGCAAACTATTCAGTTTAGAAAAAAATGATATTAGAAACCTCAATATCATTTTTGAAGACCTATCCATAGACACCCCACACTTATGGGTTTGATGAAAAAAAAAAATTTGAGTTTCAGTTCTAAGTATGGGGAACCCCCAAAATTTATTGTTTTTTTTCTATTTTTGTGTAAAAATCTTAATGCGGTTCACAGAATACATCTACTTACCAAGTTTCAACATTATAGTTCTTATAGTTTCGGAAATAAATGGCTGTGACATACACGGACAGACAGACAGACAGACAGACAGACAGACAGACAGACAGACAGACAGACATGACGAATCTATAAGGGTTCCGTTTTTTGCCATTTGGCTACGGAACCCTAAAAATAACAAAAAGTTAGACAGATGTGTGAAGTGATTATCCAAAAAAGTATGTGAAAATTGAAATTTGGACGAAAATCTTCTATTAAATGATAATATCCAAATTTTTGAATATGAATTTGCATGAGTTTTTGTGAAATTAGATCAGCGTCAACAAAAGCATCGCGCCGTCGCAGTCGCTTTCAGCACATAGCATAGACCCAGCTCAAGCAGAGCGCTTCAGTTTTGATATCTTCCCGATGAATTTGTCACTATAGTTTATGACAGTTGGAACGTATAGCGTATATCTGTACATGAATTATTTATCACCGCCTGTTCGCTGCGTGTGAGACTGGTCGGAGATTTATGGCTTATTAACCGTGGTAAGTATATTTCGCTTTATGTTGATATCATTCGAAATGTATCATGCAAAATATTTTGTCTTATCGATTAAGTTACTCGACTAATTGATAATCAATTCTTGTTTGTCATTCCAATCCGTTTTTAGGGTTCCGTAGCCAAATGGCAAAAAACGGAACCCTTATAGATTCGTCATGTCTGTCTGTCTGTCTGTCCGTATGTCACAGCCACTTTTTTCCGAATCTATAAGAACTATAATGTTTCAACATTGGTAAGTAGATGTATTCTGTGAACCGCATTAAGATTTTCAAACAAAAATAGAAAAAATGCAATAAATTTTGGGGGTCCCTGTACTTAGAACTGAAACTCATTTTTTTTTTAATAAAACCCATAAGTGTGGGCTGTCTATGGATAGGTCTTCAAAAATGATATAGAGGTTTCTAATATCATTTTTTTCTAAACTGAATAGTTTGCGCGAGAGAATCTCCCAAAGTGGTAAAATGTGTGTCCCCCCCTGTAACTTCCAAAATAAGAGAATGATAAATCAATAAAAAATATATGATGTACATTACGATGCAAACTACCAACGAAAATTGGTTTGAACGAGATCTAGTAAGTAGTTTTTTTTAATACGTCATAAATTGAAATCCATATCAAATACTCAGGTCTATACTACCATTTACTTATATACCTACAGGTTTGTACGGAACCCTCGGTGCGCGTGTCTGACTCGCACTTGGCCGGTTTTTTTTATTTTTTTACTTTAAGCATGTATAAGTTTTTATGCTGTGTTTAGCGTAGGTCTGAATAACTCGATTATGCGGGCTATCATCGTCCTCAAATTAAGCTGAACCATCTCCATTGCTGAAAGTATATTGATCCACATCAGGTGCCGTTTACATCCAGTGGCATTACTAAGATCTTACCAATGCATAAGTCCATCGTCCTCTCTTTTCGGTACACGATCTAGTCTTGCTAACCTTGTTCCACTATCAGTATTGGGATCATTGTCTGTGCAAACCAAGTCTGTCATTTAACTGATTGGCAGGCGTTTGAGATCATTAAAGGATATGCTATCTTTAAAGCTTTCAAAAAGAATATTGTATCTCTGGATCTTACAGCTTTCATATCCAATTCTGTTCTACTTTATTAGCAATGTCGTCATAACCCAGTTGGAAGTTAAATATTCTCATGATTATATTCATTGTTAGTCCCAAGACAATATGGTAAACTTAGTTTAAATTATGTGCGGTAAACCTGGTAAGACAGTTAAAAATAAAATTTCAAGTGAGTAATAAAATAACTTCCTAGGTTTATTTGGCAGTAAAATCAATTTAATGTTTAAAATGAGCGTACAGAGTTAAAGTTTTGAATCATAAAAATGTTTTACAATGGTTTCTATATCAATTGGATTTTTTATGAACATTAAGAATTACTGCTTTTGTTTTCAAGAACATGACAATTGTGTTTTTTTGCGGTTTGATTACTATTTACGTAGGAATTTTACATTATGGGAGGGAATTAGATTTTGAGGTTAAATAATGACTAACTTTATGGGCACATTTATGTATGTGGGCAGTGGACACCTATGAGCACAACCTGACGGTGGTAGGTAACGGTATGGCCAAGAGAGCTGACACGAAAACACCAGTAGTGAAGATCTACAGATTTAAATATGAGAATGGAGTCAGACATGTTAGTATTACTAGCCCAGCGAACATTTAACCCAAAAAGCGGTAATGACGTTAATTTTGTTAGAAATCTATTCCGCAAATCCCCACCATCTGTCGATGATATGTACTGATCGGACATCGGTGGTACGACCTTATTGGCAATTTTGAGGACACACTAAACATTGTTTTATTTATTTAGATGCAGTGATTAGTCAGTACTGTTATTAATAAGTGCAAACACACTTACTCGTTGCGGAATTGGAACTCTCCAGCCCAACAAACCTATATTTTTTTTTTCAATAAATCCCCTCAGTTTTTGTGTAAGTTTATTATTGCTGTAGTATGACACATGTGTATCTAAATTCTTTTGTTTTACCAAATAAAAATAACTTTAAAACCAGACCTGTTTCACTGATCCTTCCATAAGAAACTTTTTATAATCCTGTCATTGTTAGTCTGACGATTGACGCACACAAAAGAAATCACATGTTTGCGAGAAAAGACATTGTTTTTACAAATGGTAGAAATGAATTGAAAATGACGTGCGGCGCCAACCGTCTGTCTGTATGTCACAAGTTCACGAGTGTTTACCTATACTGTCCACGCAGTGCTAATAATAGTGCACTTATATTGAGCCGTTTTGAAATACTTTTTGTTTTAGATTTTGCTAGGGGTTAATATCCTGGGACATTCTTAATACCAAAGAATTTAAAACGTCCAGAAGGATAGTCGCCTCTATGGGAACATGAAATAAACAAGCCAGAATTAACAGTATTTGACAGCCGTGCGCAGTACGAACTGAGAGCGATTTGCTCAGGGAGCCCCTGAAGCGGAGTGAAATTAAATGTCATGCTTTAGTAAGGCGGATTATCCATCTGGGTAGAGGCACGATGCCCTATGAAAATCTTTGCTTAATACGTGACGTGATCAACTAAGATACTTAGTTGATCAGATCAGTTGCCCAGATCAGGAAGACCACCGACCAAGGGGCCAAGACTACTATTTTAAAACAAAAATGACATTCTGACATGACCCCATTACAACTCCATTTTCAAATTCAAATTCCAAATCATTTATTCAAATAGACCTTTGCAGGCAATTATGAAAAGTCTGACTCTAATACTCTAACACCGGTTCGGAAGGATGCATTTGAGAAGAGGCGGCAACAAACTCAGCAATTAGTCTTTTCAAAACAAGCTTAGATTCATTACATCATATTTACATTCTAATCGCACTCACAAAAACTACAGAGTAGACTGAATCGGTATTTAATACGTAAATAGCAAATTTAAGCAGACCAGCCCCAACAAGCAGCACCTGTTCACAAGTATGACGCGTGTGGCAGCCATCGCCTTCGCCATATTGGAGGGAAGTGGGCGACCCGTCACACAACGCTGCCGCAAGCAAAGGCCTTAAAGTGATCATTGCCAATGATCTAATCTGCGTCGTCTACTAAATCCATGATTGTTTTCGACGCCATTGAATAAGTAGACTGTAAAATCTTCATAGGAGCACAATTTGTAATAGCAGACTTGGGCCGCTGATCATCCTAAAAGAAGTAGAATGACAGTAACTGCAATTATAAGAAGACCGAAAAGTAAAGCGTGATTTCAAGAAGATGAATAATGTGCCAAGATATTTTTAATTACATCAATAAGAATTGTATCTAGCTTCCAGGTGATAGGGTTTGAAGATGGTATTAAATTACGTCGTATTGGGAAGCAATTAGATCTATGTAGAACCTTGGTACTAACGAGTGTGTAAGTGGGTGGGTTCATTAACCTAATTCAATACACTATAAAGGCTCCACCTGGTTTTCGAACCTTATCTGGACAATTTATGGGCTTCTGACATGCACCAAGTCGGCTATAATAATGTTGTGATGATAGCCTGATTCATTGGGTCTCTGAAGACAATATTGGGCTAACTGTTTATGCGACCTATTCCTTGGTAAAAAGAAGTACGTGAAAATAAAACATTTATCTTTAAGAAAGCGTACCTATTATTGCGCGGATGAGGTTTGGCATAGTTAAAAATTTATATGGACAGGGAATGCAGAACACAAAAATAAAACGAAGTAAACAAAATTATGAGTTGGAATTTCGAGCAATATCCATTTAAATAATTTGCTGTAATCAAATTAAGAAAATGTACTTTTGTATAGAGTGTACACAGTACAAATATTATGACTGTGGATAAGCAAAACAAACAATAGTTTGTGTATTTATTTCTGTTGTTGCGATTTCTGAATCCGCAATAAGCTCGGCGCCACCGGCGCGCGCGCACGCACCAGGGGCACTCAACAATTGCCACTTGTAATAATTTTATGTTTATTTTTATTGCTACGCGAGCTTCGTTTAGTACTTGCTTGACCACGTACGTAGGTACGTTTTGTATTGGTGATTATTTCCGGTAACTTTTTAGGAGAAATTCACTGACTGACATATAAGCGCACAACAAAAACTAATAGGAGGACAAGGAACGTGAAGTTTTTCACAAGGCTTCCTTTTATAATGTAAGCGAGCAATAAGAAATAGCACTTTTAGAAATTCAAAAGGAGGATTTTGTTCATATGTTTTTTTGTATTCCTTGGGTGTGTATAGTCTTGAAACTTCCATGATTACTTACCTAAATAAATAATAAAGTTTCTCATCATTAGTTTATCAAAACTACCCCTAAATGGGGGTTTAGGGGGAGTTAAAGTTTGTATGAAAAATACCTAACGCTCGGTCCGATTACCTTGAAACTCAGCACAAATATTTTGGACAGAAAATGAAGAATCATGTTTTTTGGGTTTCTGGAAAATCGTCCCCTAACGGGACAACAAGGGGTAATTATGTAGAAGGGGTAGATTTTACTGCGTTTCTCTATTGTTAGTTCCTTTTGTAGCCTATGAAAGGATTTTGGAAACTCCATCCCTAAGCGGGTAAAGTATAGTTTTATAAAACAAATTAAATATTCAACAGATTGAAAAGTTCATTCGTATATGAATACAATGTTGAGAACCACTGAAAAAAGTTATTTTATTTAATAATAGGTGGCGACGAAGTCATTGACCTTCGATTTTCAGTGTTGAAAGTTATGAAAACATGTTAATTGTTTAAGAATATTTAAACTGAAATGTAAACTTAACGTAAATAAGGAATAATAGCTATATTATTATTTTAAAATATTTACAAACTTGCAGTTTGGTTTCAGTTTACTTAATATATTACTAAATATAATAAATACATAGATTATCAAAACTTTAAATATAATGGTGCGTCCATGCTACGCGAATCGAGCACGACCCGAGTCACGAACGAACCTACAACGAGCACGATGCGAATCCGTGCGAGTTCGTAAAAAAACTGACAATCGCGCTCGTTCGAGGCTCGCAAGCCCGTCCACGCTACGCGAACCGTGTTAGTGGCTCGGCTCGTGCTCAGTTCGCCAAGCATGGACGCACCATAAAACGCCGTAGTGACTGTATAGCTTCGAATGATATTTGGCATACAGATTGATCGTACCCTGAAACTGCTTGATAGAAGCTAGAAGTTAATAGTTAATTTGGAAATTAATCAGATATTTAGAATTACAACTGGCATACATTTTCTAAATGATTAAAGCGAAAGTTACTGTATGGCGCTGTTCAGTTACGCAATGTAAGTAATTCTTGATTTACGATATAGCCAGATTAATTAAGATGGTATTCCATTATAACGACAAAGGAATTATTAGTTAAGCAAACAGCGGTAACATTTAAAAATTCAAATTAGGTTTGAATTCTCAGGAGACATTCTTGGAGTATCGATCACGGAATCATTCGGTGATTTGTCACTAAATAACGATTTATTACAGGCCACCGGGAGAGATCAAAAGCACCGGCATTACAACCTTTGTATGCGATATGAAACGGTTTTGAAATAGGGTTGTCTTTATTATAATTACGTATAGGTTTTGGAATTTGGTATTCGTATTTATTGCTGAGTACCTATATAGGATTGGGAAATTTCCATGAGGACTCTGAACACGAAAAAGTTAGGCTGTATATTTTTTACAAGCTTTTATTTAACTTGCAATGTTCGGTTGGAATCTTGCAAGTCGAATTTTACGCACTTCCAGTGGTCGGATTGACTTGATATTTGGTATACATTAGGATAATACAAGTACAGTCAACAAAAGGTACAGTCACCAAAAAAAGCGTTTATTAAAACTTATTTTTACCTGTTTTAGCGTCAGTAACAATGGTAAATGACCAAGCGATGGTGCGCAAACAAAGCCAAGAACACTCCGGTAGGTGCTAGGTGACATATTTTCAACCTGAGGGTGAAAGCCTGGCAGCTAAAGCTTATTGTAATTCGTACCCGCACGTCACTACCACTGTGCTTTCATCGTCTGAACACCACTGTTCTACTAATACTACTTAAGAATTATAAACTAGTTGTCGGCCCGCTGTTTCACCCGCGTTCCAAGGACAAAGTAGCCTACGTCACTTTTCAGTTGATAAATAACATAATATGTTTGTAAACAAAAAAAAAAAACAACATCCATTGCCTGAAAAGGCATCGAGGCTGGCTGGGAATGATGATAGTCTCGTGATGGTGCAAAGGAGGAAGCGCCATCAGAAACCCGATGCGGCACAGCTCTTCCGGGGCCCAAGCTAAACATACGTAGAAGCCAAACACTGCGGTGTAAATCTCCCGCCTATACTGCAGCACTGAGCCGGACGACATTGTGGAGTAGGATCAAGTACACGCCGAGAGTGCAGATGCTAAAATCGAGCTGCAACGTGAACTTCGAGGTGTTCGTGGTGTGAGTTCCAATTCAACGTGTTTTCTGCAACTCGTGTTGGAAGAAGACTTTTGGCCGCAGATGGTGTTCCGTCGATTCCGCGGACAAGTGCCAATCGATCGTACGGTGACGTAACATAGTTTTAGGCTATAAAAAACTGTTTTAATTTAATATCTATATTAGTTTGTAAGGTATTAATTATTATTCATAAAAAATAACAAAAACAATTTCGCATTTATAATATTAATATCTATATTTTAATCTGTGATTGGTCGTCCAATGGACTGTCATGGTCACTAATAGAAAGCCTTTTTAGTCATGCTATTTCATGCTTTGGTGATTTAAAATACAGTGTAAATTCGCTTGTGAGGCGTGTGTGCACGTCCGTGAAAATACGCACCTTTGCACATCGATAATCGGCTGTTAGAGTTTAGTAACCTCCAATGTCTAAGCCATTTGTATAGTTTAGGATCTAGGGAAGCATACCTACTTGTAGATCGGAGCAACTGAAGTTACCACCGATTCGAAAGTCAGGCATCAACTGAGAAGAACCGGCAAGAAACACAGTAAGGTTTTGCCAATGAGCTATTTCCATAACTTGACTTGTCATTATGGTCATTTTTAAGTAGAAATATACTGAGCATATCTTGTTCCCAAGTGACTAAGTTAATTTAACTATCAGTAATAAACTAAATACTTCAAAATAAATAATCAAGAATCTAGTATTTTTATTCATCATCATCACACTACAAACTACCACCAAGTGTTACTTTACTGCTTCAAATAACATAAAACAAACACTTTATTGAAGGGGTGGTAGCCCTGCTTTCGGTAACGTTTTCGGTTCTTAATATACGTAAAAATAGATTACGTGTACGTGCCTACAGTGAGATTGTATGGTTAGTGAGTGTTACCGCATTTTATTTATGTCTCAGCTTATTTGTACACGTTTTGAGAGTGATTTAGTACTCGCGCGAGCTTGTAATTGTCCCTATTATGCAGGTTTACGGCAAGTTAAGTTATAATCGAACTGTATGCTTACCTAAAATGGCTGCCATTTATAAACTTGTCAAGTTAATCAGTGATTTTATGACGAATTGTTTGTTAACAGCGTTTTAAAATAGCCATTTTTATCAGTAATGGCAATCGAGGATTTAGTACGGTGCTGGGGAGACGGTAGTCAAGCCAATTTTTGGATTAGAATTGTAGATACAATCATTGTGAATTTTATCTCCATTATAATAATATACAATTTTGCTCCAAAAACCCACTTCACTTCCGTTCCGCCGCAATGTGAATTGTAGAATACACTAGTGACTATATGTCACTTTACACGTCATCGTCATCATCGTCATCACCATTATACCAGTAGCGGCTGACTGATGACTTGAACAGAGACTGTGCATTTACGTACATATTACTGCGCTAATATTTCAAAAGCATTGCGAAAAAATCTACCGTTGTGAACATGGGCAAGGCATGGTCAGACATCAGACAAGAGTAAGCAAACTTACTCAGTTATCTTCAAAACAGGCCATTAACCTCGCCCTAAATAAAATCCTTGTAAGATTGGCATGCATTGACATTCAAAAAAGTGAAATTTCTCATAATGGCCATAATTTGGACCATTAGTAGTCGGACGTCGCAAATTATAACATGTTGAGTCCGTTAGCACGCGATCCGCCGACTGAGATCACACCACTTGTTACGTCAAATAAGGTGTGGACGCAGTTTTAGCAGGAGCTTTATACGACTCAACTGACTCAAAGTTTTTGTATTTTATAGGCGAGAGAGTACAATGATCTGCTCTTTAAGGTTCGCGAAAATTAACCTTTAATACTTTAAAATAAGTAACATAATCTACTTTTGAAATGTAGAATTGTTACCAGTAAAATCTAAACAACTGAAATGAATTCTTATTGACTCAATTATAATGTTTCTTTTATTTCAGACTTGCTTCCGCCCCGTGGTGTCACTCGAGTTCCATTTGCTACGTGGAAGAATGACAAACCAACAAACACAAGCATTTAGCGAACATAATTATGTTTGCTATCCACGCTGTCAGTCATATCAAATACCAACCACCGTCAGAAATCCAATAAGAACCGATGCGGCACAGCTCCAGTGCAGTGGAGCCCAAGCAAACCATACGTGTTACGAAGCCAAACACTCCGGTGTATATTTCCCGTCTACACTACACCACTAAGGCTGAGGTCATCGTGGAGTACATGCGCTAAAGAATCAAGTACACGCAGAGGGTGAAGCTGTTGGAATCGAGCCGCAGCGTCAACTTCAAGGCGTTTGTGGTGCGAGTACCAACATGTTTTCTGCACCTCGTCATGGAAGAGGACTTTTGGCCGCAGGACGTGGTGTCCGTCGCGTTCGCGGACAAGTGCCACACGATTGCACGAAGACATAGTGCAGTAGTGTTAACTAACATAGGCTTAAGTGTTTTATACTAACAAAAATGTTTTATTATAATATTTATAACTATCATAAATCTAATGGCCACAGTAGCCTGATGATTAAAGATTTATAATTATTATTAAATATCTGTGCGGCTTACTGACTGCAACAATCTAGAACATCAATTCCAGAATTAATAGGCTTTTTCTGGGTAAGCATGTTCTCCTCAGTTTCGCTTTCCACCTTTACTGGCACATGAGTAGCCAAATTCAAACCAATTAAAAAATAAAAGTGCAAAAAAGAAACACATTTCCGCTATAACTCGTCCCCCGCCCACAAATCGCACCACTCGCCGCATGATTGACATAATAGACGCTCCGAGCTCATAATGTTTTGTCTCCGTCCAAACCGTGATTTCATTATATTTTACGAGCCACAACGTTGTACGCTATTCTGATAGTGTATCTCACGTCTGGGTTTGGACGAACATTTATAAATTAACAATGTGTATACGACGCGACGGTTACAAGATGTCTGTTTTGTCACCAAGGGTCTTAATGGATTTGTGTCGGGGCTCTTTTGAGCTGCACTATGTATTTTAAAACTATTTATATTTCTTTGTCATGCAGATATTAGTCATTCATTTGTAACGTAGTACAACGTAGGTGAAGCCCAGAAAATATTTTGTATAATTAAAACTCTACATATATTATGCCTTTTTAATCTGACCGTTTCTTGGCTGCTACACTTCTGATTCTAGATAGCTAAAAGTTGTATTAGCTATTCTCCAATACACTTTTCTTGTCTTGTATTCATCATCATCTCCCTGCCCTGTTCCCAATCATGTTGGCTTCTTCCATTTGTCTCTTCTATCCGTCCACTTTTTTCTTAACGACAATCCATCCATCTCTTTTTCTTGTTCTATATTGTATCCACGCAATAAGCCCCAGACACAACAGGCATTCCTTGATAATACATACCTACTAATTTACAAAATAGCTTATTTCATAACCAGAATATTTTAGGAAAATCCCAAATCGAGAGTACCAAATCCAAGATTGTACTTGTATTGTTTACAGCTGACTGGTATTCGAACTATTCGCACCAAAACCAATTGAGGCGTCTTCATTATCATTATTAGAACCGAAAGTCTAGTTGGAACCCATCCAGAAACTTCCAAATCCCCCGTAAAGGTCAGTCTAGATTCTAGAATACGAAATTATCGCCAAATTGTAATAAACATCATAAATATAGCTTATCCAGCTATTCCTGCTGCAACTATAACTTCACGGTACATAATGATTTTTGAATTTATTGTTAATAAATAATATCAGGTAATCCGTTCTGAACTGAAACAAACTTGGCCTGAATCCACGTAAACTTTGGTTGGAACGGATTGGTCTTTGTAGCCGCTGGTGGTCCATAAAATACCTACTAACACAATACACTAGTGGTATTACTATTAAAACACTATTCAACTCTTTATAACTGTTTAAATGTAAATTGTCAAAAAATATTTGCGTAATCAGGTTTATATCCAAAATATCTTTAGACATTCTGCACACACGTCGGTAATCTGTAAAGAGACAGACATACAGATTTGTCCTATGCTAATAAACTTTATATTCGACTTGTAATTACATACTTATATATATAGATATTTGGTCCGTAAGACAGACTTTATCTAAATCATTAAACATTATCCCCCTTACTCATAAAGCGCTAATTAACTAAAATGCTGTTTATAGGGTCACGTAAATAATGTCACATTATTTGACAATGACAATAGAGTGACTTTATTTACGTGACCCTTTAAACAGTATATTAGTTAAATAGCGCTTTATGAGTAAGGGGGTATATGCACACAATGTAATATTGTTTGTCCTGGATGCAAATCGAGTCCACGATCTGTAACGTGGTAGTGAGGGTATCAAAACTCCATGGCAATTGGCCCAACATATAACGTTGGCTTCTAAACCTCAGAGTACTATAAGGTAAGTATACAGGGTAATACATTTTGACTTTACCTCCAAACAGTACCACCCACAGCTACAACAGATTCTGACAAATTGTCTTCAGTAAATTGTCTAACTGACTGAAGATTCGTATAATGTGTTGGCAGACCTCCGGAATCATGAATCTTCATTATCATATGAGTGGTTAGTAGACCAGTAGCACAGCTGGGTGTTATAAGTCTATAGGTATATTTAAAAGTATTAAATATGTATTAGATCAGTAAGTTTCTATAGTTACAAGCTCTGCTTAGTTTAGAATAGCCGTGTGTAATAAAGAGTACATTATGATACATGTGTCCAAAGTTGGTAATTACAGACGAGGCTGTATTTACCAACTTTGGACTATATATAAGAGAGTCGAGAGTGGAATGATCAATGCACACGCGTGTCATACGACGTTTCTCAATACACTTGCGAGGAAAAAAATAGACTTGTATTTCTTGAACTAGATTTTTTGATAATAATCAACCACGCAATGAAAAGGTTAACAAATATGACGCGGTTTTTTTTTTTACCGCGCAGCGCTGTCAAAATGTTTTACCCGTCTACACACATATCAATTGCATCGAGGTACAAACTTAACATAATCGGAATTATACTTATCATAAAACTGTGCGGTAATGTAAAGTTAAAAGCACTAGTGCGTAATAAGCTGCATTAAGATACTAAAAACGGTGCAATCAATGTCACTTTACGAGCGAGTGTGTTGAAAAGGATATTTATTTCAATAATTAGGAGTCAATATTCATCAAGGTGTTATTCTTAATTCGTATAACCGTCATTATTATATCTAGAACTATCAAAACCTTACATTACTAATAGTCTTTAATGAGATGAAATTGCCTAGTTCAGTGTCAGATTAGATAATAGTAATTGTCAGTTTGTACTATAATAATGTGGCCTCAAATTGTATGCCAGTTTGGGCACCCGAGCAGGCAATTGCTAAATGTCCCAAGGACAGAACGCGTGCTTGGCATTATTGACGCCATTTCATAGAGTACACGATAATTTGATCAAATCTAGTACTCAATTAAAGGTCTTCGAGAATAAATCCTAAATCAAATGCACATATCTAGATCGTTTGAATGAATGGTTTCATTACATCGGATTATTCTTAAAAGATGGAGTTCAGTAGCTTCGACATCTTAGACCTATATTTGTTTTACCAATTGTTTTATTCTAACCCCCTTACTCATAAAGCGCTATTTAACTAATATACTGTTTAACGGTTCACTTAAATAATGTTACATTATTTGACAATGACAATAGAGTGACTTTTTTTACGTGACCCTTTACACAGTATATTAGTTAAATAACGTTTTATGAGTAAAGGGGTAATTGACTAACCTTAACATTGAAACATAATCGCGCGGGCAAACTCGCCTATCCCGCGTACGCTCTCCGCGCTTAACGCTCTCTTAGATGCCAGTCCAGATTGTGACTTGTTTGCGGATGAATGGAAGAAGATTTTGTCGGCGTGTTTGGTGTACTGTGAGAAGAATGTATGAAAGTTGTGTCTTTGATTAGTTGTAAGTGGCCTGCGGCCGTTTCTAACAAAGTAAAAATAAATATAATATCAATTTTAAAAACAGCATAAAACAATCATTTAGAATCCTACTGTATGTTTGATATTAAACACAATAATTAACGTAGAAAAACGTGAAATTTTATAAACGTTTTTATAAAAAATACAACAGTGGTGAATATAATTACAAATAACATAATTGCATTATCACGGCAGTGCCCAGCAGAATAACAAATCAACTAAAATCAATATCATTTATCTATTCAACCAATCAAAACCTTCCTCGATTACAAATCTATAACTTATAAATTCCCACCAGTGCTGATAAAGATGTTTATTCTACAGAAGGAAGCCGACTGCCTCTCAATCCGAGTAGCAAAGCTATCGATTTCGATAACAATAGACCGGCTAGAAATAGGTGAGGTGATATTATTTCAATTAATTAGATTATAGTATCAAGATCTCAAGTCATAATTCAGGCAGCAATTGTGTTTTGTTCGCTGTTTACTGCCAAAGGAAATAATGGACAAGATCTGGGAAATATACTGTTTTATTTGACCATGACATGGCTATGAGATGATGATCTTATATGAAGTATAGTTTATACACAGGATGTTCAAATTAGAAGTTCTTTATCGTGAGTTTAGCGTGGTATGGACATGTTATTTGGATAAATGAAAGCGACGTCACCATTTAAAAGAGTTATGAATATGAAAGTGGATAGATATACGGGAAGAGGATGAACGAAAAAGAGATTGGATTGTTTGAAAGATATGGGTATGATAGGAGTAAATGCTGGTATGACGGATAAAAGAGACGAATGGAAGAAACGAATTATCAAAGAAGAAGATATCAAACACGGAATATTTTAGGTACGAAATAATACGATTTCTTAAAAACTTTTCCTTGTAACAAAAAAAATATATCAGACAAAGGACTTCTAATAATACTGTAGTAATTAGGTACTGTTTCATAATTAGCAAAAAGTGCTACGGTAGGTACGTGACATTTTGTTAGAATTTGCCATTCCCCTATGGAACACATGCAATTTTTTCTATATTATTTTATTGTTTCAGCTCCAATATACATTATCACCTCTATTATATAAACGAATTGTAATGTCAAGAATTCCAAATCCTTTTCATTTGATAAAAATGTACATAGGAATCATGTTTTCTCTCATAAGTTTTGCTTCATCACTTAACCAATTAAGCAATAACATGTAGATTTATTATAATAAAGAACACCCTATCTCTTTGATAAGTAGGTTAGGCAAAGCTAAGTGTGAAAACGGCAAGCCTTAAATTAACTAAGTGGTCTTATCGGATTTATACTCGACAAATGGTGGTCCATTATGATCATGGAGCTGACGTACCTACAGTTATAGTAAGCAGCAAGCTTATATGTTGGCAGTTCAAGTGCTTACCACCTTCAGACAGGGCGTCACTCACCACGAATAGATTGTTGTCAAACACAACCGTTTTTACGGTAGCTAATACAGCTTTAGCCTTAACTCTAGTATTTAAAACAACTTTAAGGTAATTTACTTCAGCATTTATTTGAGTGCTTTATAAATTAAGTAACAAGTGTACTCTATTATTGCTTGGTGAAATTATTCTTACTACAAACTTTGTTTTTGGAATGAAATATTGTATTTATTTTCATGCCTTATTGTTCAGAACGAAAAGTGATTTGAAATAATGTATAATGGTGCGTCCATGCTTGGCGAACCGAGCACGAGCCGAGCCACGAAAGAGCACACTGCGAGCACGATTCGCGTAGCGTGGACGGGCTCGCGAGCCTAGAACGAGCATTCGTATCGTGCTCGACTACTCTCCGCCCGATTGTCAGTTTTTTCACGTACACATGGATTTGCATCGCGCTCGATGTAGGCTCGTTGAATACGTCCCCGCATAAAATCGCGATCAACGAACGAATCCTGTTCGTTCGATGCTCGGCTCGTGCTCGCTTCGCGTAGCATGGATGCACCTTAAGAATTTAATGAGTAATATAATGGTTCAAGGCCTAAAATCGAAGATGAAAGATGACTTATATTTATTAGACCATAACGGGTGTGAACAAATCTTTAAAATTATTCTAAGAAGTCGATTCTCAGTCGATTTAACATCATAACACATCATTTAACGATCTTTCATCGAGTACTCGAGAGTTCAGCTAAGTCGTTCTGCGAATAGCTTATAATCAAGACAAATAGTATCGATTAGTATCAGTCATTGGAATCGATTTGCTCGATTCTTGTTGGGTTGAGGTTGTGAAGAAGTTATAATAAAGATACTAGGTACTGCTGTATGTTTCAGACTTAATTTAAATACTTATATTAATTTGGCTATCCAAAGAGGAAACGCTGCCAGCCTTCTGGGAACCTTGCCGTTAATCGGAAGCGGAATCGGATTATATTTTGTAAATATAGATTGTATTTTGTACATATTTGTTGTTAATAAAAATAGTACAATTATATAAAAAATTAATTTCAATATATGAAAGGAGTTAAAATTCTGCGTCATAAAAAGAGCAAAGAAAAGTTAAGTATTCACGATAAATTTTCCGTAATATCACAATAAAAACCTAATCATAAATTATTCTTTGAAATAACACATAAAAAATAGCTTTACCTCAAAACAACAAATTTAATGACGATACATTTATTTTAATACACACGATTAGCACATGAAAGATAGGGCAACTTATTTATCACAGTCAAAAAATACTAGCTAACAACATAGTTAAAATCCTGATAGTTCCAAAGAATAAAATACAGACATATATTATACCGTCAACGAAACATCAAAGAACATATAAACGTAGGCAATCAATTAAAGTATCTGGGTAACAGTTTAAAACTGAACGTGGAACATCGAAACTTGATTCAAGCGATAGTGACTATGGTTTTAGAGAAGGAGTTTATACAGAAGGTACTAAATCCCATGACAAATTAAATGTCGACAATTACACAACGTTACATAAGAAGACAAAACAAGAAATTGCAGGAACAAAAGGTGTAAGTGAATGTATCAAAGAGGATAAAGAAAATTGTTATACATCGACGATACGAATACGATACGATGTAGTTTCTATATACATTACTTAAGATATGGTTTCTTCCTTCTATAATAAAGAAAGAGACAAGAAAACCTTAGTAGGACGTACGTAAGTCCAAAATATTTCCTTAATAATTCTGCCTACTGCTATTATACTTTGACAACTTGATTTCAGAACAGTGATCGTAAATTGAAAGGTATAGATAGCCGTTTCAAAAGGTGCTTTTGAAGCTCGTTGCTTTCATAATTTCAATTTGTTTTACATCGAGGTAGTATGTTTGAATCATTATTATATCTGGAGTTTGCTTTTGGCTTATTATCATGGCTGCTTATTCTTGGTCAGTTATAAATAAGACATAGATTTAATTAAGATGTTACCATTTATGAATTAAGAGATATAAATTGAACCATCAAACTTTCAAATATTGATCAGATCATCGAATCGCACATTGTAATTGATCCCACAGTAACAAATTGCTTAAATCAGGCGTAGACAAACACGGCTGGTTGCGATCCGTACAGAAATAAACTAGACACAAAACGATGCAGTCGACAAACCGCTGTCCTACAGACTGTCGAACACCCGGCTGTGACTACTCGACAATATATTAACTGTTAATAGGTGTGAAATGTCTCGTTCTCCATAGCTTTTGAGTTTCAGAAAGCTTCCAGGAAATAAGCTTTGATAACTTTATTGCCACATTTCTTATATGAGCTTTGGTTGTCATTTTCAGAACGATCGCTTATTGGTTTTCATCTGTTATGGGCATTTTAAGTTCCTTTATCATTGTGATTTTCAACTTTAAGCTTATTACTTCAAATAAATATCTTGAAACGATTTTATTGTTTTTTTTTAAAAGATTTATTAGTCTCATCTCGATAATATTTCTATTGAATGTATCATTATATACATTAGTTATACTTTAAGTACCTATATTCTTAACTTGAACAAAAAAATCAATATTAATATTAATAATTTAAAGTTGTAAATTATAACCTATAGATATAATTAATGATCTTGGCAACTAAACATTATAGCTTTCAGAGTTCATAGAAAATTTTGGCATTATTAAAATCCCGACTATTAACGTAGTTGAAATAAATCGCCTAAACTAGAAGCTGGAACAACTAGTTCATAGATAACACAGCACAAATAAGTAGCACCCATATTGTATATTAATTAATGAGCTATACCTGTTACAACGGTTTATTAATGTCTCAATACACGATACCAGCGCATGTGAACCGCGTTGTAATTATCACATCTTAAGTGCTAATCTTTTCAAGCTCTAAAATGTCATATGTATCTAAGTATTAGAACAGTGATTATTATAAATAACTAGCTGCCCGGCGCGACTTCGTTCGCGTGGTGCTACCATACCCTACCCTACCCTAACCTACCCTACCCTACCCTACCCTACCCTACCCTGACAGCAAAATCCCCATTAACAAAATGATCCGCCATTTACTGAATTCATTTGTTACAAAAAATGTGATAAATGAAGAACCGCTCGACCGATTTTGTGCAAACTTCACATAAACCATCTACTAAATAGTCCGAACAAAGCCTAAACATTTGGTTTGGATAGGTGAGTCCGTTCTTGAGTTATAAAATTACAACGAAAAGTGGCATTGATTTTTATATATATATATACATTAAAAATACTAAATTAGTAGATAAACACTGTAAATGTAATACTGACTCAAGCAACAGATATTTTTATTTTCTCTCAACTGATGAAACGTAAATTTAATTCTGGTGATATAATATTCTAAAATGAAGTAATTAAAATATATGGCAGATAAATTAGGTAGCTGTAAAATAAATATGTAGAAATAATATAAAAAAGCAAATACATAGACAGAGTTTCATAGAAAAGAACCACAATTAGACTCATCATTCCAATGTTTCAATCAAAGAAGAAAAAATAGAACCTAACGTGACGTGGGTGTGGGAGTTAACAAAGATATTTCGGATCTAATAAAAGACGCGGAACAAATAACTAATGAGGCGGAAAACTATGTAATTAAGATAATTAATCACGGTTAAAAGTATATTCTGGCTAGCTGAAGATACGAGAATAAAGCAATATAAACTGAACCTTGTAGAGCTAAGAATGGCGTTGGCGGAATATTATAAGTAAATTTGACATTGACATTAAATATAACTGTTTATAAGCGTGTCAGCAGGTATACTACTGGATGAAAAGCCTTCCTTCCAACGATGGGCTTAAAGCTATATTCCCTTATTTACTGTAAATTTATGCGTACAGACTCCACATGGTTTGAAATCAATTTCAAGTATACAGCTTACTCGCGATGACTTCCTGTACAGCATAGTCACTACGGCAATTTCAGAAGCTAAATATTTTTTTGTTGCAAGCTGTTCGACGTTCCACGTTTATTGCCAATCATACTTATGAATTCTGCTAAGAAAAAACCGGCCAAGTGCGAGTCAGACTCGCGCACCGAGGATTCCGTACAAACCTGTAGGTATATAAGTAAATGGTAGTATAGACCTGAGTATTTGATATGAATTTCAATTTATGAAGTATTAAAATAAAAACTACTTACTAGATCTCGTTCAAACCAATTTTCGTTGGTAGTTTGCATCGTAATGTACATTATATATTTTTTATAGATTTATCATTCTCTTATTTTAGAAGTTACAGGGGGGGGACACACATTTTACCACTTTGGAAGTGTGTCTCGCGCAAACTATTCAGTTTAGACAAAAATGATATTAGAAACCTCGATATCATTTTTGAAGACCTATCCATAGACAACCCACACTTATGGGTTTTGTTAAAAAAAAAAAGAGTTTCAGTTCCATGTATGGGGAACCCCCAAAATTTATTGTTTTTTTTCTATTTTTATGTGAAAATTCACAGAATATATATACTTACCAGTTTCAACATTATAGTTCTTATAATTTCGGAAAAAAATGGCTGTGACATACGGACGAACAGACAGACAGACAGACATGACGAATCTATAAGGGTTCCGTTTTTTGCCATTTGGCTACGGAACCCTAAAAAGGAGACCGTAGAAGAAATATACGGTATAATTAAATGTTGGGCTTAAGCATTGTGTATAATTAAGGATCGTTGTCCGCCCTGTCTATTGTCACGAGCTTTTGCTATCTCTTGCTTTACGATCACTTGCAAATTAACCTGCTATTCCGACGCTTCAGTAAGTACGTTGTAAAACACGGAGATATAATTTTAAAGATATTTAGTTAACATATTTCGCTTTAAATATATGGAAAAATTAAACTGAGCAATGAAACTGGGAGGTCGTGAGTTTGATCCTAGCGTAGCAGCTTGAAATTTGTAAAATAATTTTTAAATTTATAGGTCTCTAGAAACCGGCCGATATGAGCCAGATATATACAGAGAGATCTCTGCTAGTAATAGAAAGTGAAAATTCGTACGTATACGTGTAGATTACAAAAATCATTACCACATTTTACAGTGCGAATTTCTAAGGCACCACGATAATAACGTCCATAAATCAAAAGGCAACTTATTCAAAACTATTGACAGTGTAAATCATGCTGGCATCACTACAATGATTATAAACACGACCCACGCCTCTGGTCCTGTCCATTAAACATTAAATGCTTGTCTCTGGTCATAAAATACTTAATGGTCACTTGTTTACTTGCATTCACAAGCAGCTTCCAGCCCGTGGTCTATGCTCACTGATATAATATTTATGATTTTGTGAATATTAGTTTTGTAATAGAAATTTCTCTGAAGGTTTTACTAACTCTTTATTGAATTACGATTAAGTGTAGCAGTACATGCCACTACGATGCCAATACGACATATCTACGTTACATAATGAAAAATAAAGTACCAAATAAAATAGGGATAGGGATTCCTGAAGCGCTCGTGGTGTAACATGATTAGCCGTTCTTAATCGATCGGCGAAGTTAAGCTACGTGTGTCGTGGTCGGTACCTGGATGGGTGACCGCCTAGTGGTATTTCAAATCGAGCGTTTCCGTGCTTCGGAAGGCACGTAAAGCCGTTGGTCCCGGTTATCACTTAATTGTGATAGTCGTTAAGCTAGTTGGATGCCTCCTAGGTGGCTTGAAAAATTCCTACCTCCACCAATCCGCAGTGGGCATGCGTGGTGGAGTATCTGCCCATTCCCTTTCACCCTCATTTGTGAAAGGAGGCCTGTGCTCAGCAGTGGGACATTATAGGCTGATGATGATGATGATGAGGGATTCCTGGGTTATAAAAAAATCATTCTAACTAGTCCGTCAGTTAGACTATGACAAAATATTGGTCACGTATTGTTTTACCAAATCATAAAAAATTACAAAGATAAAGCGCGTCTAAGTTCGAAAGTGGGATAGGACTCGTGATATCTCTTTTGACTAAAAACTGTACCATAACGTGACGTCACGCTGAACTTCAGTATACGATATCTTCGTATTTTTTTTGTTTAATTGGCAAAAGAAAAAATTCTCGTCTAATATTTTTTGATAATGTAAAAGACTGACGAGAACAAAGAAGGAAAGATGACAGAAATAACGGGAGGAAGGCTTTGGACGAGGATTGCAAAGGATAGGACGAAGTGGAAGGAGTTGGAGGAGGCCTATGCCAAAGAGCACACAGACAAAGATTGCCGGTGTCTAAGTGATAGGAAATATGATTAAATGAAACAAAATTTAATGTATAATTTTAGTAATTAATTAATAATGTATTGTAATTTTATTAATTTCTTATGTAAGGAAACTACTGTATCTAATGGTTTATGTAATTTATTTATATTGTTTGAATAAAGGGCTTTATTATTATTATTAAATGACTGACTAAACAGATTCTTTCAGTCATCTAGCCTATTAGATATAGGTTCTAATATTAATACGAATAAAAGGTCTGTATTTGATCACAATCTTACCGTGATCAGTGATGATGTGGCTGAAGGTGGTAAGCACACCAAGCCTAGAATGGAACTGGCTCTCAAGTGTTATTGGAGGGGTAAATAATCTCATACGTAAGATGTTAGAAGCTATTAAAAGAAAATTAAAAATGTCGCCAATCGGCTTAAGAATAACATTTTATATTACTTAACCTATTTAATTGAAAGTAATAATTATTGGCTATATCAAGAACATTACTGTACTTTAATACATGAATTTATAATATTTATTGGTTGTAAAGGAGCACCGCTACTGGACAGGAGTGCCTCAAGGCGCTACATGAGCCCACGCGCTTTCCTTGTATACAGCTTGATTTACTTATTCCAAATGGGCGAGTTAATACATCACGGTGCGAGGGAGGACATCTGTTAGTCTCTGTGTGTGGTCTATAACCTTACCCAGATAATTATTAAGTTGTTAAGCTATCACGGATTTTAGTAGGCAGTAAATCCGATAAGCTTGGGGTAATAGTATTAGCAGGTTTCGCGTTTCATTTATGCCTATTTCACTTATTTGCTTGTATTAACCGTTTAAATTTAAGATAGTATTAAAGAGTTAATTGATGGTAGGAATCGTATTGCGTTGTTTTAATGATTTTGCATATATGGGAGGTTTGTATTTATTGTTTTGAATAAACGTAATTTAAATTTGAGTTTTATGAGCTTCATACGCAAATTCCATGCATGGTCATTATGAATTTACCATTAAAGGTAAATAATCGTCCTGGATTATAATAAAAAAATGGCTACTTTTAGTTAACAAAGAATTTAACAATTTATGGTTCCTGGCTTGCCATAAAATATCCGGTTACACTTTTAAATCAAAATTTTGGATGTCTAAATTTGATACCATAGTACGAAATCATGCAAAAAAACCTGCTGAGAAATGAATGAAATTATAAATAACCACGACCGTTAAATCATATTCAGACGGTACATTTCATAGAATACTAGCTGCCCGGCGCGACTTCGTTCGCGTGGTGCTAGCCTACCCTATGGTGTTACCCTACCCTACCCTACCCTACCCCATCCTACCCTACCCTACCCCATCCTACCCTACCCTACCCCATCCTACCCTACCCTACCCTACGCCACTCTACCCTACCCTACCCTGACAGTAAAATCCCCATTAACAAAATGATCCGCCATTTATTGAATTCATTTGTTACAAAAAATGTGATAAATGAAGAACTGCTCGACCGATTCTGTGCAAACTTCACATAAACCATCTACTAAATAGTCCGAACAAAGCAAACAATGGTTTGGATAGGTGAGCCCGTTCTTGAGTTATAAAATTACAACGAAAAGTGGCATTGATTTTTATATATATAGATTCTCAAATGGTCTGCACACTTTTACCAAAAACCGGCCAAGTGCGAGTCAGACTCGCGCACCGAGGGTTCCGTACAAACCTGTAGGTATATAAGTGAATGGTAGTATAGACCTGAGTATTTGATATGAATTTCAATTTATGACGTATTAAAAAAAAACTACTTACTAGATCTCGTTCAAACCAATTTTCGTTGGTAGTTTGCATCGTAATGTACATCATATATTTTTTATAGATTTATCATTCTCTTATTTTAGAAGTTACAGGGGGGGGGACACACATTTTACCACTTTGGAAGTGTCTCTCGCGCAAACTATTCAGTTTAGAAAAAAATGATATTAGAAACCTCAATATCATATTTGAAGACCTATCCAAAGACCCCACACTTATGGGATTGATGAAAAAAAAATTTTTGAGTTTCAGTTCTAAGTATGGGGAACCCCCAAAATTTATTGTTTTTTTTCTATTTTTGTGTGAAAATCTTAATGCGGTTCACAGAATACATCTACTTACCAAGTTTCAACATTATAGCTCTTATAGTTTCGGAAATAAATGGCTGTGACATACGGACGGACAGACAGACAGACAGACAGACAGACATGACGAATCTATAAGGGTTCCGTTTTTTGCCATTTGGCTACGGAACCCTAAAAACGAACCGCCTTCAAAGTGGGTTTGCACAAAAAAATATAAAATATAGATGTAGAAATTATTATCTGATTGGTTAACCTGGCGCTGTTTTGAATTCAATTAATCAGTAGCACGTTTTTGATATTTTCCGCAGATTTTTTATCCATGATTACCATCGACAATGTGAGGGAATTCTATAATATCTTCAAATTCCATAGCCAGATCATAATAAAAATAAAGAACCACCTCGGAATCTAACAAAATAAATTACTTAAACTATCTCCCAGAAATCGGTGAACTTGCGCTACAAAACATACGCGTCGATAACAGAACCTTATTCATTGATATCGGTTTAAAAACCAATACAGCAATTACGATCAATCAATATTTACTCTTAGAGTACCTTATTAATTTTTCAACACACTCGCTCGTAAAGTGACATTTATTGCACCGTTTTTAGTATCTTAATGCAGCTTATTACGCACTTGTGCTTTTTACTTTACATTACCGCACAGTTTTATGATAGGTATTATCTCAGATTATTTATCTCGATTATGATAAGTTTGTACCTCACTGCAAGTGATATGTGTGTAGACCTAGCATTCTTAATTTAAACGGGTAAAATAGTTTGACAGCTTACAGCTGTCAAATGAAAAACTTGCGCGCCATATTTATTAACGTTCTCATTGTGTGGTTGACTATTATCAAAATCTGTTTTTTTCCTCGAAAGTGTGTTGAAAAACGTCGTATGACACGCGTGTGCATTGATTATTACACTCCAGGCTCACTTAGTTTAATACCGCCTCGAGTCTTAATAACCAACTTTGCACACATGAATCATAATGTACTATTGTTTCATAATTATAATGTAGATTCCTATCCATACTGTGGTACGTCCTACAAATTTTACACCAAGCCCCGGTGACATTCCAGAAAGAGCTTCCCATAACTTTTACGGTCTTGTCATAAGGAACAAGAGTCGGTTTATCTCCTTACAAGCATTGAGTCACTTGGACTTGCTCACTCGTAAATATGATATGCAATTTTCCTTTCAGCCTTATCCTTAATGGTACCTTTGCTGACGTTACTGACGCTAACTACGCCCCTATTTACGATATCTTTGGCACTTAATGTCTTTTATAGGTAAAAATAGACCTCAGTATTATACCAGATTGCTTAACGGTTAGGTAACATAATTAAAATACTCTTCAAATGAGTATCTATGCAAGTGATTGTTAGAATATAATCGGAAAACTACAATGAAAACTAAATTATAATTGAAAGCGTCTAGTCCTTGTATCCATGTTGGTTATTTTGGGGTTTCCCCCTACGGCCTCCCCCTCCCCTTCTAGCCGTCCCTTTCCACACTCACCAGCTCCTACTGGTTGAAGTCTATGATCCAGATACTTGTATAGCCTCTTTTGGCTTCGCCTGAAGCTCATACTTTTTATGCACTTGCATAGTTGCCTTTTAACTAAATATTTACATTACTGAGTTCCTTTAACTCATAACTTAATTCGTGTAATTATTTTCCATCAGCTTCTCTTTTCTATATTCTTCTTCGAACGCGCCAACTCAATCTCGTCCTTTATTCCCAAGACAGGCAAAGGCTCGACCCATACAGCCTCTTCAATTGCTGTCATTATTCTCAAAATGCTAACATAATTGACTAGCTGTCTCGCGCAGTTTCACCCGCTTTCCCGTGATAAAAAGTAGCCTATAATACTAGGGGATAATGTGAAAGAATTTTTCGAATCCGACTGGTAGTTCCAGTGATTAGCCCGTTTAAACAAACAAAAAATCTCTTCCGCTTTATTATATTAATATTATAGTAAAGATTACGTAATGAAGTCGAATATAAAATCTCTACTCGCTATGTAGCTAAGAAATTAAAACTCCATAAATTTTAAGTACCTACCAAATTATTATCATTCATGCTACTGACCTAATTTCGTATTAGATTTCACAGAAACTGTCCAGACGTTTCAAAATGAGTTACAGCCATTCAAACAAACTTTCACATACCATTTCATGGTTATCTCTGGATGGACATGTAGTCCATAGCCCTGTGACCTACTTACACTCTGAAATACATTGGGAAGTAAATCAAAATTATGTATGTTGTCTAGAGTCTAGCTAGACCTAACAATGGAACTCTCTAGAGCTTACCACGTGTCAGGTTAGACATTAAGTACCACAATGCCTAGGTCATTGGCTGCTTACAAGCGTCGGCGTATGACGTTATGTGATAGCTCTTGCCATATAAAATAAACCGGTGTGGTCGCCTTGCTGTTAGGGGTAAGATATTCTGTGTCTTTCTTTTGATCTGGGGGCACGGAAGTGCTCCCCGCCAAGACGAGCCAAGCGAAGCGCAAGGGCACCTACCTTATCTCGAAGCGCTTTGTCGTTTTTTTGAACCCTCATAACTTGGGTTTGGTATATTCCAGATAAACAAAATTCTCGGGATATAATGTCAATAGTGAACTTATTGAACATATTAAGTGTCATAACATAGCTCTTATACTTTAGATTTTATTGATATCTAAAAAACCCCGATTTCGTCACTCAAAATTCAAATTCAAAATCATTTATTCAAATAGACCTTCGCAGGCACTTATGAAAAGTATGACTCTAATACTCTAATACCGGACTCACTGATGATCATCAAAACACTTACGGTACTTTCTGCAGTTCTAGAAAGTTGAAATTTGGTATGTAAGCTACCTAAGCTATGTAATTAGTACACAAACTACAAAAAAATCTAAAACTTGGAACTTTTACAGCTAAAAAAACTGTCATAAGCAACTTACAAAAAAAAAGTGAAATCCCACCAAAACATTTTCATGTATAATTTTGCCACGACGATACCATATGGCTCGCACTGTCAAAAAGTTATCAGATCTCATGTAGCGCCAAGCTTATAACTCTACGCGCCCTAACTTCACAAACTCTACACACCGTGGTCGGCTTGGCCGTTTTGCTACCGCGCTATTTATTCACATTTAATAACTTTTTTGTAACACAATACTGTAGATCTTGTAGTAGCGAAGCTACATATTTTGACTAAGGTGTAGAGTTTGTGAAGTTAGGGCTTATAGAGTTAGGTGAGTTATTAGTTAGGGCGTGTAAAGTTATTAGCATGGCTCTACATGAGATCTGATAACTTTTTGACAGTACGAGTCATATGGTCTCGTCTTGGCAACATTTTACATGAAAATGTTTTGGTGGGATTTGAAATTTAATGGTTCTATTTAGCCAGGAGGTACATGGATAATTTCAATTGCTAATATGACAATGATTGGTTAATACAGTCTTCATCATCAAAAGTGCTTGTTAAATTTCGATGAGTATCGCTGCATAATGCAATATGCTTTCTGCTTCTTGAAGCTCCTTACTATTTATACCACTTAGGTACCTACAGCAGCTCTATCTTGTAATGTATCCTCTTGATTTCATCTTGATCCTGTGATTGCTGATTCGAATATTTTAATGAGCGAAATATGCAGGAGAGAATATTAATGTAATACGAATAAATCTTATGAAATATGTTAGTTGTAAGCAGTAAAGTTGTGCCAAGTATTATGATTAATAGAAAAGCAGTCCTAGAAAGTAACTGCCAGCTTATTCAATAGACAGTAAGTCTGGTTTAATGCAGTGCCTTGATTAAAAATAGAATATCTGATTTCATTTATATAAGCAGTAAGTTAATAGGTTTTAGTAATAATCATGCTAACATTAAATAATTAAAATGTTGTAATGCAAACCATCACATGAGATTTAAGGTGAAATTAATCACGAAATGCCTCTTTTGCCTACTTTGATCTACTAGCGCATAAGCCTTGTGAGAGTTTAGATGGCAAAGAAGTTCAGATTGATCGCTGCCATTAGCAAACTGAAGCCACTTACTTATCTATGCAACAATGCGCATGTGTGCAAGGAAATGTTATGGATGAGCAGAGTTATTATATATAACGTGTAAGTGGGTTGTGGTACGTCTGAACTTATTTTTAATCGATTTCAAAAAAAGGAGGAGGTTCTCAAATCGTTTGCATTGTTTTTTATGTTTGTAATCTCATAACTCCGTCTTTTGTAAACCGATTTGGAAAATTATTTTTTTGTTTGGAAGGGTACACTTCTCGTTTGGTCTCATCGTCATCAGATCAGGATTTGATTACTTCTTAGTTTACTTTGAAGTCAGTTTAAGTTTTTTGTAAAACAGTCCAATTATATATCTGTGAGTGACCCTTGGTTCTATTTGTGCTACTTCCAGGATCATGCCTCTATCAGCCTGCTAAAATGTCATACTGACACGATACTATTGAAATTCCGTTATCATTGAGCCGATGTGCGCAGTCTACTAATACTAATGGTCTCATGATGAATGAAAAGAATTTTAGTACAAAAACTGTCAGAACTGACAACTAAAAGATCATTGTGCCACGATTGTGGTTTCAGCGGAAAATCATCGGAAAGCTATTCCCAAGTAGCATAACAAGCTGTTTAAAGGCTGTATTAAAGTTCGTTCTTATACTAAAAGCTGAATACTCAGGCTGTAAAAAGGCTGTATAAGCGCTTATACAGGCCTTATAAGTGTAAAAAGGGCCCACATTACACAGCTTATTTCGTTATTGGAGCTGTATAGAGGCTGTATAAACAAAAGACAAGTATAAAAGCTGTATTAGGGCTGTTATTAGGTGTATAGAGCAGCCTATACTCTACGGATATCCTCTTATAAGTATCTTGTAAGAATAATAGTTCTAAATAGGTTGTCGAAGAGAATTATGTGAGAATAAAATAAATAAAACTATTTACGATGCCATATTGAATGGCGACATAATATTGTTATTAAAATGGAAAGGATAAAATCTTGGACATGGATATCTAATGCTGTTTATTGATGAATTCAATGTGCAAATTTTAATTTATTGTGAACCTGTGTATGTTTTCCGTCAAAATATTCACGCGCCAACAAAATAATCAAGCCAAAATAAAGAAATTATACTAAATACAGTAAATAAGTGTTTGTTTTTAAGGTTAGGAAGTTAAAAATATATTTATAAATAATAGATATGAGTATACAAGATCATTATTCAAGATGATAACCATGATACGGCTATAGTTATTATGAAATATTCCTTTAATTGTAATTTAAATGTTGTTATTGTAAATGTAAAATGTCGACAATTTGCTATACAGCCTAAACGATACTTGGAGTGTGTTATAAGTCTTAGTAGCTGTACTAAGTAAGTTATGAACGTTTATTGCTGTATTAAGTAAGTGAACACATGCTTAATACAGCCTGTATACAGCTTGAACGATAAAACCAGCTTGAAGTGTCAGAAAACACTTAACGCTGTATTATAGAGCTATAATATCTGTTTCAGAACCCTAAGCTGACGCGGATCCTTTATACAGCCTATATACAGCTTTAAAGATAAAACCAGCTTGGAGTGTTATTAAATTCTTAACGCTGTATAGTAGAGTTTTGATATTCTGTTTAAGAACCCTAAGCTGACGCGGATCCCTTACTAAGAATGTTATACAGCTAGAGCTGTATAATATCTCATAAATCACTCTTATAAGTATTAAAACTGTTCTTTACACTCTTGTAAGTCTCTAAAAGAACTCTAAGTTCTAAATGGGCTGGTTTATTGATGTAGAATATGCTTGCGTGCTGCTTGGGTTATGGTGCCATTATGACGCTATTGTGTTAGTAGACTACCAAAACTGTAAAACGTGTCAACCACTGACACCACTGATAGTTCATTGAAACACAATTGTAATAGCAGAGTTGGGCCCGTCTTTTCATTGTAAAATGAGTCCGTTTGCATTTTTATCATGCGTCGAGTTTGTATGATATGTTCTACCCATGGGTATATGCTTCTTCTTATATTAGCGTCTTGTTCAAGAGAACCTTATTCAAAATAGATCAAACTGGTCGGAAATTTTATTCCATCGTTTATGTATGGTTCCAGCATTACTGTTCCGTATTGCATTTGATTTTTACACACTCATGAATGTCAAATAAGTGCCCACTTACTACTCCACAGTGAAATGTGGTATCATGCATTTCTGAATAAGAGTCATAAATATTCTGGAACATTTTCTTCAAACACGATCATCTGATCCTAAAATAACTAGGGCTTGTAGTAAGGAATTCAGTTAACTGAGTATGACTAAATTTATGCAAATAGCAACAGAATAGTTGCAACCTACACAAGGAGAAAACAGAAATGTTCATGCATGTGTTTGTCCTGGGTCGGCATTGGATCTACGTCCTGAAATTCGGCAGATACAACATCTAATCTCCCACACCAACCGGCAAATCAATCGTTTCCAGTATTTCTATATAGCCCAGAAGTGTAGTGTAAGTAGACGTTCCTAAATTCCCCCACAACATGGTGTATTACATAATTGCAATGATATTTGTAAATGTAGACCAGAAGACGGTGTCCTAAGATGCATAAATATTATATCTTTCGTTGCTATATCAATTTAATAAGAGATGTTTATGAATGCCGTGGATTTGAATAAGCGGAAATTAAATATTTTGTCACAGTTAAGTAGAGCGTGCGTGTACCAACTTAACTACGATTCAATTTCATTTTAGTATCCAGTGATATTGAATAACTGTCTAACTTGCTGCTTAATGTACTTATTTATCACCCGACTATAGAATTACATGTAGTAGTAGCACAAATACGAAAAGTTAAATAATTTTAAACAGCAGGGCTTTTAGCGTAAGATTTGTCTTGATCATCATTGCGTCTAGGGTTGCCAGGTCGCCAAACCTAATAGCCGGACAGACCAGCCAGTTTGGCCGCACATTTTGGTAGAAAGGCCGGACACCCTACATGAGGATTACATTATTCAGGGTTTTGTCTCAGTATTAATAGGTAGGTATGACAATTTTTTTTTAATGTAAAATCAAGCTTTTTGAATATTATCATAAATCTTGTTAAATTCTACTGAAATACTTAACAAATAAAATCGAATGCCAAATCAGTCTTAGGTAGGTACTTTATTATTAATCGGTCAAATAGTCATCAGTCAAAATTAAATTCTAGATACTTAAACATTTATCCTGCGCTCGGCCACGCTCGGCGCTCGCTCGTGAAATGTAAAAAGCCTAACAATACACCGTTTATTTTGGCCGGACACACATACAAAAAGCCTAACTATGTCCGGCTTTATTCGGACGCCTGGCAACGCTAATTGCGTCTGACAATTATCACTAATATTGATAATGCGGGATTAAAAAACTGAGCTATTCTCAACGAAAATTCACTGGTGGAATTCAGTACTCACATTTTGCATACTCACTTCCCTCTAGAGCCCCCTCTAAATGCCTAGAAAAGCTTCCAAATACAGCTGCTGGTCACGTTCTCAAGCGCCTAGCCAGAGTCTAATTTAGTATTAAATATTAAGTCTATCATAAAAACGATGAATCACATAAACGAAATCAAAAATAATGAAGCTATTAATTCTTCTCTTAGCCCTATCGAATCACTCCATCAAATTATTATTGAATATTTCAACAGATTAGCATTTATATCATTAATTAAAGATACATAAATCCATTTTATACCAGCAGTCCTTATACGAAAAGTTCTATTTCCTTTTATGAATTTTATTGGTTAAGACTGAGCTTATCGGAAATGTTGCAATAACACTAATTCTGTAGAATCGAAAATGTCATCAGGATCATTAAAATCATAAAAACATTATTAACGACATCTAGCCCAATAAACAAACGGCTACTATCACAATCTTTACGCTGATTGGTTGAGTTGAAATGCTTTTAACTTGCTTTGAATACAGTTAATAAATATTTATTGATTATGTCTCTATTTGTCATTATTTATGAATTGGTGACCGTTTTTGAAATTAAATATTAGCATTATTGAAATAACTTTCTATCGATACTGCTGGCAAGAGTATTATAATCACCATTCCGGATGATGATAGATGATAAATTTATTTTGTATAGAATTTCAAAACACTTTATCTAAATACCAGAAATAATGTAAACTTAGAAGTCACAGAAGAACAACTACAGGATACTTAGACACTAATTAATAAAGTAGATGAATGTAACACTGATGATGATATATTTTAACGACTTAACAATTGACCACCAAAACGATTACTAACTAAATACAGTAGTACTATTAATAATAGGACATAAATAACAACGTTAATAAATGTCTACCGCGAACTACGCTACAATAAAAGCCAAAGGTAAATGATTAAAACGTCATCTTCCACGAATAATTACTACACATAGGTGTGTCTACGTGCCAAGACTGTATTAAATCTCTTTAAGTACACGTGTGTATCGCTTGCATTCCTGCCATTAGTTAGACAGGTCTGCCACCCTTATATTTGTTCGTAATTTATCATTTCATTAGACTGTACTTCTATTTGGATTATGAAGCAAATATCCAGGCTTCTTGACTTGGATAAAGTACGTGTCACAAAAGCTTTATTTGCATACTTAATTGTATACAGAATTTTCGAGTTAGTGACACAAAGGAGACAGAGCCCGACATACAGTTGACGTAGATTTTGGAAAGAAAAGGAAAATAAACTTTCTCAATGATAAGAAACTAAATAAAAATAATATAACAGGTGGAGATTTCGAGATGGCATATATTCGAAACCAATGTTGGGTTAGTCATGCTGAACAACTTTCACTATGGAACCAATAGTGAATTCTCAAAAAAGAAATTAAACTTTTCTTATAAAATGTCAACCTTACTAGATCACAATGTATGAAAAGTAAAAAAAAATTTTTTGAATTTGGTGTCGTTCCCTTAGTAAAAGTTGTTCAGCAGGACTAATGCAACATAGGTTTCGAAAATATGCCATCTCGAAATCTCCACCCAGTATAGGAAGTGATATATCAATGAGTAGCATACCAAACTAATAATGTTATTTCAGATTTAAATATTGCGATATTATCTTTATTTGTAACTTTGGTTTCATTGAAAAGGCTTGTCAAGATTTAAACGAGTCACGAGGACACAGCAATCTATCACAATTTGAAAGCGTGTTCACAGGAATTGATTGATGGAACTGTTAAAATTGTGAATGATGACCGCAAACACTTCATTGATACCTTTGTAACAAACCTGGTGTTTGTTGGTCCATAACTTCCATAAGTCAATCTTGGGCATTTTAGATTTAAATCTTGTATAACACTTTCGCTTTTAATTAATTAATTTTATTATGCTCTCAGGTTTCTTTTTGATGTTTGAAGACAAACAATTTTTCATCCTTATTGAATTTATTTATTATGTTGTCGGTAAATTGATACGCTTTAAATATCATGGCTAGATCTTTATGTCTCTATCGAAATTTTAAGAGATTTTTAGTGGTGTCATATTTTTACTCGTCTATCTTGAACGTAAAATAAACTTTGCGAGTTTATTATTTTCGTACGTACTTAGACCGTATTATCAGTTTCATTAATTATGATTTATAAAAGCTAAATACCAATCACTAATGTCTCAGTAACTATAAAGCCTACAAACATTAAATGGAGATGAATTCAACACCTATTTAGGGGGCAATGCAGTTGCACGTAGGTATCATCTTAATGGAAAAGAATTTAAATATAAAACTTGGTGTAAATATTGTCCAAGCAGAGGAGTGAGTAGCTCGGATCATGGATATAAACATAGAGCCACTGGCTTGAAAATAATTCGTCTTGTGTTTCTAGTTTCTTAAGCAACCAATTCATATAGGTATTTTGAGAAGAAAGAATGAAGAAAGTAACTGATAATAAAACCACCG
Organism: Achlya flavicornis; assembly: GCA_947623365.1. Lineage (NCBI taxonomy): Eukaryota > Metazoa > Arthropoda > Insecta > Lepidoptera > Drepanidae > Achlya > Achlya flavicornis. The sequence goes on from OX392481.1 coordinate 13,413,442, forward strand.
ATTTCCTGGGTACTCAATAAACCTTCAAGTTAAAATCACTCACCTTATTTAAAGCGTGTTTTGATTATGTTTTATAGTTATCATGGGTTTTATGGTATGTTTTTAACCTTTTGAAGTCTCATTTTAAACGAATATGGTAATTCGAGTATAATTTCTCTGAACTCTATAATCTCTAGAATATTATTTCTAGAACGTTGCACTTTTGGATTTAATGTTACGCAAAAATTTTTTTTTGTTGATGCCATCTTTAAAATATTTGTGTCTATGTTCAAATCACTAGTAACTAAAATGTAATAACATGTAGATTAGTGATTGCATGCATCTATCGACTGCTTATGTAAGTGGCATACATTCTTACTCTATCTAGTTCACTTATCGGTATAGGACGCTATGAGTTTATACAAACAGGTTTCTTAATCCGGTACATAGGAAGAAAGTGTCCTTCTGACTTGCTTGCTTGCTTGATTTGCTCAAATTATGTCGTCAAGAAGAAGCTTAGGTGGTTTTTAGATAATACAATTAAATAAATTGAGCTTGGTGGTATATTCTATTGATCTTATTGTAAAGTTTTAATGGAAGTTTTTTGGTAGTAAAAAGGTAGGTAATAAATAGTTAAAATATGATGTTAACGCAACTAATAGTTACTGTAATAAACGGGTAGTAAATAGTAACGGCAGGTGTGAATAAACTGTTCGTTTTACTATGCACCATAACTACCGATCAAAAACGCGATCTAAGGAGCTTGATCAAGATCATTACGGAAAAATCTATGATAATTTTATATCGATCAACTGAACTGCGATTAGTTAAATGGACCAACATCTTTAGAAAATGATTTCAGATGGTGCATTACACCATGTAGCAATGGCACTCGCAGCTAGACCACCTGTCATCCATATTTTAACATAGGAAATGTTAAAAATTCTGTGCAGCCGCGTACGATATTTATGTTATGTATTATTAATGTGGCGGCTAATTAAATGCGGTGGCTTCAACAAGTCGTTACTAAATATAATGTGAATCTAAAGAAAGATGCGACGATATTTCATTTTTCAAAGTTAATTGTTGAGTTGTAATAAACTGGAGGAGAGATTACGCGCAATAATACATTAAAGACTCCCTTTCAGAGGATTTAAAGAGCGGATTCCTTGGATTCAACCTTTGGGTTAGATAATATTGTTGAGATATAAACTAACTGTTAATATTAATACTAGTAATAATTTCAGATTAATATTTCTTGTAAATACTTAGGTCAATATAATAAAATATACAGATCCCACATCAATAATAACTACACTGAATATTTATAAATGTAGAGCAGTGGATAATCTATTGTACCTTGGTTTTAATAGTAGACATTTATTAATTAGCAGAAAATTTAAAGTAAAGCTTCGAGCATAATTTAAACTTAATAATGCGGTTGAAGAAGCAGTCAACGATCTTTCAGTTCTAGAAAGTCAAGAATATATTGTGTGAATTAAAAAAAACCTGTGTAATAGGTACAAGATTAGAATCAGATCAATTTTTTTAACAATTGTTTGACTGAGAACAGAACATTGATCTACTGGACTAATCATAAATTGAACTACACTTGAACGAAAAATTGAATTGTTTATCAGACAAACGAAGACTGTAACAAGAGAGGTCTTCTCTAGAAGTAAAAACGAAAGATAGCAAAAAAAGAGTTTAATAATCAAGTGTGATTAATAAAATAGTATAACTTAAATTGGATCGAAAAAAACATCATAAGCACAAACATTATGAAATTCACAATACCAGAAATAAAGAAATTTAGTGTATCTTTATAGGTTCCTAACCTTATAAATATCGATATATTCTAGTCACAAAACCGCACAGCTTTAGCATAAAACGCTGGTCTGGAGTTATCATGTTTACAGATGCTACGGTACTTTTATTAGGACACCATACCCGTCAAATGTACGTCATAAATACATGGGTTTATATCTTCATTTATGTCTTTATGTATATTTATTAGCTTGCTATTCCCGCTACGTTGGGTTCTAGTACAATAGCTGATGTCGCTGTCTTAAGTTATAGACTGTGCTGTGTATTGTAATTGGTAGGTATCTGTGATATCGTGCTTTCTTAAATCAGAAGGCTTTGTCATGGTTTTTAAACATCAGGGAGCCAATTCTGGAGAACTTGAATTCACCTCTTGTTCAAAATAACTCTTACAATTTTCGAATGAAAATCAAGATAGGCTATTCTGTCTGGCAATTTAAGACCGACATTCTTAGAAGAAAAAAACTCGAGCTTTGATTGGTCGGGACCGTTCGAATTGTTTACACCCCTCGAATTTTACAGTCGAATAGGACTCGAACCGTAAGTTCGATTCGAATGTTATTTCAAAAGACGCGGGAATTGGGTCCCCGTGCAAATTCACTATTTTTTTATTTCTGGAGCTATTTATTACCTTAAGTTTTTTAACCTTTAAATTCCACAATTTTTTTATGAAGCACATGATTTGCACAGCACTTTGTTGTACCTGACTGGTTGGCTATCGGTATATTTCAGCAGATTATGTTAAAAAACAAACGTGTCCAAACAAAATTAAAACAAGTTTTAAACGTCGATCACATATACGTCGATGTTAAATTTATCAAGGGTAAACAGGGCGTTTAAATGGGTTCACATTATACTAATTTAATAGATGATGCAATTTTGGGTTAAAGACCCTAGTACTGTACATAAATAAATAACTAAATATCCTCCCACTTTGGAGTATTTCAGGTGGTCCACCGACAGAATTTTAATCATAAACTCATTTATTCAAATCAGGCACCGGTAAGGCGTATGTAATCTTAATACTTTTTATACGGAAATTTAGACTCAATTTGATGACTATAATTTGTTATCGTGTAACAAAAAGTTTCCTTTACTACTTTACTATTTATTATTTATCCGGGTAAATTACTATTTCAACCACTTTATCTTTAAAAAAATATCAAATAAAATGATTTCAGAACGTAGCATTTTCGTCTCGTGTGCGAAACGTGAACATTTTTACGATGCCAACCGAATGATTTATGTCCGAACATTACTTCCCTAGGAAATTGACCGGCTTTAGGGATCCGCAGGTTTTTAATACTGCATGATCAGCACCTATTTTTTTTTCTTATTTAAACTCTCCTCTTATAAATTACTGTAAGGTAATTAACTATCTGCAGAAATGGCCTACGTTCAGCTTTAGAAGATTTCCGTTTATAAATTGATATGAATATCTTAAAATTAAATACTATGTCAATTTCAGTATTTTTAATTTAAATTATTCATCGTCATTTTGTTATTAAATTGTTGAAGTTTCTTGTATCACAGGTAGATATAACCCAGCTCTCACTTAACTAGATTTTTTGATAGATTGAACACTATAAAAGGGGAAGTTAGTGCAAGTTTATGACGCTTTAGTGACGGTTTGAACGTTTACTGTGGGAAAACAGCCGTTTGTACAGGCGTGGTGTGGCGAGACTTTACGATATTCTCTGAGCATTCTTTGAATAATTAGCTGTTGAGGGTTATTTTTATGAACTGGACACTTGCCTGTATAAATAACGTATATAATTTCTATTTATTTTGTTAATAAATATAAATTAATCGTTGTCGTGTCAAAGGACTTTATAATGTATTTGAAAATGGTTTCAATTGACCGAAAATATAATTATGTCGAGAAGATCCGACTAAGTTGGGCCATCCTGATGGTAAGCGGTTACCGTAGCCATATGGACGCTTGCAACACACGAAGCATCGCTCACGCGTTACCGACCTTTCCCCCCTCCCCTATGAGCTCTGGCGAACTTACTCACACGCAGGAACACAACTTTACACAACATAAAGTTATTTGGCTGCGGTATTCTGTAGCTATGCTCTACCTCTCTTAAATCGTGTTAAAAGAATTGAGTGAAGTGGCAACACTGACCATAACATCAATAGCAATACGGTAAAAGTATAAAAATGTGTGTTGTCGCATTTAGAGGGGGCTTGCTCGCCGTATTGTCCGCGTAAAGGAGTAAAAAATCTCGAAATTGTCAATTCCTGTAAGTTAAAAAAAAAATAAAAAATGATGGGTGCAGTCTATCGCAAGCTCTCGAGCAGTATATCACCCGTATTCTGTGGTTGAATTCGAATGCCATAATGAAGGAGGGTTCGAATCTTATAATAAACATGAGCTATTGGTGAAGGAAAGCACGATGCTAGGGTACTTTGTTATATATGGCCTTGTGTGCTATCTTTACTTGAATAGAAACTTGTACCAAAGAAATAATATTTAGACAGGTCGGTTACTTTCTCTCTGAGTATTTAAAATTCATTAAATGTCACAAATCTTAATCTGATACAAAATCCCACAATAAAATCATAATTAAAAATAAATGTCGTGATTCAGAATACGCATCGTATTTTAAATAGCGGAGAAAAACATGTAAAGTATAATGTGTTAATGTAATACAGTGATTCCGTAGCTTATTCAGATTGTATATATCTTGCCTTATTATTTTCCCTTATGCTAGTTAGGTATAACAAACAGGTAGATTTCGAGATGGCATATGTTCGAAACCTATGATGGGTTAGTCATTCTGAACATCTTTTACTATCGGACCAATAGTGAATTCTCAATTTTTTTTTTAATACTTTTCTTATAATATGTAAACCTTGCTCGATCATAATGTATAAAAAGTAAAAAAAAAAAAAAAAAACGGTTTTTATATCTCCACCCATCATCATCATATCAGCCTATGTATGTCCACTGCTGAACATAAGCCTCCCCCACTGACTTCCACTTCGAACGGTTTTGGGCCGCTTGCATCCAGCGGTGCCCAGTGACTCTGATCAGGTCGTCGGTCCACCTGGTAGGAGGGCGTCCCGCTCGGCGCTTTCCAGTACGTGGTCGCCACTCGAGAACTTTTCTTCCTCAGCGGTTATCGGCTCTTCGAGCGAGGTGACCTGCCCATTGCCACTTCAGCTTACTAACTCTACGAGCTATGTCCATCGTTTTCGTTCTCCTACGAATTTCCTCATTGCGGACCCTGTCACGTAGAGAAATTCCGAGCATAGCTCGTTCCATAGCTCGCTGAGTGACTCTGAGCTTATTTATGCGGCCAGCAGTTAAAGACCACGTCTCTGTCCCGTATGTCATCACAGACTTTGTCTTCACCTAGTATGGTCAATATCAAATATTTAAGATTAGGGCTGTTTATGTTTCCAAAAAATCTAGAGACTTTCTAGGCTGGATTAAACAATATATTTCCTGAAAACGTGCTATGTCTACTCTCGTCACAATGTTTTTTTACTATGTATAGTCCTGTATCTGATCCCAATCTCACCATGGTAAGTGATGATATCGCGGCAGGAGGTAACGACACAAAGCCAGGAAGGAACTATTGGCTACAATAAGGCCCTTTTAAATTGATAAAGAACCAAAACAAAAATATTTCATATGCGACTCCTCCAGGATTTGCCATCCTAATATTTTCCTCAGAGATCACTAAAACATGAAAGTATTTTATCAAACCCCGTAGCGGTATGGTGCGTGTCTCCGCCAGTGTCGAGTTTTACGACAATTTTACGATCGTGATAAACCACGCCGACCATTCTGTTTGTACAAATTAGAGCTGTGATATTGAATGTCAATGAACCAGAGGTTCAGCTAATTGATTAGCTATTTTTTTAATTGCGTGTTTGTTTCGTAATAAAACTAAAGAGGTCATTTCATTAGCATGTTACGTGACGGATGATTTCAAAATTAATGATTTTATTTCCAACGAGGTTTTATAGTATTATGAATGAAACGAGATCGGTGAATGTACGGTAATATTTCCTGTATTAGAAGTGAAGACTCTAGACTCTTGAGTTCTAATACTTCTAATAAAGGAGAGTCTAGAGCATGATTGCGGTCAATATTTGGATGAAAAAGAAAATGCCAGAGAGCTTTGGAGAGTAAGAGGAGACTTATGGTGCAAAGCTGGAAAGAGAACAGAGAACAGATCCTGTGGGTTCTCTCTAACCATTACCTTGATGATGATGTTATTCCATCGACAATTAAAAAAAAACAACTTAAATCTAAAATACGATCTTATTATTCCCACGATCTTAAATACTTTAGAAATACAATAAGTAACTCAACATAAATAACGTATCAGGACTTTTCAAGTGAGTTAATTTCATCTTAGCCGTAAGCAAAATATAAATTGCATAAGAACAATAAACATTATGTAAATTTTTCAAGTAACTTATTGATCTTATGCACTTCCTTAAATAAGCCAGTTCAAAAGACTTACAAATTGATGCGCAGGAAAACATCAATAATACTCCTCCATTAAAACATATTTCAAAAGAAAGCGTAAAGATAGTATTTTTTTAGCGCATGCAAAGTTCATTCTCATACGTCCTTAGGCTACACGCAAACTGACTGTTAGGTCTCTTCAATTTATGTTTGCTGAAATCCTTTGAGATTGCGATGTGTGAGACCGCCTCATGGATTCACCATTACTAAATTTGTACAGTTGCAAACAACAAAATGAAAACTTATAACAATGCAGCAAGGTATCAATTCCACCAACCTGACACTGAAATTAAAACTCCAGAAAATTATAAAGAATTGAAAAACGGCACATTTACATATTCAAATGTAGACGATAATAATGCTAATGATTGTAAACTTAAAGACGAAAGTCGTTTGGAGATAGACACAAAGGGAATAATTCCCGAAAATGTTGATATCTCAATCGCTGTCGATTATTTTCGTGAATTTATGAGTATGTAATAACAAAGATGGATGTTTGTTAAGAGTTTAACTGCGCTCTTGTTTGCACATTTTGTACGTTTTTGTAATAAACATTTAAATATGAGCCTCAATGTAACCATTGATCAAAATTGGCGTTTTATTGCTTTCGGGGATATTGTTTTCGAAGCACTTTGATTTGTTGCACGTTGTATTCAGAGCTTTAAAATGTTAGTTTATTTGGAAAAGTGACCACCCAATATGATCGAATAACTTCTCAAGAGATTTTGTGGCTAGATTTAAATCACTTTAACAAACTTCAAAATGTGTGTCACCATTAGTCATCGAAACGAATTTGTCTTTATTTTAATGAAATTCTCCATTATCAAATTCTCATTTCATTTGATTTATATCTGATTAAAATATTACTTTATAAAGGTTAAAACATGTATACGATAGGAATTTACGTTTTACATTAAATTAAATGCATCAATTCCATTATGAACGCTACAATATGCAAACAAGTTCATTAATTATGCCACGTAACGTTGGATAACGCCGCGCCTCAGAAGTTGTACAGAGATTTATACTATTGCTACATTGTTTTGTTTATCTGATTGTTTTCGAATTTACTTGAACAATTATGGATTATAAAGTACAAACAAATCTACCGCCGAGCCAATTCCTGAAATGAGAAAATTGTAATCAAAATTGATGATCTAAGCACTCCGATAGAATTGTAATAAAAAGTTGTAGATAGAGTAACGAAAATACTAAAATTGAGGTTGATGATTTACAACAAATAAATAGAGGTGGAAGAAAGGAGAAAAGATGATGGAAAAATATGGATAATAAGTTGCACCAAGTTGTAAACACAAATGCTGACGTTACGACTAAAATCACTTTACCAACAGAGCCATTGCAAGCAGTAGCTAATAAGGCAGTTAACAATCTAACACACAATTTCAATTACTTCTATCTAAAAGACGAAATAAAATTCTCATGCAATAAACCACATAATGAATATGCAGTTCAAAATAAAAATTCCAATGCTACAGAAGCAATTTATACATTTTCTTCTATTAATACATTTGATTATTGAAAATATTATTTTAAAATTGACCGTTACTGCCTACAAAACGAATCTAAACTGATGAGTCTGCGGGGGTCTGACATTGAGTATATTTCAAATTATGACCAGCGATGGTGCATGCTTCTCGCCCGTGATCTCCGAAGAACCGGTCCTGCTTGTATTCTTTATGTGTTTAATTTAGATAATTTCACTATTTTCCTAGTATTTATAAAGATAACAATTTGAATACTTTACTAGTCTCTCATGGGAATGTTTTTTGACATGAAATTGAGACAAATTCTGTAAGGAATTGTGCTAAGTCTATTCCAAGTCGTCTATTAGAAGAATATGCTACAATGGGCAGTTCCACAAGTTGTTATCATTTTACCTCCATTTCAAACGATACGTCGTTATGTTGGCCGTTACCAAACCACATATTTTGACTTGTAGAGTTAGAGCGTGTAGAGTTATAAGCTTGGCTCTACATGAGATCTGATAACTTTTTGACAGTGCGAGCCATATGGTCTCGTCTTGGTAAAAATTTGTATGAAAATGTTTTTTGGAGGGATAATTACTATCCGATAGACGTTGGTAAAATTGGGCCTTAGTCGAGTTCTTCAATACTGAAGGTAGAGACCGTCTTGGAAGTCTTAGATAGCGTTGAAATTCGCTATGCGGAGATAAGGATACATTAACTTATCTAACAATCTATTGAGTAAGTAAGTAAACTTTCACGTGGTTTATTCCAGTTTTATTTACCTATCATCATTCGCTATTGGCTATTATTATTAGTTTAGGCATTTATGTTAATACTCTCCAAATTCTCTGGGGTGAAAACAGGATATGGAATAGATTAAACCATATTCAGAATGTTGGTAAAAAATCCTAAAGTTTCTATGTATGAATGTTTGTTACTCTTTCATGCAAAAACTACTGAACGGATTTTGAACAAATTTGGCACACAGATAGAATATGTTCGGGATTAATACAGGGGATATTTTTTATCCCGGTAGAACATACAATCCCTCGGGAATGCGGGTGAAACCGTGCGGGACAGCTAGTTACATCTATTGTTTCAAAAGTTATTTTGATTACTACACAGCCAAAAACATTTGGATAATTTAATTCCCTCGCGTTCTACATCATGTTTCCTTTTAGTTTTATAAACTTGTATTGTTAATTTGGCCAAATATCTAAGGTCTATTTCATACAAAATCGCAGAAGCTAATCAGTAAGTCTCATAATAGTATTACTAGCTCCTAAAACAGATATCATTATGCGAATACATTAAGATCAATAAAATAAATATAAATTGTAAATTAGATCATAATTCGTGACTTTTAAAGCTTCCACTAAATTAGGTATCGTTCCAAATGGCGGTAAATTGGAAACGGCTTGTGGAACTGCCCATTGTGGCCTATTCGCCTAACAAACGACTATGATTTGAATATTATTATGTTGTTACGTAAAAATTACATGTAATAAATAGTGTCGGCATAATGGAAATGCGTAATGCTATAAAAATTTACGACTTAACAATGCTAAACAATACTATAGACTTGAAAAAAAAGAGGAACACCTAATAAAACACCATGTATAGTAGATAAGGCGGAGTGTCTCTTGTTCGGCTCTCTTTTAGTGCTGTATATGTTATTAAATTTGATATAACGTTATATTTATGTATTTCTTTATTGATTTGATTACGTAAATAGTAGTTTCGACTTATATACATACATATTTAAGGAATTTCATTGTTTTGATACGAAATTTTCTGGATGGTTTGGGGTCAACAATTATGGGAGATCAAAAACAAAATGACGATATTTAATATTGGTTATCATTTTTTTATACAACTTAGTCGGTAAACAAGCATACGGCCCACCTGATGGTAAGCGGTTACCGTAGCCATATAGCCGCTTGCAACATAAGAAGCATCGCTCGCGCGTTACCGACCTTTCCCCCTCCCCTATGAGCTCTGACGCCCTTACTCACGCGCAGGAACACAACTTTACACTACATAAAGTTATTTGGCTGCGGTATTCTGTAAGGTGGAGGTACTTCCCCAGTCGAGCTGCTCTTTGAGCAAATATACGCTATGCTCTACCTCTCTCAAAATCATCTGGATCTCTGGATCAAATGGACCAGAAACAATTTTATATACTAGAATCATCATCTTCATCATATCAGCCTTGGGATGTCCACTGCTAAACATAGGCCTCACCCATTAACTTCCACTTCGAACTGTTTTGGGCCGCTAGCATCCAGCGGCGACCAGCGATTTAGGACTAGTGGGTCCACCTGGTGGAGGAGGATTTATTTACTAACTTTTCTTTATTCGACGAATTCGGTAAACAAGCGTAGGGCCTACGTAGTGTTCTTGTACCGTTTCACTACTACAAGAACTATTGTATAACAAAAAAATAATGAACAGTGAATACATTTTTCACGTTACTCCCATGTAACGGTAGCGAAACGGCCAAGCCACATATTTTGACTATGGTGTGTAGAGTTTGTGAATTTAGGGCTTTTAGAGCAAGGGCATGTAAGCTTGGCTCTACGTGAGATCTGATAACATTTTGACAGCGCGAGCCATATGTCTTGGCAACATTTTACATGAAAATGTTTTTGGTGGGATTGTTATTTCTAGAGCAGATGATTTCTTATTCCGATTATTAAAAAAAACATGAATTTATTATAAAAGAATGCAGACAAAAACTAATTTAATTAAAATGTTTTGAATATTAATTTAAAGAATAATATAAAATTAATGTAATTTATATGCAGAAAATTGAGTGACAATGTCTCGGATAAAGGCCATATATTTATCTTAATTATTTAAAACTCTCATGGAAAAATAAAGCGATACATTTTAGGGTAGCTACACACTTGGTTTGGTCCGTTACAGAGTTTACAATAAAAATAAATCGATGTAATTACTGTTTGTATTTGGCTCGTGCTGGGCACGAATGACACCCGCCATTTTAAAACTACAAATCGGATATTAGCACCCACACGTAAGGTATTTATTTATTTAATAATTTATGACTACCTAGTTTCCATGGATATGTAAACCCATAACCATAATTTGTGAAGTATACAACTAAATTATATACATATATACTTTCGCATTTATAGGCGTCGTGTGACGGGTCGCTCACTTCCCTCCAATATGGCGAGGAGGGCGATGGCTGCCACACGCGCAATACTTGTGAACAGGTGCTGCTTGTGGGGGCTGGTCTGCTTAAGTTTGCTATTTATTCACTTATTAAATATTTATTCAGTCTTCTTTGTAATTTTGCCGCCGCGCCGGGGCACGCAATTGTTTTCAGTGCGATTAGAATGTAAATATTATGTAATGAATCTAAGCTTGTTTTGAAAAGAGTAATTGCTGAGTTTATTGCCGGCTCTTCTCAGCAAATGCAACCTTCCGAACCGGTATTAGAGTATTAGAGTCAGACTTTTCATAAGTGCCTGCGAAGGTCTATTTGAATAAATGATTTTTGAATTTGAATTTAATATTAGTATGCATATATAAGTACTTTTTCCAATGCTATATATATATATGGAGATAACTTGATTTTCATCAAATTTCTAATTGACGTCTCTGTAATCGGTGGAAGGAGTGATAATTTTGCTATACGTACGTACATTGTAATGTAGGTAATATTTAGACCACGTGTAACTTCAACGAATGCAAAAAAACATTATTTTTATATTATCTTATATAATTAACTATATTACTAAATCATACCTGTACATAATTATGATTGTATATCTGTTTGTTTACCTAAATAAATAAAAAAAAAAAAAAAATACAAATGTATACATTCAGCCAGCATATCATTCAATAAGGACATACAGTGCCTACTTGCCCACATTATAATTATTGTGTATTTAACTTGGCTTCGAAATAGTAATAAATAAGGCTCAACAGGATAACGGGACTGACAATGTACAAAACAGGGATTTATTATACCTCTTCTGTCGCTCTACTATTTATAGTGTGTAATACTACATTATCATACATGTGTGCAAATTACACGCGAGGCGGTATTAAGCGATAAGGGAGTCGAGAGTAATGATCAATGCACATGCGTGTCATACGACGTTTTTCAACACACTTGCTTGTAAAGTGGCTCTTATTGCTCCGATTTTAGTATCATAAGATAGCTTATTACGAACTGGTGATTTTTACTTAACATTACCGCACTAGTGTTTTATGATATTATCCCGATTATGTTAAGTTTGTATCTGACTGTAAGTGATTATGTGTGTAGACGAAGCATTCTTAATTTAAACAGGGAAAATAGTTTGACAGAGAACACTAGAGCGGTAATGTAAAGTAAAAAGCACCAGTTCGTAATAAGCTATCTTATGACACTAAAATCGGTGCAATAAGAGCGCACTGCACTTTACGAGTGTGTTGAAAATTATTTTTAGTGTTTTAATTTGCGGCACAAATTAAAACACTCCGCGTGGACTATGGTTTAATCCTCTAAGTCTTATAGATGTTATGGGAGGTTATCTTCGTTACAGTGACGTATATAGTTTATTAATACTATATTAACACCTATTCAGGGTTATGTTTGGTCATGCAGGGCCCTTAGGAATACTGAGTTAAAGGCCCTGGGGCAGAGTTAGTTAAGGGCCACTTTAGAAAGAAAAAACCGGCCAAGTGCGAGTCAGACTCGCGCACCGAGGGTTCCGTACAAACCTGTAGGTATATAAGTAAATGGTAGTATAGACCTGAGTATTTGATATTAATTTCAATTTATGACCTATTAAAAAAAAACTACTTACTAGATCTCGTTCAAACCAATTTTCAGTGGAAGTTTGCACCGTAATGTACATCATATATTTTTTATAGATTTATCATTCTCTTATTTTAGAAGTTACAGGGGGGGGGGACACACATTTTACCACTTTGGAAGTGTCTCTCGCGCAAACTATTCAGTTTAGAAAAAAATGATATTAGAAACCTCAATATCATTTTTGAAGACCTATCCATAGACACCCCAAACTTATGGGTTTGATGAAAAAAAATTTTTTGAGTTTCAGTTCTAAGTATGGGGAACCCCCAAAATTTATTGTTTTTTTTCTATTTTTGTGTGAAAATCTTAATGCGGTTCATAGAATACATCTACTTACCAAGTTTCAACATTATAGTTCTTATAGTTTCTGAAATAAATGGCTGTGACATACACGGACAGACAGACAGACATGACGAATCTATAAGGGTTCCGTTTTTTGCCATTTGGCTACGGAACCCTAAAAAGGGAATGAAATCCTTACTATTTTACTTCTATTAACATACTTTACTGAGCTTATAGTACCAAGCCATATTATGGAAATTATGGAATTTGATTGGGCGTATCCAATCAAATGTGTAACTACCCTTAAATGATCAAGAATCGATATTATTATATATCATTGAGATGACCCGATGCTATCTCGTGTCAAACGATTCAACCGGTCGCAATTGATGCCCACACAATATCGATTAATTAAGTATTATAATTATTTCGCTAACGTAGTTATGTGGGGTAGCAGTGCTAGCGAGAAGTTCTATGGATTATTATGTAGACATAATATATGTCATACCATAAACTATTTTTTCTAAATCAGAAGGCCGTGGGTATTATAGACCTAATTACATATGATTCCCTGGATTAATTATTATGATCGTTGAACGCGGCGTTAGTGCACTTCACCTTTATTCGATACAAGTTTGACATTATGTAGTTGAATACGGGGCACAGATCTAATTACGTGTAAAATAAATATGTTTTATTTAACAGGACGAAGAAATTATTATTATTTTTTTTTTTTTTAAAGTCGGATAATGAGCGTTGCTTCGTCAACAAACTACAGTTTAAAGAACAGACTTCTTGAATGTTAAACGAGTTTCATGCTTCATCTATTGTAATTATTTAATTTTTTAGGTGTATTCTTTGTTTGATATTCGAATAAAATTATTATTAAACTATCAGCATGGAAAAGCTCAAAGTAACAACCGTGTAAGTGAATATCTATCGACTAATGAGCAGATCCTGCTGCCATCACTAAAAGGGATGTAGTTTTTCCGAGGTTTTTACTTTAATTCACGCTCCGCTACCAGCTCGCAGTGGGACCCCAACCAATCATCCTACTGTGGCGCCAAGCATTGCCAACTTGAATGAGCAGGCAGAACAGGTGACCAGACGATATGTAAATATTATTACAATCTTATCAAACAGGATCGGGGCCCGGTGTCGCCATTTAAAATAATAGTATTAACTTATTTATTGACACCGACGTGCATATTTAAAGTCACATTAGTTTCTGCATTAATAAATTTGGACTTTAACGGGACGAGTTCTTATTATTTTACTCTGGTGGGAATTTAAGATGAGTTAATGGATTTCATTAAAATTAATTTAAATGACATGGATTGACGTAACATTTTTCGGTGCCTTCACTGTTTTTACAAGCTTTTATTTAACGAATCTTGCAAGTCGAATTTTACCCACTTCCAGTGGTTGCATTGACTTGATATTTGGTGTACATTAGTTTATTGGAAGACAATGCAAGTAAAGTCAATAAAAAGTACAGTCACCAAAAAAAGCTTGTATTAAAAATGAAATGAAACCAAAAACTTATTTATTACTTTAACAATGTCACGTGTTCTACGCCTATTGTTCTTTGCCAAAAAAAACGCTGTTCTGTTACGTCTTAGTCAATTTTTCATAGATTTTCCCCACCACCAATAGCAAGCGTTTTATAAATATTTAGGACCACAAGTAATATTTGTTTATAGTTTTTTTTAAGTAATCCGTTTTTAAACGGAATCTTAATGTTTCCCATCAATAGGTCCAACAAACGGTTTCCCACCAAAAATAAAGACATTTAAAAGATATCAATGTCCATCAGTGGCCGTCAAAAGACAAAATTAGACAAAGACAAACACATTGTAGATCCTATGACACAATTCTTTTAATTTCAACCAAGATTCACCAACTTTAATTCTAAATGATTCTCAACTTTATAGTTTCTGTAATAAGATCGTATTAGGTAGTTGTAATAACGTTATTTTTCAGGCGAAGGTAGGTTGTAAAATTTCAGAAATGTGAGCTTCAGACAGGCGACCGAAATGCGGTTAACTTTGGTATGCGGGAAAGAATGCTTTTTGAGTAGTAGTTAGGGTGACATTATGATTTTGAAAACGTTGGACTTTTCAACCTCAAATTTTGGTAGGTATTTGAATGTCATTGTTCGGAAGGATGTGTCTCCACTAGAGTGGATAAATTATAAGCTTACACATTTTTTGAAAAGTTTTAATTCTTCTTGATCATTATAAAAATGAGAACTTTAAAATACAGCCACAGCACATGAAATCACTTACCCATAAAGAACGATCTTCAGTCCATCACATGAGTTACAGTTTTGCGGATTAAATAAGTAATTATTTTCTTCATTAATGCCTTTATTTGTTGGATGATTAATAGGTATGGGATTCGGCGGGCTAACTTATTTCATCAAAATACCGTGTGAGCCCAACCCTGAATAATTATGATATTATGCAGCTATAAGCAGACATTAGCAAATCTTTTAACATGATAATTACGACATTGTTTTGTACATGGTGTTTGCCAATTCAACCATGCAAAATTGTATCTGGTGAATCATTCACATTGCATCAAACATGCATCTCCACGCCTTATAATAATGAGTCAGCTTTTCCGTTAAATCACTAACGTACATAAATGTTTCTCGAAGTTAATCCTCTTAGGTCAAAGGGCTTCTGAATACATTTAGTTAATTAAAACATTTCAAATAGTACTATTTGTTTACATGAGGATTAAGTTTTGATATAATGATTTCTTTCACTTAATTTAAATTCTATGACTTACAAAATGCGGACGCTCAAGCTGTGGAATGAGCTCAACCAACGGAGTACCAATGGAGTACAGCATGGGGTTCTTCAAAAAGGGTGTGAAGAGATTTCTGCAGGGTCGGCAACGTGCGAGTGATACCCCTGGTGTTGCAAGTGTCCATAGGCTACGGTAACCGCCGTATGCTTGTTTGCCACCTTATAGGTATAAAATAAAAAGTATTCTGCTGCTATGTTTAAGTGTATACTTAAACGGTGCGTCTACGCTACACGAGCCGAGCACGAGCTCAGCCGCTCTTCGTTCGTTACAATGTTCGTCAAAAAATGACAATTGATGGAGCGCAGAGGAGCGAGCCGAACGTTCGTTCGAGGATCGTATAGTCCCACAAGCTTATCTGGCCCGGTGAGAGAGGCACAGTTATCGCATTTGGCGGAGCAAACAAGCATTGGTGAATGGCAGGTAGACTGATATTTCAAACTCGCGTCGTTAGTTCCTTTTTTGGCCACCGGCCCAAAGTTTGTGAGACTATAAATCCGTCTACTCTACGTGAATTCATTAATTTAACACAAATAAGAATGTAACTCAAAATCAACAAAATGTGACATACCATGTTATATCATAAGAACGTCGTTATCACCTAAATAGGACTTTGTATGAGTAATCTTTCACACATAGTCACCTTACCTTTCAGCCCATTCAATAGTCGTAAATCAGTTGAGTCGGTAACATAACAGACGACACCGCTAAGTCCACTCATCTTGGAAACTGGCCTTCTTAGTGTGGATTAGTGGTGAGAAAGTGAACCGGGATTATCATTTCCCCGGACGAAAGGATTGTAACTGGTTAATTTTATAGGCTGTTTGAGAACTCTTTTATTAACTTTCTGAATTTAATACTCTTGAAAGCAAATAGAAACTTGTTACCTATTTGAATTAGTTAACTTATCACGGATTACTAACTTATTACTCCTTCGTTAATAAAAAAAACCTTATGGTGCGTCTACGATACGAGAAACGAGCACGAGAGACGCAATTCATTCTTCGATCGCAATGTCAAGTGTGTGCGTACCTACAACGAGCCTACAACATGAGCGCGATACCCCGCAGTTTTAAGCATATGGATCTTATTTCAGTTCACTAATTTAGCGACAGCTTAATTATAGTTTTCCTGTCCACTAAAAATAGAGGTTTGCTTGACAATTGACAACAAAATGGCAATGTCAACACGAGAAGGCATCATGTTATTTGCTGAGTTTCTATGGTCACAGCCGAGCTCCATCATCAGACCAGCTCTGTGATACCACATTAATTCACGGTCACCGAAGTAGCAAACAGCTCAATCGGGTGGCAGCAAGCATGTAAAATGCTTTAAAAATTATGAACCGAGAAATATGCGAGTGAAACAAATTAAATAAGCTTGGAAAAAGAAACGAACCATCAGAGACGGACTCAAAGACACGATAACATCAACATACATAGCATATCGCACTGGCAAAACACAACTCAATATCCACAAAACCTTAACAATCCGACTCACTCTTTACCGGTGTTTTTAGACTTAACAAACATTGAAATAATGGCCGCATCCGCCATTAATTTAGGCTCGTAAATCACCGCTGGCGCGATGCTGCGCGAGCGATCAAAGGCGACGGTTTCTCATTGTGCGTTAAAACAAACAGGTGCGTTATGAAGTGTTTAAAAATAGTTCAATCGGTATTTTAGTCACTTCGTTAAAGAATAAAGTTGTTCAAAAGTCGTTTTATTAAATAAAAAATTTGAATACTCACATACCTAATATCCTGTCCTTCATTTCAACTTACACGTGATCTGAAAATAAATAAATATTTTTAGATAAAGTTCAGTTCTTTGGGTACTACGTCAAACGAAATTATAAAATGTACGTGCTGTGCTTAGCACGAAATTATGTTACTGTTTTATGCGCTCCGTGCCCCAAAACTGAATAGCATTTGAATTATTTTTCCCTATTTATAGTTCAGCCGCTTTCATAGGCATAACCTTCAATCACTTAACTCTTTAACTGTTGAATGATCTTTGTTCAGACAAGGCCCAGGCTTTCAACTGAATACAGGTATTTAAATAAGTTAGCTAGCCGCCCAATAATCTGACTGATTTCACCTCATTTGCTGAGTTTGCTGCGATATATGAAGTAATGGAAGCTCAATAAGGAAGATTGACTTGTAACCATCAAAGGACGGAAGTTTGGTTACATCATATTTAAATCATTTTCTTAAAGTTTTAGAGTTTTTTTTTTTACCTTCGTAGAATTTGGAGTGTTTTTATTTTTTTATACCACTTAAGTGCCAAACAAGCATACGGCCCGCCTGATGGTAAGCAGTTACCGTAGCCTATGGACGCTTGCAACACAATCACGGTATCATGCGCGCGTTGCCGACCCTAATGTGTGTATGGAGTGGAGTGAATATGGAGTATAATATGGATAGATATTTTAGTAATTCGCGACCATAGTAGTTCATTTAGCAGAATTGTTAATTTTTGTTTAGGATTAACTATTTTTGTACATTTCCCAAAATTATAGTAAGTTTTACGGATTTTAGAGAAACAGTGAAAAATTTTCAAATATGGCCCATATTATACAAAAAACATAACACAGTGTGCCAAATGAACTTCTTCTGTCGCCAATCACTGAAAACTTTTTATTCACAAATTGTAACTAAATAAGCACTAAACTTATATAATTTATTGTCCAGCACACGAACATAACTGCCTGTAAATGAGATAGAGTCGTATGGTCGTAATACTTTAATTACTTGTTAGCTGACTGATTAAAATTTTTAACATAATAAAACACTTTGTCTTTGATTGCAGCTCTTCCCGCGTGGATGTGTCGATCAGCTTTTGTCTTTTTCAAGTATTCTCAACCCCTTTATAGACAAGTTGATGGTTGTAGTGATTCTAATAGGCAAGTTTAAAAGCCGAATGAGTCGTTATTACAGAAAATAAATAATTATCTATGAGAAATGGAACAATCAGTAAATTTTAGAATAGCATTACAGCATCCGTTTCAAGTGGAAGAAAACTCAAAACTCAAAAAACGTTAACAAATGACTCTAGGGTTTTTGAAATCAGGTATTAAGTGTTAAAAGAATTGGAGAGCCAATTAAATCCAATTTTTAATTTCTATTTTAGCTGTTCCTCTGATCTTCTTCTCAATCGGGCACTCTTGCCAGAGAGGTCGTGGTTGCAAAAGATGGTGTACATGGAGGGTCTTAAAGCCAATGTTCTCCTTGACTAGGGTTACTGCTTTTGCAATGTGTTCACGCCAACCGAATTAAATAGGCGTGAAGTATTTTCTTCTCCATTTTTGGCGGTTCGTAGCGCTGCGAGTACACTGTACCATGGTAGATTGGGTTACAGTCTTGATAAGATCCATCCAACGAGTGGGTGATCGATCATCCACGAGATCGTTTGCCTTCAACTTCGTTCCTCTGATAAGTCTATACAAAACTGCTCTTAGTTTAAAATTAACAACCAGATATGTGGACTGGCTTTAGAAAAATCAGGCCTTCCAAAATTATGACACGTCACAGAGAATTGACAATTTGACATTGAGCATTGCATGTTGTTTATTGTTCCCATTTGTTCCGTAGATATCTATAGGGCGTGTGGTCAATCACGCATACATTATAAACAGATAAGGCATTCGACACACGTGCGTTCAACATCGAATAAAGTGTCACGGGCCCGTCTAGACCGGCCCGTCGTCGCAATATGTATTCTATTACCGCCTCGATGGACCTGCAAATATTGGACCACCACGCGTGCGCTCCGAGGTAATTAGTGCAGTTTGCATAGCACCTAAACAGCTTTTTGAAGGAAGTTTGCGGAAAGGCAGTTATGAGAGCAAATACCTGTTGAATAGGATTTTACTTGTCTTCATTATTCTTAGATTTTTATTGACATATGAATTCCGGTGGTAGATAGAAAACAAAATGCATGCGTTTAATTTTAATTAGTAAGAACTGTGTCAAAATATGGTTAAAATAGGGCCTTCCTAATAGGTCACTTTTGAAAGCCCATATACATTGATGTGTCAAAAAGAGACAAACGTAGTGCGGCAAGGTGAGACACCCTGTTATCAAATATGTCTTCTTAGCATGGGCATAGATTAATAGGATTGGTTTTTCTGGGTTATCGAGCTACTTTCTAGTCATAGGCCTCATAACTCTTTCTAGAGTGAATAGATGACCGTAAGCTTAAAAAACGGTCAAGTGTGAGTTGGACTTCGCTCTATTAGGTTCCGAACACAAAAAATTCAAAAATTAAAAAAAAAAAAAAAAAAAAACAAAAACATTAAAAATGTAATCAAAGATGACTTAAATAAAAAAGAATTCACTAAAAACTAATGATCTAATAATTTTAATCCCTTGACTTGCGGTTAAAAAATAACAATTGATTTCTATTGTTTTCCTCGCCCGCACGGATCGCCAAACAGTCAAATGAATACTATAGCCACGAGAACCATCGGGTTTAGCATATGACTTATAGTCATAGCAAATTTTCTTAGTCCATTTCCCCGTTAGCATAATGTACTTGTTATTATTATGATGATTTCCGTGTACTGCATTCATTTCCTCATCCAATAAACTTGTAAATAGTACGCCTATAGAATTCTAACTAAGGGCGATGCTTCTATATATTCATTAATTTGGGATAACTCCAGGACACACTCAACATTTAGATGCAGTGATTTGTCGATACTGTTATTAACAAATTTAATGATATAATGATCCCAGCTTGCCTATGACAAATAAGGGGGATAATTGTCAAGATTTTAGATAGATTTAAAGAGGTGGGCATAAAGGTTCCTGAAGTGAGTACCTCAAGTCTGCAGACCTCCATGAGGATGAGGAGGCGCAGTGAATGGTAAACTCCTGACGACACAATATTATGACAATGACTGCTATACAAAATCACTAAAGCAATAGAAGACTAGCAGACAAACAGCTTCCTCTATTATCAGCTGAGCGAACACCACGCCATTCTAACGTCCAATAAACTTGTAATAAATGTCCTCAATTCACTGGCGAGCAGGAATCTTCGCCATAAGAAATGCTATCACACCTCTATCACCATTGAGTTTGTCACGAAGACCATTTCAGTGTGTTATGACAATTTAAGTATACGAATGCTTATCACAAGCAAAGACCGTGGCGCCATTTCTGTCCACTTACAAACATAATCTTTACCATCGCATTCAATCCGATTACATTTATTCCGATAGCATTAAGACTCACAGTCAGTTGATATGATATGCTATCGAGTGAACTATGTGAGGCTTTCAGGTTGTGACTTGGATGCGTTGTCCGCGCGAAGTATTGGGTCGTTTCAAAGCGAGTCTCGCCATACGAATAGTACATTAAATGGATTTAAAGCGAGCCTTTCCTTTTTCCATTCGTCATTCCGTCTCGTGTGTTTTACAACGGGATGGGACGAATTAAGTGCGCTTTGCAAATTGTTTGCGGACGTGTGTTGAGTAGTCGATTGTTTGTTCGATTGAATCGATTATGTATTGTTTGAAGTGGGATATCGGTTCTCGATGCAAATGCACACGCTCGCAACACACGGGCGCTGATTTCCACAGAGATAACCTGACGGATTTCCTTCTCAAGTTGGATGTCGGCGGCTTTGGTTACGCTTGTCATGATATTTGAATTTATAGGGGGCAATATTAGACTTACTTTATTGACTAGTTTCATCTTATTAATTTGCTGAAGTACTCATTCTTCATTGAGTTTATAAATACAATAGCTTTCCGCATTTCGATTTAACTTGTGTCCCCTAACTTACCCCCTTAGGGATATAATTTCCAAAAATCCTTTCCTAAGCCATAAAAAGAATCGATGTATACAAACTTTTGAGTTAATTGAGACCCGCAGTAAAATCCTCTCCTTAAAACAGAATAACATTCTCTTCCCCGGTTACGGGTCGATTTTTGAGATACCAAAAAGCTTATGTGATTCTTTATTTTCTGTTCATAGTATTAATACCCAGTTAAAGCCAAGTTTTCATGGATACAAATTTCAACCCCTAAACCCCCTCCTAGAGATAGTTTTGAAAAACTAATAGTGCAAAGCTTTATTATTTATTTATTCATTAATTCATTTTCACTATAGTATTCTAATAATCTACTTAAACAACGACAGAAAATGTAGATATTAACAAATATATAGTTAACAAAACTGGTGGAGAAGTATGTGGCGTATTAATAAAGCCATCTATATTTACTAACCAGCTCACAGAACAAGGCAATTCTATCTTGTATACTTTTAGCTTAATGTCATACTTCGTTGATCCAAACAAGATTAAATGGCAAATTGTGCGCAATTTTCGTTCCAGTTTCCATTAAGAATTGTACAATCTTGTAGATTAGGGTCGGTACATACTTCTTAGTAATATTATCCACTGGAATACCGTGGGAAAAATATTTTTTTTAGGTAATATAAAATGAAGCGTAATCTATACAAGAGATTAGACTCGAAAAGTAAGTAAAGAAATTAATTAAGAGAAAGCATAAAATAAAGGAATATCTGGAAAAGGTAGGTTTTAAGAGAGGTAGAGCATAGCGTTTATTCGCTCAAAGAGCAGCTCGACTGGGGAAGTACCTCCACCTTACAGAATACCGCAGCCAAATAACTTTATGTTGTGTAAAGTTGTGTTCCTGCGCGTGAGTAAGGTCGCCAGAGCTCATTGGGGAGGGGGGAAAGGTCGGTAACGCGTGAGCGATGCTTCGTGTGTTGCAAGCGTCCATATGGCTACGGTAACCGCTTACCATCAGGCGGGCCGTATGCTTGTTTACCGACTTAGTCGTATAAAAAAAAAAAAAAAAAAAAAAGGTGTAAGGAGAAAATCAAAATGAGAATACTTGCAATTTTTACAAGCTCTTATTTAGTTTCACCCACAGAGATCGATAGAGAGTTGTCTAACGCGGCACGCGTGACAGTTATATGCAGTGTTCTGTTCACGGCATACACTTCAAAAATCGCGTCAGTCGTAACCTATTCGAGGTAAGAGCGTGAGTGGACGATATTTATTAAAATGCCGTATTGTTCAGTGAACTTCTGGAAAAATCAAAGCCAACATGTGAACTACAAGAATCATGGTGACACATATCACTTATAAGAATCAAATTTTTCACATATTTAAAGTATAAAACTCAAAAATATCTTAAATGATTGTAGCTAGGTCATTACCAAGGTACAACTTGAACTTGAACAAAGAACACTAAGCACATACATTGCTGTTTAGTTATACAGGAGCGTAATGCTAACTTCGTTTCGTTCACCCAATCAAAAACGTGTCATGCGATTCGTCCATCTATCGTATCTCTATACACGCATGTATGTGTAGATTCGAGAGCGCGATAGTGCGTATTTACAAATAACGCATTGATGAATGCATTATAGTCTGAGCGCTTACGAACAAGTGCGTTCTTGAACTGTGTGAGTAAAATTGGTCTAACTATTGGCGTTTACGTGTAGTTGTGATATTATGTGGGGAGTTTCGTGGGACATCAGGTCTAAGCTAAATTCTAAATTCAAGTCACTACCCATCTCTCGAGATCTGTGGTTTCACCTGTCCGGTGTTCGTAATCGAATCTTGCATCTTTAATTTGACCCACTTCCCAGTGTCCGAATAAACTAAAATTGGGATGACAATACAAGGACAGACAACAAAAAGTACAGTCACTATAAAAAGCTTGCATTAAATTTTTTATTTTTAACCATAAGTTTTTTATAAAGAGTTGGCAGAGTATAAACGATTTAGTTTATGATGACTATGATTTATTTTAAGTTTAATTCATTATAACCGTTACAGACCAGTGAACTCCTGCCCTTATGTCACCAAACGAAAACAATTCAAGCGACAAAATTGTAGATAACTGTGCCAAGTAAAGCTTAGTTTACATAAGTACACTTTACTATCAATATATCGAGAGATTATTCTCCTCGATAAATTTAATGTTGCTACCATAAAATAAACGACTGAAAGCAGCTGTCTAGCAACACCTTTATTTGTATCACAAGAGTATAAGACCCAAAATTGATCATCAAAATATTATGACGTTTGCAATATTATGTTTGTAATTTTGACAGATGTCAACGAGCTGTCAAATAAATATATAAACTTATGGGTTGCGAGGTGGTTGATCGGCTTACAGTGAAGATTAGTAAAATCTTTATTTATTGATGAAAACATAGGTTATTTATGAGTTTATCCATTCAAATTGACCTGCCCTGTGGTATGCTAAAAACTATCGTTTTAACTTAATCTTTACTGATACAATATGGTATATAGGCACTGTTGAAAATCTGGACGGTTTATTTCATATTAGCATTAGTTTGCTAACAAAACTGATTTAGTTTAAATATAGAAATATCTGCATAGTCCCTCTTATGGTTTTGAAAGTTGTTTGACATAGACGTAAACTATACTCTTAAGTAAAAGCAGAACTCGATTGAAAAAAATAGTAATGTCTAAATAAGCATACATACCATAATTCTTGTCACTCATTAGGACATGCAGAAATAACAGATTTCCACTTGCTATGCAAACATCTTATTACAAAACCTTATTAAATGCCTAATTTCCTCTTATTTCATAGATCTTCCAAGTATCAATTTAGTGAGCAATGCTACAGAAACACATCAACCATAAGTCGATCACGGTCAACGGTGTACGGTCAGGTTAACAGGTCATAATTCGCGGTACACGATTGTTATGTCTAGACGACAGTCGACACCCAGCCTTATCGCGAAAGAACTAACAGTTTTTTAATGACTTGGTAACACCAGCGTCATCATGTTATAATTTGGTAATGTTTGTTTTAATTTATACTGGCTTATCCTTCGGCTCTCTCGTGTAATCTCCTTTTTCTGATAGCAGAATTATTTCGCTAGATTAACGCCTATTTTACCTGCATTAGGCCAATTGGAAAACTAAGTCAGAATTTTTCTTTATTAAAACTATCTTTATATATAAAATTCTACTGTACGTGTGTATGTCATTGAATTCCTCCTAAACGGCTGGACCGATTTGAATGATTTTTTTTGTATGCGTTTCGGTGGCACCCTGAATGGCTTAGATTCACAAATCAGCCCGTCAGATGGCGCTGCAATCGGTATCTAGGTTATATTATCGACTGCAGCGCCATCTGCCGGGCTGATTAGTAATCCAGCCGTTTAGGAGGAGTTTAGTTCCATACACACGTACAGTAGAATTATCTCCCTGGATGGTTTAGATAGATCGCGTGGTGCTACCCTACCCTGTGGTGCTACCCTACCAGCACCACAGGGTAGGGTAGCACCACGCGAACGAAGTCGCGCCGGGCAGCTAGTCATCTATAAAAATCATAGGTTCCAGATCTGATGTATATTGTCAAAATGTAGCATTGCTGCTTTTCCATCTAGCTTTGAAATCTGTCTCAGGTTTCCTCCACGGTATTAAGTTCCAACAACACACGGCAGGGTGTTAATCACAGAGCGCAGACATGACACAAATCCCAAACATGATATTGTATCTAATTCATTTGTTACACAATCAATAATTCAACTACTGCAGTTGACAGTGGCTGCGCAAAACATTGACTAAGTGGGACTTAAACTTTGTTTAAATCTAGCTGTCTTAGACTTTGATCTCATTGTACCTACAGTAGCTATTTTTGTATAAGCTGTTCCAATCTACGAGTTGAATGAAAATCAAACAATATACAGACGAGATTAAAAATCATTTCGATGTTGGTCCCATTGTAAAAGTTGATCGTATACATGAGTACTTTACGTAGTTTCATTTAATGTCGTATTGTCATATCCACCCCGTATGTAAACTTATCAGCATGGCTATCAAAATAAATCTGAAAAAAATATAAACGTGCGAGAGATAACATAGTAATTTCATGAGATCTGAAGGTAAAGTCTAAAAACTTTATCGAAAGATATTCTAAGGCGAGGATAGCTCAGTGGTAATAGATCTAATGCTGTGTCAAGGTCATTGGTTCGAATTCTACTATTGAAATTGAACTTTCAGTGAAGCAGAAACCAAAGCACGTTGATGGGATACTTTGTAGAACCACCTGATAAGGTACCACCAGTCGAAAATCTGTCGCCAAGCACTTTTACTTACAATGTTTGGCCAACATGGTCAGATTGTGTCAAATAAAGGCCTACATATAACTTTAACTCGACTTCAAAGTAACGGGTAAAAAAATCCAAGAAATTAGTAAAAACATATAAGTTAGATTCCCCACGCTATTAAAATTCTGTAGATGCAAAAGATAACCTTGGACCAAGAATTCAGAAGCAACTACAAACTTTTATTGAAGTGAAAGATTAAAATTTGACTTTATAAGTAGATGCGAGTGGATGACATGTGACGGCCCAAATTCTACACCATGAGAAGGTTAAGTACTTCAATGCAAATGATGTGTTATGGGATTCAAATTGTAGAATTTAGTAGAATAACGTGTTTTGAGCATTATATCTGATATCTTTAACGGGACATTTCATGTAGAAAATATTAACTGTTGCTGCCATTGATCCTATTTAAAGAACGATTTACGGTGTGTGGAATTATTTCTAATATCAATAAGAATGATTTCTTGTTCGGTTCGGTTCATATTATTATGACACAGCAAGCGTGTTCATGTATGGACCTAAATACCAAGTAGGTAAACATGTTTATCTGTGCAACATCTTTCTTATGATGCAAGGAAAATAATGTCTTTTAACTTGATACATTTTTCAGTTATTTATTTATTAATCTTCACAATGTACAGTAACAGTTTATAACCAAAGCGTACCCTGATCAACATTTCTATGACTGCTCTAAATACCTCACGGCACTTCTGCGAATTTCAGCCGATGAGTGAAATATATCCAGCCCCATATTTTCCCTGACCATATAGATAAGCATTCTCAAGGCACACGAAAAAGGGTGATTTCGCATTAAATTGGTCCTGGCAGAGCAGAGGGTAATGCAAAAATTTGATGAATCCTAACGTTAGCACGTCTGTTTGGTACCTATATATAATGACACCTTCGCCAACAACGCGGGCATATACGTGTTACCTTGCATCAGATCACATACTTACATACATTACAACTCTACACCTTAGTCAAAATATGTGGCTTGGCCGTTTCGCTACTGTCACATGGGAGTAAAGTGAAACATTTATTCACTGTTCATTAGTTTTTTAGGGTTCCGTAGCCAAATGGCAAAAAACGGAACCCTTATAGATTCGTCATGTCTGTCTGTCTGTCTGTCTGTCTGTCTGTCTGTCTGTCTGTCTGTCTGTCTGTCTGTCTGTCTGTCTGTCTGTCTGTCTGTCTGTCTGTCTGTCTGTCTGTCTGTCTGTCTGTCTGTCTGTCTGTCTGTCTGTCCGTGTATGTCACAGCCATTTATTTCAGAAACTATAAGAACTATAATGTTGAAACTTGGTAAGTAGATGTATTCTATGAACCGCATTAAGATTTTCACACAAAAAAAGAAAAAAAACAATAAATTTTGGGGGTTCCCCATACATAGAACTGAAACTCAAAAAAAATTTTTTCATCAAACCCATAAGTGTGGGGTGTCTATGGATAGGTCTTCAAAAATGATATTGAGGTTTCTAATATCATTTTTAGGGTTCCGTAGCCAAATGGCAAAAAACGGAACCCTTATAGATTCGTCATGTCTGTCTGTCCGTGTATGTCACAGCCATTTATTTCCGAAACTATAAGAACTATAATGTTGAAACTTGGTAAGTAGATGTATTCTGTGAACCGCATTAAGATTTTTACACAAAAATAGAAAAAAAACAATAAATTTTGGGGGTTCCCCATACTTAGAACTGAAACTCAATTTTTTTTTTTTCATCAAACCCATAAGTGTGGGGTGTCTATGGATAGGTCTTCAAAAATGATATTGAGGTTTCTAATATCATTTTTTTCTAAACTGAATAGTTTGCGCGAGAAACACTTCCAAAGTGGTAAAATGTGTGTCCCCCCCCTGTAACTTCTAAAATAAGAGAATGATAAATCTATAAAAAATATATGATGTACATTACGGTGCAAACTTCCACTGAAAATTGGTTTGAACGAGATCTAGTAAGTAGTTTTTTTTTAATAGGTCATAAATTGAAATTAATATCAAATACTCAGGTCTATACTACCATTTACTTATATACCTACAGGTTTGTACGGAACCCTCGGTGCGCGAGTCTGACTCGCACTTGGCCGGTTTTTAGGGTTCCGTAGCCAAATGGCAAAAAACGGAACCCTTATAGATTCGTCATGTCTGTCTGTCCGTGTATGTCACAGCCATTTATTTCCGAAACTATAAGAACTATAATGTTGAAACTTGGTAAGTAGGTGTATTCTGTGAACCGCATTAAGCTTTTTACACAAAAATAGAAAAAAAACAATAAATTTTGGGGGTTCCCCATACTTAGAACTGAAACTCAATTTTTTTTTTTTCATCAAACCCATAAGTGTGGGGTGTCTATGGATAGGTCTTCAAAAATGATATTGAGGTCTCTAATATCATTTTTTTCTAAACTGAATAGTTTGCGCGAGAGACACTTCCAAAGTGGTAAAATGTGTGTCCCCCCCCCTGTAACTTCTAAAATAAGAGAATGATAAATCTATAAAAAATATATGATGTACATTACGGTGCAAACTTCCACTGAAAATTGGTTTGAACGAGATCTAGTAAGTAGTTTTTTTTTAATAGGTCATAAACTGAAATTAATATCAAATACTCAGGTCTATACTACCATTTACTTATATACCTACAGGTTTGTACGGAACCCTCGGTGCGCGAGTCTGACTCGCACTTGGCCGGTTTTTTTCTAAACTGAATAGTTTGCGCGAGAGACACTTCCAAAGTGGTAAAATGTGTGTCCCCCCCCCTGTAACTTCTAAAATAAGAGAATTATAAATCTATAAAAAATATATGATGTACATTACGGTGCAAACTTCCACTGAAAATTGGTTTGAACGAGATCTAGTAAGTAGTTTTTTTTTAATAGGTCATAAATTGAAATTAATATCAAATACTCAGGTCTATACTACCATTTACTTATATTCCTACAGGTTTGTACGGAACCCTCGGTGCGCGAGTCTGACTCGCACTTGGCCGGTTTTATTGTTTTATTACAATAGTTCTTGTAGTAGTGAAACGGCCAAGACAGATATTTTGACAACGGTGTGTAGAGTTTGTGAAGTTAGGGCTTGTAGAGTTATAAGCTTGGTTCTACATGAGATCTGATAACTTTTTGACAGTGCGAGCCATATTAAGTCCTGGCAACATTTTACATAAAAATGTTTTTGGTGGGATTATGATATCCGAAAGGCATTCGACCGTGTATGCCGTATATGCAACGTCAACCTGTTTTCCAGCGTCCAGCTCTTTAGCAGTGTAATTAACGAATGTTAATAAATTAGATGCTGTCGACCGACCAGGTTTTGCAGCCAAATAACTTTAAGTTGTGTGCTGTGTGCGCGTGAGTAAGGTCGCCAGAGCTCATAGGGGAGGGGGGATAGTTCGATAACGCGTGAGCGATGCTTCGTGTGTTGCAAAAGTCTATTTGGCTACGGTAACCGCTTACCATCAGGCGGGCCGTAAGCTTGTTTATCGACTAAGTTGTATAAAAAAAGGTAAAAAACCATGCTGTGATTTTGAAATCCATGGTAAAAATTGGGCACTAATTACGTTGTAGAGTAGTAGTTATAGGCTTTCGAACAGTTTCCCAAATGGCGACTGGACGGCAATTGGTCTGTAGTTCGAAAGGTCAGTTTTATCTCCTGATTTAAAAACCGTAATGACTCTCGAATTTACAGCATTAGCTACTTAATAACTACCTATTTTAAGGTTTGATAGAGCTTTCAGCTTCACTATCAAAGGATATTCCATACAGTTAAGAGATTACACCATAAATCTATGACAGCTATTCTAACCCTAATACCGGATATGTTCTTAATATCAATAGCGAACACACTATGTAAATAAATATAGGATATTAGTGCACTGAGCATGTTTAGGAGCATTGAAACAACAATGTTGAGCCTATAATATTAATGCTCATAATACACTTTGTTTATAGGTTTACTTGTCTTTGGTATCATGGTTTACACAACATTTACTAGCGGTAAGTCTTCATGAATGGCTTGAAGATGGGACTATTATGTTGTGGGTGGATCTTGTATTATTACAGATAAAATACCATTATCTTAAGTTATATTCTAGATACGTCCGACACACGCTTGTAATTTTTTGAATTATGCTTTTGTCATTATTTTTTACCCAATTGTTGTAGATTTTCTTCTGATAAGTTGGCAAATCACCGTTGTGTAAGAGTTATTTGATAATTTCAAAACAATCCCTTAGTCGAATGAGCTTTATGCTGTTACCGGCGACTCTGAAGTGACTTTCACCAAGTTATTTCTAAAATACCTATAAATAAATGAATACCATGGAAAATTTGACACATATCACAGTCCCAAGTAAGCAGCATTTCTACTGTGGAAACCAAATAACTGATATACCACATAATATACTACAAGTATATACTCGTATTTACGCCAAGACTCAAAACAAAAACATATAGCATAATAAATATAAAAAAAATTTTTTTTAATTAAAACTTTTAAATTTACGATATTAACAGATGTTATTTCCTATTGATCATGACTTTTCACGTTGTCATTTCAATAAAAAAAGCTGTCATCAGTTAGTTTTACTTTCGATTTAAGAAGTCAAACATGATCATTTATAATCTTTATAAATTCATTCTCAAATAACTTGTAGAATGTAACATGAGAATCGAAGCGATACTGACCATTCAGAATCAAATGGAGATAATAAACAAGACAGAACGGTAAGGGTGTCAGTAACACTACCGAAACATTTCCCATCTGGTCCCGGTTGCCTTTCCCTTTCCATTGCCATATGGTTGCCTAATCCCAGCTTTTAATTACTACTTGTTAAACTCACTAACTAATCGGTTCTCACTCGCCACCTCTACTCCTCTTACCCCACTGTAAACATTATGAAACTCTCCTATTGACACGTCAGCATTTACATCTTCATCAAAAACCTTTATTTCAGCGTTATAAAGTTCACAATCCGTTGCATCAAATATGAAGTCTGTATTATGAAATTTATTACCTAATGTTGACTCTGTTAAGACTCTTAATCAATACGAACTCGCTACAGTCATGTCTCGATGTATTACTGTTTGTATTTTTGATGAGTTTGTGTTTACAATGTTTATGTTCGACCGTGTGTGGTTTACGTAAGTTTGAAAAGCTATCGTATAAAAATTAGCACTTACGAATGATGTTATGGCGTGAAATTCGGTCTATAAAAGTGATAAGAAGAAGATAACGAAATTTTCATATGAATATGAATTTTACTTATTTGCTTTACAAGTTCATGAAGATATTTAAAGCAGTAATATGTCTGTTGAACTTTTGACACTTCATTTCGCAACTTGGCAAATTGTTATGTAATAGACAGGGACACCTATGTATACGCCCACGCCATAATCTTTCTGGCGGAAGTAAAAAGAGATACAGAAACATTTCATCGAAACTGCAGAATATTTCGTATGAATTGAGTTACGCTAACATAAATCAGCCAGATGCAAATGTTAAACAAAATAAATCATATTTTTCTCATTAACTTTACATCACTCCATTCCATGAATGAACCATAACCTAGTGATGTTATTATGAAACCATAACTCAGAGTAGGAAGCGCGTGTCATAAACATGTAAATAAACAAACTATGTGAGCAGAAAAAGCAGGTCGAATAAATACGAATACGGCTACTAAAAGTACACTCTTCTTGTGTATCAACTATTATTATCTCATCTTCCCTCTCTTACTTCACTCACCCACAAATATATTAACCGACTTCGAAAAAAGGAGGACGTTCTCAATTCGGTTGTATTTTTTATGTTTGTTACCTCATAACTTCGTAATTTATTGACCGATTTGGAATATTCTTTTTTTGTTTGGAAGAGTACACTTTCCGTTTGGTCCCATTGTCATCAGATCAGCATTTGATTACTTCTTAGCGTACTTTGAAGTCGGTTTAAGTTTTTTGTAAAACAGTTCAATTATACGCTTTTTGTTTTCTTTGAGGCGAAGTGTTCTCGACGACATTATCATTATAAATTGTAATGCATAATGTGTATTCTGAATTCTATCAATTAGGTAACTATATTGTTTACTTTGTATGTACACATACCTACTTAGATCTAGTACTGAATACCGCCTTCAGCGAGTGGTCTTAACATTACAGCCATTGCATTATTGGGCCATAAAAAGTAAAACCCTACACGCTAATATAAGCGTAAGTATACACTTATCTTCATTGTCAAAAACATTAACCCCAGCAAATGACTCCGCAGTTGGACATAGCCCATGTCTTAAGTATGCCACCTGATATTTCGTCTTCCGCTTTAACAAATCGTAAATTTTCTTTCAAGAGCTCATTAAACTTGGCGAAAATTAGTTTACATCAAGCCATCATGAATGAAATCCCCTTTGATCCTACCCCCCTACGGACATGACGCAAATATACACAGTTAATAAAATAGTGGCTTTAGATTTACGTTACGATGGGAGATATTATAAACATCGTACAAAAAAAGTGAGTCGTGTTTTGAGAGTGCATATAGACCGCAGTTTCAAGGAAATTATAGTGCAAGAGGTGTAATATAACAATTTTTATGGTAAGTAATATTTTTGTTTTCACGGTGGTAAAATTCTTATAGCTAGGACTAAGTTGTAGTTTATTGTACAAGAAAGAGAATTTCAAAGTTACAGTCAAATTAATTTATTTAGTTTAGGCCTTAGAGGGGCACTTATAGAGCTACTGAAGTAAAACAATTTATGGAATTTAGTCTACAGCAGCTTTCATACAAAACTATTACTTCGAGATATATCATAAATACCAGTCACAAATAACCACACAAATAATTCAAAACAGCTTTTAAAGCCCTTCTTTTTGGAATTAAGGCCAGGCCAAAGTCCAAATATAAAATGAATTATATCTCTTGAATATGGAATGCAAAGTCCAATGACTTACAAATCAAAAATACAAATAGAATTCTCGGATGTCCGCCCATCAT
Organism: Achlya flavicornis; assembly: GCA_947623365.1. NCBI lineage: Eukaryota > Metazoa > Arthropoda > Insecta > Lepidoptera > Drepanidae > Achlya > Achlya flavicornis. Next base: position 13,446,276 of record OX392481.1, read on the forward strand.
ACATATAACGTGGCATAATAAGATGATATAAGTCGCGAATAGCTCAGAATACATCCAATATGAATTCACTCAGCTATTCTATTTCCTTTTGCGAATAGTGGATTTAGCCTTAGCTGTTGTGATGCGGGTGGTCACGAATGCTGGGAAATATACAATAAATTCTTAGAGCCAGTTCCTTCGAGACATTGTGTGCCTGCCACCTGCGAACAAAACATTCATAATTTTTTTTTTACGACTAAGTCGGTAAACAAGCATACGGCCCGCCTGATGGTAAGCGGTTACCGTAGCCATATGGACGCTTGCAACACACGAAGCATCGCTCACGCGTTACCGACCTTTCCCCCCTCCCAAATGAGCTCTGGCGACCTTACCCACGCGCAGGAACACAACTTTACACAACATAGTAGGTTGCGGTATTTTGTAAGGTGGAGGTACTTGTTTGTAACCGAATTTTGATGATTTCCATAAAACTGTTAGTTTCAGATGGTCCAAATTAATACAGGGGAATTGCCAACTCATTATTTTATCATGTATTTCCTCAGTCTGAGTTTTTTTGAGACTTTGCCTCCTTATGTGTTGGCGAATTGTTCGACTTGATGCCCACGGCTACCTTCCACCATCACAACTCGCCATCGACGGGGAATCCATTCACACACATTGAAACCAGAATTGTTTCGAACTGTGCGGGCTAAAAGGAGTTTTTTTCCGCGCACGCTCGGACTGTGGATCCGTGGTTTTCTCAATGGAGTACAGCATGGGATTCTTCAAAAGGTGTGTGAAGAGGTTTCTTCAGGTTCGGCAACGCGCGAGTGATACCCCTGGTATTGCAAGCGTCCATAGGCTACGGTAACTGCTTACCATCAAGCGGGCCGTATGCTTGTTTGCCACCTCAGTGGTATAAAAAAAAACTGACTGGACCTTGTAATGCAATTGGTTCTCAATTACAACTGTCGGAATAGACCGGTAAATTCTTAGCGACAAATTCTCAACCTAAGGATGAAAATCGGCCTACAAATTACCCTACTACCGTGCCGTTTCCCTTACCACATTTTACTTCACCAAAAGTTCAGGTTCATTGTAGGCTTCGAACTGTTTTCTCTTCATTTCTTCTCATTTTCTGCTCATGTTCTCCATAACTCCCTCCAAGATATCATCGTTTCATACTGAAGAGTGAGTAAGTGAAATATTTTGCGATGTAATTTTGACCATTCCACTAAAAAAAAAACGATTAATTACTAACTGTGGGTTTAAGAAGAAAATACTAGAAACTCGTTGCAAATACCCTGTAAGGTTCTGCGTCCAAACCGTTTTAGAAGCCTACAATCACTATAACGACTCGTAAACTCAGTTTACAGTTACCGCTGGTGACTTAACGGCCATCTTTAAATTTACGGCTCGAAATTAGATCGTAAAATGCATTTAAATACTCATTACGTGCTGCGTTTCACACTTGAGAATTACTTCAAATTAAGAGTTCACTTATTGTAGTTATCTAGCTATTCCCCAAGGGGAACCAAGGTTTTCACAAGTACCCGAGTTTTTTTTTTATTGTGACCTACAGCTTTATTTACTTGAAAATATCTTAACCTACAACATAAAACTACCGCCAATAAAAATAAATATACTGGGACATTCCTCACACAAGGTCATCTGATCCCAAACTAAGCAGAGCTTGTACTATGGAAACCAGATAACTGATATAATACATATACTACTTTTTGATTTTAAATACATACTTAATATACATAATTACACCCAGACTCAGATTTTCAGCAGTATATTAGTTTTGGATCCTATTAAGCAGAAAAAAATTACCCTTGTCTGGCGGCCATTACTGTTAGGTTTTAAGCGATAATTTCCTAGGAACCGATTCTTACAGCTTCATGGTGGTTGAGTTTATTGTACTCAGACTTGTAGTGTACTGTTTACATTACGGTAGTAAAATTCAACCACATTTTGAGTACAGAAATGCACAGTACAGTATAATGACAATGTATTTAAAATAGTAGTAGAGAATGTACCAACATCTACATATACTAGTTACCGGCTCACAGCTTTATCCGCGTTTTCGAGAGAGCTTATGTATTTTTTGGGATTAAGAGTCTCCTATATTTTACTCTTAGATATTAAATTATCTATCTATGTGAACAGATGTCTGTTATGAAGTTGTGACGTGATTGAGTGACTCCAGATTTTCATGTAAAATGTTGCCAAGACGAGGCCATATGGCTCGCACTGTCAAAAAGTTATCAGATCTTATGTAGAGCCAAGTTTATAACTCTACGCGCCCTAACTTCACAAACTCTACACACCGTAGTCAAAATATGTGACATGGCCGTTTCGCTACTACAAGAACTATTGTATTACAGAAAAATAATTAACAGTGAATACATTTTTCACCTTACGCCTATGTCACGGTAGCGAAACGGCCAAGTTACATATTTTGACTAAGCTGTAGAGTTTGTGAAGTTAGGGCTTGTAGAGTTAGGGTGTGTAGAGTTATAAGCTTGGGTTTTAAGAGTTATCTACATGAGATCCGATAACTTTTTGATAGTGTGAGCCATATGGTCTCGTATTGGCAACATTTTACATGAAAATGTTTTTGATGGGATATCTCTTTCTAACTTATAACATAAGAAAAGGATATATTTATATAGATTATATTTTGTAAATATAGATTGTATTTTGTACATATTTTGTTGTTAAGAAAAGGATGTAAGAAATTTAGTCCTGACAAATGAGTTCAATTTCTGGTTTTTAACATAAAAGTCGCCATCAAAATTGGTGACGTCTATTTACCCACAAATGTAAACGGAAAAGGCTAATTTGATGGCTTTAAATATGTTTTATCCTTTTTCAATAATATTTGTAAGAATGAGATGTGATGTTATTAGAATCGGCACCATTGTGTACCTACGAGTCCTACAACCGCAGAACAGTTTTCATTCACAAAAACCTACTAAAATAAAGCAAACCAAAGATCAACGCGCTATCTTTACACAGTAGGAACACAACGATCAACCGTTTCCCAATATCAACAAAAACAGCCCAAATAGGCACACGATTTACTATAACCAAAATAGACATGAGTTTAAAATACAGCTTGTTGTAAATACATGTCCGTTGCACGCTGTGATTGAAATATGGATGGATCCGGCAAGTCTGTTTGGTATTTTATCAAAGATTAGTTTTGTGTAGACGTTACATGTCTAGTCATAACAATGGCGACGATAAATTTTAATATTACTATATTAAATGTTTTGTTCGATCACTAACTAGCCCACCTCCACCAATATGCAGTGGACAGCGTGGTGGAGTATCTGCCCATTCCCATTCACCCTCATTTTTTTTCTAATTTTTTTTCTTTTTCTCTGTACTGTTTTATGTTTGTGTAATTGTGTTGTGTGCTTTTGCAGAATATATGAATTTTCTTTAATTTTCTCTCTGTATTTCTTATAAGTGAAACGAGGTCCGTGGTCAGCAGCGGTTTTAAAATATGTATAAATAAAACTGTTGTTAAACTTTTAAGGCCAGAGTGAATAGGTTTCTTCTGGGTAACCGTGTTTCATCTTAGGCTTGGTCAGTGGCCAAACGCAAGCCCATTCAAATAAAAAATAAAGTTATCTCTATTTCCTGCGCATACGGACGTTATATTTATTGTTTTCGAAGTTATTTGTGAATTTTCAGTATATGCGTGCTATATTCTGTCAATAATGACATTTCAAGAATGAATACCATAGATTGATTACCTTAGTTTGAGAATGAGTTTGAGTATTCGGCTAGGCCGACGTAGGCAAAGAAGGCAAAACGTAAGCTAAAATCAGGTGTCTCCTCTATATTGTTGCTTGATCTCTGAGAAAAAGAGATTGACTCCGATTGAACAGTGAGAAGTTTATGTTTACACGACTACCGGGTTTTTACCGAATTCGGGCAATAGACGGTTTGAACTAGCCAGGTACAATTACCATGTCTAATTATGTTTGTGCGTATGTTTAACTTCAGAGACAATGCGTCTTTATAACGGATTATTGAACTTTGTAAATATTATGGCTTATTTCCAAGCAATCCAAAAATATCTGCTTTTTACCACCCTATCAATAAGAAAGTATGAATCCCACCAAAAACATTTTCATGTAAAATGTTGCCAAGACGAGACTTTCAAAAGTTATCAGATCTCATGTAGAGCCAAGCTTATAACTCTACACGCCCTAACTCTACAAGCCCTAATTTCACAAACTCTATTCAAAACATGTGGCATGGCGATACTCGGCGATAGCTTCCTACTAGTGAAAGATTTTTTGGAATTCTACTGGTAGGTTCCATAGATTAGCGCGTTCTCTTCAAACATAGGCTATCTGCATGCCAAATTTCATGATGATCGATTGAGTAGTTGAGGCGTGAAGGCGTAACAAACAAACAACTCACTTTCGCATTTATAATATTAGTTAGGATATTTAGTGCATTAGTATAGATAGATTAATTTAATAAACATTAAGGTGGCAGCCCTACTTTCACACCACTCCAGTTTTATAGCGTCCCCCGCGCTCCATTGCCGTTATCAAATAAGATACATCACGTGTGACACCAACTTAACGTTCAGTGAAAGTGAATTGATAAGTTTCCTCGTTCGTAATGGTTTCCTTAGTATTGTTGTGATGTTATTGCCCAACAAATTATTGTTTTAATGTGTACATTAGCTGGCTTCGGATTGATGTACGATTCGGATTCAAACATAATTCATTCAGTTTAGAAATTGAATTACGATTATTTCCAGCTGATATTTGATTTCTGGGTTCCGATACCAAAAGGTAAAAAAACCGGCCACGTGCGTGCCTTAGTCTGACTCGCACACCGAGGCTTCCAACCTTCCTTGGAGGAGGCATCGAAAAAATGCCTTTAGAGTGGTTTTCCTAATGGAGTACAGCATGGGGTTCTTCAAAAAGGGTGTGAAGAGATTTATGCAGGGTCGGCAACGCGCGAGTGATACCTTTGGTGTTGCAAGCGTCCATAGGCTACGGTAACCGCTTACGATCAGGCGGGCCGTAAGCTTGATTGCCACTTAGTGGTAAGCATTGTATTTTTTGTTGGAGGATGGAATTTATCCAGGTATAAAATAGTACATTACCACCGTGTTATGTATACCCGAAAGCTCAAGTACTATCCACCACAATACCACTGAATTATCATTGGCTTATGTTAAGACTGTATGAGTGATGCCAAAACTGACAGACAGAATGTCCCTTAATAAAGATCAACGATCACCATTATTGGAAGTTGAAATTACGTTACCTATTTACTGCTCGTTTCCACATCTGTGCATTTCACGAACGATAAAACTGTCTCTTTACTATAGTGTCGTGTATAGTGTCGATAACTAGGGGTGTGAAACGTAATTGACATCTTACCGATTACTATATTATCGTATAATTCGAATGAATTAAACATATATGTGTTTCAGATTTGGTTAACCAAAATCCACTGTAATCACTAAAACAACGAAGACTTTTCCATCAAGTCACCTCATACAGTTTCTATTCAAAGTATAGTTAATTAAACATTGTGAATTACATTCAGTTAATCTTGATCACAACAATTATTATGTCATCTAATTTTTTCGTAACACAAATTCTGGAAGTTTTAAAAACCCTATTCTTTATTGAGAACTAGCTGTCCCCCGCAGTTTCACCCACGTTCCCGGGATAAAAAGTAGCCTATCTCCTTCTCTATACCATAGGCTATCTGCATGCCAAATTTCATTTTGATCCGTTGAGTAGTTGAGGCGTGAAGGCGTAACAAACAAACAAACTCACTTTCGCATTTATAATATTCATTAGGATAACAATTACTTTAAAGGACCAAGAAATTAATTAGTTTGTGTTAATCTAGTACAATCAAATTATAATATTCAAAGGCTTATTATAATCGAAAGCAACAATCGATTGTGGTACAGCTGTCAACGTTCATAATAATTAAGAATCGACTCGCCCGTCACTCGGACCCACCGTATTTGGTTGAAACTCACATTTCGATATAAATCGGTAGGCGCGAACACGGCCAATTACCGTCAAACACTGTCCATTGACAGCGACATCGTAGTGTATTGACACTGCTTCTAACTCAACGATTCCTTGTAGCACTAACTTTAGATTATCACCTTGAACAATGTGTGTGTGACATACAAAATCATTGTTAACATCCCATATAGATCCCCACTGCAAGGATTTGACTTATGACCACCACATATTAAAGTAATAATTTTGCAATGATTCCTTTTTTAGGGTTCCGTAGCCAAATGGCAAAAAACGGAACCCTTATAGATTCGTCATGTCTGTCTGTCTGTCTGTCTGTCTGTCCGTATGTCACAGCCATTTATTTCCGAAACTATAAGAGCTATAATGTTGAAACTTGGTAAGTAGATGTATTATGTGAACCGCACTAAGATTTTCACACAAAAATAGAAAAAAAAACAAAAAATTTTGGGGGTTCCCCATACTTAGAACTGAAACTCAAAAAAAATTTTTTCGTCAAACCCATAAGTGTGGGGTGTCTATGGATAGGTCTTCAAAAATGATATTGAGGTTTCTAATATCATTTTTTTCTAAACTGAATAGTTTGCGCGAGAGACACTTCCAAAGTGGTAAAATGTGTGTCCCCCCCCCCTGTAACTTCTAAAATAAGAGAATGATAAATCTATAAAAAATATATGATGTACATTACGGTGCAAACTACCAACGAAAATTGGTTTGAACGAGATCTAGTAAGTAGTTTTTTTTTAATACGTCATATATTGAAATTAATATCAAATACTCAGGTCTCTACTACTATTTACTTATATACCTACAGGTTTGTACGGAACCCTCGGTGCGCGAGTCTGACTCGCACTTGGCCGGTTTTTTATACATTTCAAATCGGCAGAATTATATGCCGCTGTAACAGAAGGATCTAGTCGGAAAGTGCTTAATCTTTGAGCCACTATGATGGAATGTTGGTTATAATTGCGAGCTTTTGAGATACCTGGAGGATCACGATCTGTTGAGCGACCAACAATATGGCTTTCGCCACAGTCGCTCAGCTGGTGACCTCCTTGTGTATCTCACGCACCGTTGGTCACTCGCCATCGAGAGTCAAGGTGAGGCATTGGCTGTAAGCCTAGATGTGGCGAAGGCGTTCGATCGGGTCTGGCACCGGGGTCTTCTAACGAAGTTACCAGCATACGGGCTTCCCGAGGGATTATGCAAATGGGTTGCCAGCTTTCTGTCCAGCAGATGCATAAGAGCCGTCGTTGACGGTAGCTGCTCCGACAGCATGGACATAAATGCCGGCGTCCCGCAAGGCTCTGTGCTGTCCCCAACACTGTTCCTACTGCATATCAATGATATGCTGTCTATTGACGGCGTTCATTGTTATGCAGACGACAGTACAGGGGACGCTTATTACACGGGCCGTGCTAATATCCCTCGTTCCGAGGTGGAGGAAAGCCGCGAACGGCTGTTGTCTGAAATCGAGAGTACACTAACTAGTGTCTCCGATTGGGGCAGACTAAACCTAGTCCATTTCAACCCCACTAAGACTCAAGCCTGCGCGTTCACCGCTAAGAAAACCCCATTTGCTGTGGCTCCACAGTTCCAGAACACGTCCCTGAACATCAGCAAAAGCATCGGGATCCTTGGCGTCGACATTTCTAGCGACGTTTTGTTCCGAAGTCACTTAGAAGACAAGGTTAAGCTGGCATCCAAAAAGCTCGGAGTGCTCAACAGAGCGAGGCAGTACTTCACATCGGGGCAAAGGCTGCAACTTTACAAGTCGCAAGTCCGGCCTCATATGGAGTACTGCTGTCATCTATGGGCGGGGGCACCTGGATACCAGCTTGATCCTTTAGACTCGGTTCAACGACGTGCCATTAGAATTGTCGACGATCCCGAGCTCACAAGCGGTTTAGAGCCCCTCAGTCTGAGGAGAGACTTTGCCTCCTTATGTGTGTTCTACCGCTTGTACAACGGACGGTGTTCTGAAGAATTGTTTAAGATGATGCCCACGGCTACTTTCTACCATCGCAACTCTCGCCATCGACGGGGAGTCCATCCTCACATATTGAAACCTGAATTGTTTCGTACTGTGCGGGCTCAAAGGAGCTTCCTTCCGCGGACGCTCAGACTGTGGAATGAGCTCCCCGCCGTGGTTTTCCCAATGGAGTACAGCATGGGGTTCTTCAAAAGGGGTGTGAAGAGATTTCTGCAGGGTCGGCAACGCGCGCGTGATACCCCTGGTGTTGCAAGCGTCCATAGGCTACGGTAACCGCTTACCATCAGGCGGGCCGTATGCTTGTTTGCCACCTAAGTGGTATAAAAAAAAAAAAAAAAAAAAAAAAAAAAAAAAAAAAAAAAAAATTAAGTGGGATACGTGGACCTATTAAACGGTTGTATCAAATACTACTGTTACTACTAGATGTAAAACTATAGATCGACAATTAAATACAGCAACAATTAACCTTACAAATATATTAAACATTGAATCAGATAACCATAATATTTATAGCATGTCAGAGTGATTAACATTTTGTACGAATGATGATAATGCTGGAAATAAGCATTAAATTGTTAATATTTTGATTAAAAGTGAATCTCGATTTAAGTGATCATTTATTGTATAACTTTTTTTCTCCCGCGGTTCCACGTGCTTTCCCGAGGAATCTTGTTTGCCTGGGATACAAAGAATGATATCTGCTTTTCCAGGTTATATATTACCCGCGTAACATCACGATTTTGAAACGTTCAGACGAAACTACCTCTCGCATTTTTATGTATATTAGTTGCATAGAAATAAATATACCTAGAAAGGACGTCGCCATACTACATCTACTATATAAAAATAAGTCGGGTTTTCCTTCCTGACGCTATAACTCCAGAACGCACGAACCGATTTCCACGGTTTTGCATTCGTTGGAAAGGTCTCGGGCTCCGTGAGGTTTATAGCAAAGAAAATTCAGGTAGGGTAGGGTAGGGTAGGGTAGGGTAGGGTAGGGTAGGGTAGGGTAGGGTAGGGTAGGGTAGGGTAGGGTAGGGTAGGGTAGGGTAGGGTAGGGTAGGGTAGGGTAGGGTTTTTTTTTTTTTTTTTATAGGCACCCGCCATCTCAGGGTGTTATATCCTTCTTGCCACTATTTATTATGTGACAATTTAATCTTTATTTTTGTATTATATACATGAAATTTTAAAACTAGGTAGTTCGCGCCTATTTTTAACAAGTAACAATTCCTTTTACAACTAATTATATTACAAGTGTTATTATTACGTTCTTCAATACATATATATCAAATTCTTATAAATACTTATACATTTCATTTAAAATCAATACTTCTTCGAAATACTTTTTTTTTTTTTTTTTTTTTAATATAATTATTATCAAACATTTAAGACTATTATATTAATAATGCCGATAAATATCAATTAAACAATTTGCTCTCTTTTTATCGGTGTGGTTTTAAAGTCAAAAAATGATTAATATTTAGTTGAATAAATAAATATCATTGAATATAATTATGACTAGAGAATGTTTTTAGAATTGATTAAATATAACTAATTCAAACAATCCGCTAAATACAAAATAAATATAATTAATTATGTGTATAAAATTGTTAAATAAAATTAAATTATAATAATAACTTAAAATTACTGATACCATATAATTTTTTTTGTTATTTCTGACTACATAATTAAAATAAGCAAATTGACTTCAAATTAAATAGTTCATTTTTATTGTGACTAGAGTGTGAAAGTATGAGTTAGTGTTTTTTTTTTTTTTTTTTTTTATTATTTCATTGTGCTGCCATTTGCTTTTGCTGTGGCTCGCACTACTTTTTGGGCATATTCAAGGAATATGCGCCGATCGTCATCATCCTTAACCAACTTGCTATAATTTTGGGCACACACTTCAATCTTAACATTACAGTTTGCGTCGAAACGCCACTTGCTGAACCTCGGACACTCGTCTATAATATGGATTATTGTCTCTGTCTGTTCCGGGTCACATATGCAATTTGGATCTGGTGCTAATTTTAACCTATGTAAATATTGCTTCAGTCCTCCGTGTCCAGTAAACAGCTGAGCCAATTTGTTTGTCATGCTGATCTTCTTTAGAATGCTGTGTGCATCACGAATGTTAGGAAAGAACAGTTTGGTTATACTGGCTGTTTCGGATTCCAAGTATCTTCTGCTCCAGATTAATAAAGTATCTTGTCGTAAGGAGAACTTGAGGAAGGACACCGGGATTCTGTCATACGCGGGACTAGTTTTTTTATTTAAAGCGGCGGATTTTGCCAATTCATCAGCTCTTTCATTGCCGTCGATACCTTCATGGGCTTGGACCCATAACAACTTTGTTGTTTTGCCTTTTTCGTTCAGCTCCTTTATCCTGTTTTGGATCTCTGAAACCATAGGATGCGAGCTCTCGGGGTCCTCGATCGCCTGCAGTGCCGATCTCGAGTCGCTTATGATATTTACGAGCTTGGCCACCCTGTTTTTGTCGTACATCTCGAGTGCGCGTAGCAACGCGGCAAGCTCTGCTTGATATACTGAGCAGTATGATGCCAGTATGAAGCTTGTGTGTCTTTTTTCCGCTCCGTCTTCCCACCATGTAACCGCAGCCCCAACTTTACCCTCTATTTTACTACCATCTGTGAACACTTTTGGGCCTGCATTATTTATGGCGTCGACCTCTTCCTGGGTTTGGAGCATCTCATAAGGGATAGGCTTCCTCCTTGCTGGATGCGGCAGCTGGAACGGGCTGGTTCGCATCTCCACTTCGCGATCAGGAATGGCCGAGAAAGGCTTCCCTCTCTTCAGCTGGTAAAGCTCGGCATTCTCTTTTACTCTCAAATCAAGCGGAAGGATTCCAGCCAGACAGAGCGCTGAGTTGTACGACGCTGTCCGATGAGCCTTTGAGATCAGAATAGCAAATTTTCGGCTAAGCTGGTTAAGTCTGGCAACGATGTACTTCTTATCAATGGCAGGGGCCCAGACGCTGGATGCATGCAAAATTATAGGTTCCACCACTCCAGTATAGAGTAGCTTTGTTATCTCAGGGCATAAACCCCAGGTAGCTCTAGTGGCTCTCGATACTGCTTGATAAAACCTTACCGCTTTTCTGGAGACGTTCAAGATGTGGCTCTTAAAAGTAAGACTCGAGTCAATCGTAAGGCCCAGCACTTTTATTTCACCAACGAGTTCCAACATAGTTCCATCTAGTTCTAAATGAGGTGTGTCATACTTTATCCTCCTGGTCACTATCATTGCCTGGGTTTTATGTGTGGCAAAGTGCATTTTACTTTGAATGCCCCAACTTGAGATGCATTTAAGAGCTTTGTTGGTCTTTCTGTTTAGCTCTTCAGTTGTATGTGCTGAGGCGATGACCAGAATATCATCCGCAAAAGCCTGGACGTGAGCATCCAGATTTTCGGCTTCCTGCAGGAGTGGGTCCAGTTGAAGGTTCCACATCAGGGGGCCACAGGTAGATCCCTGTATGCAGCCCTTGGTGGTTTCTCTGTCCGCATATTCACCTGCATATTGAACCCGCACAGACCTTTCCGAAAGATAGCTGGCCACTAGCAGTAATAATTCTTCGGGACAGTTCTTTACGACCAGCTGCCTTATTATCAGTGGCCACCAAGCCCCATCAAATGCTCCTTGAATATCCAGTGATACAACTGCTACAATCTTTTTTACCTTTATCTCCCCGCGGATCAGATTCACAGCGTTGAACAGTGCATCTTCGGTACTCACCCGGGGTGTGAAGCCATATTGGCGCTTGCTCAGTGTCTCTAGACTTCCAAGATGCCACATTAGCCTATTTGTGAATAGCTTTTCAAGAATCTTTCCGAAGACTGGAAGCAACCCAATTGGCCTATATGATTTGGGTGATGAATAGTTCTCCTTAAGAGGCTTTGGTATTATCCTAATAATGGCTTGCTTCCAGAGCTTCGGAAAGTAACCCAGGTGTAGGCACTTATTCATGATTGCCAAGAATAAGTCACCGGATGCCTCGATCGATTTGGAACAGATGTCCGCTGTGAATCCATCATCACCAGGCGCTTTTGCGGGTCCAATCTTTTTTACTATGGCAGAGAGTTCATCCATTTCAAAGGAGATGGGAAGGATGGTTCCCGACCTCTGCTGCTCTCTCAGAAAACTGACATGATCCCTGATAACCACGCGTAAGGTATTCTGCTCTGCACTATCAAAAGATTCATTGTCCATCGGGAAAAAAGTGTTTGCTAAGAGGTCCGCCGATTGTGCCGGGTTCAGGGTTGTACCAATGTGGTTTTTTAGGAGAGTGTCGCTGTGTCGGCTTGTCACTGTTAAAGCCTTATATATCTGCTCCCACATTTTGGGCTTTTCTTGGCCCGTACAAAAGTCCTTCCAGCTTGACACCTTCGTTCGATTAATTTCCTCCTTATATTGTTCCAGTTTACTCAGGTACTCCTCCACGAGGAATGGCCTTCTCTGCGGGTTTGCCCTTCGTATTCTGTTTCGCATCCTAATCACCTCCGCTTTAATCAACGTCAACTCCTCAGTCCACCAGTTTAGCCTTTTGTCTTTTTCTGTGCTGATTATAGGTATAGAATGGCGGCAGGCCACAGATACACAGTCGGTGAAGTTTTCCACAAGGGTGTTCAGCTCATCAGGGGATGTTATGGCGTCCGTTTGGACCCTTCCGATGTTGCGCTCTTGTAGCTCACTCCTTAAGGCCTCCCCAAAGATAGACCAGTCCGCTTTCTGGGTTTTATATTTCCTTGTGGTACATCTAGTGGTTGTGGTGTTCTGCTGTAACAGTCGTAGTTCAAACGTGAGAGCCCGGTGGTCTGAAGTGGTAATTAATTCCGCATTGACTCTCCAGTCCGAAATCCCTGGGAGGATAGTGTTCGTGCAGGCCGTAACGTCCACTATGCTTTCATAAGCTCTACCATTTCGGAAGGCACTGAATGTAGGTGTGGTGCCCGTATTTAGCACGGCCATGTTTAATTGTACAAGCAGCTCCGCGTACGCAGTCCCCCGGCAATCCTCCTCACGCACTCCCCACCAATTACTCCTGGCATTCACGTCACCAGCCAAAATTACATGGGGTGTCTCCATCTGCTGGACAGCTTGCTGAATTTGTCGAAGATAAGGTTCGATGTTCTCAGTTCCTTCAAGATAGACAGAGACAATACCCAGACTAATGCCACCTATGCTAATACACACGCAAGTAATGTTCTCTGTGCATATTTGAGAGAATTCAGTTAGAACAAGTTTGTCATTGATGACGACGATCGCTGATTTAACTGGTTTAGTACCACCAAGGAGCTGGATTACTTTAAATTTGCCCATACTGGCTGAGCCCCGATTGCCCACATAAGGTTCTTGTAACAGGAGAACATCAAATTTACCATGTAATGCCTCTCTGATGCATTCCTGCGATGCTGCAAGCCCCCTGCCTAGGTTGGCCTGTAGAAATTTAATCCTAGTGTTGCAAGGTTGGACTAAAGGCTGTCTGTTCAAGCCCTTTGGAGTGCCCTTAGCAATAGCTGATAATTGATCGTGCAAGCCGATCAAATTTTTGCCATTCAGGGCATTCCTGACTGTAGGCTGGATGGGACGAACCAGTTCCCGGTCCACAATTTGTGCACTTGGGTTTCGTTGCTCTGCGGCAAGTTCGAGTGTCATGGTCCTCTGAGCAGAACCCGCAGACTTGTTTTTTATTGCAGGTTCTGGACTCATGTCCGAAGCCCAAACATTTGTAACACTGTTTAACCGGGGACTGGTCAATCGCCATTACAACCTGGTAGTCTACCTTGACCTTTTTATCTCTAAGGGCCTTCCACACAGCCGGGCTCACTTCCAGGATCACATTCGAAAGAGAGTCCAGCCTATGTTTAGCCCTTCTCAGGACTCTAATGCAATCCTCAGAGAATGGACCCAGGGCTTTGGCATTTTGTCGCCGTAATGCCTCGATCACCTTTGCATTGTCTGTGTCCCTCGTTACACCGAGGAGTCGAAGCTGGGGAAGCTTAGGTTCCGGTTCCTTAACTGAGTACTGGGGGCTAAGATTTTTGATGGCCTCAGTCATCTTCCTCTTTTCTGAATCAGTTTCTACGGTAAGGACCACCTTGCTGTTCCGTCCCTTTCGGAGCCCCTGCACCGCCACACCCAGCTCTACGACATCAACGCCCCTCTTTATTTCCGTGAGTATCTCGTCACTGGACTTTCGCGGGTCCACGGACTCTATAATTAACGCTCTTCGCGAGGTGGTGAGTGCATCAGCATATGAGGACCTATTACTAGCCAGATTGGGTCTCGCAGCTACTTTGGTTGGGGTCTCTGGCTTGCACGGACTTTCGCGGATATCACAGCGTAGCGCCTCAACCGCAGTTCTAATCGGGCCCACCGTCTCCACCATAGTCTCGAGGGCATTCCGGACCTCAGACTTAAGGGACGAGATACCCTCAATGGTGGCCTTTGTCTCTGAGGTGGTCGATTGGGAGATATTACGCAGTATCGCAACATCTTCCGCCACGGCGGCCATGGTCTTCTCGATTCCCGGTTGACCACATGGAGCGTGACACATCTTTTTGATCTCAGCAATATCATACGCAATTTGCTCTACTTTTGCCTCAAGTCGGGTTTCGTTTTCGGAGGCTGGGTGATCTGTTGACATGCATTGAGGGGGCGCGCGAGGTCTTTCCAGACTCTCCGAGAGCCGACTGAAATCCTGCCTCATGGACATCAGTTGGTCGGATATTCCATTCAGGCTCATGTTGAGCGTCCTGGCAATCTCCGCCATCCGATCCGTGCCACGGGGCTTTGCTGGGCTTTCAGTTGGCCAGCTTGTCGACTGTCGGGATAGGGTTCGGAGTTCTGTCTGTATAGAGCCAATTGTTTGAATAGGCCCATCCATCTCAAAATTAAGCCAACCCCTGATGGCTTCGGCTACTTTATGGGTTTTGGTGATGGTCTCTTGAGCCTCTCGGAGATTCGTTTCGTGAGTCTGGTGCAGGTCTGCCAGTTGTTTATTGTGAGCCCGTTCTATCCGCACCAGTTCTCTAGCAGCCCGGGACCGTTCCTGTTCTAGGCTTACTCTGTGACGAGACCTTGAGTCAGACACAGCCAGTACTGTCTCATAGAGAGCCTGGAGGCACTCCAGAGTCTCTGTCTTGCTTTCGCGCTTCATGTTACCAGCTTTCTCCAGAGCTTCCTTCGCAGAGAGGAAGAGTTCATTGGCCCTTTGCGTTGCGAGGTCCATGGCAATACCGGCTCTCTTATGTGTCGATGGAAGCATGCTGGAGCGCCGACTGGCAATGCTATCAGCATCCGACCAATCGTCATCCGTTTTGGAAGCCGGTCGCGCGACTCCAAGACGGTCCATCTCCTCCTCCATATCTGGCGTTACGGCTGTATCTGAACAGGCCGTCACTAGGATGAGTGCAGTGTCACCCATGGCTAAGGATGGATGGGTCTCTTGCCTGCTTATTTTCGGTGCGTTCTTATTATCAGCAGCCCCAGTCGGAGATCGGCTTGATTGTGCTAATCGTTCAACCTCTGCATCATTCCGCTGATCGGCAACCTGCGCGAGGGCTTTTTTCCGCAATGTCTTTGCAGCTGTGTTTCGCGGTCCAATGGTTGGCGCAGCAGAGCTGCCCGATCGGAAGGACATAGCTATTTGTTGCTGTCTCTATGTCTAGTCTCCGGGTAATTTTTTTTTTTTTTTTCCTCTGATAGTATTAATATTTTTTTTTTTTTTTTTTTTTTATTATTTTTCTATTTTTAAAAAGCTAATTTGAAAGAAACCACTTTGCCAAGAGCGCTAACTCCTTTGAAACCCACGCGTCCCGGCTGGTTCCAGAGTTATGGAGATTTTAAGAATGAAAATTATATTGATTATAAAAAATCGAGGGTAAGTCCTAAAATTCGTTTCAAAGCGGATATATACCCAGCAGGAGATGGTCCTTAAGATGGAATTTAAAAATTAAACCCAAAACCAGTGGATCATGGTCCACGCCATCACGTGGTTTCCGGTTTTATGTAAATATCTCCTGAGAGCATGAAAATAAAAATCTAGAAATTGCAGAGTTTGTGGTGCTAGTGAAGGTACTTAGAATAACGCCAAAAAATTGGGGCGTCACCGATCCGGATTGGGCAGCATTTACACTCAAAGTTAAAATTTAATGTTAAACTCTAACCTCAAAGGCATCTGAATGTCGCCAACTGCCGGATCGGTGCTTCTCAGACAATAAATATATCCTGACTAATATACCGTCACTTTCCGCACACACAGACACAAAAATCACTGCAATCGGACCACAATAACTATTTATTTGGATTTTTAACGCGAGTACTAGTTATTTACGTGACGATCTCGGCCGTGGTTAAGCGCGAACTCTGGGTAGGGTAGGGTAGGGTAGGGTAGGGTAGGGTAGGGTAGAGTAGGGTAGGGTAGGGTAGGGTAGGGTAGGGTAGGGTAGGGTAGGGTAGGGTAGGGTAGGGGAGCACCACGCGAACGAAGTCGCGCCGGGCAGCTAGTGAATATATAAAACATGCCAACTTTTAAAGGCTGCTGCAGAGGGAGCGTACCAGCTACGTTTTACGCTCCCTCTGCGTCATTCTGCTTGTCATAGTGACGTTCATAATGATAGCAATTGTTGAAATATTCCAATTAAAATCGGGAGAAATTTAAATATTAAACATTATTTTGCAATTTTATTTATATTTATTTGATTTAGCCCCTAACATTTAGGGGTTATTCTTTTTGACGCGTGCACAGCTTCGACGCTCAATCGTGATGTATCCTTAATCAAAGATTAGTTGTATAATCAACCCTCTAAATTCTAGTGCCGCGAAGGAACGCTTGTGTTCCTTAATATGTGCCACGTTCTATACAATGCCACTGATTAATTAATGCTAACGATATTAATGCCTTTTTTAAGTACTCCTTCAGACTATATTTTGTATTTATTTAAAATACATGCATTGTACAGAAATTAAATTCATCTAGTGTAATTTCTATAAAGATTGAAAAAAAAAAACAACCATGTAGCTTAATGAAATTAAATTATATGCTATTGTTATTAACGATGAACTTAATGAAACTACAATTACACGAAAAACAAATCCCACACTAAAGAATTCCAATTAACACCTAACAAAGCTAAGCGCGAGATATCACTACAATATTGATTATAATCCCACAGCAAGTATTCAAATATTGAATTAATATCGATAACTAATAATCGAGTTTGTAATAATAATTATTCGAACGGCTGTACTTAGCTAAGTAATTGCTTGATATTTGTGCATTCGATTATTGTTGGTACCTGGGACCACGTGGCGCGGTTGTACCTGTGTGGTTAGATTACGTAGATTCTAAATGTGATAAACTTTGCTTGTGCTGACCTGATTAAAACAAACGTGGTCATTGACACGTTTATGTACTTGTACAAGTCAATAAAGTACTATTTACAAAGTCTAATAGTACCCAAACATACAATTAATAAAATCGGTTCTGCTACGAAGTGTATTCGTGAAAAATTAACTGTGAGAAATTCAGAAGCAGTAGAAATAAGCTTTGTTTTCTAAATAAGGCAAAAGAAAGCCTTAAACGATATGTAGGTATCGTCTGATGAAACAAGCCGCAATCAGTGGCAAGCTTTGAGAGTGATCTATCAGTAGACTATAGAAGGAAGTTATGACGATGACCACAATGATAAGTCGCGATATGACAGGAGATGATAAGCCTATAAACAATACGTAACCAAAAAGGATTGATTCTGTAGGTGGGATATCCGGTACTAAGAGAAAACCTATATCATTATCAGATACTGCCAATGTACTTACTGTGGAATACAGAGAAACGAAAAAAATACTAACTGCGGTGAAAACTGACAAAACGTTGTCTTAACCACTCAATAAAAACTCTGGGGAAACATAAATCGAGCTTGTCAAATTATCAAATCCACTAACATCAAACATTTTAATCCGGAGACGTAAATTAAAAACACTGTTAAATAAATAATTACATACTTAACGATTCTTTACAACGGACACTTAAAAAACCGTAACCTCTAATTACGACGGCCATGATTCAAAATGACATTAAAACTCTCGTTTGAAACATACTTCATTTCAGAGTTTACATCTGAATTGTTCACAATTATTTTCCCAGCCGCGTCGAATATTTCCCGAGTGCAGTTTATTTCAATTAGGCGACCTACAGTTCTTACAGAGCGCGGGCGCAAGATTTATGCATGTTATTACTTTACGAAGCGCCGTCTGCTACCAAAATATACTTTTATTCGGGATATTTTGCCTTCTTTAATATGCAACGGGATGTTTTGTCTGGTATTTAATACTTTAAGTAACCGCTTTAACAGCAAGGCATACCTATCTTAAGCTATCATTTGGCCCATTGCTAAAGGAAAACATACCTAGAAGACAAGAGAAGTTTAACCGTCTAATGTGGAGACTATCATTATTATTTATCATAACTTTCACAGATGAGGGACATTTTCAATGATTTACCAGCACTTTTAAAAATGTTGTTTACGTATTTATACAATTTTACGAAATAATGTCAATTGCCCTTTTGGCGATCATCTATGTATCAACAAACCTTTATTACAAATAAGTCTTGCAACATTTGCAGCGTTTATGTCGATTGTGTCATTTATTACTTGTTTGGAATACTAATTTTGTATTACTTACTTGAATATGGAATAAGGTTGGGTTCTAGTACTAAGAGCATGTTGGCAAAATAAATTATTGGTATTCATTTAATTTGATTCAATCTAATCTCGTTTTAATATTTGTAATCAAAATAAAATAGTCATATTTATTTCAACTGTGTTATTAATTGATGTTATATGTTTCCATGAGTTCGATTTTTTTGTCAAAACCTGTCATTATATTTAGTCTAGACATGATCAAGACTGGAAATAGCCCTCTTTCACGATTTCTACAACTAACAGTGAAAATAAAAAAAGCTTTTATTCAGATTCCTTATACACAGATTAATAAAAAAGTATCCCACCAAAATATTTTTATGTAAAATGTTGCCAAGACATGGCTCGCACTGTCAAAAAGTTATCAGATCTCATGTAGAGCCAAGCTTATAACTCTACATGCCCTTACTCTACAAGCCCTAACTTCACAAACTCTACACCTTAGTCAAAATATGTGGCTTGGCCGTTTCGTATTTAATTTAATGTTATTGTTAGTCAATATAGTTTTTATATATTTTTTGTTAGTGTATTGTTATTAGTATAAGGACCATAGGTAAAAGTCTCCTCCAAGTTTTTCCATTCCTGTCTGTTTCTGGCAATTCTTGTCCATAGTTTCCCTGTGACGCACACTATGTCATCATGCCATCTTCTGCTTCGTTTGCGTTTCTTTCCTCTTGGTATCCAGTTTGTCACAACCTGCGCCCATTGGTTTCCTTCTACTCTTTGTAAGTGTCCTGACCATTTCCATTTTAGTTCAAAGATTTGTTCGATGTAATCGAACAACTAACAGTATTGCTTTAGTATTTTGCCTTCTGCTACTCTCAGCTCCCTTAGCTCCCTTATCAGGTTGTCAATATATCTAGCTGGAGGATTTACTTGACGTCATCAGTACATAAGTTAAGACTCACACTTCATGTTAAGTTTTCGGTGCATCGTAAAATTAGGCCTTACTAATGCCACTTCAATCGGCTCAACAAATTATGTCTGTTTTTTTTCCGTTCACAAATACGTTCTTAATTTTCATCGAACATAATATTATTCGAGTACAGACACTCAGACACATAAGAACACTTTACAGTTCATTAAAATCATCATCAATACAATAATGTTGTCAACTGCAGAATTGCACCAACCCAGACAAAGGTCAACAAAAACGTAACATATTCTTAATAATGTGTCTGCCAACTCGAATCGTACGCGAAAAATAAGCCCGGCGCCGGTGACGACGGGATATTTCTGGATTACGGGATTTCACTCGTTTGACATCGCGGATCAAAGCATCTTAAAGTCTCTACCTTTTGGTATATTATTACCTTTAATAATACCTATAAATTCTTTTTTACAGACTATTAGCGTCACAATACAGAGCACGGACTCAATTTGTTCTCAGCTATCTTGATTATTAAATTGATACCTTGGAAGAATTCTATATTCTCAAATATTGTAAATTGACAACATTTAAAACTAATACATACTGGGATATTCTTAATAACCTGAAAGTTCGTGGAATTTTCATTAAAACCTAAGTTAAACATAGGAGGCGAGTCGTATCCGCGAACCAATAGATTAATCGAGGCATGGAAGTCTAAGGGTACTTTGCCACCAGAGATGTGCTACTACGTTGCTATTGATGCGTCTGATATCCACCAATCATATTCATTGGTGCACATAGCTTAGCACTGGTGGAAACGGATTCAACTAAGATATGTTTTTTATATGGAAGGATGCGTGCTATGGATGTGTGCTATGGATGCGTGCTATGGATCGTCGCAAGTGGTTTAGCTATGTGCAGAGCAGAGTACCTACCTACAGTAGGCCCGCGTTTGTCGCTGAAAATAGACATGCCATCGTGGAAGCAAAAAGTTCTTTTATATCTCGCACTGTGCGAAGAAGAATCTCATGGAGGAAGAAGAATTGTTGTTAATCTTTTTACTCCGACGAAGAAAACATAGATTCTGGATACGAAATCATATTAAATATGATTTGACACTATCAGAATAATTTACATTGTTTCGAACTGGCGGTAACTTCAGTAGCTTTGCCCTTCATAGGTGCCCTTCTAGGGCCTAAATTGAATAAATGGCTTTGACTTTGACTTTGACTTTCCAAACAGGTGACGATGAGACGTTCCAGAATTCTTACAGAGTGACATTCTGATAGAGTACATTTGAATCACTACATAATTTGATCGAACCATACATCAAGAAGGAAGATACTCAGTACAGTGGCGCATCTTCATAGCACATCTTACTCGCAGCGCTACATAGCTTAGTATCAGTGGAAACGATCACATAGTTTCACAGCTTAGCTATTACATCCTCACAGCATAGCTGCATAGCACATCTCTGGTGGAAAAGCAGCCTTATAGTCATATAGTCCAGTTTAGCTAAATTTTAAGCTATTTGTGAAATCTAATCTGCAATGAGCTACTTCTCTACTTAGATCTCTAAAACAAATTTACAATAGCATGATCAACCAACTTTAAATGCCTCTCATAAAGACCTGTGTGTAAGTGTCACGAGACTGAGGCGTGCTAACCTGAAAAAATAACACGAAAAATACTCTTAAACAAAATAGAATTACCACAAAAAAAAACTTTTCATACTGCTGAATTTATTAGTCTGTAAAACAATATAAATAAGAGTCATAACAATATTTTTCGTACAAAATCTCTGTATCTTCCCAGAAATGTTGCCATATTTTTTCTTGCAGTCCGCAATATAATTGATGAGGCCAATAAAGACCGTGAAACAACTAGTGTATCATTCCAAAGTCCTCCAGACGCGAGACACAAAAAAGTGTAGACAGCAGAGGCGGTGAAAATGAAAAATTTTGATTTGAATATATTCCTCGACGACAATTCTATGGCTTACTTTAATTCAGCGTATGTCAATTTGTTTGCAATTTATTATTATTAATAACTTTATGTACTGGTTTTTATTTTATACTTATAGGTAAGTATTTGTTTAAATTAACTACTAATTAGGTTTCATTTGAAAATTTTATACATACTACAGTATTGCTACTGTAGTATGTAGAAAATTTTCATTGCTGTTGCCAGCAACGCTAGTGACTTTATATATCAAGACAAAGAGCTTAATAGCACTGGTGTAGATAAACATTTTTATCTGTCTGTTCCGGTTCTTAGTTAATGTTATAAAGGAATACTTTTATTTTTGAAAAATAATTAATGTTCTGCGCAAAAAAATTCAAACCGTTGCGGGTGAAACCGCGGGAGTCTGCTAGTCCATTTATAATTAATAAAAACGATTCCCAAAAGGATTTGCAAAAGGCTGCACAAGCCACGGATATAATTACATCGAATGAAGACGACATTCAGACTTTGTGACACAGACATGATAATGACATCGTAAACTGTCGCGATACTAGTGGAGACCACCGCGGAACTGTGCCAACCTGACTCTACAAACAATACTACATTATTGTGTATGTTGCTATCCAGTTGTATGTTGAGGATTTCTTCGTTTCCTACTAGATTGTGAATATGTTAAAATGTGTATTGGTAACTAAATCAAGCTAATTCTTATTTCGATAAAATTTGGCATAAAGAGCGATCCATTGAAGCGCTCGTGGCGTAGCATGATTAGCCGTTCTTAATCGATCGGCAAAGTTAAGCTACGTCTGTCGTGGTCGGTACCTGGATGGGTGACCGCCTAGTGGTATTTCAAATCGAGCGTTTCCGTGCTTCGGAAGGCACGTAAAGCCGTTGGTCCCGGTTATCACTTAATTTTGATAGTCGTTACGCTAGTTGGATGCCTCCTAGGCAGCTTGAAAAATTCCAACAGTAGGTTGACCACTAGCCTACCTCCACCAATCCGCAGTGGGCACGTGTGGTGGAGTATCGCCCAGTCCCTTTCACCCTCATTTGTGAAAGGAGGCCTGTTCTCAGCAGTGGGACATTATAGGCTGATGATGATGATGATGAGAGCGATCGTACCATGGAATGAAATCTTTTTTATCACGGAGAAACATTAGATCTTCGAGAATGAGGACAAAACCGCGAGACAGAAATTAAATATCATAATATTATTCTGGGAATCATAAATTCTGTATTGAAGGACAGCCCCCCTAGACAAATGGTTATGGACAGTCGTCATCGTTAGTAAACGATCAACCTTTGTATGGAATTGACATAAGAGATTGTTAAAAGTCACGTGACCCACTGGCCCAGGCACTGTAAGATAATTTATAAAAACTTAAATTAGTAGTAGGGCTTAAAATTATCTGGTATAAAAGTCTATTTATAACAGTGTCGTCTATTTTGAACGCTACAAATTGAGCAAGAATTAATGATACAATGAAACAAGTTATAAATTATGCGAACTGTTCAAACTAAAATACATCGTGTACTATCAAAATTGAATCTGTCAAACAATTCGTAACCTTTTGTAACTTAAATGTTTGTTTGCCATTCAATATGAGCATTATTAGAGTTATTTTTAGCTTTTCTCAATAGTCGATCACTCATTGAAGATATCATGATGACTCGTGGTATTTTAACCATTCGTGCCAAATTAAGATTTTAACAAAATTCCATCGGAACATAAACATCCAGGGTAATATGAACCGTGAGATTAGTGTTAAAAGATAACGAATTGCATACATAATCATTCTAAATTGATGCACCATTAGCTAATGATAGTATACCTTAATGAATCAGTTAAGTGTACTATAAATTATTATATTTAAAAGCCCAACGTGTAGGTACAACTTTTATGGGAGGAGCTTGATTTGTGGTGAAGCAGCATGCTATCATTTATCTTCGTTTAATTTATTTTATGTGTTTAGTTCTTCCATTCATGCTGATTCCTGTCCAGCGTGATCGTTTGTTTTTATTACTTTATCATTTTCACGCGTTATTTGTAAATCTTTAGAACGTTGTTGTTCAGACTCAAGCATCTTAATTTAAGGTCTTTTAAATGCATTTTTTTCAGTGCTTCGGAAGGCACGTAAAGCCGTTGGTCTCGGTTATCACTTAATTGTGATAGTCGTTAAGCTAGTTGGAGGCCTTCTAGGCGGCTTGAAAACTCCAACAGTAGGTTGACCACTAGCCTACCTCCACCGATCCGCAGTGAGCACGCGTGGTGGAGTATCTGCCCATTCTCTTTCACCCTGGTTTGTGAAAGGAGGCCTGTGCTCAGCAGTGGGACATTATAGGCTGATGATGAAATGCATTTGCTCAATCAGGTATGATATATTGAGTCCTCTCTATCAGGATTTTTAGGTATTCATAGGATTTTGGTTCCAAAGTGGTATAAATATCGCATATTTGACGCATTCTTTATTGGAACAATAAACTTTTCATTGAAATAATAATCCTTTGAAAATGTTATTTAAAAACCCCTGAGCAAAATCATGATTTACAATGGCTTAGCAATAATGAAAATATTGTTTTGCACTTTTAATTTTAACAAGTCAAGCGACTAAGCCTGGATATATGGCATCTCATTCTAACTATACCTTGTAAAAAGAGCGAGATGTAAGTTGTTATTCGTGAATGAACGGTCTAATGAGAAATGTAAAGGGTAAAAACACTGGCTCAAGTTTCTTAACGGGTAAGAAAATAGTACAAAAGTTGCAACTTTTGTACTATTTTAACACTAACGATGTAATCATACAAGAGATTCAAGATAGGCAAAAGAGGGAAAATAATATAATATTCTTAGGAATACCAGAATCGAAAGAAATCTGTGGTATAGAAATACAGAATTATGAGAAGAAGGAAATAGCAAAACTCTTAAGCAACATCTACACGGACAAGAATTATCCTAATATTACAAAATGCTTGCGCTTAGGAAAATATGATCCGAATAAGAATCGCCTAATTAAGATCAGCTTTGAGTCTCAAGTTATTACTAAACATATATTTCGTAACAAATCTAAGCTTCCAGGTACGATTAAAATTTTCTCGGATCTTACACCGAATCAACAAAAATACTTGGCTGATCTCCGATCAGAATTGAAAACTCGTATTGAAAATGGTGAGAGTGACATATCTATTAAGTACATAAAGGGTGTACCAAAAATCATGAAAACTCAACCAAAAAACTAACAACGATGCCTGTAAATAGTCTGCATACTAATGAAGAATCTATAGCATACCAATCCGTGGATCAATATTCTGACTTAAACCCTAATCCTACTTCGTTGAGGTTTTTCTATGTAAATTCACGGAGCATACTATCACCTGGAAAGTTCGACGAATTAAAATGCATTCTGAAATGTATGACATATGAAATCCACTTAATATTACTCACTGAGACTTGGATCAAGTCCGCCGATGAAGCGAAAACACTCCAAATACCTAATTATACCCATTATTTTAATTTTCGAAATGATCGCCGTGGTGGTGGAGTATCTATTTTTGTACACAATGATATCAAACATACTTTTACTGAACAAATCTACTCCGATGGCAATAACTATATTTGGATTTACTTGGAAAAATGTGCAATTGCAGTGGGTCTAGTATACAGGCCCCCTGACATAAATCCAAACGATTTCATAGAATTTTACGCAACATTACTCCGGAAGAAATCAAGATGTATTGTGTTTGGTGACTTTAATCTAGATATATTGCACCCTGATCGACCTACCGCAAGTTATTTAAATATGATAAGGGAAAATGGATATAAGATTATTAATAAAATACATAAAAAATATTCTACACGCACCACTTCTACTTCAAGTACAATTTTGGACCACGTTTGCACTAACCTTATAAAAAACAACTTTTATTTTGCAACTATCGAATCATCCATATCGGATCATCATAATATTTATTTTGAAATGAGGAAAATTAAACGTGCACCAAAGCAGAAAGTACGATACACCACTGTAAATTATACTTCCTTATACAAAAGTGTCCAGAGAGCAAATTCTATTAAAACAAACTCAAATTACAACGAACTTGAAGATTATATCAAGATGCAGATTGAGGCTAACAAACAACAGAAAACAAAAATATTGAATTTACCAACAGAGGATTGGATCAATAAGAACATTATCTATGAAATAAATATAAGAAATATATTGTGGAGGCAACTAAAATCAAGTCCTAAAAATTTGGCTGTAAGATTAAAATTCTTAACACAACGAAATAAAGTACACGATCAAATTAAAGCTGATAAAAGAAGTTATTATTTTAAGTCATTCAAAAAATGTTTTAATAACTCGAAAAAAATGTGGTCATTCATAAATGAACTAAGTAATAATAAACTTAAAACAAGTTGTAACCCCCCAAAATTAATAATCGAAAATGATGTAGTTACAGATGCTGTTCAAGTGTGTGAAAGTTTTAACAAATTTTATTCTTCGGTGGGCAAGCTTCTGGCTGATCAAATACCACAAAAATACCACAACAATTTAACAAACACATTGCCCACTAAAATATTGGTAAGTGGAAAATCCCTAACTAATTTGGAACCATGTTCTGTTGAAGAAGTAATTAATGTAATAAAAAAATTAGATTCTAATAGTAGCTCTGGTATAGATGGCATAACTACTAAAAGCATTAAATGCATAAATAAATTAATTGCACCCGAACTGACAAATTGTATAAACCAATGCTTCAAATCTGGAATCTTTCCAGACAGTTTAAAAATTGCCAAGGTTAGCCCTGTATTTAAATCCTCTGTAAAAACTGATCCGGGTAACTACCGACCCATATCAGTATTACCGGTGTTATCAAAAATCTTTGAAAGGTTAATTTATGTTAGATTGGAAAAGTATTTACATGACATTGATTATTTATATGATCGACAGTTCGGGTTCAGGCCAAAATCGAATACCTTGTCTGCTACAATTGACCTTGTAACTAATATAAAGAACAATATTGATAAGAAAAACATAGCACTGGGAGTCTTTATAGACCTAAAAAAGGCATTTGATACCGTGAGTCATGACATCCTTCTCAAAAAACTCAAATGTATTGGAATAAACGGTAAAACATATGAGATTCTTAACTCTTATCTTAATAACAGGTATCAGGTTGTAAAAATAGGTGATGCCATGAGTAGTATGCGATCTATAGATTTTGGAGTACCACAAGGATCAATATTGGGTCCACTTTTGTTTTTGGTTTACATAAATAATATTAATGAAATTGGTTTAACCGGACAAATAACTTTGTATGCTGATGATACATGTTTGTTTTTCTTTGGGCATTCAATAAACGATATTATTTCAAATGCACAAGCTGATCTAAATAAACTATTCATATGGTTTAACTGTAACCTTTTAACTATCAACACATCAAAAACTTCATATATTATATTTTCAGCTAAAAATAAAAAAATAAATAACTTTACCCCACTCACAATAAATAACCAAAACATTAAAAGAAGTAATTGTGAAAAATACCTGGGATTAAGACTAGACAATAAATTGTCTTGGATGTTAATCATATAATTTCTAAAATTATGTCACTTATGGGTAGCCTACGAAAATGTGTCTTTAATCTTCCTCGAAATGTTAAATATACAATTTACAATTCCCTTGTAAAATCGCACCTTGTTTACCTTATTGAGATATGGGGATGTGCCCCTCCATCAATACTAAAGGACCTACAAATTGCTCAAAATAAAATTATAAAGCTGCTATTCAATTATGACTTTCTTACTCCAACAACAAAATTATACAACGAAATAAAATTAATGAATATAAAGCAACTTTACGTATACAATACTTGCATTCTAATTCGAAAAATAATTGATATAACCATTCACTCCCAGATAAAGTTTGTTAAAAAGTCACACAAGCATAACTTAAGAAATAATAATAGATTAATAACTAACGTTCCTAGAACACAATATGGAAATAAAAACCGGCCAAGTGCGAGTCAGACTCGCGCACCGAGGGTTCCGTACAAACCTGTAGGTAAGGTAATGGTAGTATAGACCTGAGTATTTGATATTAATTTCAATTTATGACCTATTAAAAAAAAACTACTTACTAGATCTCGTTCAAACCAATTTTCAGTGGAAGTTTGCACCGTAATGTACATCATATATTTTTTATAGATTTATCATTCTCTTATTTTAGAAGTTACAGGGGGGGGACACACATTTTACCACTTTGGAAGTGTCTCTCGCGCAAACTATTCAGTTTAGAAAAAAATGATATTAGAAACCTCAATATCATTTTTGAAGACCTATCCATAGACACCCCACACTTATGGGTTTGAGGAAAAAAAAAAATTTGAGTTTCAGTTCTATGTATGGGGAACCCCCAAAATTTATTGTTTTTTTTCTATTTTTGTGTAAAAATCTTAATGCGGTTCACAGAATACATCTACTTACCAAGTTTCAACATTATAGTTCTTATAGTTTCGGAAATAAATGGCTGTGACATACACGGACAGACAGACATGACGAATCTATAAGGGTTCCGTTTTTTGCCATTTGGCTACGGAACCCTAAAAAGAATATTAAATTTGAGGGTGCACAATTATATAATGAGGTCCCTCAAGATATAAAGGACCTAAAATCATTAACGTTGTTCAAACATAAGCTAAAACAGTATGTCATGAACATGTCATAAACAGCAATATTTTTTATTTTATTTTTTGTTATAAGTTCTGTGAATTGGGGTCCTTTGCTGTTTTGATTTGCATGTATTTCTATCCGACTTCAAGGATGGGAATTTAAGTCTACAAATTGATTCTTATGTTCTAAATCTTCTTAAAAGTTCTTATGTTCTTCTTATGTTTTTAAACTTTAAATATTTTTAATTGTTTTCTTTTTATTTACTTTTCTTTGTTATTTTATTAAGATTTTTACTGGACGTGTCAAATATATTTAAGTAAATTTTGTAAATTCTCATGAAGTGAACTCTGTTCTTTTGAGAAAATAAAGTTTCTTTGAACCTAACTTCAGGTCCACAAATCTTGACAAAGCATTTTTTTGGAAGCTCTATCACAAGATTTCTTTTCTTTTTTTTTCTTTATTTATTTTGCTTTCCTTACAATTCCTTATTAATTAATTAATTATTTCAATTACGAACCATAAATAAATAGACGAATTTACAGCATTAGCTGAGATAGATTTACTTTTTTTGGCATAACACATCGTGCGAGACTAAAATAAATGTTTTCTTTCTTTACATTCGGACATGATTATCATCTTCCTTTTTTCCGATTTCTTACTGTACACGATCACTTTACCTAAAATGTTAACATACAAATAATAAACGGTGTTTATTAAAGCTAAAGTGAAGGAAACTGCGCATCTAGCTTACATTGCAGGCTCGTTAGATTCAACAGCACCTTGACAAGTCAGTCAGCTGAAATTATTGTTGTTTTAGAAAGCACATAGCAGTCTATATCTATTTCTGAACAGAGATCTCATAAAATACTTAATTTATTTAGCGTGCTCTCTATGAGAACTTGTTTACCAAATCGAAGCGTGGCCGGCGCGCACTTCTACCAATTTAATTCCTATAAATAAGAATCTTATGTGACAAATCTAATATTGGTTTCAATGAGTATTGAATAACTGAATTCTAGAGCGTTCATTAGATACTTACAAGAGACTTGAGTACATACATTTTTGATAGAATTTCATGAAGATAAATTGAAGACGTTCAATACTTTTAAATCCTTCATTAAACTCTACACACTATTAAACTTCTTCATTAATCATTTCTTTTTCTTTAGGCTGTTATTCGTTTGATTTTGCATGGTTTGATTAGATACCTACCAACGTATTAATTAATTATATTGATTATATGTATTTTGTTTTAGTTTTATTTATTTAAGTGTATTCTTATGTGTTACATCTGCAATATTTTTTAAATCTTGTTATACAAAGAATGGAATTGAAAAAATCTAAAACCGCCTTATTAACCGCGAAATTATTATTATTATTAAGTTCTACAGGTGAGTGAAATATATTAACACAAAAATAAAGTATATACTAATCTACTATGCTAAAATTATATTTAACAGAAAATTTATATTCAATGATAAATGATAAACACACCCAATGACCAATTAAGTAGAAGGCTCATTACTTACAACGAATATGGCTCAAAACCAGACGCCATTGTCAGTCTAATATATAAATTTATACAGATTAAAGATTAACCATTAATAAATACTACTGCAATACAAGAACAGCAAATATCGGCACATAAATTTCAAGTAGCAATAAAATCGTAATCTGGCTTAATGAGGTTTGAACTTGATCGACAGGTTGTTGAGGGACGTACCGCTGGTTAAACCAATCGGATATTGTGACAAGAGACAATGTTGACACTGATTAATGATTGGTTGACAAGCGAAGCAATCGATTGGTATTTAAGAACATCGAATCAGATTTATTACAGCTCGTAAGGTCACGCTATAAAATTTGCATGTTTGAGGAGGATCTATGAAAGGTTGTACACCAATTGTCTCTTAGATTTCGGAGCTGATGAAGAATTTTTATGGTCTGACCTTGGACTTAGAAGATATGACGAAGTGTCTCATTGGTAAAGTACACTAATATATTTTTTTTTTAGTTTTATCATTCTCTTATTTTAGAAGTTACAGAGGAGGGACACGTTTTACCACTTTGGAAGTGTCTCTCGCGCAAACAAGAAAAAAATTATATTAGATACCTCAATATCATTTTTGGAAACCTATCCATAGGCCAGCGTATGGGTTTGATGAAAAAAAAATTTCAGTTCTAAGTATGGGGAACCCCCAAAATTTATGTTTTTTTTTCTATTTTTGTGTGAAAATCTTAATGCGGTTCACAGAATACATCTACTTACCAAGTTTCAACAGTATAGTTCTTATAGTTTCGGCAAAAAGTGGCTGTGACATGCGGAAGGGCAGACAGACAGACATGACGTACCGAACCCTAAAAATGTAACTGTTAATTATTTGGCAATTACCTATCATCGGTCACTGACAAATTTTAAGTGATAACAGGATACACTGCAAGTTTATAAAAATAAGATTGTAATGCCGATATGGGCAAAAACACACAGGATACACTATTTCAATATTTAATTCCAGTTGTCACTTGTGTATTTTTTTTTGTTGAATATACCATCACAAATTCAATTATTTAAACCTGTATAAGAATGGTGGTGTTACCGAAGAACCACAAAAGAAAACATGAACCAGAAACCGTTTCAAAGATTATGTGGTTGCATTCCCAAATTCAACGAACGCGTTTCAAATGAACCGTGGTGAAGTGTTAACAATCATTTTATCAAAGATTTAAATTCTCTTCATCAACGAATTCAACTGCATCTTTGTGATGCTTATTTCAAACATAACTAAGCTACGGTGCTTATGAATGTGACATTTTTAGGGTTCCGTAGCCAAATGGCAAAAAACGGAACCCTTATAGATTCGTCATGTCTGTCTGTCTGTCTGTCCGTCCGTATGTCACAGCCATTTCTTACCGACACTATAAGAACTATAATGTTGAAACTTGGTAAGTAGATATATTCTGTGAACCGCATTAAGATTTTCACACAAAAATAGAAAAAGACAATAAATTTTGGGGGTTCCCCATACATAGAACTGAAACTCAATTTTTTGACAATTTTCTCAATTTGTCTATTGATAGGTCTTTAAAAATGATATCGAGGTTTCTAATATCATTTTTTTCTGACTGAATAGTTTGCGCGAGACAAACTTCCAAAGTGGTAAAATGAGTCCCCCCCCCTGTAACTTCTAAAATAAGAGAATGATAAATCTATAAAAAATATATGATGTACATTACGATGCAAACTACCAACGAAAATTGGTTTGAACGAGATCTAGTAAGTAGTTTTTTTTTATACGTCATAAATTTAAATTAATATCAAATACTCAGGTCTATACTACCATTTACTTATATACCTACAGGTTTGTACGGAACCCTCGGTGCGCGTGTGTGACTCGTTAACTCGGTAATGTTCATTAGTTATATCTTTATACATCCACTCTCTGGGTAAAGAAAGACATCCCCTTTTCTTATCGATTATACTAATGCAATCCATCTCTTAATAATTTGTAAGGAGTGTTGAAGATGAAGGCGTACGCCATTGATTCTCCTGAATAGGAGTCACTAGTTAGGAATCGGTAATATTGGAATTCAGATAAACAGGATGCGCGAAGACAAGATCTAGATGCCATAGGTACATCACCTTTAGCATCTAGCTCAATGCCAGACCACTTGTGAGTGTCAGGGTGTCTTACCTCCACGTCATTTGGCCTATTATGGTATGCTCTATATCTATTGTCTTACTTTTTGGGTACCTATGAATTTTTGATCTTTGAGCGTGTATGTCTGATTTATAAACTATAATTTAAGTAATTAAGAAATTCCTTATTTTTTTGTCTCCTTGACTTTATTGCTCGCTGCCAATATCAAATGAGTGACTCAAACTAAAGTTACTACCTATTATGGCAAATAAACACTATTTAACCAGATTTACGTATCTAACTATATGTTAATTAAATCAATTATAGAATTCCAGTTTAGGTCAAACGCTTGCGTTTACACCTTAATGTCTTCACTATATTCTTATTCTAATAAAGATTAGGATTTTATTAGAAATACATGTTAATTTTATGATCATATTGTAATTACTAAAAGTTATGTAATAGTTTCCTAATGAAGGAATTTTTTACATATTTAAGACGACACTTAACAACTGTACTAGGACACATTGGTTTATGTATTTTTGCCAAATTCATTGATGAGAAAATTTTTTGGATAAGAAAAAAGTCGAAAATAAATAAAACTAGTGACTCTCTAAGCTGTAGACCTCGCAAGTTTCGATAACTATATTAAATCCCTTTGTAAATTTACCAAAATATCACGACACTCGGTCGACACATGCGACGTGTTGAGGAGAACAACCGGACATCCGCCGGACACCGGACAGCCATACGAAAGCGTTTTTGCCCAAACTGAAAAGTTACGCTCCTAAAAGTAGCATGTAATTTTTTACACACGGTTTTTGAACGTGATTGAAATTAATTTTATACGCGTCGGCGTCGAAAATCGATTTAACCAAAAATCGATTTCAATAGCATAAAATGCACGACAAACATGTCTGTATAACAGAGTACGCAACAAAAACCATGTTGCTAATAAAAATACACGTTGATAGAATCGAAACAATTGATTCCGAGCAACGCAGTCGCGGAAACGGTCTCGATTACAAAACAATCGACTGCTGCTTACATTTCGCTCATAATCGTGTTTCATAATGTTGCTGATACGCCACTTTATGCCGAATATAAGTCGTGCTGTAAATTTATGCACAGATTTACTTACTGCATTCATAATTTACAAATTTAATCAACTCAAGTTCCAGACATCTTTTACAACAAGCATATTTTTCTGCTGCAAAATAAAACTGTGGCCCATCGTTCATTTGAAAAAGAATCCACTAGTCAAAAGTTCATTCATCCCGTGCTATAAACTTGGATAGCAATCAATTCTATCACCAAAATGGTATCTCTGGAACCCGACAAACACATTATACGACAAATAAAATAAACTTTCACCGAAAATCTAATTACGCTGACTACATTTCATTTAAACTATTTTTTATCGGCTGTAGTTTAGATAACTTGTAGTAGAGGTGACGATATTTGATGTCACTGTATAAAATATTAAGTGTCAGAATTATTTTAAAACTCTTTTTTCTAGTATTTACCGGCATCGTAAAGATTGTAACACGTTTGTCGTTTGTTGTAGGGTTCGTGCGTGATTACTTCTTCCAAATTTGTGGTGTTTTACAACATGCAAGATGTCCACCGCTGAACATAGGCCTCACTGTGGGCCTCACCAAGGATTTCCAGAATATATGGTCTTTTATTAATTAACAAATAAGTAAGTAATATGTTAGAAGAGCTCGTGGAGCATGATAAGCCGTTCTTAATCGATCGGCAAGTTAAGCTACCACCGTGTCGTGGTCGGTACCTGGATGGGTGACCGCCTAGATATATTTCAAATCCAGCGTTTCCGTGTTTCAGAAAGCACATAAAGCCGTTGGTCTCGGTTATCACTTAATTGTGATAGTTTTTAAGGTAGTTGGAGGCCTTCTAGGCGGCTTGAAAACTCCAACAGTAGGTTGCCTACTAGCCTACCTCCACCGATCCGCAGTGGGCACGCGTGGTGGAGTATCTGCCCATTCCCTTTCACCTTCATTTGTGAAAGGCGGCCTGTGCTCAGCAGTGGGATATTATAGGCTGATGATGATGATGAAGTATTATGTAATAAGCCTGGACCTGGACCTGGACCCTGGCCCTGGTGGAAGTTCGTCTCGCTCAGTACGTGGCGACTACCTAGTCCTAGTCACCGGCTCTTCGAACGATTCGGCCTGCCCATTACTTCTAATTGACGGCGGTTATGTCTCATGAGATTATTATATCCCACCAAAAACATTTACGCAAATTTTGGTCAAATCATGTCGAGAAAATCCAAATTTATGGCTTAATCTCCAATAAATTATTCTTTTAACAGAAAATAAGTTATTAAAATCGGATTATTGTGTGTAAATAAGCTTCACCTCAATTATATGACCGATTTGATCCGTAAATGGAAATTCAATCTATTCTCTAACACATTTTAATGATTATTTATTGCGTTATATTATTTTAGATAGCTTTAATATTCTTATCCGCATTTTGAACTTCTTCAGGCATAGCCAAAAGTCTTCTTGAATATGTAATTACAATTCTGTTCCCAGCATCTGAATTTTTAAGCTTTAAAGCTTTATGCACATCACCCCTTACTATGGTGACAATATGGTCAAACAACTCTTTCAATCTTAATCCTAACTTCCTTACTAATACCCTAATCCTAACTAATATAATAAATGCGAATATGAATTTGATTGTTACGCTTTCACGCCTAACTACTCAACCGATCACGCTGAAATTTGGAGAACAGAAGAAATAAACTACTTTTTTTTTTGTACATAGACTACATGTTTCATATTATATCGTTCCATATGCAATACGGCAGCTACTTAAGTGCCCCTTTAGATCAATTAAGCGAGCTATTGCACCTTTGGGCTGCTTAAAACGTGCGCCCACTTGGCACCATGTATGTTGCATTACAGCTGCTTAGCAGAATATAACTCTAGCATTAATTCCTTCGGTTATAATTGAATTAGCTCTAAAGCCATTATGCAGCTCGAATTTTCTGCTTGGTTATTTTTTATTTTATGGCAAACGGTTGAGCAGACAGATGGTGTATCTGATGGTAGTGGACACTTGTCCACTGTCACTTGTGACACAGATTCAGTTGCATCTGTCGGACAACACCGGTAGTTTCTTTTCGCCAGCAAGACAGGTACTGCAATGTTCTTTATCATCCAAAGCTCAAGCTTACTATAGAATTCGCTCCCACGACCATCTTCACAGCCTTCAAATTCACTACCACTGAACCAATGTCACTTTAAAGAAAAGAAAGCAGTATAATGAATATTTTAATGTCGTAATGTTTTAAGTCAATCATCGTTACTATTTGCATACTAATCATCGGACCATAGAACGGGGCCTACGTATCATTAGTTTAGTACTAACATATATAAACACTCTTTAAACAAATCACCGCAAGGAGTCCATATATTTAAATAAACATCAGCATCCAAATTGCCCATTTTCTCATGGATTAAGACATAAGATAGCCAAAGCTATGATGTCTGACCCACAGAGGGCATATCTGAACATAACCCATATATTTCGAAGTCGAAATATCTAGTTCTAAGCGGTATAAAGCGGCGAAATATGTATATTTTTATGGAATCTTTTATGTCGTCAGATTTGCATAATTTTGCATCACTTTTGTTAACAGTTAAAGCTCGCCTCGCCATGCTCTGCATTCTAGCAATGAAAAAAATATGTAGAAACAGTCATAAAATGTTATTGTCAGACAACTCTTCGTTTATTATTACTACCGCATTTATCCTTACTTATTTTACGTAATTTCTTCGTAAATCGTTCTCTCATTATTATGAATTGTGTTCGTCTGCTTGGTAGACATTTGCATTTTTATAAACTTAACCTTTATTAAAGGGTTATGACGGACCTGAGCCTGGAAAGAATTTAAGGTAATCATATCCATACATAACACTCGATATGCCAAAAATCATTAGTACCACAATTAATGTATAATTGATAATCTAATTCTACTGCACCACAAGTATTTTATGTTAGTCGCTAAGTAGATACTGCAGTCGCCCAATTATGGCAAACATAATGGTGCATCCATGCTACGCGAAGCGTGCACGAGCCGAGCCTCGAACGAACAGGATTCCTCGCGATTTCAAGGGTGGACGTACTTAACGAGCCTTCAACGAGCGCGATGCGACTCCCAGTGTTCGTGAAAAAACTGACTATCGGGCGGAGCGCAGTCGAGCACGCTACGAATGCTCGTCCGAAGCTCGCAAGACCGTCCACGCTACGTGAATCGCGCTCGTTCGTGGCTCCGCTCGTGCTCGGTTCGCCAAGCATGGACGCACCATAACATAGGGCGTCAACCATTATTAATACAAAATGTACCCCAGTAGCTTGAACAATCTATTATAAACAGTTCTGACAGTTAATCTTTTATCTATCATCAGATCAGATACTAAAATAATTTGAAGTTGAAGTCGTTGAAGGTCGTACTGCAAATAGCGGGTATTTTATTCTAATTTCCTTTAGTCATTGTCATTGTGCGTATCGCATTGTTGCGTATCAAAATAGAATAGCGGATAATTATAATAGATCAGAGGTTTAATTTTGGACGTATCAAAGCGGCGGGAATTCTCAAGATTGCGGAAGATAGAACTACTATTTGATTATTAGTGGAAAATGCTATTGTCAGTAGTGAGGCAATAGTTTCTTAGGAATTGATTTCGGCATGGGAATACCTAATTAGCCCATTTATTGATCCAAAATCGATATGCGAAATTCCTTTGTCAACGATCTATAGGTGTGTGATTCTTCGAAATATTTGTTAAATTATTTTGATTGTCAATTCTTTTGTTAAATCGATGGAATTAACGAATAAATTTGCAACGTTGTGAAACATTTTTAAAATTATAATCATTATATAGGCCGACAAGCATCGGTCTGTGGGTGGCCATAATGCGGATCTGCAAGTTTTGTTTTGGCTAACTCTTTAGCGTATTTAATTTCCTTGCTACAAATATTAACGGTGTCGGCCTCACGATTTCACGGGTGTTCCAGTTGATTTCTTCTGAATTAAATTCTCAATAATTCAAGTTATTTCTACAGCATCAAAATCAATAGTACAGTTTTCTACTGTCTTTCTATCTTCAATAAAATCGCAATCATCATGGGCAGTTTTCTTTCATTTCTATTAATCTGACGTAATTTTCCACGAAGGAATCCCTAAGCTACTTCCATCTTTACAAACGATTATTTTAGTAACTCGCCAATAATAGATCGGTATTCAGTAGAGCTGATGTCACTTAATTTATAATTACAACATTCAGTACGAGTATTTCCTAGAATTTAGTGGAGAATAGAGACGTTTTATATCGGAGATGCGATACAGATTAAATTGTTTCATATTTTTTTTAGTGTTGCGGTTTCTTGCTCATTTGGACCACTGCCAGACTCTTTATTGCTTGGAAATTGAGCCACTTTAATGAGACCTTCCGCATCTCCTTCATTATTAACATACGTGGAATAATAAGGGATGTGCAAAGACAATTTCACAGGTCTAGTTTAATCGGTAAGTTTACAAGTTTTGACATTGTGTGTATTTTTTGTGGTATCTTGTTTGTGGTTTTGATGTTGTGTTTATACTTTATTAAATGTTCGTGAGATGTTTGCATTGTATTTAAATCAATTCTATTATAAAATAACCTAAAGGTTCTCCCATATACCTAGATGCAATCAGCAGTATAAGATACGATAATGTTGGTCGTTGTTTTATGTAAGATCTTGTGTTATCTTAATCACATTAAAGTGGATAGGACTAGGGTTTTCCATAAAAACAACATCGAAGGGCCGATTGGCGTGGAGATGAGATAAACTGACTGCCATGACACAGGCCACAGGTCGTGAGTTCAATTTCCGCCTGGACAAACATTTGCATGAACATGTTTATGCCAAGTCTGGGTGTCGTCCACAGTAGGATAAATGTCCAAGGACCTTTATCTTTAGCAATTATTTTCGAACCTTAAGGCATTATCAAAACCTACAGACGTTTTTCATAAATCATTTCATAAACGCACCTCCAACGCCCGTTTTTAAATCATTACGCCACGTATAAAATTATCGTGCTTGAAATTAATTCGCACTTGACCGGTTTGAGGCTTTAAACACATGGGTATCTGCACGTATCGGTAAACTAGGGGGAAAACAAACTGTCGGGCGTATACCCTCCAATTCGGTGCAGGCGTTATGCTGTGGGCAGCCCGCAATTATAGCATTGGTAAGGCTGGGTTTCGACTATTAGCGGGGAATAAGAGAGGCTTGTTAATTTTCCTATTGTATGTTTTTCAGGTTGAGGTTGGTTTTTTCATTCATGGTAGGTATTTCTACATTGTTCTAATTAGTAATAATTTTCTTGAAAAATTTAATCTGTTGTTTAACATCCTATTGCATTAAAGGAAAGTAAATTCTTCATAATTGTGTGGTCGTTAATCGCCATTACTCTGAACGTAGCCTCATACGAGCCGCTCGCAATTATGCCGCGATAATAGCCAACGACGCGTTTAATATTTCATTCAGGGCTGTCAATCAATAGTATGAAAATTTCATCTGAAATACGTGTTTAAATGCAACATGGGTAAATGAATCTTTATTGAAAGCTACATTTCATAAAGATTTAAATGGCAACCTTATATGAAATTCTACATCAATAAGTAGCCAAGTATAGTAACAACATCAATTTCCTAGTTGCCATGATTTTATCTCACCTATAAGTCCAGCATAACTCATCATTAATTATTCTAATACTTCTTTATTATAATCGTCATATATTCAACCCGCATTTAATGTTGAAGTCATAATCATTTATTATATACACACCTTAATACCTTGGTACAAGAACGAAAATCGCTTCCAATAAAATTTCACTACATGAAAATGACGTTGCGAAATTACACATGCAGTTGATTTAACAGACATTGCATCGTTATTTCAAAGGATTACAGTAGAAATTAGCGTGTATTTGAATTTATGGATGGATGGGGTTATATTGCTGGGATTTGCGTAAGGGTCTTATTCTGGAAGTTGGCGACAGTTAGCCGTTTACACGATGGGGATGTCGGTTGGCTTACTCAACTCCAGTATATTTTGCAATAGTTAATAATTTTAATGACTCATGTTTTATGTTTGGGAATGATAACATAATATGTCAATTAGTTTTATATAAATCTTAATAAATGGAGATAGCAGGCGGTAATTAAACTTCCTGGTTATGTCGCTGATTGCATGTTCGTTTTGGAAAAATATGGGGGAAGTCTAATCAGCAGTAGACGCCACAGACAGACAGACATACAGATAGAGACAGTAGATATTATACTCTTAACCGAATATGATGATGATGCTATAGTAAGAGTAGCTAAAGTTATAACCCAAGTAATCTTTATTTACAACAAATATGTACAAAATACAATCTATATATAGAATACTTCTTCGAGTCCGTCGCTGCTACTGAATGACGGCAAGGTTCCCAGCAGGCTGGCAGCGTTTCCTCGTTGGATAGCTAAGCTAATGCGTTGGCGGAAAAACCCACCCGCTGGTCTCCGGAGGCTTCGATGAATTTTGATGACAAATTGCGAGAACATCTGCGATCTTCGGACCCCCATGGTCCAATGGTCTCGACCTATAATTTGGTCCAATCGATCCGTTATCATCATCAGCCTATAATGTCCCACTACTGAGCACAGGCCTCCTTACACAAATCAGGGTGAAAGGGAATGGGCAGATACTCCACCACGCGTGCCCACTGCGTATCGGCGGAGGTAGGCTAGTGGTCAACCTACTGTTAGAGTTTTCAAGCCACCTAGAAGGCCTCCAACTAGCTTAACGACTATCACAATTAATTGATAGCTTAACGACTATCACAATTAAGTGATAACCATGACCAACGGCTTTACGTACCTTCCGAAGCACGGAAACGCTCGATTTGAAATACCACTAGTTGGTCACCCATCCTGGTACCGACCACGACGGTGGTATCTTAACTTGCCGATCGATTAAGAACGGCTTATCATGCTACACGGCGACACCACGAGCGCTTCCGAATCGATGCGTATTTAATGAATTTTAATTTTTCCGAGTGATTAGACATTTTGTGACAACAATAAGAGAAATTCAATCGAAATAATGAATGGATTTCATAGTTGGTAGTCTAAACAGATGCTCGTCTATCCCACACTTGTGGGTTTCTTAAAGGAAATATCTTATTCCTAGAGTTATTTAAGGATCCCTTCTTACCTCATTGATTAAACCAAATGATAAAATGCCACTGTTAAATATAAATCCACTTGATTTAGTTAAATACACTGAATTTGCACTTCTGTAAAGTCGGAGACCTTGCATTCATTTTATAATTAGGTTAATTTCATGCTGTTATAGTTTAATGTCGTAATAAACAAATAGCGTCGTGTTAGACATAAATCGATACAAATTTTCAAATAAACCAATCCATAGGTTGGCACACTACGTTTATAATTACTTGAAGACATTCATTAGGAAGTTATAGTGGTATAAACATAACATTATAAAGAATTAAATTAAATGCCATATTATAGTAGGCTATGATCGTTGATAGGTGCAAGAATAATGGAACACCGATAGAAGTATAGTATTAAGAGTGAAAGATGACACTCGTAACAAACAAGTAAATGCTGAATCAAATGGAAGAGAACGATATATTGCACCAGGTAAGTAATATAAAATCACTGCTATCTTCAACTGTTCAATATAGAGAAACAGTAAAACTTTCGCATTTATAGTATCCGTAAAATTCCAGAAGAGCTTTTCTATTAATTCTTTATGACAACGTTCACAAAAGTAACTAAAAAGAAACAAGCTTTGGTAACAAGTACCACTTCTCCATTAATCAAATTAATTACCCATAGAGCCTACACAAGGTACATCTGTCTTGCGATTAGCATCAGCTGTCTAATTAGGTGTTATATTGTGATATTAATAGCAACCGGCTTCTTTATGACGTTTGTTAGCCACTGACAAAGATCTCAGAGTTTATAATGACACTATAAACTTCAAAACTTAAGTAGTGCTTGTTTCAAAAGTTGACAAGGGGAAAAGTCGTGACATACAAAATATATTGGGGAAAGTGGGAACTCGGATAGGAATTTTTAATGTCAAATGAAGTCAACTAATGCAGTTACATAATGAACCGTCTCAGAGAAATCGATTTACCATGATCATTAAAATTAAAAGTAAAAATTCTAAGAACTAGTTATATCTTCCGATGATCACGACTCTAATACATAAATGTCAAATACCTCCATCGAACGATCAAAAATTTAAATTTCCTATCAGATAACATTAAAGTTAATCAAGTCAATTGAATGAACAGTAAAACCTTATCGGTCAAAAGCATCGGTCTTCAACTTAAATCAGTAACCTTTGGCTCAATGAAAAATTTAGACAAGGAATCTGAATCGTATATCTACGTGAAACGAGTTCCATAAAAAATTGATAGACTTTTCATGTTTTAATCACATTGCGGGGCAATGCGGAAACGTGGAAGTCCATAAACGTAAAGCCGTCACCTAAACCAATAAGAAAACAATAAAACCTCAGTATAAATCGGACCTGTTTAGCTGACCTCTGGAGGAAACTGTCAATTCATATAGTTACTTTCAAACCATCTCACTGATATCACTCGAATCATAAAACTATGTAGTGCAACGATCAGCAACTGATCCAGTTTCTTTTTATAGCTTTTTGGCAATAAGATTTTCATTAAAAAAATAATATTACGCAAGAATTCAAGATTTTATATAAAAATCAACAACTCCTCTAATACACTAATAGATTCAATATACGCAGGAATGTTACATACTTATCCATTAAAGTTAAATGATATTGCAAGAGAATTTGCGGAATCCGCTACTGACTCTTGAATTTGCCAACACAAACAATTACCAATCTGATAAAATACTTGAACAAAAGCTAATATTGACCTTAGACCTGAACCTACAACCTCACTTGTGGTATAAATATTTATAACAGCCACCTCTGGTAACTGATATTTTGTTGGTAATATTAAAACGGTAATGAATTACTCAAAAACTGGCCAAATGCGAGTCCGACTCGTACACGAAGGGCGGAACCCTTCGTGTCGTAAAGACGTTTCTTTATTAGTATTAGTTCCATTAATTATTAATTTTATTTAATTTTTAATATTCGCTGTTAAAGTGGCAATAGAAATACATATTCTGTGAAACTTTCAACTGTCTACGTATTACGGTTCATGAGTTACAGTCCACTGACAGACAGACGGAAGCGCGGATGGACGGACGGACAGCGGCGGCTAAGTAATAGGGTCCCATTGGCACCCTTTTGGTAAGGAACCCTCGAATGCTCGATTAGGTCTGAATTTATTTCACAAGAACTTATTAGTACACGAAAGATTAACGTTTTCAGATCTGTAGAGTGATCTGTGAGAGATATGTTTTATTTGTATCTTACTGTTGATGCTGATTGAATAAGACCCAAAAACAGTTAAAGTTTTAACCAATTTGTTTAATTTCATAAATATTGATTCGTTTAAGTGGCAGCCCTGACTAAATTATGCCGGTTATGCTGAAGGCTCGTGATTACGTACATCCTTCCAGAGTCACCCAATGAATATTACATGAACCCTTGTCTTGTTAAAAACGCGTCAATCTCCTCTCGATATTGTTGGTTTTATTCCAGCAAATGATAGTGTCGATGGATTTAATCTATTGATAACTGACGTGCTAACCTTGTCTCCTTACCTTTTAAAATAGAGCAGAAAATAAACAAATGAGGACTGGTCCTTAGACAAGTACAATGTTAAGAATGTTGTGTATACTGTCAAATAAAACTATGTACAGTTTGATTCACAAGTTACTAGATTTATGGACCGATACGGTGGTCCTGTGACCTGAAAAAGACGGTAGATGAGATGGGACATATAAAACAATGTTGGAAGAACTCTCTGTACATTTAAGTAATTTTGCTGAGATAGATTATTAATTAGTATTAAAAAATCTGCCACGAAGAACCAGTCGATGAGTTCCTATAAATGCACATGAGGTATAATTGTAAAAAGTATGCCTTTCCAAGATTAAAATATTATTTTCCACAGTAACAAAATAAACATTTGCATGCAGAGTTTGTTAGTTCGTTACCTCGACGTAATTCACGCACAGCACCATATTAGAAGACTGCGGAAGATGTCGTAAACAAAAGTCTGTATCCCATTACGGCTAAGCTTATTCAGAAGCGAGTCGACTAGCCGTTTTATGTGGGACCACTGATAGAAAGCGGTTACCCGCTGCGTGCATATCCGATAGTTTAACGTTTGATACATTAACAGGGAATTTACAGGGTTTATTTATTGGACGTGTTATGGAATTTTGATTTTTTAATAAAAACATTTGTAAATTTTGACCACCCGGTCTTTATTATCATAATTAATTTTAGTTTGTGACTGCCACCGTCACACGTGATTAATTTTTTCCTGTTTCTTCTAATAATTACGGAGTTTAACTAATGACTGTAATATTAATTTCCTAAACCCTATGCCAGTAAAATTTATACTAATTTAGTTTAAAAGACTTTTTGAATATTTCGATCTTGAAAATCACCTCATATAAATTTATAACTGTTAGGTGCAGGTCTCTCTTTCATGCAATTGAAGATTTCTAATCTTACCAAAGTTTATCTGTCGTTTTGAACGAGCAATAAATTATTATCTACAAATTCATTATCATCCATGGTTTGAAGGAGCTTTACTTTAATATCATTTCGATAAACAAATGTTTAATAAATAGTTTCTCACACAAACTTACTATACTTACTTACTTATAATACTTTCTTGTCGATAAGGAACCATTCATTATTTGCAATACTATATATGAGTTAATTTTTACAGAAAACTCATTTGATATAAATAAGGCTTGTTACAGAACATCGAGCTATATAAAGCGAGGCGATGAGAAGCTCAATGACGTTGCTGAGCGTGCTACTAAATTAAATACCATTATACTTATGTAAATAAGTGACAGTGATGTATTACGACGCATCCAGACACGATGTTTTGCAAGAAATGTTGACATTATGCAAAAGATGTCCATTTTTCATAATTTCGTTTCCCGTCTGGCTTTAAAACGGGATGGATAAGGCGGTAGTGGTCTTAGCCGAGGTTGAATTGTTATTCAAATTACTTCAATTGTTTTCGCGTTATGGAATACAAATGAATGAATAAATAATAGCAAGCGTTAAAGGGCTGATTAAGAATCGCTCTTCGAAATCATATTTGGTGAGTATATGTAATAAAAAGGTAATTTTGAATCAATGAGGGTAGACCTTTTAACGTTGCGCGTTGATTGGTTTGCCTTTGATGACAACCTCTCTGTGGAATATTGGGATTGCGAAGATGGTAAGGCCATCAAGGAACTGACACTCAAGTGCAAATGCCGAAACATTATGAATCCACCTGGTATCGCTAATGTACCATACGCATAAATTACAAATGTATATACCGCCAGCTTTTTAGCCTTCTAACCATTAGACATAAACCAGTTGGTGTTGAAAATAGGATGAAAAATTGCTAATAAGATAGATCCACATGAAATTCTACTGTCTTTATACCCATCAAATAAATTTAATATCAGATATCAAGTTTTGACTGCTCAAAGACCGTCCGTCTGCAAACAAAGAACTAGAACTGGAGAGTGTTGAGCACAAAGCTAGTTGTAGTAATTATCCGACCCAAAACATATTCGAAATTGCCCTCCCTTAATCACCAGCAGGAAGTCAAATATCACGGCTTCGTATCGGGTTGACAATTTTGATATCTGCTCTCAACTCCGTTCGTGACTTAATCAAGCTCGTGACTAAGCAGATTAGTTCGCAACTTGCGAAATTCGCATTCGATTAGTAAACA
The DNA here is from genome assembly GCA_947623365.1 of Achlya flavicornis. Classification (NCBI taxonomy): domain Eukaryota; kingdom Metazoa; phylum Arthropoda; class Insecta; order Lepidoptera; family Drepanidae; genus Achlya; species Achlya flavicornis. The sequence goes on from OX392481.1 coordinate 13,491,118, forward strand.
CTCAAATTTTTATAAAATCGAAATTTATTACCGACTGGAGGAACTAATTTCACGCTTGTCTTTAGAGCGTTACAAAATTAGGACTGTCACTACAGTGTCAACAGTACTGTGAATGAATTAGTTATTCGTAAGTTATCTGAATCAATTAATATGAAATATGAGTCAGTAGGGATTCTAGTGCAGTTAAGATTTATTTCAAGCACCAAACTTACCTAAGTTGCTGTGTCTAATAAATGTATCTTTCTTTTGTTTTCCTTCTTTTTAAGTTTTTGACGATCAATGATAGTCTTCTCATCTAAAATTAGGAACTCCCATTCAATTTATACAGGTTCAGCTTAAAGTTTCTTTGGTGTATCAAAAACATGGCTTTTATTGGGCGAATGTTACATACATTAAATTATTACATTCAATCAGGTAATTATATGAATTTCATTGCCAAATAAACTGGTACTAATCTTAAAATCAAATGAAATTGCCTAGCAATGTGGATTATTTCTGCAATATCCAGTTAACAAGGAGAATATAAATCAAGTCACGTAATACTGACGAGATCAAAAATCAAAATATCGCGGCATAACATTAAAAAAAAAAAATGTTCGAATTGCTGGAGTATTCGCCGCAACTATGTGGAGTCATGCCAAAGTAGTAGACCGCACCAAATTATAGATTTACAATGCGCATGCGCACATGTTATCAGAAGAGGTTATCATAGACAACTGCTCAAGACTTTTACTGCTTTATTGTAAGTCAGATGATCTAAACAAGGAAATAATAATGATATGTAAGACAGAATAAGATTCAATTAAGTTATGCATTCGAGGTGATCTTCCTGCATTAGATGAAGTTGACGGTAATAACGAATTTAAAGTAAATATCAAACCTTTTTTGGAGGCTGCAACAAAGCAGTACCATTTTCTCGTGAGAAAGATAAAATACTTTGTCTAGAAGAAGCTATGATATAGTTGACGATGTAAAAAGAAAATGCCTGATTTGCTCTCTGAATGCTCTCATCCAGTGCCCGTGGTGACTTTTGTTATGAGACTCAAGTGATGCTATTTCAATCCAAAATATTCCGATAAGCAAAAGAACTATAAAAGAAACCTGAGTGTTTTATAAAAATTATTATCACACAAATATACATAGGGAGGGAATAGGTGTTATTGTTATAGGTAAAACAATTTACAGTTAATATTTTGAATATAGACAACAAGCTTATTTGATAAAATTGCAGCTAGCTGATTAAATGAAAACGTTTGACTGTCCTTGTGATTCCTTCCCGCCATTGTCGTCGCCAGATCGAAATAGAAATGAATCGGCTACTTTCTACGCAGTCAACATTATTATGTTTTTATTTTCATTAATTATAGGTACGAGGCGTTTAAATTGTTAACCTTCTCTAGTTTTGTACGAGAAATTCTACAAATCGTAGTAAATTATAGTTATCTTATTATTTTTTTAAGGCGAAGATACTTTAGTGTTATTGACGTGAGTTCGAATTTTACAATGGGCTTGTGCTATCAGTAAAAAAGTTCACAGGAAACCACTCAAGTTGAAAAGCTTCCCTTCTCGTTGAAAGTTATCTTATAGGCTTTGGGTTACCACTTTTGGCCATATCATCACATGTCCATATCCTATCCTATGTATCTTATCTTATCTTGTGCAGGGGCCGAGAAATAATTCGGACACTTTGACCCATTGGGATCTATTGTGGTCCCCTAGATAACTTACTCCTCTCCAGTCTCCTTGAAAACTCTTTTCATGAGTTTTACAACGAGGCTAGGATATATACCCCTAGCTAGCTAGATAGCACCCTAAATAAATATCTTTTTCTACCTATAGATACTTATCATTATATCGCTTAACTCTTATGTTTCATTTGTGGTAAATTAGTACCTACATGTTTCTTGTGAATTTAGATTTTACTTTTTGTATTTTTAATTTTCGTATTCTGCACCTTTTAGTAATTTCTAAATAAATCTTATTTTTATATACCCCTAGCTAGCTAGATAGCACCCTAAATAAATATCTTTTTCTACCTATAGATACTTATCATTATATCGCTTAACTCTTATGTTTCATTTGTGGTGAATTAGTACCTACATGTTTCTTGTGAATTTAGATTTTACTTTTTGTATTTGTAATTTTCGTATTCTGTACCTTTTAGTAATTTCTAAATAAATCTTATTTTTTTCATACCACTTGGGTGGCAAACAAGCATACGCCCCGCCTGATGGTAAGCGGTTACCGTAGCCTATGGACGCCCGAAACACCAGGGGTATCACGCGCGCGTTGCCGACCCTGCAGAAATCTCTTCATACCCCTTTTGAAGAATCCCATCCTGTACTCCATTGGGAAAACCACGGCGGGGAGCTCATTCCACAGTCTGAGCGTCCGCGGAAGGAAGCTCTTTTGAGCCCGCACAGTACGTAACAATTCTGGTTTCAATGTGTGACGATGGACTCCCCGTCGATGGCGAGAGTTGCGATGGCGGAAGGTAGCCGTGGGCATCATCTTAAACAATTCTACAGCACACTGTCCGTTGTACAAGCGGTAGAACACACATAAGGAGGCAAGTCTCTCCTCAGACTGAGGGGCTCTAAACCGCTTTTGAGCTCGGGATCGTGGACAATTCTGATGGCACGTCGTTGAACCGAGTCTAAAATCAAATGAACCATGCTATCTGAAGGAACTTTTAAATGGCTTATTTATAACTGAATCACAGTTTTTTTTTTTATGCAACTTATTCGGTAAACAAGCATACGGCCCACCTGATGGTAAGCGGTCACCGTAGCCATATGGACGCTTGCAACACAAAAAGCATCGCTCACGCGTTATCGACCTTTCCCCCCTCCCCTATGAGCTCTGGCGATCTTACTCACGCGCAGGAACACAACTTTACACAGCATAAAGTTATTTGACTGCGGTATTCTGTAAGGTGGAGGTACTTCCCCAGTCGAGCTGCTCTTTGAGCGAATAAACGCTATGCTCTACCTCTCTAAAATGTTATATTAGCTGTAAGTTTCTCCTGAAAATCATTAAATAAATAAATATCTTGGAGTGATTGTGTGTGTTTCCAAAGTAAATATGTATATATAAAATAATAAGGATTAGGGCTCCCAACACGCCTTGGAATTGTCGAGAAACTATGATACCCACGTAACCTGATTTGTACTATTTTAAAACGAATAAACACTTGAATATCATTAAACTAATAATTGATTGCAATGTCTTCAATAATAGTAAAAATTCCCATCAAAATGATGTCAATGCCCTTCTGAAATTACAATAATGTTATTTGAATGCAGACAATATTCAACTTTATCGCCTAGATCGTAAAGGTGGTAGTGACGGTTTATTTAAAGTGGTAGACGGTAAGACCCCCACATCATAATCCCTAAGGATTAAATATGGTTTTTTAGCACTATTTGAACAGTTTCCGTCTGTGTAACTTCACAAATAACTCAAACGTGCACTAGTTCATGTACAGGTTGATGTTTTAAACATACTGTGGAAACAGAAATATTAAATAGTATAAGAACAACAGTGAGTTATCAAAAAATAAGTTTTACACTTTTTTTGCAAATATAAATTACTTATATTTGGTGTAGATACTTATATTTGGTGTAAGAATTTAACTATCTGAATATTGTGTCATTTTGCTATAATTTAAATGTGTCTAAAAATATTTCAAATATTGATATGAAATTCTGAATGTTAAAAAGTTTATTAAAACTTCAATAATTTTCCAGTTTTTGGCAATAACTATGTTTTGCCAATAATGAGTTTTAATAATTTAGAACACCATGTATAACGGACACGTATTGTGTCCCAGATTGCCATAGAGCTCATTTTTGGCACTCTATGCCATTACTCTAAATAATATCGATTTATATCCAAATTTTTTATGGATCAATTTATATTTCACCTCATACAGTGCTACTAAATGTCATGGCTGTTCAGAAATACAATATAAATTTCATGCTACTGCTCACCAAAATAGCTCTCCTTCAATACTCCTTCATATAACCGCCCTGAAATTCCAATCCATAAACAAAACTGAACCATCTAACAGGAAATAATATCAATAAAAATTCAAATAGCATACTTCAATACTATTGTAGTACGTGGTAACTTAATACTATAATTAAATTACATATTAACGGTAACAGTAAATTAAGTAAATACCTGTGCACTCCTGTATACAGTATTAACCAATCACAATGCGTAGCGAGCACTCTATATCATACCGGTGAGATCAAAGCGTGTGCCGATCAATGAATACTAAGCGATGCCGATTCCAAATGAACAGTCCTCGGGGTATCTTGTTGTTGTACGCTTTTACAAAGTCGATAGAATTGTCTCACGGAATATGTACCCTAAAAGCTTTGGGGAAAACACAACACGTACACTATTAAAATATGTGTGAACCAAATGCAGAGAAAAATAAAAAAGTAAAAGCACCAAAAACATTTTTATGTAAAACTAGCTGCCCGGCGCGACTTCGTTCGCGTGGTGCTACCCTACCCTACCCTACGCTACCCTATGTCATCCAAACGCATCGATAATATAACCTAGATACCGACTGCGCCATCTGCCGGGCTGATTTGTGAATCTAAACCATCCAGGGCGCCACCCAAACGCATTAAAAAAAACAAACAAATCGGTCCAGCCGTGTAGGAGGAATTCAGTGACATACACACGTACAGTAGAATTTTATATATAAAGTTTGCCAAGACATTATGGCTCGCACTGTCAAAAAGTTATCAGATCTCATGGAGAGCCAAGCTTATAACTCTACATGCCCTATCTTCATAAATTCTACACCATAGTCAAATTATGTGGCTTGGCCATTGCGCTACTACAAGTACAGAAAACAACTGAACAATCATATGAATATTTTTTTTTCACCTAAGCCCATGTAACGGTAGCGAAACGGCTAAGCCACATATTTTGCTAAGGTGTAAAGTAATTAATAGCTTTTAGATGTTAATTATGCTTGTCATGTACTTGAAACATTATTTAAACACATATTAGTCTAGCGAAATTTCTTCCGGGATATGTGTGTACTAATATGTGTATAAATAATGTTTGGTAAAGCGAAGTAAGCAATCACCGGTGAGGACGGTATCCTGTGATTATCATTTAGATGATGACCCTGAAAGATGAATGGCGGACACCTTAGCTCAATTTCGTGGCCTCCCCATTCTCCCCCTATATTTCTTTTACTGGGGCTGTATACAAGAACAAGTGTGCTGATAACCAATACAAAATCTAGGTTAACTGCGCTATAAAATTATGGTTATCTCGCTTTATAATAAGCAATATATTTCTTTATAGAATTAAACGTGTCAAATGTTGTACCGTATTGAAATTGTGCATAAATGCGCCATTTTCCGGAGTGAGTGTAGTATTTTTTTTATACTAAGATATAGTTCAGCATACAGAACGCAATATACAAGACTAGATACAAAATACATTGTTACAGAGAAAACCCCGCCTAATGTGAGCCGATAGGAATCCCATAGATTATGGTAGAGATAACAAGAATAAGACATTTTTTACTGTTAGTACAGTCATATAGAGTCGGCCAGTAATCGTAAATGTGTACAGTACTAATATAGATTTCAACTTGAACTTTCGCGCGAACCTGATCAAAATGGCGGCCAGCACCGTGTTTACGGCCTAATTATTATTTAAATATCTATTAAACTGTGTGGTGACGTAGTTATATGTGTACAACTTTTAGACTATGTAACTGCGCAATTTATTCATGTCAAGATTGTTGTTTATGGAAATCTAGTGGTAGTAGTCGAAATTCATAAGCATAGTGATGTTAAAGGTGTCTATGAGACAGTCTGATCAAAATCTTCATCAGGATAGACATTTTTTTTTTACAAAATGAGACCATGTTCAATCCTCATAAAATTTTCTCAAAGAAACTTCTTACCAAGTTACCTATTATCTAATATTATTCAGCCGAATGCTCCTGAAGAATATGCAACTGTTTTCTTCGATTTGTACCTTTCGAAGCTATATCTATGGGTTCAACCACTCCTTGTACAGTTTAAAAGTCATCAACCTCATTTCCAAAGTAATCAAGAACAACCTTTAGTGAAAATTATGCATAGAGTAAACATGAATAATCAATTAAAATTGCAATGACATATTTATTTATAAGTGAAGCCACCAACAAAGTTTAAGTAAATAATAAATTACAATTTCAAGTACAAAAGCTGTTTGCAGAATTGTTTGCAAATTTCACTGTCATAAATATTTGTTTTGTATTTACTTTGTTGATAAACCGACCTTCAGTAATTGTACACTTGCGTACACAAATAATACGACTTTTCTAAATGTCCCTCACTCAGAAAATAGCCCAGTACCTGCTTGTACTCATTGTACAACAAACAATGATCTAAATTCCACGCAGATTTCGATAGGAATCGTATATTTGAGATCGGAGCTACGTTGATCCCAAAAGGGTAATGAATTATGAGATTTAAAGTAAATCTGAATTCGCGCAAGGAAACAACTAAACCTATTGAAAAACCTAATTTTAGTTGAGCTTAAAATCAGTCCAATGATCCATGGACCATGCATTCTTTAATTATTTAGAAATACTAATGTTTTTCAATCAATTGTAAACTACAGCATATATGATGGCAAAACGAGACGACGAAGCAGATGATCCACCTGCTAGTAAGGGTTTACCATTTCTTATGGACATTAGAAACAGCAGCGGCATTGTCAACCTGTTGCCCACAGAACAAGGAGTATGTTATAGAGATGAAAATAATGGCTATAATGTAGATGCTTAGCAACATATCTTCAACTAGCAGCTGATAGCAAGCAAGCCGGGTAACTGTGGTATGGTTCCTTCATTCACACTCGATCCGAATCCACGGTCTTCATCATCCGACATCACTAATGCTGAGCCAAGATTACTTCTTATTATTATAGCTTTTTATATACTCACAAAGTAGGTTGATAGAATTCCTAACTTAAATCTACTGGGCTGAAGCGAATACCGTAATAAGAGATCTTAGAGATAGAAGAAGCATATTATGCCGATCCAAAATTAATAGCAACAGGCTTGATACTGATACGGATGCACCAGTAGGAACAATATCTGAAATCAGTGAGTCAGCTATTGCGCCAGTTATAAACCTAGTGTCCCCCAAGGTTCCGGGTTGCATTTGCGCGCACTCAAGCAATTGTACCTATGTTTATTCGAGACAATTATTTGCGAGCAGTTCACAACTTTACACTGTTTGCTTGATGTTATCTCTGAAGTTACTACGAGACATTCTAGTTTACGGTCATTGGGTCCGCGTGTTATAATAGAGATGTACCTGCTGGAAATCTTAATCATGACGAGGTGTACGATTTTTCTAAATAATTGAATGTCTTCCATTATTGAAATTAAAATTTTGGCGACTTGTTATACTTCAATATTACCTCCATTAAACATGCCGTTTTTGGTGCTTTCGATAGTCGTATAATATTAACATAGAATTTCATATTTTCATCTCGGGATCTAAAAATATGAAACGCCTCAGATAAAGCAAAATCTAGAAAAACAAACTGTTTTAGCTGCAGATATGCAGATGTTATGTACTGCAAAAATCTAAGGAGAGGAGAGGTATGGTCTAGAACTAATATCTTTATCTGATGTAGCAGCAATATATATGTAATGTACATAGAACCAGCCTTGATTGTACCTTAGAGCTAATTTCTAATTCCATGCAGATAATATCAGTATTTACTGTCCACCTTCTCATAAATGTTTACTTTTGTAAGTTCAACCTTATCTGTGTACTTAAACGAGCTTTATAGCTGCTATTTATTCTACAGTAAAGCCATATTCAACTTTTTTCGCATATTGTTCTTCAAATCCACATTTTGTGTAACGTAAAATAAATCTTGAATCGTTGACTTTTCTAAGCCTCATGATTTGGCTAAAGTAATTTTATTAGCACTATACGATTTTCATGAATACACAATGTAATACAGAAATGCGATTTGCAAAATTATTTCGATGCCAATAAAGTCCATTTTATTGCGAATTTGACACGATAATCCGACCGGTTGGTCTAATTAGTGACCCTGCTTTGATTCTCTTGGAAACGTAAATTTGATCGCTCTAACGATAAGACGCCTTAACTGCTCTGCGATTTATGTAACCAACGTAGCTTAAAATATTCTTTGAAGTGTGTAAAGTAACTGATATTTGGAGATAATCTTTGCTCTTAATCTACGAGAATCATTAACACGATGATCAACTGAATTATCATAAGTTTCCAGTTTAGAATTCAACTGTATGTACAACTTAACGTTCATAAGTGCCTTACTAGGACCTAAATTGAATAAATGACTTATTGATTTTAAGAATGGTTGAATTGAAAAAGTAAAATACAAGCGATACGAATTCATTCTGAAAATGCTGACGTGACTTTAGAATTCATGTATAATTTGGATAAAGTTAGCATCAAAATCTCAAAAGGCTAGGAACTTATCAATCACCCAAACAATATTCTGCATAAACACGTTTTCAAAACCACGATACATGTACACTGACGTCCATGACAGATAATGGACGAAGGGAAAGCAATGATGTTGTACCTGTCTTTTCATCATCATCATCATCAGCCTATAATGTCCCACTGCTGAGCACAAGCCTCCTTTCACAAATGAGGATGAAAGGGAATGGGCAGATACTCCACCACGCGTGCCCACTGCGGATTGGTGGAGGTAGGCTAGTGGTCAACCTACTGTTGGAATTTTTCAAGCCGCCTTGGAGGCATCTAACTAGCTTAACGACTATTACAATTAAGTGATAACCACGACACCTGTCTTTTATATCTTTGAAACTACTTTAGTGAAGTATTAGCGGTGGTGCTACTATTATATCTTTAGACAATGTTCTAGTAGGTTTTGAAAGCTGGCTTCATGACTATGTTCCTTATGTGTGTATAGGTTTCATACGATACGCTTGACATTGGTGCATTTTGACGCAGAATAGCGAAAACAGCAGAATTTCGGTGCAATCCGGGTTTTCATACCGAGAAGCTTCCAAATCAAACTAGGTATAGGTTTTGGTTAGTTTGTGGAGTGGAAACCATCGTGATGAAATTACTTATAATACAAGGGTACGGAACCTTAAAATACCCTGTGTGGACCAACCTTCAACCAGCACTTCCACCTTCTTGATATCCTTCAGCCAATAATATCACCAAGATTGCGATCATAAAATAAAAGCTTATCCAAATACATTATTGGATTCACAGCCGTAATATTTTACAACGTAATGTCTAGCAATTATTGGCATTGATTTACATTCGACTCCTGAAACTTTCAGACGACATAATTATCTGGGCTTGACACATCAAATTAATTGCTTTCTTCGCGTCTCAGTGCTAGTCATTAATGTTAGTACAAATAGATACAAAATGACTTACCATAAGAAGCCCGCATGCTTGTCTTAACAAATGTCAGCTATACAACATTTAGCAACTAGCACGGAAAAAATAATCTCAAGCTGTCACTATGTATGAAAATCAAACACAACACTACACTGATGTCACTGGCACTCACTATAAATCCAATATTAAAAAATAAACTGTCAAATAGTGATTTTTTTGAAAATGGAACGAGTGTCACTAGACGGTGGTGGTTGTGGGATATGGCGCGGTACCACGGGAGCGAGCGCGCGCGCACGGTGCGTTCAAATCTCGAACTGAGCTACCACAGACACGAGACAGTAATACCTACCTCGTTTTTTTTTTATTTTCTTTTTAAACTGAAAATCTGCGAGATTGACGCCTCGCTCTGCGGTTTTCTTTGAGTTTTTTTCTGACCACCGCGCGCTGCTGCGGCACTTAATTTCGGATGCCCGCATGTCATTTTTGACGGGATAATCCGTTCGAGTTTTTATTTCGCAAGTTTCTTTTTAATAACAAACTGCTTTTCGCAAAATATACATAGCATTTCCAGTGTTATGTTCATTCATGCATGTTTAATTAATTTAATTCTGAAAAAACGGAAAAAAGGGTAAACGGAAATCTTGTACCAATTACATGACAAGAAATATTTAATTACATATATAACCTATATTTTTACCTTATAGCAAAAAATACAAAAAAAAAAACTACGGTTCTTGTAGCCAGATATTTTACGACATTCCATTGGGCATCAAACTACAACCGCAGTTATTCTGCGAATGATTCCAATAAAATATAAAATAAAAGCGACTGAACTATTTTACGACATATATAATTTAATATTTAATGTTATGTAACAGTTTCGGGATCAGATTATCCACATTCTGTTTTATTATTATGGCGGTGATTCGAAGAATGCTGTATCGTGGACTAATTTAATGACATTCTGTGCGTTCGTTACCGATTTTCCCATAACTACGAAACTCATAATTTTAGACACTTAAAGATCGCTCCGATAATAGTTATGTAACATCTATTGTAAACTTCTGGACGATGTGCTATGACCACATGTTTTCAAAACATATAATTATTTTTTTTTCCTAAAAAACATTAAGTACATGTTTTCTTAATTTTAATTGTCGCCAAACTACTATTGTTTGTAGGCGTGCACTCTTTCACAGTTTTGTTCAAAGTCAAAGTCAAAGCCATTTATTCAATTTAGGCCCTAGAAGGGCACCTATGAAGGTCAAAGCTACTGAAGTTACCGCCAGTTCCTAAGTCGGCCTTCAACTGAGAAGAACAGGCAAGAAACTCAGCGTTGGTTTTGTACGTACACACGGCTACAGATCAAGCTATACATTTCCAGTATAAGCTGATCTCGCATTGTATAGGATTTCCGTACAATGAGAGGTCAGCTTATACTAGAAATGTATAGCTTGATCTGTAGCCGTGTGTACATATACCGTACGTAATAATGTTTTATTTCGAATATCCTCTTCAATTATAATAAAGGGTTTGTTTGAATGCTCTAATCTCTGGAACTAACAGTGCGATTCTAAAAATCTTTCACTGATAGAAAGCTGCATTTTCCCCGAGTAGTATAGGCTTCTTTTCATCCTGGGAACACGAGTGAAACCGCGGGAGAAAGCTAGTTCATAATCAACCGTTTTAAGGCGATGATAGCTCAGTGGTAGTGACGTCGGATACCGAGACGAAGTTCCCGGGTTCGAATCCTACAATGAGCTTTCGGTGAAGGAAAACATCGCGAGGAAACCATACAACAGTGGTAGGGTACTTTGTAGTACCCACCTGGTTGGCTACCACCCTCAAGTTGAAAATCTGTCGCCAAGCACCTATCGTGTGTTTCGACAGCTGCACTTGAGAGCCAGTTCCTTCTAGGCTTTGTGTGCTTACCACCTTCGACCACATCATCACTTACCATGGTGAGATTGAGGTCAAACACAGGCCTATAAACAATAAAAAAAAACATGAATGAAGTTTTAATTGTAAATTCGTATACGAAAATGATCGGCAAATTAATGACAATCTAATAGATTTTAGGTAGGTATGTTCTTGTCTCAGAACATTTATATCTTAGGTACATTACGGACAATGCACGCACACCCATCCAGCGCGTATAACGCAAGCTTGATCAAGCTGCGGCTTTTCTGTGTTTCCACGTAGTTATCTAATGTTAGGTACAATGTAGTAAATAAACGCGTTTATCGTGATTTATGTAATAATACAACTGTTTAATATGCAACAAACTGGATGACATTAGGAAAGCCTAAGGGACTCGGTTGCGCTACGGTAAGTTATAGCGGTACAATTTATATTGATAACTAATATTTTCGTATTGAATTTTTTTTTTCTTGTTCTTGTATTTGGCCACAATATTATTATGGTTTGAGGTGATGGAGCCGAACGTGGTACACAAAACCTAGAAAAGCCGCCTGCAAGCTGCTATTCTAATTACTTTATTACAAGCTTTTATTTAGTTTCACCTGTCCGGTGTCTTTAATATAATCTTGTAAGTTTTTGGCCAACTTCCCAGTGTCCGATTGAGCTGAAATTTGCTATATTGGATCACAATGCAATTTCAGACAATAAAAATTGCATTCAACAAAAAAGTTTGTATTAAAAATGATATTTTTAACAAAAACTTTCATTCTGTGTCTATAAGTTCTACATTTCGGAGATGAGAAAAGTTTTACACTTTAATTTTGAAACGTCAAATAACTGCAAAATATCTCGTTACCATATTACACAAATATTATAAATGCAAAAGTAACTCTATCTGCTTTTTTTTTACTCTTTCACGACCATTGAAGACACGCAGATAGTCTATGGTATAGAGAAGGACATAATAATATGAATCTGCGGGGTTCAACTAGTTATAAATAATATTGAAACTTTAAAAATACAAGACTAGATATTTTACGAAATTTCTCTACTCAATATGATTTTTTAGCATTTGTGACATGTCTTAGGGTCGAAACAGACTCGCTACTTTAAGCATTGGCGATCGATTGGCGAGGGATTTACTTGCTTTTTGGAAGCTCGATGCGATCCGAATGCCCAATCCGCACTCATCCAAACCCCAGTCGCGGCGATCATGTCGCTTATTGGAATTTTATGCAGCGACTAGCTTTAGCCCGCGACTTCGTCCGCGTATTTTTATTTTCTAGATATGATTCATTGTAACAATATAGAGCTTTGTTCATGGTTATTGCCCGCCACTACGTGTGATATTTGATATAAGTTCAGGTTCAGCACCTACATATGGATTACCCGGCAGATTAAGATCTAGTTTAAAAACTGAACAGGACAATTTACCGACTCATCCATATCGACCATGGTGGCAACAACCTTCAAATGAATAAATCAACATTTCATTTATCGCAGCGGGTTGGTCATTTTTGGGAGTCATAATGGCTCTCTCGCGCATAGCCACTCTATCGGTTTGTGTTCATTGTAACATCAGTATACATTTTATTTATACCTAAGTTGGTATTTGTATCAACCCATCTATTTGTGGAAAATTTACGTTACCGATTTGAAGAAGAAGATCTGAAAATCTACTGTCAGGAATATGCACCGTGTATGTATGGGAAGGTAAAATATGTTTTTTTGGGAGGTGTCGAGATCGGAATTATTTATCTAAAATTGCGCAATGAGACCTATTTCCTCAACCATTTCATGACGGCTGAGATATTTGCTTATGGCACACAGACAGACAGACGAATACACGGGACCTATATCCACAAGTTTCTCAATAATTTACAGACAGCTGAAATGTTTCTGTCTGTCTGTCAGTCTGAGGAGAGACTGCCTCCTTATGTGTGTATCGCTTGTACAACGGACAGTTCTCTGAAGAATTGTTTGATCTGATTCCCACGGGCTACCTTCTACCATCGCAACTTTCGCCATCGACGGGGAGTTCATACTCATATATTGGAACCGAAATGGTTTCGGTTCCAATATTTTAATAATTTTCTCGTGGCAGACAGACAGATAGATGGCGGCAGTAGGCTTCTTAATAACATGATACACGTGTACAATATTTTTACTTCAATACAAAATTGTGTGAATGAACAACTTCAATACAAAATTACATCCCCCTTTACACCCCTTAAGAGTTCAGATTCCAACAACACCGATATTCGTTGCGTTAGTTTCCAACTATAAGCTTAAATAATAAATTTAGTATAATTCCATACACAACTTCATCCCCTTTTTTACCCCTTCGGGGTCGGAATTATCAAAAACGCTGAGGCATATATAAATTAATTTTCAATCATCAGCCTAATCACAAAATTTTACGGTCCTAACTTCGAAACTGATAGACTTTCATACAAACTTGCATCCCCTATTTTACCCCCATAGGGGTGTAATACTAAAAAATCTTTCTTTAGTGGATACCTACACTGTATAATTATAAATTAGTGATGTTTACTGTGGAAATGAAGGACTTTCATATACAACTTAATCCTCCTTTTCCCTCTTCGGGGTGGAATTATCACAAACGCTGTGACAACTTTACATTAATTTTCAATCGTCAGCCTATACACAAAATTTTAAGATCTTAAGTTCAAAACTGACGGACTTGCATACAAACTTTCACCCCCTATTTTACCCTCTTAGGACTGGAATTTCCAAAAATCCTACCTTACTGGATACATATACTGTATAATAATAAATTTAGTGAAGTTTATCGTGAAATTGAAGGCCTTGCATCCCCTAACTTCATCCCCCTTTTTCCACCTTCGGGGGTGGAATTATCATAAACGCTGAGATAACTTTACATTAATTTTCAATCGTCAGCCTATACACAAAATTTGAAGATCCTGACTTCAAAACTGACGGACTTGCATACAAACTTTCATCCCTTATTTTACCCCCTTAGGGGTGGAATTTCCAAAAATCGTTCCAAAGTGGATGCCTACACCGTATAATAATACATTTCATGAAGTTTACTTTGAAATTAAAGGCCTTGCATACTCAACTTCATCCCCCTTTTCCTCCCTTCGGGGGTGGAACTATCACAAACGCTGAGATAACTATACATTAATTTTCAATCGTCAGCCTAAACACAAAATTTGAAGATCCTAACTTCAAAACTGACGGACTTGCATACAAACTGTCATCCCCTATTTTACCCTCTTAGGGTCGGTTGTTGGTACATTTTAGCAAACGTTGTAACCAGCGTTAACTTTAACTTTACTATAACCATTACCAAGCTCTGACCGAAGGAAATGTCAAGATGTATTTTGGGTTGCACAATGTAAATTTTAACTATCGTCAAAACCAACACAAAATAAATTAAATAATTTTATTAGTAAAATTGGAATTTCGGTAAAATGAGTACCTATTTTTTGCCTATGATTGTATCGTTCTTGATCATAACATTCGTGTTATTTTCTTTTTCAGAACATTCATGTAGATTTTTTTTAATTATGTGACTGATATTTGTGTATCTTAGGTAACTCATATTTAACATCTTTTTAATTATGTTTTAGAGAACGTTCGTCAAATTTTAACGCCGCTGAAATAGAAAAGCTAAAAATGCTAAGAGATAAATTTAACTTAACGTTAACCGATCGTCTTCGGGCGGTTAAGGTTAAGGTTAAAATTTTAGTTAAAAGTTAACTAAACCTGACATGTGCAACCCAGTTTGCATTTCTTCCGGTGGTTAAATTTAACTTTAACCGTTTATTAACTTTAACCTTACTATAACCACGCATCATGCAACCGACCCTTAGGGGTGGAATTTCCAAAAATCCTTCCTTAGTGGATGCCTCCACTGTATAAGGTATCTGTGTGCAAAATTTCAAATCTCTAGGTCCAGCGGTTTGGGCTGTGCGTTGATATATCAACAATCAGTTTATCATTTTATATATTAAGACTAGCAGACCCCCGCGGTTTCACCCGCGTACGGTTTGAATTTTCTCCTTCGAAAACCAATGCACGCCACAGATATTTTTACAATTAAAACTAAAAACCTATATTATACGTACACAAAAAAATCGAACTCAAAGAATCTTTGAGAAAGAAATTAATTTAACTACAATCAAAATATTGTAATGAAATAGAGAAAATGAACTATTTTTTTTCATTGGCGTCACACGGTGTGTGTATTTTGCCAATTTCCAGTTATATTATATAAGTTCTAGTCACAATAAATCACTTTCACATAGTCCTCATGCAGTCAGTTACCGTCCAAAACTCAAAATACACGAATTTATGAAAATAAAAATGAAAACGCAACGTCACTCTGCAAGTTCTCGCCAAAAAGTCAGAGAAAATGAACTTTGTACTACGTACTACTCATACGTCCGTGGAACTTCCAAACAAATTTCGAATCCTAATCCGTTTAAATATTCTTTAATATTTGACATTCCAATTTTAAAGAGCATTATTTCAGTTTCCAGAACAAAAGGCAGATAGAGCGCGCGAAACACGGGAGTGAGGCCAAAAAAACAATTAGGTACAAATTGTCAAAGTCAAAGTCAAAGCCATTTATTCAATTTAGGCCCTAGAAGGGCACCTATGAAGGTCAAAGCTACTGAAGTTTGAAAATTGATTGAATTGAAAAACATATACCTGGTATTCGCTATTGAATTTGTATTTGCTATGTTTAAAAGCTGCTGTGTGCTAATTTATTAAAAAGAAAGTGTTTTCGTTAAATAAAGATTTTTAAACAAAGCAAATAGGCATTCAAAGGCGAATACCAGTACGTGGATTTAATTAACCGTAACTTTATTGCAATGAAATTCCGATTGAAATAACCTCTGAATCGGTAGAAATATAACGAAATCGGAAATGGTTCCATTTCTAATGAACCACTGTTTGTATTTGCCGTTATCAGAACGTAAAAAGATATCAGAAAACCGCTATATTGAACCGATTTCAATTCGAAAACTGATTGAAATTTAGTTACGGAATCGTCCCCCTGGTATGTGTTTTTCAATCTGTATTTTCTTTTTTGGTCTCACTCCCGTATTCCGTTCGCTCCATCTGCCTTATTCTGTAATCTGTGAAAATCGGATTGAGATTTCAAACATGTCATTGTGTCAAAATAAAAAATGTTATTTAAATCAAAAGTACTAAGGAGTATTGATATCAACTTCGATGCAAATCACCCCTAAAATAACTTTCTACCCCTTTTTGACCCCGTTAGGCGATGATTTTCAATAAAATACGCAACATGTCTTCCATCAATTCTGTTAAGGAATGTTTATGCAAAATTTGAAGTAGATCGGACCAAGGAATCACATTGCCCATACAAACTTTGCCCCCGTTTTTCACCCCCTTAGGGGTAGAATTTCGGAAAATCCTTTCTTATCTGATGCCTACGTCATACAAAGAACTCACCCTCCAAGTTTCAGGTCTCTACGATCAGCGGTTTAGGCTGTGCGTTGATTGTCAGTCAGTCATTCAGGACAAAGCATTTTATCATTTTATATATTAAGACTAGCAGACCCCCGCGGTTTCACCCGCGTACGGTTTAAATTTTCCGCTTCGAAAACCAATGCACGCCACTGATTTATTAGACACAACAAATCGAACACAGATATTTTTACAAATTAAAACTAAAACCATAGAAATAAATATACCTAGAAAGAACATCGCCATACTACACTAATATACAAAACAGGCCAACTTTTATAGGCTGCTGCGCGTAACAGCTACGTTTTACGCTCCCTCTGCGTCATTCTGCTTGTCATAATGACGTTCATAATGATAGTAGTTGTTAAAATATTCCAATTAAAATCGTGAGAAATTTAAATATTGATCATTATTTTGCATTTTTATTTGATTTAGCCCCTAACAGTTAGAGCGTATTTTTATCGACGCGTGCACAGCTGCGACTCTCTATCTGGATGTATCCTTAATCAAAGACTAAAAACTATATTATACCTACACAAAAAAACGAACTCAAATCTTATTTAATTATTATAACAACAAATGAGAAAGAAATTAAATTAACTACAATCAAAATATTCTAATGAAATAGAGAAAATGTACTTTTTTTTTGGCGTCACACGGGTGTGTATTTTGCCAATTTCCAGTTATATTATATAAGTTCTAGTCACAATAAATCACTTTCACATAGTCCTCAACTCATGCAGTCAGTCACTGTCCATAAAAGTCATGTTATACCTACAGTGGTGGTCATGTACTAAAACTCTTCACGGACTTTTGAAAAGACACGATTCACATAATTCATTTCATTTCAATTCACTGGTGCAAATGGATTGATCTTTATTGGATAAAATACCACCGATAATATGCAATAAAACTCAAAATACACGAATTTATGTATATAAAAAATTTAACGCAACGTCACTCTGCTGGTTCCCGCCAAAAACTCCGAGAAAATGAACTTCCAAACAAATTTCGAATTCTAATCCGATTTAAATATTCTTTTATATTTGACATTCCAATTATAAAGAGCATTTCAGTTTCCAGAACAAAAGGCAGATTGAGCGCGCGAAACACGGGCCAAAAAAGCAATTAGGTACAAATTGAAAAACACATACCTGGTATTCGCTTTTGAATTTGTATTTGCTATGTTTAAAATCTGCTGTATGCTAATTTATTTAAAAGAAAGTGTTTTCCGTTAAATAAAGTTTTTTAAACAAAGCAAATACAAATTCAATAAAGAATACCAGTTATGTGTTTTTCAAATTGTATTTGCTTTTTTTGGCCTCGCTCCCGTGTTCCGTTCGCTCCATCTGCCTTATTCTGTAATCTGTGAAAATCGGATTGGGATTTCAAACATGTGTCAAAATAAAAAATGTTATTTAAATCAAAAGTACTAAGGAGTATTGATATCAACTTCGATGAAAATCACCCCTAAAATAACTTTCTTCCCCTTTTTGACCCCGTTAGGCGATGATTTTCAATAAAATACAAACACATCTTGCATCAATTCTGTTAAGGAAGGTTTATGCAAAATTTGAAGTAGATCGGACCAAGGAATCACGTTGTCCCATACAAACTTTACCTCCGTTTTTCACCCCCTTAGGGGTAGAATTTCGGAAAATCCTTTCTTATCTGATGCCTACGTCATACAAAGAACAGACCCTCCAAGTTTCAGGTCTCTACGATCAGCGGTTTAGGCTGTGCGTTGATTGTCAGTCAGTCATTCAGGACAAAGCATTTTATATATATAGATTAAGCGCTAAAACGCGATAGATTTGGACATCCCTGATTGCTGATGGTAAAAATGTGGGGTGTGATATAGAGTCGACAACAGTGACCTTGAAGTTATAGAGTTGCAAATACATCACAAACTATAGAAAATTATATTCCTAATTTAATTATAGTGTAATTTTAAAAATGCTTAAAAAATCTGGTAAGTATAACAGGTACTATAATAAAATATCAAATCGAGTCAATTGAGTATAAAAATAATCTATTTGGTGTAGTCCTATCGATATTAGTATGAACAGGAGAATTGCCTTTAAAAGGCCTCGAATGTGACTAAGGGGCAGAAATTAATGGCACACTACTTTGAAATACAGTGTTACATACTTAGCTCCATCTAATAAATTACCTACGACTTAAAAGGATTGAATACACTAAACAAAAATATATTTCTAGAATCAGAACAAAATCATCCACATTGACTCCTAATAAGGCACACACTAAAGTAAGCATACGAGTTTGAGCCGATAGACTATGGTTGTACAGCAGCTACAATTTAGCTATTCCGCCGCCCTAATCTATGACCATAAAAACAACGAGGTTTTAAAATAAATAGGTTCTCGCCAGGAGGTCTTTGTGCAAACGCTTGCGAGTCGGTAACGGGCACAAAATATAATATTTAAACATTGTATGAGGCAAAATGCATTGGGAATTATATTTCCGTAATAAACTGGAAGATTTAGCATATGAGGAAGAAATAGGGTTGTCAATTTTGCATTAGAATTGAGTTGTCCGATTTTCCTGATGGTATTCTCTAAATTACCGCAAGTTATTGATCAGTTCAGGATTCCTCAGAGATACGAGTCCCATATCAACAAGGGAGATTATCGCGCTTAACACGCGGGCCGAGTGCGAAAAACAGGTGCCGGTACCAACATCGCTTTTCTTTGTCTTTCAGTTTGTAGGTATGGAAGCTTCCTCACGAAATTTGTTTGTACTAAGTGTGTTTTTAGTTTCAATGGTAAATATTATTTACTGATATTTATCTAGTTAAATCTTTACCAAGGTTCCTATTAGGTAGTACAATAACCTCAGGTACATATATTTTCCGCTACAAATTTTTCCACCAGCTACTTACCATAAGGCAACCGCGGCCGGTCGCACACACATCCAAACAACTGCATTCTTCGATGAAATGAAACTTCTCGAGCCCAGTGGATCTTCCTCCATTTTATATTCTTGTTTATAATAATTACTATGCTGATACGATGCCTGCAGAGCGGTTAAACTGTTGTTTATACATCTAAAGGGCTTACCAATTAATTACTCTATGGATTTGTATCGAATATACCGACTATCGATACATACGAGCAATAATCGGCAATTCATTAATTGAACATAATTATAAACGGCAAAATATTACAGAGTTCGTTTAGGTCTCTTCGTTCCCAATTAGTAATGTGAATGTTTGTGTTTTTTTTTTATACAGCTATGTCGTTAAACAAGCATAGGCCTGATGGTAAGCGGTTACCGTAGCCATATGGACGCTTGCAACACAAGAAGCATTGCTCACGCGTTACCGACCTTTCCCCCCTCCCCTATGAGCTCTGGCGACCTTACTCACGCGCAGGAACACAACTTTACACAACATAAAGTTATTTGGCTGCGGTGTTCTGTAAGGTGGAGGTACTTCCCCAGTCGAGCTGCTCTTTGAGCGAATAAAAGCTATGCTCTAACTCTCTCAAAAAATTTTGTGAATATTTTCATCCCACCAATAACATTTTTAAGTAAAATATTGCCAAGACATGTGGCTCGCACTGTCAAAAAGTTATCAAATCTCATGTAGAGCCAAGCTTATAACTCTACATGCCCTACTCTACATCGTGCCCGTCCGCCCGTGGGATTAAGGTGAAAAATTTAAATTATTTAAATTAAAATTTAAATTGTGTTGTTGTTTGTGTACTAAAACAAGCTTACACACCTTTAATTTCCGCTTTCTAGGACTTCAGGAAGTACCCTTGATCATCAGTGAGTCAGTGACGAAATCGGGGTTTTTAGATATCAATAAAATCTAAAGTACAAGAGCTATGTTATTGAAACTTAATACGTTTAATAAGTTCACTATTGATTTCATGTCCGGAGAATTTTGTTTATCTGGTTATTGTATATAATCTCTCTCTGGTTATAATTTTGTTATAATCCAAACCCAAGTTATGAGGGTTCAAAATAACGACAAAGCGCTTCGAGAAAAGGTAGGTAGTGCCCTTGCGCTTCGCTTGGCTGTCTTGGCGGGGGGCACTCCCGTGGCCCCAGATGTAACTCGCGGATTTGGATGAATCTTAACATATGGATAGGTCTTCCTTATCCTAAGATCCCTATTGAGTTGGGAACGCGGCTAAGATAGATAAGATATGAAAATATTTATTTGTTACAAAAAAATAGTGACAACAGCTAAAATTCAAATTGACAATGGTTAAATAAAAATCACTATAATACAGCAATATAATAAATAATATTAATAGTACAGCTGGTACTTAAAATAGGAAAACCCTGTGCTATAAGTACCAGCAACCTTCAGTGACACAATTTAATGAGTGATTTGTTGGATATACAGTTCCAGTTGAATTTAAAACAAAATTACATAAAGTCTAATCGTTTTGGCGGGAACTTGCAGAGTGACGTTGCGTTTTCATTTTTATTTTCATAAATTTGTGTATTTTGAGTGTTATTGTGTATTTTTGGTGGTATTTTACCCAATAAAGATCATCCATGTGCACCAGTGAAGTGAAATGAAATGAATTATTGTGTATCGTGACTTTTCAAGTTGTCTCAAAAAGTCCGTGAAGAGTTTTAGTACAAAGACCACCATTGTAGTAAAACATGACTTTTATGGACGGTGACTGACTGAGGACTGTAATGTGAAGTGATTTATTGTGACTGGAAACTATAATATAACTCGACACTGGCAGAAATGAACCCTAATTTGGGCTTGGTTGCCAAACATAAAAATAAGAAGAAGAAGAAAATCTCATCATACAAATATAAGTGAAAAAGAGAAGGAAAAGTTTGTTCATTTAAGTATATATGCTATTGAGAATTTTATAATGTTTGTATGAATTCACGAAATAAATATAATCAGGTATCTTACAGCCAAATTTTGAAACTCCAATAATAATTATTAAAGGCAAAAAGGTACCGTGGTGAGAACATTCCCGACATAGTTATGGACATAACGCACGCAGATAATTTCGATTCGATTTCAATTAAATTCCATGAATCATATAAAGCTTTCGATGCTGTTGCTAAAATGTATACGTTACAAAATTTTATGTCAAAATATGTGTATGAAATAGCTGCCCTTTCATTCGTCGCCTCCATTTCGGATCAAATCTTGAGACAAAAGAAGTCAAAAGTCGCACTTCACCCGGAGGCATAGCACGTCTGACATGCGATTATAAATCGCAAACGTCACTCTGCACCACGAGAAACTTAAATGATCTTTAAAACGTTAACTATAAGAACTATGCAGGATGAATTGGTAAAGTTGTACTCAAAATGCCGACAAAAGATTTATTTGCAAAAATTACCGCAAATCTATATTGCTGCTGGCGCATTGTGAAAGCATATTATTTAATTTTTAGGTATTGTTCCCCGAAAATAATCATTCTTTGCCTATCGTTGAAAAAGGGTGTACTTTACTTTATTCCGCAGTGCCCGCAGTGGGCTCGCGTGGTGGAGTATCTGTTCCTAGTTCTATTCTGATCCTAGTTTTTTGCCTAGAGTTTCCCTTTCATCCTTTCACATCCCGCGTACCCGGACACAACGCTTCGCTTCATCGTTTCTTATATGAACAGCAAAGGATTGGAACTCTCTTCCGGGATCTGTTTCCCGACACCTACAACCTAGATGTATTAAGGCCAGAGTGAATAGGCTTTTTCTGGGTAAGCGTGCTACATCCTCGGCCTCGTCATAACTCCTAATGGGGTATGTCGAAAGACAAACGCAAGCCCATTTAACATAAAATAACCCTAAATGGAAAGGAGGCCTGTGCTCAGCAGTGGTGATTTTAGGCTGATGATGATGAATACGAGTGGCTCTGTGACCTCGTGTAGACCTCGCGAGTCTTGATATAATTACATGGAATTCCCTTGTCGTTTAAGATTTTGGAAGTTTTAAAAAAAAAAAAAAACTTGACAAAGAAATTCCATATAATTATCGAACCTGGTTACAACATTTCACGAGAATCAGTTGGGAAATGCGACATATAAAGGAGAACAGCCGGAAATCTGGACAGACATACAAAAGCATTTTTGTCCAAGCTGAAACGGAGACGCTTCAATCGCTCGGTCAATAAATTACAAGACACGATGGATATTTAGTAAACCTAACAGTAAAGAAATGATCGAGCTCCAAAAAACGATGTGCTATATTTATTACTTTGATTTTTAGTGTGTAAAAATTCAATACCAAAATTACCGTGTGAAATATTGACGATCCGCATTTTGGACCATTCGATTCAATTCGACACACGTCCCATTCAAATTCTAAACATTCCATATTCGAATCGATTGTAAGTTGATTCCAAGTAATCGGGACAATAAAACCGATTTTCCGAATTTATGGTAAGCGGTATAACACTAAAGACGTAATTCGAATCTTAAATTTCAGTGCCGGTGTCGATACATTACGATAAAGTGTTGTCTTATCCTTTTATATCTTCTAATCGATGCAAAAGCGATGAGGATCGAGTTAGATTGTAACATTATACTACTCGTTTAGTCCCTAATGAAATTTTATTGTGTTCTCATTGAAGCTTTATTTAGTTTTTAATACTGAAGTCCCTAAAAGCTTGGTTAAAGCTCTGATACTTAAAGTTGGGATGCGCATTATTTCGAAAGCTTAGAAACTGTGATATAACTTAGTTATTAATAAACAGGGATGTCCTTTCACAAGTTATCATCTTACGTTATTAGATTTACAAGTCATTTATGGAAACCAAACAACTGATAGAGATTATCAGCAGTTTTATGTAGCCTGGCGCGTCTACTACTTCTACCGTTCCCCTCCCCTAGATTTTCGCAACTATCAGTCTGCCTGTGCTTTCATTTTTAGGGTTCCGTAGCCAAATGGCAAAAAACGGAACCCTTATAGATTCATGTCTGTCTGTCTGTCTGTCTGTCTGTCTGTCTGTCTGTCCGTCCGTATGTCACAGCCATTTATTTCCGAAACTATAAGAACTATAATGTTGAAACTTGGTAAGTAGATGTATTCTGTGAACGCAATTAAGATTTTCACACAAAAATAGAAAAAAAACATTAAATTTTGGGGGTTCCCCATACTTAGAACTAAAACTCAAATTTTTTTTTTTCATCAAACCCATAAGTGTGGGGTGTCTATGGATAGGTCTTCAAAAATGATATTGAGGTTTCTAATATAATTTTTTTCTAAACTGAATAGTTTGAGCGAGAGACACTTCCAAAGTGGTAAAATGTGTGTCCCCCCCCCTGTAACTTCTAAAATAAGAGAATGATAAATCTATAAAAAATATATGATGTACATTACGATGCAAACTACCAACGAAAATTGGTTTGAACGAGATCTAGTAAGTAGTTTTTTTTTAATACGTCATAAATTGAAATTCATATCAAATACTCAGGTCTATACTACCATTTACTTATATACCTATAGGTTTGTACGGAACCCTCGGTGCGCGTGTCTGACTCGCACTTGGCCGGTTTTTAAATTCTTTTCTCAATTCTTCTGTAACATTTTTTGTCAGCGCAGCAGCTAATGAGACTCAATTTATTTTACATCGATTATCTATATTTATGTGTATACACTGTAGTACTCGAAGCGCTCATGGCGTAGCATGATTAGCCGTTCTTAATCGATCGGCAAAGTTAAGCTACGTCTGTCGTGGTCGGTACCTGGATGGGTGACCGCCTAGTGGTATTTCAAATCGAGCGTTTCCGTGCTTCGGAAGGCACGTAAAGCCGTTGGTCCCGGTTATCACTTAATTGTGATAGTCGTTAAGCTAGTTGGAAGCCTCCTAGGCAGCTTGAAAAATTCCAACAGTAGGTTGACCACTAGCCTACCTCCACCAATCCGCAGTGGGCACGCGTGGTGGAGTATCGCCCAGTCCCTTTCACCCTCATTTGTGAAAGGAGGCCTGTTCTAAGCAGTGGGACATTATAGGCTGATGATGATGATGATGATGACTGTAGTACTATCTACTGAAATATTACGTCGATAGTTACATGGAAAAATATTTTGTTAGCAACTAGAAATTAAAAGACTATTTATAACTACCGAACTGTTCATTATTTTTACTTTTACTTATTTACTCTATCAGATAATGTATGGTTCAACACATTCGATACAACACACATAAAACATCTGTGCCATCAGTTATGTAGGTTCTAACGAAAGCAACTTTAATTTTATCACAAAAAAATCGTTCAATGACCAATTACAGGATAGCTTACCAATAAATAAAGCCTACATCGGTGTCAACAAAGCTAAAGAGACACAGCTCAGGTATCAATTACCCAGTATTGAAATGAGACAGCGGGTCCGCCGGAGAAAGTTTGTTTTATAACATTGACTAGTGTTATCATATTTTAACTTTACTCCACCTACTAAAGTTACGAAAGGATTGTGATCTGTGGCTTTCATATATGTTCTTTATACTGCTAAGGAAGCAACAAGCTGATGGTAAGCGGATATCATTTTTTTTTCCTTCATAGCCTATTGAAGCTTGCTACACCAGGGTGTATTTGACGAGCCAGCTGGCGCGGTTGGTTAAGACTCTGGTTAAGATTCCACCTATCGCGCCGCAGGTCGTGGGTTCGATTCCACACAAGGCAACACAGGACATGCATTTGTGTGCATGAATATGTCTGTATGTCCTGAGTCTGGGTGTAATTATGTATATTAAGTATGTATCTGAAACCCTTGAGGTGGGAGTACCTCAAGGAAGTATACTGGGACCAACGCTATTTATCGTTTATATCAACGATCTGTGCCAAATGCAATCATCTAACTGCAGTATCTTTACTTACGCCGACGACACAGCACTTCTAATTCATGGAATAAATTGGGATGATACGCGACGAAATGCGGAGAAAGTTTTCACTCAAGTTATGCACTGGCTATCATCCAACCTATTAACTTTAAATTTATCCAAGACTCTTTTTATTCCCTTCGGTATCAGATCTACCAGCTTACCTCCAATTTATTCATTTATTATTAAAGCACACTCGTGTCCAACTCCTACTGCAAGCTGTTCATGTCCAACTCCTACTGCAAGCTGTTCATGTCCCGTCATTTCGATGGCCCCACAGGTGAAATACTTGGGAGTAATTATCGACCAACATCTTCGATGGATCCCTCACATTCATGCCCTTTCGTTTCGACTTAGAAAGTGGATTTATGTTTTCAGGAATTTAAGGCCTGTGGCTGACACCAAGACACTGGAAATAGTTTATAAGTCACTGTGTGAGTCATTGCTTACATACTGTAGTTCGGCATGGTCAGGCGCGTCCAAATCTCACCTCATAAAATTGGAGAGGTCACAGAGAGCTGTTCTTAAAGTCATAACCAAAAAATCTTTCAGATATTCAACAACCCAACTGTTTAAGGACATTTCTGTACTCACTGTTAGGCAGCTTTTTAGGGTTCCGTAGCCAAATGGCAAAAAACGGAACCCTTATAGATTCGTCATGTCTGTCTGTCTGTCTGTCTGTCCGTGTATGTCACAGCCATTTATTTCCGAAACTATAAGAACTATAATGTTGAAACTTGGTAAGTAGATGTATTCTGTGAACCGCATTAAGATTTTTACACAAAAATAGAAAAAAAACAATAAATTTTGGGGGTTCCCCATACTTAGAACTGAAACTCAATTTTTTTTTTTTCATCAAACCCATAAGTGTGGGGTGTCTATGGATAGGTCTTCAAAAATGATATTGAGGTTTCTAATATCATTTTTTTCTAAACTGAATAGTTTGCGCGAGAGACACTTCCAAAGTGGTAAAATGTGTGTCCCCCCCCCTGTAACTTCTAAAATAAGAGAATGATAAATCTATAAAAAATATATGATGTACATTACGGTGCAAACTTCCACTGAAAATTGGTTTGAACGAGATCTAGTAAGTAGTTTTTTTTTAATACGTCATAAATTGAAATTAATATCAAATACTCAGGTCTATACTACCATTTACTTATATACCTACAGGTTTGTACGGAACCCTCGGTGCGCGAGTCTGACTCGCACTTGGCCGGTTTTTATCTTTCACGTCATTATAAAAACCCACTCTAAATTAAAATATGACCCGTCAATTTATACCCATAAACGAAGACATGATAAGGTCTGCCCTATATTACGTTGTCGAACTGCCCTAGCCAAGCAACACTCTTACTACCTAAGTAGTCATTTGTATAATATGGTCAATAAAATCCTAAACATTTACCCATTGAACAAATATGACATCAAAAATAAAGTGAGTAAATGGCTTCAATCACTTGAATATGACGCTACGGAGGCACTTTTTAAGTAGATTTCTTTCTCATACGCTCTTTTCTCCGCTACCTATCTTTTCGTACATACTCCTATACTCCACATCCGCACACTTCAGTAAACAAACATACACACACATTCGCACACTTATACAAATATCACACGATTAAAAATGTTTGCAATCATTTATAAAAACAGAAATGTAAATGTATGGTTTATTTTGTAAAATAAGTAAGTAGTTTATTAAAATAGATTTAAAAATAATCAAAAAAATGTAATAAATTAATTCGGCATGTTCATTGTGTTGTAAGTAATCAGAGCGAAAATCCACTGATTGACTCAAAACACAGGTTTTTTTCCTAGTTTGAGAGTCAGAGGCATATCTCTTTGTATACTTATATAGCCTACAAATTATAATATTTTCCCCGGTTGAGTGCATATGAAAAAATATTCAAAAATTGTTACCTATTTTAAGTTTTTTATTGGCTGAATAAACATTATTATTATTATTATTATCTACAAACAAAAAGTAGTACCTATATGTATTATATCAGTTGTCTGGTTTCCATAGTAATTAATTTAATACGAATGTATTTTTTTCTGAAATAAATGTATTTATTATTATTATTATAGTACAAGCTCTGCTTAGTTTGGGATCAGATGACCGTGTGTGAGGAATGTCCCGGGATGTTTATTTATTTATTTATAAATCGTGTGACCCTGCAAAAATCTCTTCACACCGTTTTAAAGACCCCTCTGCTGTATTCACTGGGAATACCACGCCACGGTGCGGAAGCGGGTATAGCTCAGGACCATAGTATCCGCGATATAAAACTCCTTTGACACCGCAGAGAGTGAAACACACATACCAGTAATACCAGTATGTTTCGGGAGTTGCACGTAGGACCTTCTTTCTAGTTCTCCTGTTATTACGACTGTCTATAGGTGATTAATTTCTCTAACTTCAGAAGTTTTCAAGTGACATTATGAGAATAATATTATAGAATGAATATTAAAAGTGAACTTAAGTCTCGTCTCTATATTTGATCGAGAAGTAGTAGGTATACTATGTAAAGATCACTGCCAGCAGACTAAAAAGCAAATAATACATAGCCCATAAGAACCATAATTATGGTGAAGATAAAGACCAGTTTTCATGTCAATATGACAAACTAAAAATTTCACATTCTACGTTACCCTTATCTTCAAACCTGCAACACATCCTAACGCCTATAATAACCGCTCGGACTTCATTCAGTCAACAGGATTCTAAGAATCATCTTACAGTTAAAATATAAATAGAAGAACTTAGTTATCTAGGCGCCAAAGCTCTTGTAGATCTTTATTGCCCAATGATGTGTAGAATATTAGCTTTCGAACCTGTTTGATAGTGTCTATAAAATAATCCCAGGATCTGACGCCTCGACAGTACGAGGACTACGTAACCACATTAACATCTGTAGAATTCCAAAAATGGTAATTGTTGGGACTGTCCAACCTCTATGGCCGTGACATGACTGACTGACTGGTTGATTAGACGAAAAATACCGAAACTTGAATTTGAATAAGACTGACATTGAAGAAAAACAAGATACATGAGGTGACTTGACAGACGGAAACCAGACCCTGGAGTGTAACGACGACGATACAAGAACACAGACCTTTGGAAGACGTCCAAGACCGTTCAGTAATAGAGTTGTAATACTACCAAAACTAGCATTATTTAATATCGAATCCCCATTAACACAGTATTCGATGTCACGCTTTAATCATGTCACATCAAGGTGATCTAGAAAATACGAACTAATCACAAACTCTAGTATTTCCAAAACGCTGATTTCTTACGCCTATGAAGCCTAGAACTAGCGCCCTAAGTAGCCTCAATATACTTAATGGAGCATAAACAATCATAAATTATGCATAGCCAAGTGCACAACGGCGCGTGTTGTTTATGCGTGCTTGAAATGGGGCCTCAGAGAGACGAATGTGAAAGCCTCCCGTAGCGGTTAACTACTGATTAATATTGAGATCTTCGCAGTAAGAATTCTGTAATAAACTAGCTTCTATACTGCGGTTTTCCACTGACTTTAATATTTTGACTTTACCACCAGGCTTGGAATCTTTTAGAGCTACAAAAAGGCTGATCGTTAGAAAGACGTCCATCCTCACACATTGAAACCAGAATTGTTTCAAACTGTGCGGGTTCAACGGAGCTTCCTTCCGCGGACGCTCAGACTGGGGAATGAGCTCACTGCCGTGGTTTCCCAATGGAGTACGGCATGGGGTTCTTCAAAAAGGGTTTGAAGAGATTTCTGCAGGGTAGGCAACGCGCGAGTAATACCCCTGGTGTTGCAAGTGTCCATAGGCTACGGTAACAGCTTACCATCACGCGGGACGTATGATTGTTTGCCAACTTAGCGGTATAAAAAAAAAAAAAAAGAAATGAGTCTTATTAATTTTTAGCTCTATTATCGAATTTATACTTCTGTGATGCAAGACTTCATTTAGATGTAAGTAAGCAAATTCCGTGTTTTGGATGCCATTGGTCCCGGTTATCACTTAGTTGTGCAAGTTGGAGGCGTCCGAGGTGACTTGAAAACTCCAACAGCAGGTACCACTAGCTAGCCTACTTCCTCCGATCAGCAATAGGCATGTGCATTTACCCTCATTAGTGAAAAGTGGCCTGTGCTCAGCAGTGACAATAAAGGCTGATGATGGTGATGTTGATGTAAGCAAATAGCAAAAATGTGATAGAATTAATGATGCACCGTGATTAATACCAATATTCCATATTTTATTTTAATTGTGACAAATTTTAATTAAGCAGTATTTATAAAAATAATATAAAGTAACCTCAACATTAGAAAACTCTCAAAAGCCTCTAAAATTTCTGTAACAACTAATTTTTCGTAGAACAAACGAATATTTACCAGAGTGTGTATGTTAGTCTGTCTCCGGAAATTTCTTATTAGACACATAAGTACTACTGAAAGCGCTCCTAAAGTATGAGAACAGTATAGTGAGGAAAGTCGGCGGGTAATTGGTGGCCACCTCGGTCACAGTTGAATCTCTAAACGCATAGTGGCGCTTCCTAGCAGTTTATGTTAGCCTGGTAATTGGAGTAATATCTTCAGTATTTATAAGTACTGTTGTCAGTTCATAACTAGGCTTCTTTGTATATTATTTATTGATTATGATTTTGTTTTATATGAGAAGCAATAATTATATTTTAGTGTCTGCTATGTTTATTTCCTTAATCATTTTCATTCAAGTTTAATTATTTGATTACTCTACATTTGACTTAACTTCTGTCTAATATAGTTAGATTGTTATAATATGTAAATGTCTGTATGCCATTTGATTTGATTTTATAAAATGTTAATTCTGTCGATTAAGGTCATTTGATTTATATGTAGCAATTTTTTTTCTTTTAACATTTATCTTTTAAAACTAGTAAGTATTTTTTAAACTAAATACAATATTAGATATTTATCTGAATACATTTATGATGCTTTAATGCTATTTATTATTCTATATACAACTCCTTTACACCTCTACATGCTCTACGTACAGTCTTGTTTTAGATATTCTTCAATATTAAAACCAAAGAATTTAAAACGTCCAGAAGGATAGTCGGCTCTATGGGAACATGAAATAAACAAGCCAGAATTGACAGTATTTGACAGCCGTGCGCAGTACGAACTGAGAGCGATTTGCTCAGGGAGCCCCTCAAGCGGAGTGAAATTAAATGTCATGCTTTAGTAAGGCGGATTATCCATCTGGGTAGAGGCACGATGCCCTATGAAAATCTTTGATTAAAACTAATTTATACTAATAACCCCCGAATTAGTCACAAAAATGTATGATACCGCCCAAGATACTACTACCATTAGTACTAGGACATCATCATGACACCCTCTCTACAGCGCAGATGGCGACCACCGTGGGGTGTTAGCCGGTACAAGTCCGGCATAACCTGGCCGCTACCCCCGAGGCGGTCGGGTATCCTATGAGGATTTCCCCACGAAAAAAGAAAAACAAAAGGACATCATGACACACATGAAGAGTCACTGACCACACACAACATGCACTAATGCGATGGGTATCACGTACGGCGCGTCTAGACGCTGTACCTCAGCGTGGCGATTGTAAAACTGTCCTCAGTTCACGGATAAAAAATATACATTGGACATGCAATCGATTTTTTACAGCACAAATAGAACATAAACATTAAACACCCACAAATTTACAAGACGTTTAATTTGTATACGATGGGTGTTGCATGACAATGAGCGGTGTGTGTGGGGTATTTTTTTTATATCATTTTAAATTGTTTTTATATGGCACTAGCTGCCCGGCGCGACTTCGTTCGCGTGGTGTGTTGACATAACAACATGCTTGTACTGTCAACACTGAAAAAAGTTTCAATTTGACAGCACAATCCCCATCTGAAAAAAGTTTAAATTTGAGAGCAAAATCCCCATTAACAAAATGATCCGTTTATTCAATTCATTTGTTACAAAAAATGTGATAAATGAAGAACCGCTCGACCGATTTTGTGCAAACTTCACATAAACCATCTACTAAATAGTCCGAACAAAGCCTAAACATTTGGTTTGGATAGGTGAGCCCGTTCTTGAGTTATAAAATTACAACGAAAAGTGGCATTGATTTATATATATATAGATAGGTAAGGCTACAATTCTAAGTATTTCTTCTTTGACGTCATTCGATCCCCACCGAAGACAAAAGGTGGACATGTGTGGTTGTTCTCTGTCTGGGTATTAAATGTCTGCAAGGTGTCCCGTAAAGGGAAAAGGTGATGGTTCATAGCTTTATGGGGCAGTTTCCCAGGCTTCGCTATAATTATTACTTCAGTCACTTTCCATAAGTCTGGTAAATATTTTAACCTTATTGAGATGCTAATAAAGGTAATTTTCCCGATAACAAAGTACCGCAATAGTACCGATACAAACCGATTTAATTGAATCATTTCAATATTTTATTATTCGAATAAAAAGAAACGAGTGGCGCCTACTTTGCAATTTAACGGTGAGAGATTATGTTACAATGTTTCTATAATATAGTTATTAGCTCGTGCATTAGCGGCGTGTCGACGGATAATCGGTATCGATATCGATGATAAAGCTGACGACAAGCGGCGATGCGTGCGCGCAGTGTAAATGTCAACGCTTGCGTTCACGCGTAACTAAGCCTTTATAATTTAACTAGATGCGCCCTGCGGTTACACCCGCGTTAATAACCCTCCTCAATAAACAGGCTATATTATACAATAAAAACTTTTTGCAACAAATTGAACCGCCTTCAAATTGGGTATCATCTCTCGAGGTTTGTCATAGGCCGAGGATATGCATGCCATTGATAAATTGTCGACTGTTTGTGTTCTATTTTGTTGAAATTAATCTTCAAAGTCATGGTTGGTGTAGTGTTTGTATCTATACAGTAGATATAATACACTGTCTCATGTACACCAGTAGAGGGGGTAGCTGTCAACCGGCCAGTCTGACATTAGACGCGGTGCGGGTTGGACGTGCGCTTGCGCTCGGACCTGGTGTAGTGGTGAGCCAGTGCTACGGAGTAACTAGTCACTAATCTGTGCAGTGGTGTCAGTGCGTGGACGCTACAAGTGGCGACGAGATAAAGTACGAGAAACGTGTGTAAAAGGCCAGTAAATAAAATTCAATTATTATTAAAAGGGAAGGAAGGTGACAATAAAAAGTGTGTGAGTTTTATGCAATGCGTACTAAATATTATACCATATTTATAACATTTCCTAAGTAGACGAACCCAGTAGTACAATAGTAAGAATAATCAGTTGGATCGTCATGGAATGTTGTTTACGCAAAATAATCCCAATGTAATACATTTCATTCCACTTATTTAAGTGAAGTGACGATTTCGTCAGTGGTATTATGGATTGATGAGAGAATAAATTATAATGTAAGAAAAACTATAAGATGCTTGGGTACCTACCTTCCTTATCTTTTAACAAGATTAATAGAATGAAAAATGCTACTTATGTCCAAAATTATTCCGCAAAGGTAACAAAACAAATGTGTTGTCGAATAAATGATTATTGTTTATTCAAAAAAGGTACAAGGAGATTGCATTGAGCTACAAATCTTCCTAATTAAAAAGATGTCACTAATACCTTTATACCAGCATATAAAGGTTGCTTTGAACTCTCATTAGCAGGTTGTTTTCGGTAATATTGTATTTTCTATAGGCTTTATTGTACCTATTTGTTTCATACTTAAAGGAAGCGCTTAATTACCTATAGTAAATATAGTGACGGGCCCGTGTGCGCAGTTGGAAGATTCCACCTGTTGTGCCGCAGGTCATGGGTTCGATTCCCACACAGGACATGCATTTGTGTGCATGAACATGACTGTATATATGTAATAAACTATGCAGGTATATTTCAATTTATTTATTTGCTGCTTCACATGAAGCACACCTACACATACATTTTAGGTACATAGGTACCTAGTATGTTAAAGATGTTACAAAGAATAAAGTGGTATAATACATAAGCCCTGCAAGGGCATTGCAACATTACAATAATATTAAGTAATGATTAAATACATAAATCCAATTAAATTCAACAAAAATAAGGAATGAGTATTATTAGAATAGTATGTAATACAGTATATTGATTATATGAGTTACATGTCAGGCATATTTATCTGTGGTAGCTTTGAAGAATTCCTGCAGATTATAAAAGTATTTTTATAAGAAAGTCTTTCTAATTTGGATATAAATAATAAAGTATATCAGCTTATTTTCTTCCAGTATCAGTTTAGGAAGATTAAGATATATTATTATTGCACTAACATAATATGATACTGAACTAAACATTGTTAGTTTTGGATGTGGCAGGGTAGTGTTCTTCAGGATGTGAGAAAGATGAACGTGTTTGAAGCACCTGTAAATTGTCTCATAAAATTGGAATTGGGAATTGTCGTTACATAAGTAAATTAAGACAATAAGTAATTCATTAAATTGAAATTGAGGCTTCAGACTTCTTTTAAATAAGAGGTACCACCACCTGAAATGAATGAACCTGAAATGTTATGACCCTGAAATAAAATGAAGTCGAAGTCAAGTCGAAGTCAAGTCGAAGTCAAGTCGAAGTCAAGTCGAAGTCAAGTCGAAGTCAAGTCGAAGTCAAGTCGAAGTCAAGTCGAAGTCAAGTCGAAGTCAAGTCGAAGTCAAGTCGAAGTCAAGTCGAAGTCAAGTCGAAGTCAAGTCGAAGTCAAGTCGAAGTCAAGTCGAAGTCAAGTCGAAGTCAAGTCGAAGTCAAGTCGAAGTCAAGTCGAAGTCAAGTCGAAGTCAAGTCGAAGTCAAGTCGAAGTCAAGTCGAAGTCAAGTCGAAGTCAAGTCGAAGTCAAGTCGAAGTCAAGTCGAAGTCAAGTCGAAGTCAAGTCGAAGTCAAGTCGAAGTCAAGTCGAAGTCAAGTCGAAGTCAAGTCGAAGTCAAGTCGAAGTCAAGTCGAAGTCAAGTCGAAGTCAAGTCGAAGTCAAGTCGAAGTCAAGTCGAAGTCAAGTCGATGAAATGAAATGAAATGAAATGAAATGAAATGAAATGAAATGAAATGAAATGAAATGAAATGAAATGAAATGAAATGAAATGAAATGAAATGAAATGAAATGAAATGAAATGAAATGAAATGAAATGAAATGAAATGAAATGAAATGAAATGAAATGAAATGAAATGAAATGAAATGAAATGAAATGAAATGAAATGAAATGAAATGAAATGAAATGAAATGAAATGAAATGAAATGAAATGAAATGAAATGAAATGAAATGAAATGAAATGAAATGAAATGAAATGAAATGAAATGAAATGAAATGAAATGAAATGAAATGAAATGAAATGAAATGAAATGAAATGAAATGAAATGAAATGAAATGAAATGAAATGAAATGAAATGAAATGAAATGAAATGAAATGAAATGAAATGAAATGAAATGAAATGAAATGAAATGAAATGAAATGAAATGAAATGAAATGAAATGAAATGAAATGAAATGAAATGAAATGAAATGAAATGAAATGAAATGAAATGAAATGAAATGAAATGAAATGAAATGAAATGAAATGAAATGAAATGAAATGAAATGAAATGAAATGAAATGAAATGAAATGAAATGAAATGAAATGAAATGAAATGAAATGAAATGAAATGAAATGAAATGAAATGAAATGAAATGAAATGAAATGAAATGAAATGAAATGAAATGAAATGAAATGAAATGAAATGAAATGAAATGAAATGAAATGAAATGAAATGAAATGAAATGAAATGAAATGAAATGAAATGAAATGAAATGAAATGAAATGAAATGAAATGAAATGAAATGAAATGAAATGAAATGAAATGAAATGAAATGAAATGAAATGAAATGAAATGAAATGAAATGAAATGAAATGAAATGAAATGAAATGAAATGAAATGAAATGAAATGAAATGAAATGAAATGAAATGAAATGAAATGAAATGAAATGAAATGAAATGAAATGAAATGAAATGAAATGAAATGAAATGAAATGAAATGAAATGAAATGAAATGAAACGCTCTATCAAATTGAAAATAATCAGATAAATACGAATTAAAATTGGTAGTACCTCCATTGAATTGGAAATTGTCGGGAAGTTCAAATTAATACCTCCATTAAATTGGAAATCGTCTGGTATTTAAAATTAATACCTTAATTAAATTGGAAATTGTCGGAATTGGGCAATAATAACAGACACATTCTAGAAAAAAAAAAAGAGAGTTAGTGAAGAAATAAGCAAGCAGTTAGAGATAATAATAACAGAAATGGAAGATGCAAATAAGATGGATGGTTCAAGAAAGAAATAACATGGATACGACCAGCTTTACAGTAGTATACAGTTTTAAGTAGTATATGGAACGATGTTAAGCAAGATGTGGACCAGCATACATTAAAATTGAAATGTCATTGACAAGGCATACATAAAAATGAAATTTGGAATTAAATGACATAAAATGTAAGGAAAGAATAATGCAAACACCCACAAAATAGAATTCCATTCAATTGGAATTACTTGAATTCCATTCAATCGGAATTACCTGAATTCCATTCAATCGGAATTACCTGAATTCCATTCAATCGGAATTACCTGAATTCCATTCAATCGGAATTACCTGAATTCCATTCAATCGGAATTACCTGAATTCCATTCAATCGGAATTACCTGAATTCCATTCAATCGGAATTACCTGAATTCCATTCAATCGGAATTACCTGAATTCCATTCAATCGGAATTACCTGAATTCCATTCAATCGGAATTACCTGAATTCCATTCAATTAGAATTACTTGAATTCCATTCAATTAGAATTACTTTGTTCGAATTCAATTCAATATGAATCAATTAGAATTACTTGAATTACATTCAATTGGAATTACTTGAATTACATTCAATTGGAATTACTTGAATTACATTCAATTGGATTTACTTGAATTACATTCGATTGGAATTACTTGAATACCATTCGATTAGAATTACTTTATTTGAATTCCATTCAATAAGAATTACTTTGTTCGAATTCCATTCAATTTGAATTATTTGAATTCCATTCAATTAGAATTACTTGAATTACATTCAATAGGAATTACTTGAATTCCATTCAATTGGAATTACTTTATATGAATTCCATTCAATAAGGATTGAATTAATTTGTTAGAATTCCATTCTATTGGAATAATTTGCAGTTCGATGGTGGTGATTCTATGCTGGCAGCATCAATCATATTGATAGCGGCCTGAAGCTGTCATCTCCAGTTGGTGCCGGGGGTCTCATGTGAGCACTTACTTTCTATTTGGTGTCCATGTGGTGGTGCTTGGGATAGCTTTGAAAGCAGTATCTGGTGAGTCGATTTCACGTTGTTTGCTAATATATTGCGTAGGTTCCTTATACGGTAACAAGGTACAGGTTCCCATTGCGTTGAAATAGTTATTGGTTATTGACTTAAATTGGATAATGGAAAAAACTTAAATTGTGGATATGTTTATTTACTTGTTTAGCAGTTAGAGCAAGATTAGAGCTATACATTTGCAAGTAGTACAAGATTAATCAGTCGACAAAGGTCTATTAGCTCTAAAAAGAATAATATCTATGAAAAGAATACCCAGTCCTATTACTTCAGACAATGCTTTACATCACAAGCTCATGGCAAACATTTTAACAAAAATTTATTTGCTAAAGAAAAAAATAAATGCAGGTTCATCCCTGAATTGGATCCATAGTTTAGAGAATTTTACAAGTGGATGGTTTGCGAGATGCGAGGGATGTTCCAAAGATGGTTTTGTAACCGATATCTTCCAAGTTTACGTGAATGGTTCAAGCACTCATGTAAAGGACCGCGAGTACCATCTAAGGAAATAATAAAATTTTGGTAAAAGGGAAGGGATGCAGTGTTTGTATCTATACAGTAGATATAATACATTGTATCATGTACACCGGTCTTGGTTAGAATCAGTATTAAGATTAAAGACGTGTCTGTCGCGACACTGGGTGAAAGCCACAAATATCAAAAGTGTAATTTGCATCAGTAAATAATAATTATCTCTAGTATTGATTACCTACATTTGAAATAATTAAAATTTGTTAAAAGGGAAGGGATGTAGTGTTTGTATCTATACAGTAGATATAATACACTGTCTCATGTACACCAGTAGAGGGGGTAGCTGTCAACCGGCCAGTCTGACATTAGACGCGGTGCGGGTTGGACGTGCGCTTGCGCTCGGACCTGGTGTAGTGGTGAGCCAGTGCTACGGAGTAACTAGTCACTAATCTGTGCAGTGGTGTCAGTGCGTGGACGCTACAGTTGGGTTGAAAATTTATATGGGACAATCTCTGAAGTATGACCTAACAAACAAAAATGAATCATCAAAATCAGGCGAAGTAATATATAAAATGTTGCCAACACGAGACCATGACTCGCACTGTAAAAAAGTTATCAGATCTCATGTAGAGCCAAGCTTATAATTCTACACGCCCTAACTCTACAAGCTTTAACTTCACAAACTCTACTAACGCCCATGTGACGGTAGCGAAACGGCCAAGCCACATATTTTGACTAAGGTGCAGTGTTTGTGTACTAATACAAGCTTACATACCAAATTTCAGCTTTCTAGGACTTCAAGAAGCCTAAGCTACCTTAGAATTTTAATGATCGGTGTCAGTGAGTGAGTGAGGTGAGTGAGTGTCTGTCAGTAACAAAATTAAGGAACAAACTTGCAATAATTCTTAAACTACTGGTTCAAATTTAATGTAATTTGGAAATATATGTATTTAATGCCCTCTTGGTTACTGAAAATTTTGCGATCTAGTTTTTTCCACACTTCAGTCCGCCAAAATTGTTTTCGACGACACACGTATCAAAATGCACAATGCTTATTGCACGTGTGGCCACTGTACGGTGTTCCGTCTTTTTTGTACAGTCATGTCTACTTTTGAACTGCGCATGCAAGTCGCAGCATGTAGCCGGGCTATTTCTCTCTAAATCAGAGTCCAATAAAAAATTACAGCCTACACAAAAGTAGATGAGGTTATGCCAAACAAAATAATTTGAACACTGACAATGTTTGTTCAACTCATTTGGTATTCGTATGACTATCGGTCGGGCCGCGCCGTACGGTCGCACATCAAAGGAGAATCCTCAAATTATTGACATAATATTTCATTGTATTAAATTATGGAGATTATTGTTTGACTGTTCCTCAGATTTGGGTGTATACGAATTATTGCGGAAGTGTCTTAAAGTCTGGATTAAGACAATAAATAAAACTTGGCTCTTTCTTTCATCTTTGCTCTTTTAGGGCCAGGATGAGCCAGTCTCATTTGGATTTGGCTGCGGATTGATTTATGAATGATACTTTCGATGTCACAAACCCTTTTATTTATTATTAAACGAAGAGGAACGATCCAGTAATTAATCAGGTTTATCTGTCACAACGTTAACGTTACATCAATTTAAATTCCCAGCTATATTATATCCGGCAATATTCGGATTTACGAAGTTAGTCAATGCACAGTTATTTTTTAATTTAATTTTATTTTATTTTTTTAAGAGAGGTAGAGCATAGCGTTTATTCGCTCAAAGAGCAGCTCGACTGGGGAAGTACCTCCACCTTACAGAATACCGCAGCCAAATAACTATATGTTGTGTAAAGTTGTGTTCCTGCGCGTGAGTAAGGTCGCCAGAGCTCATTGGGGAGGGGGAAAGGTCGGTAACGCGTGAGCGATGCTTCGTGTGTTGCAAGCGTCCATATGGCTACGGTAACCGCTTACCATCAGGCGGGCAGTATGCTTGTTTGCCGACTGTCGTATAAAAAAAAAAAAAAGTTACAATACCTACGTTCCAATCCTTTTAGTTATGTAATGGATTAGGAATTTGAATGCTTGGAAAGAAATTTAATTGGATGAATAACCTGCCTTCATTACCATTACATCACGCAAAGTATCGCGAGTTATGATTCCTGTTGTATAAGTTCTTAAGCTAATAACAATTTTATTAACTAAACATTCGGCCCCCTCAGACATGCAACACTCAATAATTATAATGCAGCTCGTGAGCGCAACACCGTGTCACCTCGTTCATCAACGCTGACAGTTGGACGTGATTTTTTTACATGCGCCCGCGCAGCGACGATCCGAGGGCAAAAAAATCGCACGTTTCACGCGACATTTACATAATGTCGCACCTGGAATCGCAAATGAAGCGTTCCTTAACTGCATTTGTCAGAAATGCAAAAAAGTGCATTCTTTTAAGTCTTGTTTTTTTTTTAATTTCGAGTCAGTTGCGTTTAAACTTTTCTGTTTTGGTTAACTTTTGTGACAGAAATAATGACGTGAAGATTTTGATGTCACGACATTCGTCGACACGTTAATTATACTTTAACTCGCAAAGGCGACAACATTTTCGTGTCACACGCTAAAATATGTGCAGTTTGCTATTTCTTTTAAAAATCAAGACAGGGTTTAACAACATTTTTTGCTGCAGCAAATTTGGGAAACGGCTTAATCTCAAATCAGAATTTCTTATTGAAGTACCTATAGGCTAAACACGCAACGAAGAAGGGTCGTCGCGATTCATATTATTGATGTACCTCAAAGAGTCCCTCGCTCTGGCGCATAGGTTTGACGGCAATAGTGAGGTATGTAACATTTTAAGATAGTTTTTTTTCTAAACCCCTGGTAAGTAATCATCATTAGTAATTATATATTATATGGGTCCTTCCTTTCTCTACCAAGTACTTTAGTATGTTTGCGTAA
This sequence comes from Achlya flavicornis, assembly GCA_947623365.1. Lineage (NCBI taxonomy): Eukaryota > Metazoa > Arthropoda > Insecta > Lepidoptera > Drepanidae > Achlya > Achlya flavicornis. Next base: position 13,531,563 of record OX392481.1, read on the forward strand.
TTCACCAATTGCAGCTCTGCATCGTGTGTAGTGTGCAATGATTTTTTTAAAGTAAAATTATTTTTTATAATGTATTATTATAAAACGCCTCACGTAACCTCATATAAACTTGTAGCCCCACTTCGAAATTTGGGTCCCCCATTTCAGCCCCTTTTGCAAGGAAACTAACTAATAAGACAGGGCAAGCAATATTTAAACTATTCCAAATTTCAAATCAATAGCATCAGTGGTTGCTGAAATATACCGCTGACAGAAGGACTCGGACTGAGGCCCGGACGGACACACGGACGGAGTCATACCATAAGGATCTCTTTTTACCTTTTTGGTTCGGAACCCTAAAAACATCGAGCAACAATCCCTTTAGTAGTAATACCGAGCAATCCGATTCCGAAACTAGCCAGTGATTTGTCACTGATTTTGAACAGTAAAGACCAAACACTGCATCGTGTGTTCTTGACTTGGCCAATCAGAACGCATGTGTCCTTGAGTAAGCCAATCAGAGCGCATTGTCGATGGTGGGAAATTGGCGGAATACATAGATTGCAAGCAAAAACGTCATTGCGCTTCTTTGGGTTAGTTGTTCGATGCCTAAAAATAAGTGATGTTTACTACAACACGTAGATATATACCTCAATAGAAAGTACTGCTAGTCACGCTACTGGACTGAAATTACTTTAATGAAACAATGTGTGAGCGTCATTTCATCATAATTTATGCATAATGGTTTTCCTCTTAACCCCGCCAATATCAATGAAAGCTCTAATAGTCGCTCATGACGATGAAATGGTAGAAAATTGCGGTCACACAAGTAATTCAATGGGTCACACGATAATTGTGTAACATACCAACCTTTATGTATTAAAAACTGCATAAATAAAACTAAATAATACCTACGTCTTTAATCGGAGATTGTCATTCAAACTTCAATTTCGTCCTCATTTTGCAAATAAAACGTCTTTATAATGTGCAACACTTCTATAAACAATCTATTTAATAATAGATCGTTGTCTAATTCAATCGATGAGTATTCGTGAATCGTTCTGGCAATAAACTGTTTAAATAAATCGGCAGCACCGTTGTGATCGGTAACGTGGTAAGGTTAAAGACGAAAGTATTGGTATAGTAATCACTTTTGTCATCGGTTCAAAAGAAAAACGTTCTTAGATGGCCCTGTCATAATGGGCTCGTCTTTAATCGGAGATTGTCATTCAAACTTCAATTTCGTCCTCATTTTGCAAATAAAACGTCTTTATAATGTGCAACACTTCTATAAACAATCTATTTAATAATAGATCGTTGTCTAATTCAATCGATGAGTATTCGTGAATCGTTCTGGCAATAAACTGTTTAAATAAATCGGCAGCACCGTTGTGATCGGTAACGTGGTAAGGTTAAAGACGAAAGTATTGGTATAGTAATCACTTTTGTCATCGGTTCAAAAGAAAAACGTTCTTAGATGGCCCTGTCATAATGGGCTCGTCCTGGCAAATTCATTATATCCTAAGAACACCTTGCGAAGCGAACATTTTGTTTCCAGAAATAGTCACATATTTTGACAAAAGTAGTCCCCAAATAATATTATTTGATGATTATTTGTCGACATTATGCTTCAAAAGATATAAATAAATACACGCTGTACGACTTGATATCGAAAAATTCTTCCAGCAATACAATTATCTCTACTCTACACAGTAGTTACCTACTCTATTGCCGAGTGAAACCGCGGGGAACAGCTTTAGTAGTGTGTTGTGAAACCCATCTAAGCTGGATAAATTAATAATTAATACGAGAAAAGTTGTAAAAATTTGACTGTAAAGAACTTAAATCGTATTAAATTTAAAATTGTACCTTAGTAAAATTATGCAGAAAATAGGAAATAGTGTTGCCTAGCGACATCTACTATTAAGTAGAAACAATAGGTAATGCGTGGCGACATCTTGTATTGAGTAGAAATAGTAAATTATTCAAGTGTGGCGATAGATGGCAGTAAGTGTTCGTAAAAATATAATATAATGCAAATAAATTTAAATCGATTATACATTTATTTTAAAATTAATTAATTTCATAATTAAAAAGAAATTATATAATGGTTTAAATATCAATATGTCGTGACTAGAAAAAAATCTGGCATTTCGTGACAATGGCAACACTACACTGCGGCCGCAATATTTTTTTTTCTTTTCTGACGTGCTGTCAAAGAACATAAACAGCACGTGTAAAAATGCGCATTGAAACTTGTTATTTCTGTTCATCCAGGATATATCCTGGCCATGGCATTCAATTTGTAAGGAACGACTGCAAGGTAACAACACTTTTCGTACTAATATCCCACATAACAAAAACAAATCATATTATTGTGAAACTAACCAAACAATGGACAGATTTTCAGATTTTGCCGTTCAAAATGCCATGCAGCGTTCAAAAAGAAGAAGAACCCACGTAAAACCAAATGGACCAAAGCGTATCGTAAGACTGCTGGCAAGGAATTGGCAATTGACCCATCGTTCGAGTTCGAAAAACGTCGCAATGCCCCTGTGAAATACAGTCGCGAATTATGGACAAAGACCATCGAAGCCATGAAGAAAGTCGAGGAGATAAGGCAGAGGAGGTCTAATAACTACATTATGCAGCGATTGAGGAAAGGGCGGGAAGTTGAATGGCAGAGAGACGTCAGGGAAGTACAGAGGGATATTTCACTTATCAAGTAAGTTGGCTTTACGTCTTTCTATCAATATTCAAATTCAAAAATTATTTATTCAATTTAGGCACTGATAAGGCACTTATGAACATTAACAAATACAACTTGAACTGAGAAGACACCGGCAAGGTCAATAATAAGGCAATATGTAGGTAAAATATTGATTAGTGTGTAAAAACATGGAGGATAAAACCAATGATGTAAAATTACTTGCGATATGTCTAGGATTCAAGGTCAAAGCCATTTATTCAATTGTAGGGCACTTATGAAGGTACCATACTACTGTTAAGTTACCACCAGTTCGTAAGTCGGCCTTCAAATGACAAGGATTAGTAATGACATCTCTATCTTTATATATATGTATCTGTGTTATATTATCGACTGCAGCACCATCTGCCGGGCTGATTTGTGAATTTAAACCATCCAGAAAAATATTCAAATCGGTCCAGCCGTTTAGGTGGAGTTCAGTGAGATACACACATACGGTAGAATTAACTTCCCGGATGGTTTAGATAGGGTAGGGTAGGGTAGCACCACGCGAACGAAGTCGCGCCGGACAGCTAGTTATGTATAATTATTGTGAAGGATGTTTTATTTAGTACTAGGTAATTGCATGTTATGCAATGCCTCCTTTTTGTGTCAAAAGCATTCCCCACACACACTTACCACCAAATCGTGTAGGAATGCACATGTTATATTACAGACAAACATAGATGTTTACTTAACCCATTGGCTTACAGATGGGCAAGCAGTTTTTAACTATGTATAAAAAAACATCGAATTTCAGGAACCTGCGAGTCAACTTATAAAATAGATGTAGACCTATTCACTTAAAATCACCGCTGTAGCCCAGTACATAAGCAAGATGTAAACCTGCATGAGGTTTACAGTTTGCAACTGAGTCACTGTGTTTTTAATAGTGTTGTGATAATTCAAATTCAAAAAGCATTTATTCAATTTAGGCCCTGATAAGGCACTTATGAACGGTAACAAATGACTCTACACCGGTTCCAAATACAACTTGAACTGAGAAGACTCCGGCAAGAAACTCAGCAAGTCACTCAGCAGCATTCAGTATAAATGGTTTTCTTTCTATGCCTTATTTGTTTCGACTGACCGTCTGGCTGATGACTGATCATGACCAACCTGAATCAACCTCTGCATCCTTTGTTCTACCATTTGATAGGCTTGTTGTGATTGGTGATTAAGTTCTATCAGGCTGTTGTTTGTAGATTCCCAACCAGGACATGCATTGGCGTGCATGAACATGTCTGCATATCCTGAGTCTGGGTGTAAATATAAGTATGTGGTTTCAATAGTACACGCTCTGTTTAGTTTGGTATCAGATAGCCATGTGTGAAGAATTTCACAGGATATTTATTTATATTTGTCTCTACATTCTCTTAAATCAACTTTTCCAGATCACCAGCAGCGGGTCTCAAGCAACGCCAAGCTGCAGAGGACACAGAGATGGATGTTGAGCCTGAAACCATTGAGGTTATTGACGCCAAAGGCCATAAGCAAGTCATTGAAGCTCCTGTCATGGTTCCAGCTACCGGAGAAATGATTGAGGATGGTGGTGATATTGTATTGTAAACTACCACAGAATTTTAACAAGGAAGTGGAAAGATGACGTGATATAAAGGGTTGTCTGAGGATAAAGTAAGAAACATGTTGATGGCGCAATGTAACAAAACTAATAAAATGTAATATTTAAGTAATAACATCATTGTTTTCTTTATATTTCTTAAGTTATCAGATCTCATGAAGGCGTGTAGAGTTGTAGGCTTGACTCTACATGATATCTGATAACTTTTTGACAGTGCGAACCATATGGTCCGTCTTGGCAACATTTTGCATGAAAATGTTTTTAGTGGGATTACAATTTATAAATACTAGAAAAGTATAATAATATCCTGGGACCTCCTGTATCATTCATTGTATTCTTTCAATAACATAGTATAAAGAAAGTATTGATTTGCTAGCCATGGCGACAATTTAATCCTCTTATGTCTGCCTGGGGTGTTAAACATTTTTGAACGCTTATTAGGTTGACCTGTCTGTATATGTAGGTACCTGAAATGTAAAGAACTAAACTTCGAACTGTTGTATGATCCTTGGCAAATGTACCTATTTAATTCCGATGACAATTCAACAACTCAAACATAAGTAATTTTCATTGTTTTTTATTTTCATGTTTGAGTTATTTTCAATGATTTCACATGATAACGAGAACCTGATGATGCACAATTTAATTCGATGGACTAATTTCAGTGATTTATTTAATGCTTCAATTCATATATTTTATGGTCTTAAATAAGCATCTATTGAGTTCTAGGAAAACATAATTGAATGGAGTTCTTACCTACATAGGTACTACAGAAAACGAATATCTACTAATGTAGTTACTAGATGCCTCGCGCGGTTTCACAAGCGTTCCCGTCATAAAAAGTAAGCCTATAATAATCGGGGATAATGTAGCTTCCTATTAGTGAAATAATTTTTAGAATCCGACTGGTAGATCCAGAGATTAGCCCGTTTAAACAAACAAACAAAAAAACTCTTCTGCTTTATTATTATTAGTATAGATATTTGAACCGAGTGTTTGCAACCCCTACCTAATTCAATTAGTATGAAGCATAGTTCGAAATAACTAAATACGAACACTGGTTTCCTATTATACCGTCCTAGTACCAGAAAAACTATTAGGAATTAAAATTTCATTAAAAAATAATGGCGCTATATACATACATTTTCGGTATTATAATTGCTTGTTTATCTTATGTAGTGTATCAAAAGTATGTGAATGTGTACACAAGTTTTGTTATTAAGCCGGAAAAACGGTATGACTACATTATAGGTAAGTGCACATATAAAAAGTGCCTGCTTCTGTTTTAATAGCAATATTTTTATTTGAGTGTCAGTATGTCGATAGTGGCAGGCAATATATGCCACAGTAGATTCAAAAGTTACATGCAACGGACTAAAATATTTTAATCCCAGCCTTAGGGGCTGAATTTCTGGAAATCGTTTCTGAGTATTCACTTATTTTATTTACGGAACTCTTTAGCACAATTTCATGCTTCTAGGACCCAACAGTTTAGGCTGGTCTGTCGTTGTTAGAGTTTTATTAAGTACTTACTTACCTAGATACTCCAATTATACTATAGCTGAAGAGTTTGTATGTATATTTGATGGTGTTAATCTTAGGCATCAGTCTTATTAGATAAACAATTTTTCGCTAAACCGCAGGAAACTGCTAGCAGAAAATAGGTGTGTATACGTAGTCTCTAACGCAAAGATCTTAGCCAACTACGTTGAAATCTCATCCAGTGGGCGCCGGTACAGCAGGCTGCGTGCTAGCCTCCCGCCTCACAGAGGATCCTACCACGAAGGTCTTGCTCATTGAGGCTGGTGACCATATGGGGTACTTCACCAAGATACCGCTGACGCCTACCGCAGCGCAGCTGGGTCCTTATGATTGGTCTGTGAGGAGTGAAGCGCAGAAATTCTCGTCTTTCGGTCTTTGGGGACAGGTGAGTGTCGAAGGTCATGTGTTCGAATCCTACAATAACCTTAGGCTTTCGGTGAAGGATCGATGAAGTAACTAGGTACTGCCCCGGGCCGAACCTTACCTAACACGAACCGATGTGATCCGAATATTGCAATTGAGAGATTTCTTTTCTAGGCTTTGTGTGATTATCATCTTCGGCCACATCATCACTTTACTTTTTTACATCACTTGTAGAGATAATCAACGGTACAGTAGTACCCAACTGATAAGGCGCGTCGTGAATCTTCGTTCGCACAGAAAAGAAAATATGGCCCGAAGATTAACGAAAGAATGCTTAAAACTTACAATCAACCTTAAAACACTACTATAAGGTTCATAAGACACAGCAGCTATTAGTTCCGTCTCACTCGCAAGTCAAGCCAAATGACGCCATTATTGCGGACACATGGCAGCAGCTGCCGACCAATAGCATTTCCTGCGCTTTGAAAATGTGTCATCTGCGCAGGTACATCGGTAAGCCATATTAGTTGGTACTACTGTAAAAAAATCGGAACAACGATAGGTACTTATACAGTTTTACAATATCCAATAGGTATATGTTTGTGTAGCTCATGCCCAAAATATTGATGTAGAAAGACGGAATAGTTAAAAGAGTAGGTAAGGTACTTATACTAAAAGCAGCTTTTTTGAATTTTTATTAGTAAGGAATTTTCCATGTTTATTTTCAAGTCACCAATAATACCTCGGGGTAAAGGTCTCGGCGGGTCGGGCCAGATCAACTTCCTTCTTCATGGCTTCGGACTTCCTGAGGACTACAACAGGTGGACAGATCGAGGTTTCAGGGGCTGGAGCCATGACGACCTGAAACCTTATTTTATAAGAGCATTCGGAACTGCTAGAAGCGAATTCGATTCAGGGCATTGTTCTGCTGATGGTGAATGTCCTGGGTCCAAGGTAAGCAGCGTTTGTTTAAGTCAAGTCAAAGCCATTCCAGCCAGCTACTATAGTTGGTAACTACCGGTGCTACCGGGTTTGGAAGTCGGCCTTCAAATGAGACGAACACAGCGAAACCACCACTGAGGTGGCAAACAAGCATACGGCCCGCCGTATGTTAAGCAGTTACCGTAGCCTATGGACGCGTGCAACACCAGGGGTATCACTCGCGCGTTGCCGACCCTATTAATATGCCTGCCTTGTATGGTTGTCTACAGAGTGGTCGAATCTTGCAATTTGACTCACAACTCGATTCGGACAAGTGAAACTAAATAAAAGCTTACGTAAAAAGCAACTCACGCTCTCTTTATTCTTCTGACTTTTTAATTTATTTTATCACCTGCAGTCGCCAATGAAACTGAAACTTATAGACGATGGCAACGAACTGATGAACGCGTTCAAACAAGCATCGAGTGAACTAAAGGAAAAACACACAATCTTTAGGAAGGCAACAGCCACTATACTGGATGGTGTCAGACATTCAACTCTGGACGCTTATTTGAAGCCAGCATTGACGAGGAAGAACTTTCACGTCATGCTTAAAACAAAAGCTGTTTCTGTAAGTTTTACATTCAGGATGATTTTATATTGAGTAGGTGCACAAACATTTAAGTGCAGCATAGACGACAGACTTTTTGTGCGAAAGAGTCTGCGGCATAGGTACAAAAAAGTCCGTCATGAATTTTTCACAGATTCGAAGCATACAACACAACGCACATTACATCTTCGATCATTCTGTCCGCGGAACTCTAGCTAGGGACGTACATCTTTATATATAAAATTCTACTGTACGTGTGTATTGAGATACAAAGATATAAACGCTGGACCGATTTGAATGAAATTTTTGACTGTTTTACAAAAAACTTAAACCGACTTCAAAGTACACTAAGAAGTAATCAAATCCCGATCTGATTACAATGGGACCAAACGGGAAGTGTACCCTTCCAGAAGAAGAATATTCCAAATCGGTTAATAAATGACGGAGTTATGAGGTAACAAAAAAAAAACCGGCCAAGTGCGAGACTCGCGCACCGAGGGTTCCGTACAAACCTGTAGGTATATAAGTAAATGGTAGTATAGACCTGAGTATTTGATATTAATTTCAATTTATGACCTATTAAAAAAAAACTACTTACTAGATCTCGTTCAAACCAATTTTCAGTGGAAGTTTGCACCGTAATGTACATCATATATTTTTTATAGATTTATCATTCTCTTATTTTAGAAGTTACAGGGGGGGGACACACATTTTACCACTTTGGAAGTGTCTCTCGCGCAAACTATTCAGTTTAGAAAAAAATTATATTAGAAACCTCAATATCATTTTTGAAGACCTATCCATAGACACCCCACACTTATGGGTTTGATGAAAAAAAAAAATTTGAGTTTCAGTTCTAAGTATGGGGAACCCCCAAAATTTATTGTTTTTTTTCTATTTTTGTGTAAAAATCTTAATGCGGTTCACAGAATACATCTACTTACCAAGTTTCAACATTATAGTTCTTATAGTTTCGGAAATAAATGGCTGTGACATACACGGACAGACAGACAGACAGACAGACAGACAGACAGACAGACAGACAGACAGACAGACAGACAGACAGACATGACGAATCTATAAGGGTTCCGTTTTTTGCCATTTGGCTACGGAACCCTAAAAAATACAACCGAATTGCGAACCTCCTCCTTTTTTTGAAGTCGGTTAAAAAGTATGCACCAGCCGTTTTTATGCAGGTCCTTCTGCGACCTTGACCATTTAAAATAAGATGACTCTTACGACTGTTGACTATTTAAAAACACGTTTCCAAGTTCGTGTACCTACATAATACAAAATTTCCTGTAGGTATAGATTATTTCCGGCTTTTTTTTTATCCCAAAGCAAAATGAGCAAACAAGTATACGGCCCGCCTGATGGTAAGCGGTTGTAGCCTATAGACGCTCGTAACACCAGGAGTATCACTCGCGCGTTGCCGACCCTACATAAATCTTCACTCTTTTCGAAGTACCTACTCCATGCACTCCCTTGAAAAAACTACGGCGGGGAGCTCATTCCAAAGTCTGAGCTTACGAATTGTTTGCTGTCATTACTACACTCAGTTTTAGCAAAAACCCTGATAACTTAGTACTTACTGGTCATAATATTTCAGATTCGAGTTGAGAACAAGACAGCGTCATCCCTATACATACTGCAAAGCCACCGGGAACTGAACAACATATTTGTGAACAAAGAGATCATAGTTTCAGCTGGCGCTATTAAGACTCCACAACTCCTCATGCTTTCAGGGATTGGCCCAAAGGAATTATTGGAAAGGTGACTAATGTTTTATTTTTCATCATCTCGTAGCATGTGTAAACACGGCTGGAGGATAAGCAAAGATGTAATGTGTATTCCAGGTTAAAAATACGGATAGTCGCTGAAAACGAACATGTTGGCAAGAATCTTCACGATCACATGAATCTGCCACTCTATGTCAGCATTAAGAAGCCTATAAGTATCACATTGGCTAAGGTGTTCAGTTTTGGTACAGTCTGGGAATACTTTTGGAAAAATAGTGGTAAGTAACTCCATCTTAAAAATTGTTATCTTACGTCAAAAGGTTATCAAGCAGACAGCCGATCCATCACATGGTACTTATTCACCAGCTATAGATATTTACAATACCATGGGAATCCAATGTCTTTCCGTTCTTGAAGAGAAAAAGACGTCGCGAGATAATGCTATGAAGGGAAACCTACACAGAATTTTGTTTATTTTCAACAGGTATACTATCATTTCCTCCTGTGGCTGGCGTGGAGTATCAGAACTCATCAGCTGTAATGCTATTTTCAATGGGCAGTTCCAGTGAGAGGCTGCTTAGAGATCTGTCTAATTATAAACCTAAGGTAAATACCTAATACAATTCAAAAATATTTCTAATCATTTTTAGGGTTCCGTAGCCAAATGGCAAAAAACGGAACCCTTATAGATTCGTCATGTCTGTCTGTCTGTCTGTCTGTCTGTCTGTCTGTCTGTCTGTCTGTCTGTCTGTCTGTCTGTCTGTCCGTGTATGTCACAGCCATTTATTTCCGAAACTATAAGAACTATAATGTTGAAACTTGGTAAGTAGATGTATTCTGTGAACCGCATTAAGATTTTTACACAAAAATAGAAAAAAAACAATAAATTTTGGGGGTTCCCCATACTTAGAACTGAAACTCAATTTTTTTTTTTTCATCAAACCCATAAGTGTGGGGTGTCTATGGATAGGTCTTCAAAAATGATATTGAGGTTTCTAAAATCATTTTTTTCTAAACTGAATAGTTTGCGCGAGAGACACTTCCAAAGTGGTAAAATGTGTGTCCCCCCCCCTGTAACTTCTAAAATAAGAGAATGATAAATCTATAAAAAATATATGATGTACATTACGGTGCAAACTTCCACTGAAAATTGGTTTGAACGAGATCTAGTAAGTAGTTTTTTTTTAATAGGTCATAAATTGAAATTAATATCAAATACTCAGGTCTATACTACCATTTACTTATATACCTACAGGTTTGTACGGAACCCTCGGTGCGCGAGTCTGACTCGCACTTGGCCGGTTTTTATATTGTTCTGCACAGTTAACATCCTTTTCATTCATGTCAATAAAGATTTTTTTTGTGAAAAAATTAATTTTTAATACAAGCTTTTTTGGTGACTGTACTTGCATCGTCTTCCAATACACTAATGTATACCAAATATCAAGTCAATCAGACCACTGGAAGTGGGTGAAATTCGACTTGCAAGATTCCACCCGAACAAACATACATACATAAACTGCAAGTTAAATAAAAGCTTGTAAAAAATTACGCCCTCTCTTCTTTCTCTGTCGAGAACAATAATTTCCCAATGCCTTTTTAGGGTTCCGTAGCCAAATGGCAAAAAACGGAACCCTTATAGATTCGTCATGTCTGTCTGTCTGTCTGTCTGTCTGTCTGTCTGTCTGTCTGTCCGCCTGTATGTCACAGCCATTTATTTCCGAAACTATAAGAACTATAATGTTGAAACTTGGTAAGTAGATGGATTCTGTGAACCGCATTAAGATTTTCACACAAAAATAGAAAAACAACAATAAATTTTGGGGGTTCCCCATACTTAGAACTGAAACTCAAAATTTTTTTTTTTCATCAAACCCATAAATGTGGGGTGTCTATGGATAGGTCTTCAAAAATGATATTGAGGTTTCTAATATCATTTTTTTCTAAACTGAATAGTTTGCGCGAGAGACACTTCCAAAGTGGTAAAATGTGTGTCCCCCCCCCTGTAACTTCTAAAATAAGAGAATGATAAATCTATAAAAAATATATGATGTACATTACGGTGGAAACTTCCACCGAAAATTGGTTTGAACGAGATCTAGTAAGTTTTATTTATTTATTTAAGCCTTGCAATACATATAGTTTGTACTAATAATAATAATAACATGCTTCAAATTTAATACTTTAGGCATTACAAATCATCCCATTGTTGGGCAAAGGCCTCCCCCATCCTATTCCAATTTTTTTTGTCCTTGACAAGTCTATTCCAGGTCTTTCCTGCACTATTTTCCAATTCGTCCCGCCATCTTATCTTAGGTCGTCCCTTCGCTCTTTTCAGGTATCTTGGACACCAGGTAGTGCATATTTGGGTCCATCGGTTATCCGTACATCTAATTAAGTGTCCTGCCCATTCCCATTTCAGTTTTTTTGCGACTTGGACAACGTCTCTCATGTGGCTCTTGTGTCGTAGCTTATAGTTGGATATCTTGTGTATTAGTCTCTTCCTAAGTATTATCCTTTCCATCTTTCTTTGGATCTAGTAAGTAGTTTCTTTTTAATACGTCATAAATTGAAATTAATATCAAATACTCAGGTCTATACTACCATTTACTTATATACAGGTTTATACGGAACCCTCGGTGCGCGAGTCTGACTCGCACTTGGCCGGTTTTTTACATTTGCAAATTTTAGGTATACCGTGAAACGTTCCCATTCCACAACGACACAAAGAAAGAAGGTTTCATGTTCCTAGCAACCTGCGTACAACCGAAGAGCAGAGGAACTGTGACCCTTAAGGATACCAGCTCTTATGTGCCACCTGTTGTCGATGTTAATTACTTGGAGCAGCACTGGGACGTAAGGTGTATGACAAGAGGTATTTAAATGCATAAGTACTTGTGGTTTAGCGTCGTGTGGCGGGTCGCTCACATCCCTCCAATATGGCGAGGAAGGCGATGGCTGCCACACGCGTCATACTTGTGATCAGGTGCTGCTTTTGCGGGCTGGTCTGCTTAAGTTTGCTATGTATTTACTTATTTAATATTTATTCAGTCTACTTTGTAATTTTGCCGCCGCGCCGGAGCACGCAATTGTTGTCAGTGCGATTAGAATGTAAATATTATGTAATTAATCTAAGCTTGTTTGAAAAGAGTAATTGCTGAGTTTATTGCCGGCTCTCTTCAGCAAATGCAACCTTCCGAACCGGTATTAGAGTATTAGAGTCAGACTTTTCATAAGTGCCTGCGAAGGTCTATCTGAATAAATGATTTTGATTTTATGTAAAGATCAATTATCTTCACTAACTGCTATCAGTAAGTAATAAATAAGTGAAGTTAAAACCTGGTATTCAAGTGGAGCTCCCACTATATTCAGGTACTGTAGATGGGGAAGTAATAGGATATTAATTCATGTGCTATATTTTTAACCTCCTATGTCCTCCAACCAGGCTCCATGATGAGATCAGAGCACAGGTGCATTACCAGTGCTCTGGTCTCATCATCATGTTCTAACATTATGATAATCATTAGCATTTTATCAGAAGGGCAGCAGTTAGAGAAGTATGGCCACCAAAATTAAGAATTGACATCTTTCAAACAATTTTTTCAGCTGTGAGAAGAATAGTACAGCTAATATCGTCGAAACCGTTCCAAGAAGTTGGAGCTAGAATCCACTGGCCACGACCAGAGAGGTGTTTGACCTTTTGGAAATATTCCAGAGAAGAACAGATTGGATTTATAAAACGAAGAAGGTTATATTTTCTTGCTGTAAACCTACTGTAAAACCTTTAGTACGTAAACGATTATAATGCTTCCATGAAATAGCAAGAGGCAGGTCAGATTAATGAGGATGTTGAAAAAGTATAGGTGGGACGGATGAAATAAATAATACTGTGCGAGAATGAAATGATTTTATTAAGTACTAGCTGTTCCCCGCGGTTTCACTCATATTGCCGGGATAAAAATACTATAATATTCGTGGATAATGTAGCTTCCTATTCGTGAAAGAATTTTCGGAATCCGACTGGTAATTCCAGAGATAAGCCCGTTTAAACAAACAAAAAGAAATACTCATCTGCTTTATTATATTAGTTAGTATCGATAACTAGTTTTGTTTTTAAGTTAGCTAAACAGTTAGTTACATGGGTGAAGTCAGATGAAGTAAACGAGCGGGGCGAGAACAAACCCGGTATTTATTGTAAAGGTTTGGCCCAAAGTATTCAATAAAAAAAATTGAGGGCATTATGATTTACCAGTTTTGGCAGCTAGGCTTGAAATGAAATGAAATGAAATGAAATGAAATAATTTATTCATTCAAATAGGCCTTCACAGGCACTTATGAATAGTCAAACTCTAATACTCTAATGCACGGTTCGGAAGGTTGCTTTTGCTAAGAAGAGCCGGCAATAAACTCAGCAGTTACTCTTTTCAAAATCAAACTTAAATTTATTACATCAGATGTTTCCTGTAGAGCGAGCGCTACACCCAAGCATTTTTATCATTTAAATATTCGGTAATATTGTAGTAAGCCTTCTGTACTAAAGCGGCCTTAATACATTCCTTAAACTTATGTGACGGTAAATTCAAAATTTTATTAGGGATTTTATTATAAAATTGTATACTCAGTCCTAAAAATGAACCTTGCACTTTTTGGAGTCTATAAGCAAAGGTCACAAGTTTATGCTTATTTCTAGTATTAAAAGAGTGCACGTCACTTTTTTTTACAAAAATATTAATATTCTGATGTACAAATAATATATTTGCATAAATATACTGCGATGTTTTGCCATACACCTGATTTTATTCTATACTACTACTAGCAATATGGATGCTTGCAACACACGAGGCAACTCTCACGTATCACCGACCCTTCCCCCTAAACTGGAAGATAAAAAGAAAGAAATAAGAAATAAAAATACTAATAATAGAAAACAATAATCCTCCTTGATATGTCTCCACAGGTTCAAAGATCAGCCAAAGCACAAACTACCAAAGATACCTAAACATAAAACTATGATAAGCCCCCCAGATGAGTACATAGAGTGTATAATAAGAGAAGTAGCTGTTACTGGCCATCATGTTGGTGGTACATGCGCTGCCGGGAAAGTGGTCGATGATCATTTAAGGTTAGTAGCATAGATTACTAAATTGGTAATTTGGTTTAATTATAATTCATCAATGGTTCATAATCCCTATAGTCGCAAGGCTCCCTTATCGACTGGAGATTTTCTTACTGAAAACAACTCTGGAAGTATAAAACTCTAATCTGATGTTACTGTGAACCTTAGTCCTCTTAATATTAGGTGAGACTATTTCCCTGGTTAATAAATACTGAATCAGAATGCTTGTGCATTCTGTGCTACACTGAAACGTTCATAACTGCTTCTAAATATCTACTTGAAGTAAAAATGTTCTTCATTTCAGAGTGAAATCCGTAACAGGAATAAGAATAATGGACGCAAGTGTATTACCAACACCAATATCATTGTTTCCTAATTCAGTGTTAGTTGCAATGGCAGAAAGAACTGTGGATCTTATACAAAATGATACCCAATGACTGATTTAATAAAGTTTGGAAAATATTGGTTTTTATTTCAATTACCATCATGACATACAAGATTATAAACATTGATGAATGGTTTGTTACTCTTTGACCCAAATGCTGATCGGTTTTGTATGAAAGGCACACAGAATACGTTCTGGATTAATACACATGATATTTTTTATCCTAGGAAAACAATAGGTCCCTCAGGCTTTGAAAAGTATCGGAGAGGACAGCGATTTAAAGGTGATGAAGCAGTCGTTGCTGCAGGCTGTTAGACGAAACGGCCATGTCAGATATTTTGACTAAGATGTAGAGTTTGTGAAGTTATGACTTGTAGAGTTAAGGCGTGTAGAGTTATAATCTTGGCTCTACATGGGATCTGATAACTTTTTGACAGTGCGAGCCATATGGTCTCGTGTTATCAACATTTTACATGAAAATGTTTTTGGTGTGATAAAAGTAACTCGAGGTTGTTAAAATTTAAGAACATAAGAAAAGGTTTACCACCGTCTTCGGTTATGACGTTCCGATCCATGTTGGTGTCACCTTTTGGCATTTGAAAGGGAAATGGGGAAGTACCTCAACCTTACAGAATACCGCAGTATAAAAAAAAAAAAAAATTCTTCTGTAGGAATACTAAATTGAAGAACTTGTTCATACCTGTAATGTAAAATTAAAATATTACAACTATAAACACCTCTCCGGTTGACATGGAGTACCTACCACCTATAGACCTGGCACCAATGGGATGGATTCGCCGTTTCGCTAATTAAGCCGAAGCTCGCCATCGACGAATGTTTGCTTGGCTATCAGTTTTCTAATGGTACAGGAATTATTTAACTTAATCCCACCGTCCCCATTTACACACTTTTTATGTTGTTGACATACCAAACATATAGAATAACATTTGTATATGCTTTGGGCATTTATGTTTTTTTAAAACTACAGTGTAGAGACGATTAAAATCAGACGTTTGTTTGTTGAGTACGTAGTGTAATTAAACAAAAAATCTTTTAAGAGTATTCTATTTTACTAAAAGGGTTGAGCCATTAAACAAAAAAAGATTAATCATAAATTGAGCATTCAACTAACTTGTGGCCGTTCGTGTATTCATTTATTTGTTCTATTGATTTCGAACAGTTCGTGTAATACATTAATAATGAGTTGGTGTAATGGAATGGACGGGGAAAGAAGACCCTGTTGAGCTTGACTCTAGTCTGGCATTGTAAGGAGACATGAGAGGTGTAGCATAAGTGGGAGATGTTTCGGCATCGACGCTGAAAAACCACTACTTTCATTGTTTCATTACTTACTCGGTTGGGCGGAAGCGGTGCGCGGTCGATTATATCGGCGAGCGCACGGTGTTTCGTTCCAAGCGTGCAGAGTGGCGACGTGGCGGCAACGCTCGTCGCCGTACAACTCCCGCGTGATCCGGTTCGAGGACACTGCCAGGCGGGGAGTTTGACTGGGGCGGTACATCTGTCAAAGAATAACGCAGGTGTCCTAAGGCCAGCTCAGCGAGGACAGAAACCTCGCGTGGAGCAAAAGGGCAAAAGCTGGCTTGATCCAGATGTTCAGTACGCATAGGGACTGCGAAAGCACGGCCTATCGATCCTTTAGTATAAAGAGTTTTTAGCAAGAGGTGCCAGAAAAGTTACCACAGGGATAACTGGCTTGTGGCAGCCAAGCGTTCATAGCGACGTTGCTTTTTGATCCTTCGATGTCGGCTCTTCCTATCATTGCGAAGCAAAATTCGCCAAGCGTTGGATTGTTCACCCATCAAAAGGGAACGTGAGCTGGGTTTAGACCGTCGTGAGACAGGTTAGTTTTACCCTACTGATGGCTTGTCGTTGCGATAGTAATACTGCTCAGTACGAGAGGAACCGCAGTTTCGGACATTTGGTTCATGCACTCGGCCGAGCGGCCGGTGGTGCGAAGCTACCATCCGCGGGATTATGCCTGAACGCCTCTAAGGCCGAAGCCAGCCTAGCCGAATCCGGCAAGGATATGCTCACTGTGGAGCCCCGAGAGTCGGGAGGCTCTAAACAATGTGACTTTACTAGTCGCGCTTCACTCTGTGAGGTGCGACGTCGAAGCCCATTTGGACCACGGAGATCGGTGCGGTCGGTTTAACACGTGCATCACGGCTCCGAAGGTTCGAATTTACCTCAGTTCGATGTCGGGGCTCGGAATAGTCTGTAGACGACTTCCGTTCCTGGCGGGGTGTTGTGCTCGGTAGAGCAGCGTCGTGCTGCGATCTGTTGAGACTCAGCCCTACGCCAGGTGATTCGTCCGAGGACGATGACACACATACTCACTACCTACATATACGCACATACATGTACACCACATTTATTGTGTGTATATGGTGTGTGGTATGTAGGTAGTGAGTTTTTTTTACAATTTTACTCAATACGCGAACGCACCGCGCACCATCCACAATCTTGTTGGATCGGTGATCGGTGTATCCATACAGCGAATCACACAATACACGAACCGTCCGCCTTTGCTTGCACACGTGGTGTTTTTACACCAGATTTTTTAATACACGAATTGTCCACATTTAGTTGAAGTGCCTCATATTGATTTGAAATTTTTTCCCCCAATTGAGACACCTACACAATTAACAAGTAAGAGTTTTTACATTAATTCGAACGAACATTATTCAAAATTACTAACTAGGTAACCAGTTTCTTAGTGCTTTCTTAGTGATTGTATTCAAGAATACAATTCTACCCGGACGAATCGAGTGCGGAGGATGTTCCGTTGAGTTGATCATTCAACATTTGTTGTACTTAGTCTAATTAATAAGTAACACAATTACTTTAAAATAACATCTACAAACCATTGAATCAAGAGATACAATAATATCCCTTACCCTTATTCATAAAATGCAGTAGGTAAAGACACAATAATCGCACAATACACGAACACTCCGCCTGTTGTGCGTGCTTGTACACCATTATTTTTTTATACACGAACTGATCACTTTTAGTTGAAGTGGCTTATATTAATTTGATAATTTCTCCCCAATTGATAGACCTACACAATGAACAGAACTTTTGACTTTCTCCATTCATTATATAAATAAGGATGGATTCAACATTTTAAGACTATATACTTACATAGGGAAGAGTTCCGTGCATTGAACATTACATGTATTGTAATACTACCTACACTAAGACTATGCAGGTAGGTAGCCAGTCCATTCTGACGTTCAATAATGTATGTGTATGTGTATGTGTATGTGTATGTGTATGTGTGTGTATGTAGTTAGTCTATAATAATACATAAGGAAAATAACTTATTACTTTATACGTCATGTGTCATTTAGATATTAGGTACCTACACACTACACACCTACTCTAACATATTATTCGACAAATAAAACATTTTTTGGGTTGGTTGGTTGGTTGGTTGGTTGGTTGGTTGCTTGCTAGAAATTTGCTTTTTCCTAATAGGTAAGTATTATGTAGGTATTCATGCATGCCCTGTGCTGGCTGATGCACATTCTACTATAACTTTTTACTGACTGTAAATAACTGGACATACAATAAATGTTAATACATAATAGTCATAAAGTACACTACCTATTTTAAAGAAAAAACATAGGTAAAAATTAAATAAACTATCTTATTGCACTTGCCATGGTAATCTTGGTTGAACGATACAAAATGGCTGGATCAACCAAGATCACCTTGGCAATAGGGTGTATTGTAAGCCTTCATCATATGGTTGTATTATCAAAATAGGTACCAAATGAATATTACGGTCTTTTGACGTTGCGTTTTCGTTTTATTTTCAGTTGTTATTACATTTACATCCATGACTTAATTTATCAATATTTCAAATTCATATAGGTAGGTACTTTGGTTTTTACTTACTACATTAAAAATAAATAAGACTAGGCTGAATGGCTCAAACCTTTGCCTGCCTTTTGGCGAATATTATAAACAACATAATGACGTTGTGATATGGACTTTTTGGCGGGAACTTGCAGAGTGACGTAGAATTTTCATTTTTATTTTCATAAATTTGTGTATTTTGAGTTATGTTGTGTAATTTTGGTGGTATTTTACCCAATAAAGATCATCCATGTGCACCAGTGAAGTGAAATGAAATGAATTATTTGTATCGTGACTTTTCAAGTTGTCTCAAAATGTCCGTGAAGAGTTTTAGTACAATGACCACCATTGTAGTAAAACATGACTTTTATGGACGGTGACTGACTGAGGACTATAATTAATGTGAAGTGATTTATTGTGACTGGAAACTATAATATAACTCGACACTGGCAGAAATGAGCCCTAATTTGAGATTGGTTGCCAAAATTAAAAATAAGAAGAAGAAGAAGACGTTGTGATATCAAAAGAAAGTGCTGCATTTTTTGCGTGAGATAGAAATAAAACACAATTGAGTGAATTATAGGACGTGAACGTATTTAGAATGGGTTGCCAAATGAATAAATATCGATCACCTATTGAAATAATACAATTAGACAATTTTTAAATTTTTCTCCTCCTCGGAAATCCAATGGCAGTTTGGCACCAAATTTTGACATTTTTCATGGACATTCTAACAACCGGCTGTTAGATAAAAGTTTAATTTGAAATCACGACTACTGATCAATAGAGTAAGTAGGTAGCCTTAGGGGCGGGTTTTTGGAGTTTATTAATTTATTCTTCTAGGTCGTATTAATCACAGCTATAGAAACATATAATTATGTAACTTTGAATTTTTACGTACCAGGCATGCAGTGTGGAAAAAACGAACGGGACATGAGAGATAAAGTAAGTGCCTACCCTACTACTACCTACCAACATTAAATATTTTGAAGATAATTATCAAATTTCACTCAAGATACAATAAACAGTAAATTGTTAACCAAGGGATTGTTAATAAGGCACACATCCCGCACGAGACATTTGTTTTTAAATATAAGAATTATATCGGAGCCGGGAATCGAACCTACACTCCAAACCTACTAATTTTTCTAGTTTTAATACGTACGGAACCCTAATTATGACCGGTTGTATAATAATGGTTTTTCAGGTCTAATAATTTTTTAATACACGAACCGTCCACATTCTTTTTTATATATTTTGGAGGTGGGTTTATAAAGAGGTGAACTAGCTTGTCACTTTATATACACAATTTTACAGTTTTTAAATATACAAATCGTACAAATTTAGCGCAATGTACACATTCCACAGATATTTTTTTAAGATAATAAGTAAGTAAACTTCTTGAAAAGAAAAACATTTTCTTGAGGAAAATACAGTGTAAATTAATGGAAAAAAAAAAAAAAAAGAATTGTGCAATTATAAGGGAAAAACAGTATTGAAAAAAATAAAAAGAAATTTGAGTACCTACTATTCATAAAATTTGTAATTTAAAGGAAACAAAAAGTAATTTGATGAAAAATAAAGTAATTTCAAAATAAATAATTCAATGAAGGAATTTTAATGAAACATAAATCAAGTAATTTAAAGATAAAAAAAGGTAATTTAAATGGAAAAAAAGTAAGTAAGTAAGTAAGTTATGAAAAAAAATTGTAATTTCAGATAAAAAAGTAATTTGAGAAAAAAAAAAATGTAATTTAAGACAAAAAATTTATATTTAAAGGAAATAAAAATAAAGAATACAAGAAATTTAATGGCAGAAAAGAAATTAATTGCAAAAAAGGAACAAAAATTTGATACATTTACAATCCCCAACTAAACTAATGCATTAATTCCTCCATAGTATTGTTTCGTATTATGTCATCTTAGTTGAAAGTGTCTTAAATTAATCTGTAAGTAACCTGCGTTATAACAGAAAACTGAAAATTGCATATTAAGTAGTACCTATCTACTGATGCATTTTAACACGCTTTTATTATAGTAACTAACTAGCTAAGTACCTAGGTATGTAAGTAAGTGTAGTAAGTAGTTGTGTCAACATAGGTACATACATACATACATTGATGATGATTGCAGTTTCATGTGTTCACTGGTAGGTGCAGTCTCGCTTGCTTGCTCCTCATCATCACCACATGTCTGTAACACATACAACAACACTAGGTACAGTGCTTGGTGCCTCGGCGCCGCACTCACCTGTCTAGCGGGCCTACCTCCTACCGGGCACGGGCACCATGGGCACGGGCACGGGCACCACCTCACACCGCACCGACCAACCAACCAAGCAAGCAAGCACCGACACAACACAACACAACTAACTAACTAACTACCTAACTAACTAACTAACGAACGAACGAACGAACGAACGAACACCGTGCGAGCTACGCGCCGCCGCCGCACGCGCCGCGCGACGCCGCCCGCCCACACCGCACCGCGCCCCGCCCCGCCCCGCCCCATGTGTGTGATGTGTATATAGTAAGTAGTACTAGTAGCAAGCAAGCAAGCACCGCCCACCCACCGCGTGTCGCCCACACCACCAGCGTAGCGTAGCGTACCGTCCCATACATACATACCTACACTAACTACACAGGTCACACCACGCCACGCCACGCTACACCACACCCACACCACGCCACACCACACCACACGACACCACACGACACCACACCACACCACGCCACGCTACACCACACCCACACCACACGACACCACACCACGCCACGCCACGCCACGCCACGCCACGCCACGCCACGCCACGCCACGCCACGCCACGCCACGCTTCACCACACCCACACCACACCACGCCACGCCACGCCACGCCACGCCACGCCACGCCACGCCACGCCACGCCACGCCACGCCACGCCACGCCACGCTACACCACACCACACCCACACCACACCACGCTTCACCACACCACGCCACGCCACGCCACGCTACACCACACCACACCACGCCACGCCACGCTACACCACACCACACCCACACCACACCACGCTTCACCACACCACGCCACGCCACGCCACGCTACACCACACCACACCACACCACACCACACCACACCACGCCCCGCCCCGCCCCGCCCCGCCCCGCGCTGCTCCATAGCACCGACCAATGGGTTCATTCATATTATGCATCACCGCATCTCCGTCACTAGCGAATGTAGAGGTATGTGCATTTGGTTTTTTAGTTTATCTCTTTCCTTTCTTTCAGTTATTTATACCCGTATTGTCGTGCAGGTGCAACCACTAATGTTGTAATAATTATTTTGTGAGATCAGTTAATTGCATTGATTGCAGATTGCAACACAAACACGAACAAGACTGAATATTCAAAGAAATAATACAACCAACATAATGAAAAGGCTGTATGGTCGAATGACCCTTGCCTATCCTTTTAAGTATGAAAAACCTACTACTATGACAGCTTCCTACAGCTAGTAAAAGGACAGTTAAAAACTGTATGTAGGTATTAATTGTATTCAAATGTAACATAATAATTTCAACAAACATCATACATTACAATTGGCCACTGAGTACCATTACATTACATTCATCAGGTGAGTAAAATGTTTAAATGTGATATTGTAATTTGTAACACAATTTTAATGATATAATTGTCATTTTGTATAAATTTCAGCCTGTTGTACAAACAAACACATGTAGATGTGTGACAGACAAGTTAATTTCTATAGTTTTTTTGGTGAGCACAGAGTAATAATAATATGGTTTTATCTACATATATAGTGTAAGGTTATGGAGTTTTCTTGTTATGCATTTCTTTATGGATTGTATGTAGGTTAGGATTATGTATGTATAATATATTTTCCCTCCCTAATTTCTTTTCTTTTATTTATGCACTTTTTTTTTGGTATCTAACAATTGTCTTTTTTTTTTGTATATAATTATTATATAGGCCTGATTTATGTCGGCATAGTGCATGCATGTGAGTATTTTAATAATAATAAATTGAAAATAAATTGTTTTTGGACATAGTTTTTTCACTTTTTTCTTATATATTTATATGCATGTATATAGGTACATATGTTTAATATAGTTGTTTTCATTCAATATTCGGCACATTTTTAACTTTTCATGTGGCCGAACGGTGTTGTTTATTTTTCAAACTTTTTTTTTTTTTTCTTTTTTTTTTTTTTTTTTTTCTCTATTTCACACGCACGATACAGAGTATCGCAGGCGCCCTATCGCCGGCGCAGAAAATAGCATCGTGCGCGGCATATTCCTCTCACAAATATGATAATAGTCGATGTGAGGGTCGACGTTAGTAGTAAGATTGTGTTCTGTGCGCGCAGCGCTCGTGTATCATTATAAGCGGCACGCGCTCTGCGCGACACAAAACAAGTGCTTACTCCTAGCGGTCGGTCGGTGTAGTTAGTTGTAATTTGGTTAGGTAAACGAAATTAATTATTTAGTAAAGTTTCGTTTATCTAACCAAACAGAGAGAAAGATTCACAGATGTGTGCTGTGCATCCTTTTCCACTACTTTTATATTTTTACACTTGTGTTATTGTTGTTTATTATACTATATATTTATTTATATATGTGTACGTATGGTGTTTATCAACTGCGAACCCACCCACAGCGCACACCGCCAGAGGCAGCAGCCCCGTGACGACGTGACTATACGACGATGTGTTTGTGTGAATATAATATGTTGTATTCCCATCGCATTCTAGTTCTTCACAATGGATCGGAGCGACGATTGCACTGCTGCGCGGTCAACACTGTCAGTGTGTCAAAGTTGAAAACTACTATTTCTTTACACTCTATATGATTAATAATAATAATAAAATATATTATAATAAGCACGATAGCCGTAGTGTCTAGATGAAATGTATAAAGTGTGTGTATAAGAGTGTGTGTGCGCATGTGCGCGCCTGTGTTTTTCTCTTTTGTTCCATAGATTGAAGATTCTCCTGTGCCGATCAGCGGTGTTCGCCTGCCTGCGTGTTGTTTGCGACTTGTGCGTCCGTCAGTGAAGATCGTAAAATGGTACAACATTTTACACAACTTGCGAGGACATGTGCCCGTATCCTCGTATAGTGAATGTTGTACCGCCCTATGCAGCTCATCCTTGCGGGTCGAGTCTTGTATATTGTTGGGGACCCTCTTAATCCGGGCTCACGAACGATTCAGCACCGCGACTGTGTTAAAAGATATTACTATCCAATAGTATAGTGAAACGAAACCAGTCTCGGTACCTCAAGAACGTTCGACATGTGCGGCGACAACTTTACAGTTTCGCTACCATGTACATTCGCTAACGAGTCGTCCCCGTGCGCACGTACACATACATACCGTGTGTACGTACGTCGGCCGGCGGCTTCATGTTAACGAATTACCAAAATATATCCACGACACGACCCCGTGTCCGCGTATCGCGTGACCGCGGGGACGTATGTCGTCTCTCTCGCACGTTCGCAAGAGTGAGCGAGAGGGAGAGTTATCATACACGTGAATATAAATTCGCTTTTATATTTGCCAAGATAGCTCCCTGGTTGATCCTGCCAGTAGTTATATGCTTGTCTCAAAGATTAAGCCATGCATGTCTCAGTGCAAGCCGTATTAAGGCGATACCGCGAATGGCTCAATATATCAGTTTTGGTTCCTTAGATCTTACTCAGTTACTTGGATAACTGTGGTAATTCTAGAGCTAATACATGCAATCAGAACTCTGACCAGTGATGGGATGAGTGCTTTTATTAGATCAAAACCAATCGACGGAGGGCCTCGCGTCCGAAGTCGTTAATTTTGATGAATCTGGATAACTTTTGCCGATCGCATGGTCCAGTACCGGCGACGCATCTTTCAAATGTCTGCCTTATCAACTTTCGATGGTAGTTTCTGCGACTACCATGGTTGTCACGGGTAACGGGGAATCAGGGTTCGATTCCGGAGAGGGAGCCTGAGAAACGGCTACCACATCCAAGGAAGGCAGCAGGCGCGCAAATTACCCACTCCCGGCACGGGGAGGTAGTGACGAAAAATAACGATACGGGACTCTTACGAGGCCTCGTAATCGGAATGAGTACACTTTAAATATTTTAACGAGGAACAATTGGAGGGCAAGTCTGGTGCCAGCAGCCGCGGTAACTCCAGCTCCAATAGCGTATACTAAAATTGTTGCGGTTAAAAAGCTCGTAGTTGCATTTGTGCGCCGCGCTGTCGGTGCACCGCATCCGCGGTGATACTGACACGTTTGCGGAGCATATCGTCGGTGAGCCGGCGGTAACACGCCGGTTCAATATCAAAATCCTATCGCGGTGCTCTTCAGTGAGTGTCGAGGTGGGCCGACAATTTTACTTTGAACAAATTAGAGTGCTCAAAGCGGGCTCAAAATGCTGCTTGAATATTTCGTGCATGGAATAATAGAATATGATCTCGGTTCTATTTTGTTGGTTTTCAGAACTCCGAGGTAATGATTAATAGGGATAACTGGGGGCATTCGTATTGCGACGTTAGAGGTGAAATTCTTGGATCGTCGCAAGACGAACATCAGCGAAAGCATTTGCCAAAGGTGTTTTCATCAATCAAGAACGAAAGTTAGAGGTTCGAAGGCGATTAGATACCGCCCTAGTTCTAACCGTAAATATGTCATCTAGCGATCCGCCGACGTTACTACAATGGCTCGGCGGGCAGCTTCCGGGAAACCAAAGATTTTGGACTCCGGGGGGAGTATGGTTGCAAAGCTGAAACTTAAAGGAATTGACGGAAGGGCACCACCAGGAGTGGAGCCTGCGGCTTAATTTGACTCAACACGGGAAATCTCACCAGGCCCGGACACCGGAAGGATTGACAGATTAACAGCTCTTTCTTGATTCGGTGGGTGGTGGTGCATGGCCGTTCTTAGTTGGTGGAGCGATTTGTCTGGTTAATTCCGGTAACGAACGAGACTCTAGCCTGCTAAATAGGCGTCGTCATTTAGGTGTGCGTGGCTCTGTCACGCAACTCACTGGCGACGTATTAAAATTCTTCTTAGAGGGACCGGCGGCTTCGA